>OY756998.1:11442361-12125694 GCA_963580505.1 Ennomos erosarius
CTTTACAAGAAGCTTCTATGGAATTTTGGAAGCAACATGAAAAACCACGTTACACCACATTATATCACTTGACCACACTCATGCTCGTAATTCAGCACTTAATGCGTAAAACGCCACCAATTTTAAACATTAACACTGGAAAAAGCACAAGTTTTGAGAAATAATACAATGCAACGACGTGAACTTTTTCACGTTCCCGCCAAAAACTTCCCGAATCCATTTAAGTACTGACTGCCATTTTTAGTTCATCAACGTGTCCGCTAGGGGCGCTGCAGAGAAATGTATGAGAGAAAACGTAAACGAATCAAGTTTTAGTAAACTATCGAAACTCGTACTAGGGTACTGAACTCACTTGACTTTATTACATCTTAATTACCTAATTGTATATACTTATCCGGCTTGAATTAGGCATGTTATACATAAAACTTATGATTTCGTAAGAAAGTAGATAAGTATTGTTCAATGCCGCTGTACAATTTATTACTAAAGTGGCTATTCAAACAATACAATTTGTTCCAAAAGTAATATATTGGAAAACTACTTTAAAATTGCGTTTCACAAAGTGCTTACTAAGTTATGTTTCCGGTTTGCACGGTCTGATCGGACAGCTTTACGATGCTGCCTCGTCAGGCAAATAGGTACTTGGTTGGTCTAAGTGCCTCATCCATCGCAAACGCCTAGGTATACCACTAGGTACTACTGACTGACCAAGCATTTTATACCACATGAGGCAGCCTCGTGAGGTGCTTGCCGCATGCCAATTATCTGGTGATGTATTTATTTTGAATATGTGACTGATCGGGATTCGTTGTATGGGTTTGCAAAACTGTGATAGAATGGGACTGTGACCGATTGGCACTAACTAATGCATCGTTCTATAAATTTCTTCTATGAGACTGTCACATTCAGGAAGACCGAGCCACAGAGAGGCTGAGACAGCATCGAGCGCTCATCGCCATGAGCCTGCGCAGGCACAAGACAACCATCCTGACTGAGGCGCATCACATGCGCCTCAGTCAGGCTGGTTGTCTTAAGCATCCACAATACCGACAACGCTCAGCTCGAGCCGCAAAAGGCTGTGCTGAGGCACGTACTCAACTGACCGACTGCGACCGAGCAGTTCATTGGTATATTTGTGTTTGTTGCGGACGGTAGTGGGCTGGAGCCATATACATATACTGGAGCATTAATTTGATTGTCTATGGCCATCGAGGCTAGTTAAAAATGTCAAAATGTATAAATGTTTTCTGTGTTAGTTGCAGTCGGTATTGAATTAGTACCTAGTTATTTTAAAAAATAAAGGCACATTACCCGTATAAACAACTTTTCATTCTTAATTATGTGAATTGTTCCCGACTTTTGCATGCTTCATGTGCATAAAACTTCATGGCTACACTTTATTATACAAACGAATGAATGGAAATTACATGACAATAAAATAATTTATCTTCCACATTAAAATTCTTTGTCGTTTCAGTGTTTGAACAATTAATATTTACTTTACTTTTCGATAAGATACAATAATCCTATGATGGTGTAGGCAAAAGACGTATTATTAATATGTAGGTAGGTTATGTAGGTAGTTACTACTATTATTTACACGTGGTGGGTGGTCTACTAGGTGGTAGGACTTCTGCAAAGTTCGTCTAGGTTAGGTTAGGCTTTGCCAGTGATTCTGCCGCCAAGCAGTAGTGTGCAAGCACTACTGTGTTCCGGTTTAAAGAGCATTGTAGCTAGGGAAATTACTGGACAAATGAGACTATGACCTGATTACACAGTGTAGTAATCTGATTACTAGACTGTGTGATGTCTCAGGATGACGTGCGCAGTGCAGTGTCACGCGGATTCGCGGAACTTTATTATTTTAAAGTTCCGAGTGACACTGCAACTGCAGTGCAAGCACGGATCTTTGGTTCGACAAATATATCGAGTCGATAAATAGATTTTATTTATCGATCTAATCGGTAACTCGTAGCATGGATCTAACATCGGTAATTCTTGTCGTCGTCTTTCGAAGGCTTTATTTAGTCGACATATTATCGATCATTCGTTCATAATTCTCACAGAGTAACTTTATATCACGGAAATTTCACAGATTAGGCAAAAAATTGGAGGTTAAAGAAAATAGGTTAGACATTCATTCGTGAAAAACACCTACTTGAACAATTTATTCTAATAGGTACCTTTACATTTTCATGAAATATTACAGAAAATCCATTATTTTCATGTGAAATCCGATTAATTATTTAAGAGGAACGACATAATAATAATATTGGCCGAAAGAACTTTACCTAATTATTCAGTTGCAAATATTTTACAACCGTATTATTATATTAGTTACGTAGGTAGTGCTTAGTTGATAATATGATAGTAAACACATATGAAACTTGGAATAGGTGTTTAATACTCTTTCATTTATTCATGCAAAAACTACTTTATGGATTTGCCCACCGGTAACTTCTCTCCTATCCCTTGCAGTGCTAGGGACCATGATGTAACTGCTCGTGAGATTTTGAACAACTGCTTGCAACAAATTCTGCACAAGCTTGCTTGTAGTCCTTTGACCAGTGCAAAGCTGTGTTCTTGACCCATACACCTTTGATAACTGGCAACGACGCGAGCGTAAAAGCGTACCGTACACCCATACAGACCTACAACAATGAATTTCCATGTATAAGTAGGATAAAATAACAATAATTAGAATAAGTATAATTTTAGCAAATAGTTTCCGGTTTGGGAAGTACTTACTAATTACTATAACATTCACGGGCAGTCCATTTGATCGGCTGCTTATAGATCGCTCTGAACAACTTGAATAACGGCGAGGGCAATTTCTTTATGAATTCTAAACAGAATCTCAAACTGTTCGTTAGGTAGGTCGCGAAAATTATTGGCATCTCTTAGGCACCGCCTATTGATTCTCAAGACATCTCGAGGCTTCCATTTTTCGGCTTACAATATTAAAATATAGCCAAAATCCAGTTTGAAAATATTATAAGTTGGTTATCGAGCAACTATGGAAACCCGATAAAATTCGATAAATTTGACAAGATTAAACCGATGACAAATGTCAAAAATTAGATCCATGCGTGGTTTAGTCGACATAGAACGACATGATCGTTAAGATTTATCGAATTTATATCGAAGTCGATAAAATACATTCCGTGCTACCGATTACGTTTTATCGAAACTTTATGTCAAATTTGACATGAAAATTCGTTAAATATATCGATCGGAAGATCGGTGCTTGCACTGCTGTTATTTTTAAATTCAATGCTCTCTATTCTTTTTTTATAACTGAATAGGCCCGCATTTGACCGCAATCTCACCTGATGGAAAGTGACGATGCGGTCTACGATGGTACATGCTTGCTTAGAAGATAATTGCCTCGATTTCAATGGTTATCTACACCGCCGATGTATTAGAAATGCGTACAACTTCCTCGATACCGCCTCAGTCCACTGAAAATAGTTGCCTACTTCATGTCAGTTGGCCAAACCTCTTTTTTATTGACCTACAGAGAACGACAGTAAAAAAAAAAGTTATTCTGGAAAAAAGTTATTCGCACTGGCCAGCCCCCTTATTACTGCTGTCAAAATTCTATGAAAATTGACAGCAGTTGAGCGGGAGACGCGCGTCAGCAGCGCTGCTAGCTCGTTCGTAATAAAGGGGCTGCATGACGCACTCGTCGTCGCCGGGGTTTCATGCAGTTATGAAAGTCTATCCAAATGCTCCAGCCCACTATCGTACCCAACATGCTGGATTGCTGGCACTTAGAGCATTTACCCAAATGACCAATTTTAGAAATGCTCTAAGTGCTGGCAGCTTTAATAACAATATTATTAAAAAAAAAAAAAAAAAAACCGCTGTCAACTAAACACGTCTTTTGATCTTTGTAATTTTATAAAAATATTTTGAAATGTTTTAGTACACAAGTTTTGGTTACATTGAAGTGCAATAGTTTATTTTCTACGCCGTTTTACAAAACACTACAAATAATTTACAGCAAATAACATTTATACCAAGAATCCGTTTTACAATGAAAATTTTTCTGACTGACGTTGTCATGGTTGACAAACCAGAGACCCCGTGCTACCAAACAAGACTTTTATTATGATAACGAGATCGAAGACAAGAATAACAGCGGAACTACAACAAAGCGCACGACCTCCACCAACGCCCGTCCCGTCATCTCAGAGTTCGTCGTCGGGGGATGAGTGTGGTACTCCCCCCGACACCACCGCGTCGAGCGACGAGGACGAGCCACCGTCACCTCCGCCGCCGCCACCACCTGCGCGACGTGGGCGACCACCGCTGCCGGCACGCTTGGGGCCTGCGGGGCCCCGCTACCGGTGGTATAGTGCGCCACATGCGATGGTCTCAAACAATGAACGAGAACTGCATGCGCGCCTATTATGGGGCTACAGAGGGGGGAAGCAGCCTGACTGCGTACCGATATAGGATGCTGTCACTGTATCAGGGCCTTGAGCCAGCCATCGCCGTATCCGCACAACGACTGTCGGATCAGGTGCGGGCTGTCCATCGGTGCAAGCTGCTGGACCAGCCTACGCTTGATCGGTTGCGCCTGGAGGCGCTGCCTATTCGCACTACTTCTCCTTCGCTGCGGGTCCTGCCTGCCGCGCTGCCGGATCCGGGACCAATTATGGGCCCGCCACTGGTGACGCCGCGGGGTGCTCCCGCGATCGATGGGGAGGAAGGTGTGAGTGACAGCGTAAGTACCCAGGCGAATGAGCAATTGAGGAGCGCTTTGGAGGACGCGATTGGGCGGTATCCGTCCACACCTACCTCTAGGCCGCGACTACCACGTTTGCCCACGAATAGGCGAAACCTAGTGCTAATGGGAGCCTTGAACACTTTGCTAGCTCCATACTTACGGACTAGCGAAGACTTAGTTGATACGCACTCGATCTTGTATTGTGGGGCCATCGCGGCGTGTCACGTGGCTCGTGTCAACTTTCCGGACACGTACGGATCGAGAGGCGTATCACTACATTTAGGACTCTCATAGCGAAGCTGGTCTGCTTCAGCCGGGGCAATCATCGCCCCCGAGTCATGCGTTTTGTGACCCAGGCCTTTGCTGGGACCGATACTAGGCCCCAGGATTACATGGCTTGTGTTACGGAGCGCATTGACTACCTGAAGCAGAAAGTCTATGCGTGGGCAAGTCGTATTCGCCGCTACAGAGAGCGTGTGGATAGGTACCAGCAGAATCGCCTTTTCCAAAGTGACCAAAGGAAGGTGTACCGGAACTGGGAGGGAACCGGCCAACGTGTGGTCGACGGGCAGCTGCCAGATGCAAACGCCATGAACGAGTTCTGGCGTAGCATCTGGTCGGTGCCCGTCGAGCACACGGAGGGTGATTGGATGCGAGTTGTCGAGCGTGGGTGTGAGTCGATCGAATCCATGGGGTCTATTACTATAGACCCCGAAGACGTAAGTTGTGCGATCCGTACGGCCCAGAACTGGAAAAGTCCTGGACCGGATGGATTGCACAACTTCTGGATTAAATGGATTCGATGCTCATACCCATGCTTGGCGATACAATTTCAAGAAGCCCTCGAGGCTGGTTCACTCCCAAGTTTCATGACAACTGGTGTCACCTTCCTGCTCCATAAGTCCGGTAGTACCACGGAAGCGAAAAATTACAGACCCATCACGTGCTTGCCTACGCTGTACAAGCTCCTTACATCCATTCTGAGAACAAAAATTAACTCGCACATTGTTGCGAACAATATTTTGGCCCCCGCTCAGAATGGATGTAGGGTTGGGTCCCGTGGTACTAAGGAGCTCCTCCTCATCGACACGGCCATCTGCCAACAGGTCCGGCGGAATAGAGGGGCTCTCTCTACTGCCTGGATTGACTATAAGAAGGCCTATGATTCGGTGCCTCACTCATGGCTGGAGAGGATCTTGGAGTTGTATAAAATAGATGCAACTCTAAGATCCTTTTTAAGGTCGTGCATGGGGCAGTGGACCACGGTCCTTCGTCAACCAGGTAGGGGGGACAGCGTCTCTGGTCCGCAGGACTTAATAAGGATTGAGCGAGGCATATTCCAGGGTAACAGTCTGAGCCCCTTGTGGTTTTGCCTGGCGTTGAATCCTCTCAGTACCTTGCTGGGAGATTCAAAGCTAGGCTGTCGGCTTCGGAGAGGGGGTGAGATCATATCTCATCTACTGTACATGGATGACCTCAAGCTGTTCTCACCGCAACGTCCACAATTGATAGAGTTGTTAAAAATCATAGAGAATTTTAGCAACTCTATCAAGATGGAGTTCGGTGTGGATAAGTGTGCGGTTATGCATGTACGGGGAGGGAAAGTTGTAAATTCCACGAATTTGCACATTTCCGAGACAATGACTCTCAGGTCCTTCTCCGAATCCGAAACCTACAGGTATCTTGGTATGTCAGAGTCGTTGGGTGTTTCAGTAGGGGATGTTAAGCGGACGGTGAAGGAGCGCTTCTTCTGCCGTCTGACAAAAGTACTCAATAGTCTTTTGTCGGGTGGCAACAAGGTGCGCGCCTTCAACGGCTGGGTGATGCCCTTACTGATATACTCCTTTGGCATACTAAGATGGACTCAGACCGAGCTGGACGCCCTGGATAGAAAGGTCCGTCAACTGCTTACATCGCATCGTATGCTACACCCGCGCTCGTCTGTTATGAGACTGTACATTCCACGGAAATGGGGTGGTCGAGGCTTTTTAAATGCCAAAACCCTCCATAACCGAGAAGTGTGCAGTCTCCGGGAGTATTTCCTCAACAACGAGTGCGGGATGCATCGCGATGTGGTGGCAGTTGACAAAGGCCTCACCCCGCTCTCCTTGGCAAACGAGAACTGGCGTAAACCGGTGGTACTTAGCACTGAGGACCGCAGGGACGTATGGAAAGGCAAGGAGCTGCACGGGCGGTTCTATCGGGCCTTGACAGGGCCCGATGTGGACCTGCATGCGTCGGTGAACTGGCTGCGTTTCGGTGACCTCTTTGGGGAAACCGAGGGTTTTGTCTGTGCAATTGCGGACGAAGTTATCAAGACGAATAATTACCGGAAATATATAATGAAGGACGGTACGGTCGACATTTGTCGAGCATGCCGCCGTCCCGGGGAATCTCTCCGACATATTATTTCCGGTTGTTCTCATCTTGCTAACGGAGAGTACTTGCACAGACACAACCTAGTGGCCAGGATCATTCATCAGCAACTTGCCCTTCAATACGGCCTTGTCGAGTCTGAGGTGCCGTACTACAAGTACACACCGGGGCCGGTTCTTGAAAATGGCCGTGCGTTGCTCTATTGGGACCGCTCTATCATCACGGACAGGACTATTGTAGCCAATAAGCCTGATATCGTGCTGGTAGACCGGTCCCGACGCCGGGCAGTGCTCGTTGGCATCACCATTCCGCATGACGAGAACCTCGTGAAGGCTGAGAAGGACAAACTCAGCAAGTACCTTGACTTGGCTCACGAGGTTACCGCCATGTGGAATGTTGACTCAACAAGCATTGTCCCGATAGTCGTTTCAGCGAACGGTCTTATAGCGAAGTGCCTCGACCAACACCTCGAGAGGCTCTCGCCAGACGGCTGGATCAAGGGTCAGATTCAGAAGGCGGTACTCCTTGACACGGCACGTATTGTCAGGAGGTTCCTCACTCTACAGCCCTGACCCCCGGTAGCTTGGGCCCTGCCCCGCTGCCGGCGGCACTCTAGGCTTAGGTTTTTTTTATAGTATTTTTGTATTTTATTTTTATACCAATATTGTAAAAAAGCGTAAACCTAAGAAAAACTAATAAATGAGTGAATAATAATAATAATAATAATAATTCTTTATTCTCAGACACAAGATCCATAGAAATAGAAATAGACACAATATACACATGACTAAAATCGTAAAAATCGTTAAAAATACTAAAAAATACTAAAAATAATTCACAATAAAATAAAATAAAAAATTCGTACTAAAAATGTTTTACAGTCTTTTTGTGGTTAAATCTACCCACCGTCTATATGTAGATGTCAAAATAAGCCTGTCTGCCAGACTCCTGATGATAGAGTTCTTAGACGAGCCAACTCTGAACATGAAAGCGGCGATTCGTTTCCGTTGGATGGCATTAAAAGAGTCCACTCGGGACTCCATGAACATTTCAGAAGCGCTACAATAGCGATTCAGTCCCATTAGATGTCTAAATATGTTATTGTATGCCACCCGAATGCAATCATGAGCCTTTTTTGTATAATCAGTCCAGAGCTGACACGTGTAGAACGTCTGGCAGAAAGACCTAAATAGGTGATTTCACGTCAGGCGATGACTTGTTGAATTTTCGCGCAATCATATTGCCCACCACGCATAGAGCTCTCCGTTGTTGTTCAATATCTGCATCATCCTTTAAAGTAGAGGTAAAGACATGGCCAAGATACCGGAAGTGGTCGACTATATTTACAGGCTGACCGTTCAGGCATATTTCAGG
Organism: Ennomos erosarius; assembly: GCA_963580505.1. Classification (NCBI taxonomy): domain Eukaryota; kingdom Metazoa; phylum Arthropoda; class Insecta; order Lepidoptera; family Geometridae; genus Ennomos; species Ennomos erosarius. The sequence continues at coordinate 11,450,847 of OY756998.1, forward strand.
TACGTTTTGTGGCCCCTTTCCCGACTTGAAAACAACCATTTCTGTCTTCTTAGCGTTATATACCAAATCGTGCTCTTTCGCGTATCTTTCGCATATGGCAATTAGTTTTCTCAGGCCTTTAATCGAGGGACTGAGCAGCACCATATCATCAGCGTAGCTCAGGTTGTTGACATATATACCATCCAACCTGAGCCCCACTGGGGTACTACTCAGTTCCACGATCAGATCATTCATATAGTTGTTAAACAAGTCGGGAGAGGTAAGCCCCCCTGCCTCACTCCACAGGAAAGCCTGTAACATTCCGATATTTCTGTACCCCACCTGACGTTATTACTCTGGTTACGGCCCTGTTAAATGGCATAATGGCAATATGCTGATATTCGTTGCCCCAAATAAGTGCCATCGTTTAAGCCACGCGTCATATCAACTTTACTGAAACAAATTACCAAAATACCAAACCAATAGAACAATAATATTAAACAGTATGTATGTATAGATAAATAGGTTTATTTATTTAGGCATCACTTGAGTTAAACAATTATGAACCTGACCAAATGCTTGCGAGTTTTGAGGTTCTACAACGCCATCTAATTTCATTTGATTCAAACTCCACCTAGGCTAATGCAATTTCTGTGACTAAAAATAGGTCAAAAAGGGTTTCACGTCAACACCGTTTGAAAAATATAATTATAAAACATAGCTACCCCCAAAAGTTCGAAGGACTCTGATGCTGTCTTTTATTCTCTGTGGCTGGCCAGATACTCTGCCATTATTATTCTTCTTTAAACAAAAACTGTAAATATTTTGCCCAAATCTATGTTATCGTTGGCTAGTGTCATATAAAATCAAGTAAGTCGTATCACTACCCGTGTTCACAAAGATAATTATCGTAAAACTATATGAGATGACACTGTATGTAAACAATTATGTTATAAACTGAAGACTGAGATAAGATCTAAAATAAACTGTCTCTAAGTAAAATTATTATAAGTAGTAGGTATCTACCTACCTATTATAGTTACTGTAACAAGTGAATCCGCATCCGTTTTGGTACTCTTGCAAACACAGAATACTGCGCTACATCTTGGTACTAGGTACTAGTTACAGAATTTAGTAAGGAATAGAATAAAAAAAATAAAATATTAGTAGGTAACTACTATTTTAAACTAACTATTACACTACCTACTACAAATAAAATTTGAACTGTAAACTAGCCAGGATGGCCTATAGACAGTCCAAATGCTCCAGCCCACTACCGGTAGGCAGCGTACCCAACATGCTGGCAGCATTGCCTCGTTGAATAGCAATGCTGATGCGTTGAGCCAAATAAGTGCCAGCATTTTGGTCACGCGTCGCATCGACCAGGCGCTCTGATAAACTTTGGAAAACGCGATGAGCTCCCGGTTCCCACGGGCTCAAGGTCTCAATCCCAATCGGCTCAAATATGTAACCGCTACCGAGGTTACTATATTTGCGCCACTTTAGCTGCTCAGCCGCATGAGCCGCGGCGCCGGCCCTTACGTGTGTCTCGGGAAGATGTGACGGCGCCAATAGTATCGACACAAGTAGCGTCCCACACTAAAGGCCGCCCCATCTTCCACGGAACCAGAGTCATTCCGTCAGGCGTTTTACCATCGTCACGCATGAGCCCATTCGGTTCGAGAATGGCTGCAACATTGGCGGTGGTAAAAGCCCGACGAATGATGTCATTAAGACTAGCGTGGCGCGAAATTCGACCAGCACTTTTCGAACACGAGAGACCGTGATGACCGAGCTGATCAACTGCAGTACCACACTGGCAGCGATGGGCTACACAGCATCTTGCGCCCAAACGTAAGCTGATAGTTAAACGAAAAGCAGTCAGATCTACAAGGTTACCAGTGTTGAAAGAAGGTATGGCCTGTAACCAAAGTCCTGACTCCCACACAGAGACAGCGAGGAGCCGAGCTCGATCTGCGACGCCAGGACACGTATCTAAAAGTTTTTGACTTTGTTTTTGGTTTTGTTTTTGTTTTTGAGTTTTTTTTGTTTGACTAGTTCGCAGAGCGGTCGGTCCCACTATTATAAAATCTGTAATATTACTTACATTGAAAAAAACACACAGATCGCATTAATCGCATTAATTGCCATCACTAATGGGCAGATATGTACAAGATACCTTATACTAAGTATTTAAATACAAAATACAAGATACATTTAAAAAAAGTATTAGAGATACCAGATACAAGATACTTTTGAAAAAAGTATCTGTAATACTAGATACAAGATACGTATCTTCTAAATACTTTTTATAGATACAAATTACTTTTGAAAAAAATTTTTTATTAAGAGTCAACTTATTACATGAATCATGAATAGATCGCGTAAATGTAACAAATCACCTATACTTTAAGGTATTTAATTAGGTATTTAAGGTGTTTAATTAAAGCTTTAGTAAAACCAGTTCATATATCAATCACTTTTCTTCGAGAATAATATGTTACAAGATTCGTCTTTTACCCTTTTTTTATTACTCAATATTGTGTAAAGAGGGAAGTTTTTAAATTCTTATTTAAGCAAAAAAGAAAAGTTTTCTTTTGATCATTTGAAATGAACAATGTCCAAATTTTTTCGATCTAGTTTTTTATTTTGCGATTTAAATACGCATTCACTGATTAATTTTACCGAAAGTTAATTATGACGCACCATACAACGGACCGTGCGGACACATAGGTACTCTCACCTATTTTACCGCCTCCTCCGTTGACTAGATTTTTTTTCTCTAATCTGTAAAGAATTCCACCAAGGGGTTTCACATTACGAAATTAAATAAGCTGAATGAACGAAACTCCATGGAAGCGCATTTGCTGAATAAGTTGGTCTCACTTTAATTCTAAAGCGAAAATGAAACTAATTCTAATTAGTTATCAGTTGGGTGTTATATTGTATCCTATGTATGTATTTACAAAACAAAAAAGTATATAAGTATTGTATCAGTTATCTGGTTCCCATAGTACAAGCTATGCTTAGTTTGGGACTAGATGGCGCTGTGTGAAATGTCCACACATATTTATATTTATTTATTTATTTATATTTATTTTCACCACACGCAGGTGGCACCATTGTAAATGCGCGCCATTAGACCATTTTTTCTTCTTCTTATGTTATGGCTCCACACATCAGTTTATTTAGCTAGAGACAAATCTTGCAATACAATTTTTCAGCGTGTTATAGAATTATACACGTAGTCAAGTCTTAGTCATAGTCATTGTCCAGTCTAAGTTATGCTCTAGAAGACATATCACAGCTTTATCAGAAATATTGAATAATTAATAGTCATGTTCGTGTGGTGTCTGGCTGTGTTTATTTTATAGATTAGGAATGCATGCTCCTCCCTATATATCGTAATAATTTCAGTGTTTCAGTTTTTTCTATAATCTAGCAATTTTACTCCAGAGTTTGCAGGATCTCAGTAAATTAAATGACTGCTATTTTATTTAAAAACCATTTGGGACCATATACCTTTAGGCCCTAGGTTTAATATTTAGTAAATACTACTTACAGGTTTACTTATCGCAAATATTCATATTACAACAAGCAACAGTTTTTCAAACACAATATCTTAAATTTCTTGTCCCATTTCAAACTGTCATTATTGTACATCCTAAGTCTATGCGTAATACGGAATCAAGGTAACTACCTTTTACCTGCCATTAGTATTTATATTATAGAACTTCCTTATACGGAATACACTACAGTGTGAAGTGAGTAAAATGGTGTAGGTTGATTTAAATTTAAAGATGGCGTTCAGTTTTATGTAAGTGTAAGATTATGCAGGTGTAACAGAATGTAAATGTAAAAGATGCATACCTAGGTAGTTTTATTATGACAAAAAGTATCTTAGCAAAAAAAGTATTTGCTAAATACAAGATACAAGACAAATAGTATCTAAATACAAGATCCAAATACATTTTTAAAAAAGTATCTAGATACAAGATACAAAATACGTATCTTGTATCTTGTATCTGTATTTTAGATACTTGTATCTTAGATAAGTCACATCTCTGCTAATGGGGCCCTACTCAAGTATTCACTAGACAGTCTCACTGGACTGGAGCCGTCGACCGGAGTGGACGAGAGACGAAAAGACACTCAACAAACACTACACTACCTATTCTCCATTTCCACCACCACCTCATTTCTAAACGCAGGACGACGAACTCGTTTAAGAAATTCGGTCAAGGACGAAGTTTAGCTACACCCAGCTGCGTGCACCTGCGCTAGGGCGTTTGTGTAATGGTAACGCCAAGTTATTTAACTTAAATTAACGATAAATAATTTGTATTATGGTACATTCCTTTATTCCAAATTTCCCGCCCATTCATGCAAGTACTACCGCAGCGCCGAGTAGCCCTCTAGCGGCTACTGTAGAAAACATAGACAGTCTTCGTCGTCTTGAAAAAATGGCCGCACCCGCACCCGCGCGAATTGTGTTTCCAATTCGTTAAAATTATATTCTCCCGCAGTCAAGCATTGAGCTTTTGTAATCTTCCACAAATTAATCGCGTCTACCGCTAGCACAACAAAATACAGTTTTTGAGTGACGTGATCGAGAACTTGGAAACCAGCATCTCGTGTGTGTGGCGGGCCCGCCGCGGTCGCCGTTCTCAGGAGGATCTGGAGCCTACCCTGGGCTCTCAGAGGTATGTGCTGCATGTCCCATCTTCGTTTTCTCCTGCCCTATTTTTGATTGTGCGTACCATAAATTTTCTATACAGTCCACTAGTTTCTCCATCGAAGATGTTCGGTAACATATTGGCGTGATCATGTAATATTATAACGTATACTTTACATGGCATTTCTTCAATAAAAACTATTTATTTATTTATTGAACACCAGCATAATGTACACTGTTACAATATATAAAAACATTATTTTATAAAGTGTCCTTACAATTATTGGCGAAGACTGCATGCGAGTAAACAAATGTGTAAGTAAATAATTGGAAATTAATTTTGAAATTTAATTGAGAAATGTCGTCTAAAAAATGTTGTCTATCCTTGGGAGAAGGGATAATACACCAATTCAAGTTCAAATTGTATATCAATAATCAATTAAACAGAATAATAAAATAATAATATAATAAGCTCTACAGCGCCTTACGTTTTTGCTTTTTTTTTTGAGGGGGGGAGAAATACCCTGAGATTTCATAAAGGACTGTACAACAAAAGTTGTTTGTTTAAATGATCAGTAGGCCTAGCACGAATATTTACGCGCGCGTAAGTGTAACGTTAACGTAAAACCGCCATATTACGATTGCGTCTGCCGCTCAAATGCTGTCAAAGTTCATACAATTTTGACAGGAGTTGAGCGGCAGAAGCGCGTCGGCAGCGTTGCTAGCTCAATCGTAATAGAGGGGCAGATCAAACGCCATACAACTGGCTTACGTTAACGTTACACTTACGCGCGCGTAAATATTCGTGCTAGGCCCACAGAGTTACGCTCTAAAACCGTTTTTAGGGCGTAACTCTCATCATTTAAATTCCAAAGAGTATATAATTACATATGAAAATAACGTTGTATTTAATATTTCACTATTTTCATTTTTAACATTCAGCGGTTATATTCACTTTCATTATAATCATGCGGCAACTTAACGAAATGACATTCGATTTCCGAAATGTCATTTCAGTACATTTTGGAGTTAGCGTTTGGCGATGGCGTTAGCGTGAGGGAGCTTTGCTAGACCCCCAGGGCCTGAAGTCTGCCATAATATAATGGTTGACTAATAGTAGTCTACAAACCATACGTATGCACCCTTTGTGTCAAAATCTGTCATTATGGCACCATTCATGAACCATTATGACACAAGTGAAATAGCAGACTTCAGGCCCAGGGCTTCTGCAAACATCCCAGATCCGCTACAAAACTGCGGCAGCCAAATCAGCACCTTATTATATTGAATACGTAAGTAAAATTTGTAGGTACTATTTAAGCTTATGGCTTGACCACGGACTAGTCGTGTACATGGACGTGCAAAATGACCTAAATAGCGTGCTTTTGACGTCCCTGGAATAACGAGAAAATCTGTGTGGGTCATATTCTCACATTGCAGACAACGCTCTACGCTCCCTCTTTATATCTCCAGGTGGGCAGAAACAAAAAGGTGTCACGGAATATCTACCTACTACATAAATGGTACCTACTTACCTAGCTATAAGTGTGATTGGTATTCATTCATAGCTCATAATGTAAAGTATTATAAACAAGAAATTTTATCGAAGTTGCGTAAAAATTTTTGTTTAATTTTATTGGAATGTGTGTGCAATAGTTTATAAACCTTGTTAAGTGACTCGACACGTCTTATCTATTTAGCAGATATACTTTGCAATAGTACATATTAAAGATGGGGAAGATAGGCTCTCGAGTGGCAACCACAAACAGAAAGCCGCGGGGAGCCGATGGATGCAGGAGCCGAGCAGCCGCTCAAAGTGGCGCTCCCGGGGGGAGGCCTATGTTCAGCTGTGGACGTCTTCAAGCTGTTAATGATGATGATGATAAGGTATACTGGGTATAATTGAATTCATTAGCATCCTTTGAAACTAAGTACCTACTGACACAGATTACGTCTGGACCAAAATTTTTAAATTCTAACTCATTGGTTAATAGTAATAACTCCAAAAAATGGAATAACTTACTTAATCAATGTTACAATACAAAATTTAATTAAAATAATGTAGTACTGTTTTTAATTAGTACATACAAGGTATAAAAACATTTAAATGTATCAAAATCATCCGTGCCAACTGCGTTAGGCGCCGCGGCAATCTTCATAATTTTCAATAAAAATATTTACTCACTTTTACTCGTTAATAATCATCTATAAATGATGTACTATCATGGGCTCAATTTATGCTAATGAATTAAATTACATCCTGTATAATAGGGCGAATTCTGTACAAATCTATACTTGTACCCGGATCCCAATTTTGAGAGGATTCAATCCCGGGATCCAGGATCCCGGGATTGAATTACGTAATGAAGTTTCTTTGATCCACAAGTTTTCGGGATAAACATAATTTTAAAATAAGTAGCAATATAGGCTGCGCAGTGCGTGAAGTACAACGCTGTGCCCTTTACCTGTTACCTACTTTGTCAGCGAGCCGGGAATAATAATATGTGAATGTTGCCGTATCCCATAGAGTAGAGAAAAACTACCCTATATCCTAACCTAAGTTTTTTAATTGCAAGATAAATAAACTTTTAAAGGTTTGGGATCGATTCTCTTATAGGTACCTACGCGTCTCTTAATAAATGTTGGGTCGAATAAAAAGCTTTTGCGTCCTGTAGGTATAAATACCTACATCTATATTTTTTTCTTAATAAAATGTTTAAGGAAAAATAAAAAAAAATCGTGTCGGATGTCTTTATTATGTATCAAATTAATTGACTAAAAAATTCACCGAACATAACGCAATAATTATAATTATTTAGGTACCTACTTATAATACGTACAAACATTTTATACAAATAAAGTGAATATCAGATAAGTCATCTTAACTAAAACTTCCAATGACCTATCTATTATAACTGCAATGCCCGTCTGCACTAAAGTTTGACAGGTTCTAAGTTCGCACCTTTCTCTCTCACATCCTAGTACAACGATAAAAGAGAATATAAGTAGAGAGTGTGAGTAGTGTGCAAGCACTACTGTGTTCCGGTTTAAAGGGCACTGTAGCTAGTAAAATTACTGGGCAAATGAGACTTTATGATCTGATCACACAGTCTAGTAATCTGATTACTAGACTGTGTGATGTCACAGGATGACGTGCGCAGTGCAGTGTCACGCGAAACTTTATTATTTCAAAGTTCCGAGTGACACTGCTACTGTTATGGGCGGCCGTGTCACTTAACATCAGGTGAACGACTGGCTGGTCACGTCATTCGTTCTCTTAAAAAAAAGATTAAAATTTTAGTGCACACAAGCACAGACCCTATAAAAAACTTTTACTGGAACGTGACGTGAACACAAGACGCATTTTGACCATAATTTGACATTCAGTTTATTTTTCTTAAAATATTGAGAAACTCAACTCGAGACAAAGAAACTTTAATTTCTACTTACTACAGGTTCTATTTCTACATTGGTGTCAAACTTCTTTTGTAATATCCTAAACTAAATTTTACTTTGATAGCTCTAAAACGTGCTGTCTCTTTCATCGAAATGAAAAAGACAATGGTTTTAGAACTGTCAGATTAAGTATAGGTCTTAGTTTTTAGTTTGGTAGCTCGTAAAAATATTCTGTCCCTTTCATATTACATAAAAATGAGAAGGACATCAGCAATGGTTTTAGAACTGTCAGATTAAATGTATTATTAGTTTGTGTTTTTGGACTATTGATAAACTGAATATTTATTTAATTAAAAAATCATAGCTACTATAGGTACTTACCTATTCGGAATCACTTAAAATCTTAACGATTAAAATACGTAACTTAATTTATTGAGACAATAATTTTTAAACACACAAATAATACAACTTAAATTTTAAAAACTAGGTAAAGCAAGCTCAAATCGAACAGAAAATCCATATCAAATATGTATCTTTATCTTTTAGAAAACTAAGGCTAGGTTACACCATAACACCGATTAAGTTACTAAAACCTATTGGTTAAGTTAACTGTAACTGCATCATCATATTCGCCATTAAATGTAAAAGATAATGCTCAATGTCTTAAACTTACTTCAATATTCGCCAGCTTATCCTTAATCTTCGCTTACCATCAGGTGAACGACCAGCTCGTCACGTCATTCAATCTCATAAAAAAACCGGCCAATACTAAAGTTACAATTTAATAACAAAACATTTCCGCTTAACTAGAGTTAACAAAGTTAACTGTATGTTATGGTGTAACACAGCCTAAGTCGCGTTTATATAGCAACACTATACAAAGACGTTGGTTAGAAATGAGACGTTTCAGAAGTCCTGGTCCGGGAGGAGAAGGCGGATTAACAACGACATGTACGAGCGGGATCATTGACGGACTCAAAAGAGCCTGTCAATTATCCCGCTCGTATGAAGAAAATAGTACTAGAATGTAAATGATTATTGTGTGTACACCGGGAGCACTCACGCTCACTAAAAAGCTTCTTCTTGCGGCGGCGTCGTGCGTCGGGTCGTCCTCTTCCCTCAAAAATGGTTGAGGAGGGCGATGGCTGGCGCATGCGTCAAGCTCGTGAACGGGCGCTGCTTGCGGGAGCTGGTCTGCTCGCGGTGTATGCACAAATCGGAAAAAAAAAACAAAACAAAAAAAAAAAAACAAAAAAAAAAAAAAAAAAATAGGTTAAGTACTTAATTGTCCTCTCTAGTATAATATTTTGTTCAATAAAATAAAAATATAACAATAAGTGATAAGCTAACAAAGAGCACGGACCCAGGTGTCTGTGGTAAAGCAAATTTAAAAAAAAAAAAAAAAAAAAAAAAAAAGAAAAAAAAAAAAAAAATGAAACGTTTTATTTAAAAAAAAACTAGTTCCGCTTCTTTTACTAGATGGCGTAGTAACGACGTATTTCAAACATGGTCGTAGTTTTAAACCACTGAGTACAAGGAAATGTCATTCTGTTGACTGTGGAGTACGTTGTCGACTTGTCGATAGCAAAACCTATAGAGTATATGCCTTCCACAAAATAAGGATAGGATACTAAACTCGATACATAATTATCTTAACAATGACAGATCATAAAACCCCCATTTTAACGCCATCTATCGGATCTTTATAAAATTACAGCATATTTTTTAATAAAACGCCTCATTAGAAATAAGGATTGCCAGTAATAAAAACTAGTGTAATGTTGCAGGCATTTATTTAACATAGGCGGCGTAAATTCTACCTAACCTTAAACGAAGGAGACCACGTCAAACTTGAAATTGAAATATAAATAAAAGTTTGTTAAACTCATGTTAACTTAACTTACCAAGTATTATAAGCTCATTGGTCGACGATAGCCGATAATGAACAGGTAACCAATGAGGGTTCAGTATTTCAAAGTTTAACTTTATCAAACGTACTAAAAACCGGGGTTGAATCTTATGTACGACTCGCTACGTCAAATTTTAGGAGGGTGCACTATTCATTTAATTCTGACAATACATTGGCCCTTCAATTTTGTAATAATAATGAATAGTAAATTTACTTACATATTTCTAAAATATTATTAACTTTCAACCATTGTAAACCAGACGGTATTTAATAACGGATTCGTATTTTCATACATTCGGCCAGCGGTTTATGAATTAAATTTTTAAAACAATTATTTTGAAAAACTTTTTTAAGATAAACGTAGCTTCCTTTCATCATCCGACACGATCAAAATCAATCAATAATAATAATTATTATTAATATAACCGAAACTGATCATATAGATTTCTATCCGTAGGTACTTAACCATTATATGACTAGTGTTTTAGACAAATTTTCAACAATTACGCGATATATATAATTTTATACAATGACCCCCGACATGTATCAAATCTAGCAACGAACGACGAAACCGTAAAAACCTTAAAATAAAACCTAGATTGTGTTTGACAACTAGTTTTTTTTATACAGAAACGTAAGTTTATTTTTATAAACGAAACAAGTAAATAATCAATGAGAACTCAGCTTTCCATAATTTACGGTTATGTCCTAAGGAAAGGTTAACCACAAATTACAAAAAGCTGAAAATAACTGCGTATACTTTGACAGTATAAAATCATACTAAAATACTAGTTGCCACACGCATATTTTTGACTAGAAAATGAATCACAAATTTTTCACTAAAATCAATACATTCACCACTACCTGCCTATTACCCCTAGAATTAGGAGTATAGGGTAACTGGTAACACCAGTTAATGTCGTAATTACATGACTTTTACCTACAATCATAGTGTTAATACTGTAATAATTACGATGTAAGTTAATGAATATTATAGTGTTGTCAGAGTGATAATTTACCGCGACTTAACTAAAACCATACTAAAACTAAACTAATTTTTCGTTCACAATGATATTTGTGCCAATTTTAAAATTGGCGGTAATTTAGGTTTGCTAAATTATTATAAAAACAGTGTAGCGATTTTTAGGACCAGCAATAGAACATCCCAATAAGTTTAGTGTTAATAAAATTATAATCCTGACAACACTGGCTTAAAAAACTGATTTTAGGCACTGTTAGACCGAATAGCTATGTGGCGTTTTAATAATTCTATCTCAACTCCTAATACTGTTTTAGGAAACTAGGTTTACCACAAAAATTTATAAACAGAATCCAATGTTTTTTATTATATTTAGTAAGTTAGATACATTAATAAATAAAATAAATAAATAAATATGTGTGGACATTTCACACAGCGCCATCTAGCCCCAAACTAAGCATAGCTTGTACTATGGGAACCAGATAACTGATACAATACTTATACACTTTTTTTTTGTTTGTAAATACATACATAAAATACGACATAACACCCAGATGCAGAGCAAACATCTATGTTCATCACACAAATGTTAGTCCTGGGTAGGAATCGAACCCACAGCCCTCAGTTCAGAAGGCAGGGCTACTACCAACTGAGTAATATTTAAATTAAGTATTTATTTTGATAAATAAGTCATCGTTTTGGGTGATCTACGTACCTAACCTACCAGCTTTCTACATAATATATTTATAATAAATATCTTTTTTATTATAAGTTTCCGCGAGTACACAAACACTTCGCTTAGATTTTTATGGATGGCAATACCTTTTATGTGTTTTTAAAGACTGGAATTCTTAAAATTCGTGTTAATAGGACCCCAATAAACAGGCAAGATAAAACTTGGTAAACACTAGTTTCCTACTCCATTAACACTGTGTTTGTTCCGTATTACCTTTGAAATTATTAAAATTATCTGAACTGACAAACATTCCGACGTGTAACGCGCGTTTTTGACATGCTAAAGTGTGCCAACAGTTTGTCTAGAATTTATACCGCTTATCTTTTATTTCTTTTTCATCATGAAAAAAGCAGGCGTTGTGTTTTAGTTAGATGAAAATAGTTCAGCCTTTATTATTTTGTTTGTTATACTGGGTGTAATTGAATTCATTAGCATCCTTTGAAACTAGGTATCTACTCCTGATACCGGTCACGTGTGGACCGAAATTTTTGAATTCTAACACATTGGTTTGGTAATAATAATAACTCCAAAAAATGGAATAACTTACTTAATCAAATGCTACAATACAAAATTTTATTAAAATAATGAAGTACTGTTTTTAATTAGTACGTACAAGGTACAAAACGTTTAAATGTATCAAAATCATCTGTGCCAACGGTGTTAGGCGTCGCGGAAATCTTCATAATTTTCAATAAAAATTATTTCTTTCACACTCTTTACTCTTTAATAATCATCTATAAATGATGTACTATCATAGGCTCAATTTATGCTAATGAATTAAATTACACCTGTATATTATATGGCTGGAATTAAAGTTGAAGAAAAGTAGGTAGTTAAAACATGCTAAGTCCAGGTTTTGGGTTTTAAAGCTCAATATTTATTTTTTCTGAAACATGTTTTAAAGCAGTCAAACAGTACTATTATTTGAAGTGTAGTTCTTACTGGCTGATACTCAAGTCGTGCAAAGCCAAATTCATGAAAAAAAGTGTAGTTCTCCAATTCGCCACCGCCTTACATTTGTCGGATTTGTCACTTTTCATAAGGAACAAACACAGTGCTGCCCTTATTTAATCTGTCACTACCCACATGTATAAAACCGCGAATAAAGTACAAAACAATATGCCACTCGACTTCCTATGGTAGTACGCTTAGGTTATATTCTCTCATCGGGTATATGCTATAGCTCCGTGAGAAGTCGATTTTAGGATTGTTAATTCAGATATTTAAGACCTACACTGTATTTACTAAGACAATCAAATTAGACTCGTAGCTTGTAAAACGATGTTAGATATTCTGTGAAATCTTCGAGATATACAAATTGGTTAAATGCTCGATGTGTACAAATAGGTTAATTTTCAAACAAATAGGTACTTATCTCAAATATCGGTCTTGACTCTTGACGAATGAAAAAAATCATACTTGAAGTATAGTTGTTTTTGTTACTAAAACAATTATTAAACATGGCAACTCCCATTCGACTTCTCAGAGCTATACCGTTCACAAAAAGCTTATAAAAAGTCAACTAAAAACAATCTACGTACTTACATATTTAAGTAAGCCATTTTACAATTTGAATTTCTTTCCAAAAGCACAATTTCAGTGACGTAACTCTATCTTTACGTTAATCATTTGGCTTTGAACCAAAAATAAATTAATTCTAAGTACCTACCTACATTGTTACGACAGTAAGCGTAGTTAAACTTCGCTTAGACTTTGCTAAGGCTGTTTTTTTCTAAAAAGTAGCGAACTCAAGGCTCAAAAATTCATAACTTAAACCTAATTCCTTTATTGAATACATCATTTACTCAATAAAAGTGTATAAATTAAATTAAATAATATGCCTCCTAGAAGCAACTTATAAAAAGAGATCTAATAATCAAGATTATTTAATAAAACTTAGCGTAAACCACTAGGTTAATTTAAATTGTACAGGCTTAAAACCTAGGTCATATGAAAAAATTTCACTGAGCTCCCAAAGCCAAATAACCAACGTCTGAAACTTACAAACTAAGTGTCTATTTGTCTTGGTCCGAGGACTCACTGTTTTCTGTTTGTGCAAATTTCAGGAACACCTGCTCTAGCGTCGTTTGACTGAAGCTATACTCTACGATGTTCAACTTTTCTTTTGCTGGAATATAAATCTTTCATTAAGTGTCTTATTAATTAATGTTGGGGAGTGTGAGATGAAAAATTGTAACACAAAGATAAGACTAAAATATTGAAGATTCGTTTTCATGATGGGACATCTCACCTGTCTTGCGACAGATCAACCGATTTACTTATTTTACATGTAGCAGAGAGAAATAAATGAAAACATAGCTGTCCTAAGTGCATCATTGATTGCTGATCCTGGCCCATGTTGGGTGCCAATTTATGAAAACTTTGCCCCATGTTGGGCGCCAATGTATCAAATGTTGATACTCTGGCGCCCAACGTGGGACACGATCGCAAAAGCACAAACTATTATTATTTATGGACTCCTAGCGTTATGGGCAATGCCAGCGATTGCATAAGTAACAAAATCGTTACGTTCCAGCAGGTAAAAGCGTAGTAAAATCTTAGATCAGTCTGATGAAAAATAATGATATAGGTGTTGTAAATCTTACCATCCTCAATCTGTTGGAAACACTTGGCTAAGCTGGAGACGGCTGACTGTGGGACAGAGAAAACGAGCCTTTCGGCGAAGGTCTCCTCAAGAGTTGCTGCAGGGAACAGCTGTGAGACTAATGCTATCACCGCTTCTGTACTCGCGCCGCCACTCGACTCGGTCCTACAATTGAAATTAAAAACACGTCTAAGTACATATCCAATGAAAAGTAAAGGGAATAAACAAAACAATAATTGTAACTAAAATAAATTACAAGAATATGGCGTACAAATAAACACAGATATGAAACAAGAAATATAAATGAATAGAAACAACTGCAGTGCATTTATGCCGATAAACTTACATAACACGTGGCACTAGTTTTTTTTACATACCTAAACTAACGTACAAATAAAAATACAAAAGAATACAATACTAGAAGAAATAATATCAATTATGTTAAACTACAAATGGTTACATCATCAGCTGGAAGACGTCCACTGCTGAACATAGGCCTCCTCAATAACACGCCACTTTGGACACTTATCCATAGTAATGTTACCTGTGATGAGTGCGAGGGGGTGGTGGGGAAGCACCCCCCACTAGCGGCGTGTGTATGCTGGCGTCCACTACCTCAACTTCCCCTTCTGCTTCCGTATCCGCATCTGCTCCCGCGCATACCGAGCCCGTGCCCGAACCACCTGTACCGTTACTACTGTATATTCTGTGCCATTTGCCGCAGGAATATTAAATCCTAAGGTATAGTTGCCGCTAGTGGCCCTACGCTGTAAAGATCGGTAAAGACCAAAAGTATTAGCCCGTTCAAAAAAAAACGTGCTGGGTTTAATATTAACAGTTCACAATACTAGGCTGGCACTACTAATATATTCAATAAACTCTAATAGGTCTTGGTTGTACACAAAATTGTAGTCAATAGTCAATACAACAACTATGATAATGACTGCAAACCATTTGGGGCTTTTTAATAGTACACATATGTAGGACGCACACTATGCACAATATGTAAAAATGTTATTCTTGAGGGTTGATGGTAATTTTCAAAAGTATATTTAGTCATTAAATATCTTAATTGTGAAAATGCTCGATTGGGATTGTAGGCGAAAGTAGCATGGACTCTTGTGGCCATAGAAAGAGATGCCCTACCTTCATCAGCTTCTCCCAAGGACGGTGAGTTTTCCGAAGACCGCAGCGGCAATGACGGCGACATCGACATCTCGGTTTCTATCGTCTGTCAAATAATATTTTAATACTGTTAAACTAATCGTGGGGAGTTTTGGCGGGAACATGGAAAAATTCACGTCCTTGCATTGTATTATTTCCCAAAACTTGTGCTTTTTCCAGTTAATGTTTAAAAATGGGGGGCGTTTTACGCATTAAGTGCTGAATTACGAGCATGAGTGTGGGCAAGTGATACAATGTGGTAAAACAAGGTTTTTCGTGTTGCTTCCAAATTTCCATAGAAGCTTCTATTAAAGTTGCCATCACTTTACTAGAGCATGACTTAGACTAGACTTTGACTACCTGACTTACATGAAATATTCTATAACGATGAAAAATTACAATACTTGACACTGGCTAAATACACTATGTGTGGAGCCAAAATATAAAAGAAAAAACTAAGCATGGACCAAAAAGCCCACCACCGCCATCTAGCGAAAACATTGGTCTCTCTGTCTGTATTTAGGCGGAGAATCACACTGAAACTGCTGAATGAATTAGAGTTCCTAGTAGTAAGTATGACTTTTATTCTGGATGTTACATTTGCACTAGATAAACACTACACTTACCGTTGGTTTCTGACCAATCTTCATTTCTAACGTGTACCCCGCTCCGTACAAATTCTTCAAGTGCTGCGTTGAGCCGAGACACCTACAATAACATATCAGTTTAATTATTATTTTATTATTAATATGTGTAGACATTTCACACAACGCCATCTAGCCACAAACTAAGCAGAGCTTGTACTATGGAAACCAGATAACTGATAATAGGTTTAGGTTTAAAGAAATTTATTCTCAAATAAGACAATGTCACTTCCATGAGAACATAGTTACACTTGAAATTATTATACATACATACATTCGCCGTCACGTAAAATAATGTAGGTAGGTAACAATATAAATACGTGCTAAGTAAAATTATATTAGGTACATTTAGCATCGATACTTAATTTAGAATCTTTATTTCGGCAGTGGATCCGCCATCATAAGGTATTGAAATAGAAGAAGAGAAAAAATTTACCGTAGCCCTAAAAAATGTACTACTGACTAAAAGTTATACTATATGCTAGACGAATTCCTTTCGGACTAATTAACTATTTAATTATAGAGTAGATCGATTCGCTCCGCACAATATTGCTATACCCAAGCTGGGTCATTATGTAACATACTTAAATATGCTATTTAACACCTGCATGTAACCAATAATGTTTGCAATAAATGATTAAGTATTGAGTATTGAGTCAACTGCCTCTTGAAAACTTTAAATGAACGTAATTTTTTAATATGTGAGGGTATTTTATTATAAAGTTGTGCTCCTTAATAATACTTAGATACTTTTTGGTTTGTAAATACATATGTACAAAGAATACAATATAACATCCAGACACAGAACAAACATCTATGTTCATCTCACAAATGTTTGTCCTGGGTAGGAATCAAACCCACAGCCCTTGTTCAGTAGGCAGGGCTACTACCATCTGAGCTATCAGGCCATCAACTATCGGGCCCCCCGTAATCTAAAGATTAACTTCATAGAAAATAATGTATGTGCATAAAGGCAATAATTTAACGTCATCCATATACATAACTAACACTGGAGCAGCTATGCCCATGACCTAAGGTCTATGCTGCGGTAGATACTGACAAGTAGCAAGGGAGAATATACAAAACATCCCACGGAAGACGTCAATGCAGGCCTTATTACCCCAATTTAGTTTTTTTCAAATGTTAATGAATGGCTTACGAGCTAGTTGTTCACCTGATGTTTAGTGTAAGAGCCGCCCATAACAATTGCAGTGTCACTCGGAACTCTAAACTATAAAATTTGAGCTGTCGAGTATCAGATCAAGTCATAAAGTCTCATTTACCCAGTAATATCACTAGGTACAGTGCTCTTCAAACCGCAACACAATGCACACTACTGCTTGGCGGCAGAATAACTAGACGAACTTTGCAAAATTAGAATCAGAGAGTACCTCAAAGCTCCTTTGACCATGATCCCGACCCGGGAGCACAGCGCATCAGCCTCTTCCATGGAATGTGTTGTGAGGATGGCACCTTTTTTGCCCTGCGAATAGGAAATCATAATGAATGAAAAGGCTATACTTGCCTAGAAGATACCGGTTCATTCTTGCCTTGAAAAGTTCCTAAACTATATTAAATGTTTTTATGGACAGGTCACATCGCTCGCAAAGCTAACAACCGATGGGGAAGGAAGATTGGACGGACGCAGGAGGCAAGCAGATACTCAGTGGCATTCTGAGAGGCCTATGTTTAGCAGTGGACGTGTTCAGGCTGTTGATGATGACGATAATGATGATGATGATGATGATGGCAATGATGATGATGGTGTTTTCCTTACCTGAAAACTGGCCAGGATGGTGTCCCAAAGGAACCGTTTACTCCTAGGATCCATCCCCGTGGAGGGTTCATCCAGTAACACCACGCGTGGGCAGCCCACCATGGCCAGCACGAAGGACAGCTTGCGTCGCGTGCCGCCGGAACAATTCGCCGCGTTCTTGCTCGCGTGCTCCGCTATTTGGAGACCGTTCATGTATGCTTCTACTATCCTGAGGGTTATAAGGCGTTATAGATACAAATGTGCGACGTGATAAATATAAGTGTTAGTAAGTATGAAGCAGGACTACATTGACATGGTATGTTTAAGTATACCTTCGAGAAGAGAACCCTATTGAACAAAATAAAGCAAAGAGAAGTTATGAATAAAACAGAATTTACATCACCTTCTGCGAGGAAGGTACCCAAACAGCCTTCAACCAAACTTACTAATTACAATTTATGAATCAACCACATGACAACACACACATGACATTGTTGTGCTAATAGACCAACAAAACCTAAATCATAAACTTAAAGTACTAACTTAGGTGTATCACTCCGGCTGACCCCGCGTATGGCAGCGTAGCACTCGATGTGTTCACGAACTGTGATGTTCTTCCATAGAGCGTCGTGTTGCGGACAGTAGCCGAGCATCGTGAACGCGGACGATGTGAATTCTTCAACGTTCTGGTTGCCCAGCAGCACCTTGGAAAAGGTCATAACGTATTCTTTCGCACGCAGCTTTGACTCCGCCAGTCATCACTGGTACCACCCGAGATGCGTTTAGGGTGACCCATCGAAATCAACTGAAGATGTCAACTGCTAAGCATATGCCTTTTAATAATTTATAGGCATACCATTCGACCACTGTGTCACCTGATGGTAACTGATAACGCGGCCTACAATGGTGTATGTTTGCCTAAAAAGCCTTCCTGAGATGACACCATTTTGAGCGACTCCTCGCCTTCTGCATCCATCGGTCCCGCGGTTTTTACCAGATTGTCGGCCCACATAGTGGGGGTCGGGTTTTGGGTGACCCGGACGATCCTAATCCTATCGGATCGGGGACATCGTATCAGCTGCGCTAGGATGATCGGATAAGTCTATCGATAAAGCATTAATTCTATTAAGTGACGTTGCTCCAGAAAACGGACCAAGTCCTTTCTTCATGTAAACATTTTCTCTAATTGGCTTTCTTACTTTCGCTGATTCGACACTTTTCTCGATTCGACACTTTCCTTACTGGACACTTTCCCATTTTAACCTTTGGTATGATAAGATAAATAGACAAGATGGAAAGAAACAGATTAGGTGTCGTTATTATGACAATACTAGAAACTACCAAGACATGGGTATTTTAACCCAGTTTGGTGTGGTTAGAGCCATATTGTCAGTGTATTACTTTATACGAAATAAACAATTTTGAATTTTGTAAGTTTACTTACTGTGCCACAAGTCGGCTGTTCCTCCGCCGTGATGATCTTCATAGTAGTGGTCTTCCCGGCGCCATTGTGCCCGAGCAGACCGAACACCTCGCCTCCCTCGACGGCGAGGCTGAGCCGCGTGAGCCCCACCTTCCGCGCCTCCTCCTCGCCCCAGCACCCACCACCCGTGCCTCGCACCTTGTACTCCTTGCGGAGATTCTAAGAAGCGGAATGGCGGTATGATGACTCAGTTGATGCAATGTGGGTCTATAATGAAGAACGGAACGCTCTTCCAGCTACAGTATTTCCTCCTGGGTATAACCTTTTCAAGTCAAAAGTGAATGGGCATCTCATGGGCAAACGTGCTCCAGCTTAGGCAACTCCGTCACTTACCACCAGGCGAGTTGTAATGCCAGTATAGTAAGCTGTATACTCACATAATATAAGCTGTATGCATATTATTATGTGAGTTAGAAAAAAAAAAGTTCTTTTTGCTACTACTGGTTCAAGCAATCCGGCTCCGGCTCCTTGGTTGACAGGTAGAAAATGCTGTTAGCATTAAGTGCTTAACCTTTGTGTACGTTTTGTGGATAAAGAATCAAATAAGTAAATGAACAACAGCTGATTTTCATGATAATGATGACGGCTGTTTAATTGTTGTTTGTGTGGTGCTCACATAAACTATAAGAGGCGGGGCATCAGGTGATGGCTGCTGAATCATCGCGGCCACTTTTCTCTGCTCCTTTTTCACTTCGCTGTCTTCCTTTCCTTCACCCCCTACGTCCGCTTCTATGTCACATTTTTCCATTTTTGATCGTCTCTGGAAACCCAAAAAATTTCACATTTCTTTGCTGTATTATCCGGCTACGGCAAACCCAAATATACATGCATAGGAAACAATTGAGTATTGAGTATCATTTAAAAGATGGTACTTAACACGTAGGTACAGATCAAAACTGGAGCAGGTAGGTGCAGGTGGGAAGTATCTGCAAGTGTGGAACTGGGAAGAGAGGAGCTGGGGAGCTGGAACAAAAAATATAAGGAGCTGCAAGGTGGAGAGCTGAGGGCTACAACAAAGAAAGAGATTCGAGAAGCTGAAGAGACGGGTGGCTAAAACTTTCTGAGATATGAGGACGTTGGGACGCTGGATGGATGGAACTGATAGGAGCCTAGGAGCCTAGGCTGGCGGTGAGAAGCTGGAATTGAGAGGCTAAAGGTGAAAGACTAAAAGTGGGGAGCTGGAGGTAACAAGCTGTAGGTGAGAGGCTAGGGGTGGGGAGCTGGAATCGAGAGGCTAGAGGTGAGAGGCCAGAGTTTGGGAGCTGGAAGGGAAAGGTGGACGTGAGAGTGAAGGTGAGAGGCTATATAGAGGTTGGGAGTTGCGAGTTGAGAGCCTACCTATAGTGAAAGTTGGGAATCTAGGGGTAACCTACCGGACAAACTTTCCTGCCGCTCTTCAACTTGTCAACCAGCACCAGCAACATGAAGTAAAGCGGCACGTTGAGTAGCATGGCGGCTAGTAGTACATACACTTCACCCGTCATATAGTCCGCCAATGGAGGCGCTGTGCAAGTGTCTCTGAGGTTGCATGTTATGTATACCCTGAAGACAACAATATATAGTCTGTAAATAAACTATATTTAGGGCTAATTTACAATAACAACATTAAGATTAGGGGACATGCAGACCGCAAAATTGTAGCCGACACAAATAACCACAGATCAATAATTGTACCACATTTAAGAAGGTTTCATTCAGGTTGGATTTTTGAGAGCCTTAGTACCTACACACATATTTTCGTTCGAAAATTTGTGGTAGAGCATTCACTAAATACATTAAAAGTCTACAGAGAATGTTTCAGAACATGAATAGATAAGATAGAAGAACTAACCTGTCCACATAGTATATGATTGCGTATGGCACATACATCACGTTCGCCATGCTAAAGAAGATGTGCGCCCCAAAGGCGACTTGGCTCGCTGGAACAAAATCAAAGACTCAATAACTCTTGGCTTATATACTATGCTATATAAATAATATTTCAGCTGCTCAACAACGAGAACCTTTATCTACAGGATGTAATTTAATACATTAGCATAAATTGAGCCCATGATAGTACATCATTTATAAATGATTATTAAAGAGTAAAGAATGTAAATGAAAATATTTTTATTGAAAATTATGAAGATTGCCGCGGCGCCTAACGCAATTGGCACGGATGATTTTGATACATTCAAACGTTTTTATACCTTGTATGTACTAATTAGAAACAGTACTTCATTGTTTTAATTAAATTTTGTATTGTAGCACTTCATTAAGTAAGTTATTCCATTTTTTGAAGTTATTATTATTACCAAACCAATGTGTAAGAATTCAAAAAGTTTGGTCCACACGTGACCGGTATCAGGAGTAGGTAATTAGTTTCAAAAGATGTTAATGAATTCAATTACACCCAGTATAATATATATAACATTTTATCAGGAAACAATGACGCTAGCAAGGTGTTCCATTTCCTTCGCTGTTTGAATCATAAACAAGGAATAAACACACACACACAATTTCTACCACACTTACTTATTTTAAAAGTATCCAGGACAGCAATAATGAGGAAAGGAATGATCCCGACCCAAGTGGTGATGTTAGGCATGATGCTCTGAGCCGAGTCCGTCTTATCGAACATGTAGGAGACGCAGGTGTTGAACAATATGGCGGAGGGGGTGTATAGTGTGAGCAGGATCACCAGCATAAACATGGCGGACGGATTGTTGAGGCTGGGGATATCGTTGACCCAGATCTGGAAAACATAAATAAATAGAAAGGTAAAATATCAAACAAGAGCCCTAATGAAGTACTACGCAACCTGCGCACTGCAAATAAACAAAATGCATAAAACCAATGAAATAAGCGTAAAAACACTAATTACTTTAATAAAAAATGTGAACACCATTCTCTATTCTTGTCTATTTATTTTACTGTTAACCAATTATATCCCTGAAAAAGTCAAGAATCCTATTGATTGTTTTAACTGCAAACAATAAGAACACATTCGATTACCTAAGTTACATTATCAAAAATCCAGATGTCAAGTATTTCTTCATGTGAACTATAATCTATATATTTCTGATCAATAGCAAACAATGATCATAATAAAATGAAGTAGGTAAGTAATCATTATATTATGGTGGAACATTAATGGTGTCCGTATTATTTAGAATGTGTTTTATAAATACATACCAATAGCAGAACCCCAGAACAAGTGATCATCATGATTACGGTGAGGATAGAGAAGTATGTTAAGAAGTACATAAACACTGAGAGCCCGTTTATCCTCAGCTGGTTCCGAGCTTTGATCTGTAACAAAGACCAGAATTAATAACATTGCTAAATATCTTGAGCCTCATCCTGGAACTTGATAGAAGGCATCAATTGAGTCTATTCTAATAAAAAGTTATACCTACGCATCCCCAAAATAATGAGGGCATGCGAAAATCAATTAACCTAAGCGACGGCATGAGATGAAAAGACTTGAGTCCCAACAGTGGGAGCATAGGCTAACCGTAGCTGCGAACGTAGTGGACTTGATCGCGATAAAAGTTTGTCTGGCACGTGTCTAGGTTCATTGGTTCTTTTCGAATGTTTACCTGGAGTAATTTAGTAGGTTGGTAGGTATAGATATTTATTGACAGAGCGAACGCAAAGCGCGTTAGCTAGGGTAAAAATGATTATGTACTCGCGAGGTCTACAGCTCACAGATCCACTAGTAATATTTATATTAGCTTAGCTATAGGTAATGGTCCGGTCCTAGGGGTCTAGCAATAATCTCAATCGCTAACGCTAACGCCTCACGCTAACTCCAAAAATGTATCGAAGTGACATTCGCTACGGAAAAGTTAGCGATTTCCGAAATGTCATTTCAGTACATTTTAGAGTTCGCGTTTGGCGTTAACGCTAATGGAAAGGAATCTTTGCTAGACCCTTTAGTCACACTACTGTATACCACACACCTCTCGATCATAAACAATGTCCACAACCAAAGTGACAGGCACCAGCGCAAAGATCATGCCGACGAAGATCGCACACATGATGTTTCCCAAATTGAACTGCTCCTGCTGCTCTGTCTGCTGGAATGGATGGACTGCCACCTCAATAGGCTTGAAGCTTTCTAATAGACCTGATGCAGCCATCATCACCCTGGAATAGGATATACAGGATGTAATTTAATTCATTAGCATAAATTGAGCCCATGATAGAACATCATTTATTTATTTTTGATTATTAAAGAGTAAAGAGTGTAAATGAAAATATTTTTATTGAAAATTATGAAGATTGCCGCGGCGCCTAAAGCAGTAGGCACGGGTGATTTTGATACATTTAAACGTTTTTATACCTTGTATGTACTAAATACAAACAGTACTTCATTATTCCAATTAAATTTGGTATTGTAGCATTGGATTAAGTAAGTTATTCCATTTTTTGGAGTTATTATTATTACCAAACCATGTGTTAGAATTCAAAAATGTTGGTCCGCACGTGACCGGTATCAGGAGTAGGTACCTAGTTTCAAAGGATGCTAATGTATTCAATTACACCCAGTATACAATATGATTAATGATGATTATGTTACTTCAAACTATATCCAAGAAAAGTTCTATAAAGATCGGTCGATCGTTGAGTCATGCAAAGGTAAAAAGACCGAGAGTTACTTTCGCATTCTTCTTCTTCTCGTGTAGGCAAGTGGTCAGCCCAGCGGGTCTAGAAAAGATCCCTTTCCATTAGCGTTAACGCCAAAGGATAACCTCAAAATGTATGGAAATGACAGCCCCTGCGAAAAACTTTTCCGCAGCTAATGTAATTTCAATACATTTTGGCGTTAGCGTTTGGCGTTAACGCCAATGGCAAGGGTTCTTTGCTAGACCCCTGGTGTGAGAATTTTTAGGCCGCCCAAAAGGCTTCCGACTTGGATTAATGACTTTATTGATTCTTCATTTGCTGTAGCGGTCACCCATCATAGTAGTGACCAGAAGACGTCCACAGCTGAATATAGGCCTCCCCTAAAACGCCGCTTTGGACGCTTATAGGGTTTGCCATAATCACCACCCTTGGCAGGCGACTTGATGATCGCAGAAGGATTTAATCTACTGAAGATAATGCTGCTGCTTATCTGTATATTCCCTAACATTCCTCCTCTTACGGGACCTATGGAAAGAGATGAGATGATCCTATTCTTAAACAGGAAACTCACCTATAAATACTGTTGTCAAGCAGGTTAATGGTGACCGGCAGACCATGAGCAAACGTGCTGTTGTAGAATGCCAGTACGCTGCCGTAAGGAATGATGCTATCCCGTAGACTGAACGCTCCGAAGTTGTCCATCTGCAGGAACGAACTGAAGTTGCCATCGTAGTTTACTATCGGGTGAGCGCCGAGGACCTGGAAATTTGATTTTAAATTACACTTGAACTGGAAAGTGCATGTAGTAAATAAGACTTTTTACCATAATCTTTTTCTGGCAATCACAAAACAATTATATTTAATTACTTCATCATCATCAGCCTTTTTGCGTCCACTGCTGAACATAGGCCTTCTCCATTATTTTCCATAATCATGCCACGCTTGGCTGGCGCCTTGATGATCGCGGTAGATAATGATGCAAACCACGAAGAGCAGTGCTGCCCATTCTGAAGTATAGCTAGCTCTAACAGTACCCTCGGGAAGAGACAGGTAGGAAGGAAGGTATACCTACTACTTTTTCGTCGAGATCAAACGGACTACAATTATAGTAAGGCATCTTTATTAGTGGGTATTTTAGAACGTCCTGCAGACTGCAGTCCGCCCATATAAACCTTACTTTGATAACCTACCTCCAAAGACTCTCTAAAGTCAGCCAATTCCTTCAAGTTGTTCATCTCGCTGTGTATCGCTATGGGAGTCTTGTTGAGGTACGTTCCGGAGTCCAGCTTCAGGGGGTTTGTTCGGAACATCACAATCTGCTGGGACTTCACGTACAGACCGAACGCGCACGATACTGGAATAAAATAGTTTCATTTCAATCTTAATAGCTATCCCGTTTTAGACCTTGCCATCGTCAACAGTCTGAAGACGTCGGCGTCCACTGCTGAATATAGATCTCCCCCAAAAAGCGTGACGCAAAACCATTCTTTGATGATCAATTGGATGATCAATTTGGCACCACCTTGTAGTCATGTGCGGAATTGGCTATATCATAGAAAAACTAACTTGGATGAACCGGTGTATTCAAAAATAATCAAGAACATGGGTGTTCCCAGTGGCAAAATATGTGTCCAATTAGTAGGGAAGTATTGGGCTGATGACATTAACGCATGAGGGAACGTAAAGCCCTTCAAAAATCCGTGGCTAAAAAGTTCTAATATAACCGTTATCTATAAATACTTACTGATAGGCATGAAGATCATCACATAAAGCTTGTAAGGATCCCGTATCATCCTGATCATCCGGATGTAGAACATGGCGCAGAAGGTTCTCCACCAGCAAGGGTCAGTCTTCACCATCTCGCTGAGAGCATCTACTGACACCGGCACTTCCGGTGCCACCTGAGAAATGGATAAAAAAATTAGACACAATGTTCAATGAATGATCTTTAGAATTGTATCTTTAGGCACAGATCACTGAATATCTTTAAGTCTTCAGTAACGTAAGGCCACTGGAAGATTGCGTGAGTATTCAAAAGTAACTAGAAGAGAGGTAGATAGACTCATAGTCAATTCATGTAAACACCGTAAAATAAAATAGAATAACTGCGAAACAAATAAGTTACTTACTTTAACATGTTCGACTCCATGATTGGTGGAATGCAGCGCATGCGATGCTGGAGGTGTCGGCAGAGATACAGCCTTCTGACCTTCTTTATCGTTTAGTTCCTGGAATCGATGATATAAATTATCTGTACACTGTACAACGTGTTACTATTATCTAATCTTTGGAACAGCACTTGGTACAAGAGGAAACCTGAAAAGAAATCTCAAACCTTCCCGGCCCCGCACCGCATGAAATTGAGAGGGTTTTATTTTACGTTGTTCAAAGGGGACCCTACCTCTACACAATCTTGAAACGTTTAGAACTACATAGGCTTATACCGCTGATTGCCATATTTTTGGTGGTCTACCTGGACTATCCGTCAGTAGTTTGTCTAGTTATAGGAATTACCTGGTAGCTTAGAGTTTTGCTCTGCAGTGAAAGACTTCTTGACAGCGCACGAGCTCGCACCAACTTGACTGAAGACACTCCTTCCACTGTCTCCGTCTCCTCGGCATTTTCTCCCTCCAGGGATAGGAACACCTCTTCGAGCGTAGTCATGGAAACTCCATAGCTGGTCACACCTGGGAAATTATAACTCTTGTTGGTTGGTAGGTATGTAAATACACGGTAGGCTAAATAATGTTTTGCTGGATTCCAAAGTTTTCGAAACAGCGTTCACAAAAGTCAGTAGTGGTAGTGCTGGATTCCAAATACTTTCTGGATCATAAGCTTCATAGGAACAGCGTACTTTTGGTAAACGTTTGAACTTGCAAAAACAATTTTAATGTATTTATCGTCATCAGCAAGAAGAATATAACCTTATAAGCTTAGTAAATTAGCAAATTGAAATAACAATGGACAGGCCACATCGCTCGCAGAACTGACAATCGATGGGGAAGAAAGGAGTGGCGATCACGAACCGGAAGGCGCAGCGTAGGCAGAACCCCCACTAGGTGGACCGACGACCTGGTGAAAATCGCGGGGAGCCGATGGATGCAGGAGAAGAGCAGTGGCGCTCTCTGGGGGAGGCCAATGTTCAGCAGTAGAAGTCTACGGGCTGTTGATGATGATGATGATGATGATGTTGTTGATGATGATGATGATGCTGATGAAGTTATTACCAAGCCGGTTGGTCTTCTCCTTGATCTCGTTCTCGATGGCGAGGAAGAGCGGCGGGAAGAGATGCACGGCGTAGTGCGGCAGGATGAAGGAGAGCTCGCGGCCGTGGCGGCGCGCCTTCTCCGCGCGCGGCACGTGCCCGCGCACCAGCCGGCTGATCTGGTGCTCGCGGCACACACCTGACACAACGATTTTAGCCTTTTATAGCGGCAACAGAAATGCATCATATGTGAAATATTCAACTGTCTAACATGCACAGAGTACATTGGTAAAGACTGAAACTAACAATTGTCTAACTATCACGTAGTAAATTATATACTCTTGACTATTACGATTCATGACGTACAACCTGGTGACAAACGACATACACAAGAAGTTTTACCCTAGAAATACGTAGAACTTCCTTGTCTGCGGGCTAAGAATGCCAAGAACGAAAATAACGATCACATTCAAACTGTCAAAGACTCTCACAGTTACCACTTTTATTGCTGGTGGAACGACTTTTTGTGATCGAAAATAACGAAAAATAACTGGAACCTTGAATAGAATAGATATATACTCAATACTTTGTAACATAATTACATACTAAACGTATGACGTTAATAACAATTTCAATGGAAATAAAAAAAACATTTTAGCTTTCGAAAGAAATTCACGTTGAAATCGGTTCATTCGTTTGGAAGCTAGAAAGCAACAAACAAATATCAAAACACAACCATATTTTTCGATTCCAAAACTACACATTACTAAACTACTAACTGGAGGTAAAGGTCGAGCCTCGTAAAACATCGAGCATGTCTTGAAAACAGAAGCAACATTGAATAATTTTTGAAAGCTTACCATCTAAAACTAGTGTCAAATGATATCCGATTCCAAACTTGTTCTTCAAAAACAAGGATGTACCAGCACACCTTACCTAAAAAAATTAATAAAGTTTAAAAAACAGAAATGTGAAATTAATCAATAATAATAATTAGTATTTTGATAGGAAAATCATTTTCATTTCTTGAGCCAAGCTGCGGATCCAAGTGAACGAAGGCTAAAATCCCAGATAATATAATAGCTAAAATATTGTTCATTTTAATAATTAAAACCACAAACAGCAGACTACATAAAACATATTCATAATCACCTGCAGTTGACATAATTATATGAACTGCACAGTTCAATACATTGACTGCAACTTTACAGTCCATTTGGTCAGATAAGCCTACGGACCTAATAGCAATGTTAAAGTTTTTAAATGTTGTCAATTATCGAACTTTAAATTTATTAAAATTATCGGTTATATCGTAATTTAATTTTAATTTATTAAACTTCTCAATAAGTCATGAGATTTGCATGAAATGATATTGCATCAAGACTTGATTAATTTACAATTAACAAAATTACATGCTGAGCAAAATCAAATTTTGTTTAGACAATCACTTACTCTGCCTTTACTAATCACAGCTTTCCTGTCCCCAAGTATATCAGCCTCGTCCATAAAATGCGTGGTCAGCAGCAGAACCTTGCCTCGCTTGGTCTTCTGCAGGATCCTCCACATCTGTCGCCGGGACACCGGGTCTACTCCCGCTGTCGGCTCGTCTAGGATTATTATCTAAAAATGGAGAAACTACAAATATATTTCAATATTATCTTAAAAAATCGGTTAGTATAATAAACAAGGTAGCGCTCTCTCGGGGAGACCTTTGTTTAGCAGTGGGCATATTCAGGTTGTTGATAATGATGAAAATAAAAAAGGAAATGATATCGTATGTCAAGTCAACTAGGTCACACACACCAGGGGGCGCAACCACAACCTCTTATAGCATTATTACTTCAATCACAGATATTAAAATAGTAGTTACCTACTACTTCAATCATACTTTGACAAAAAAGTAAGAATACTGTAATGTTGCAGAGCCAGAGCAGTTTTGATGACGTCACGTTAAATCGTTCATACAAATACGACAGTCATGTCGTACCTTTACATCACGTTGACACTGACGTGCGACAGTGATAACGCCATATAAAAATGTAGACGTCTCGTTCACACGCAGGAATACTTTATAAGTTCATGGTACGAATTCGAACAACATTGTTGTAACCATGAAATATTAATGCCATGAACCATGATGGTTTTATATAAGTTTGTGGTAAGCCTGCAGACATAACATTTTTGTATAAGTTACGTACCTTAGGGTCCCCAATGAGTGCTATGGCTATACTAAGTTTCCTCTTCTGTCCTCCAGACAGATGCTTCGAGAACACGTTCTCCTGTCCCAACAACCCTACTTCTGATAAGGATCCGTGTAGCTGTTCCGCGAACCTTCGGCGAGGAATACCCTGGAAAATGATATGGAATTAGCCAATAGCCTGTTCGTGTAGTTCAAATATTAGTTTTGACAAAGCCAGAAGATAATTCACTCGGCACCGAATTCCGAAAAATTTAAAGTAGAAAGGAGAAAGTAAGTAATGAGATTTCTAGACCAATAGGCATGATGACTACTATTAAAAATGAACAAGTAAATATTACTTTCATAAAGAAGATTAAAAATGAATGCAATAATTGAAAAAATAAGCAAAATCGGTAAATAAATCACGGAGTAATAAGCTTTTAAAGTTTCTACAGGAGGCATCTCCTGTCCCTTTCTCGCGAAACAGAGCGCCCCTACAGTTACTGTGAAAAATCTACTCGTGACGTCACATGCCGAAAAGATTGTATGAAAATCTACCACAGCATAGTAAAGAGGTAGTATAACGACCTTCCTCTGACGTCACTGGCCGTTTGAGCTATCTCTTTCTATTCCGGTTTTTAAAATGCTTGTAACTTGGTCATTTTTTGAGATATTTAATTTTTGTTTTCACAAATGTTTATCTTTTGAGGAATATAATAATTAATTTATCTAAAAAGAATTTAGTCATCATGCCTATTCTCCTTGGTTGGTTGGGTGGGTGGTCTTAACTTATCGACATGAAAAAATAACGATTATATTATTTTATTTCTTTATTATATTATTACCTTTACAGCGGCATAGAACTGTAAGTGTTCTTTCACAGAGAGGAGGTCGAAAAGCATGTCATGCTGCGGACAGACGCCCGTTATCTGACGGATTTCTTGCATGTCGTTCGGATCCCTGGGAAAAAAAGATAAGATAAAGATACCTAAGATACCTAGGTAGTACCACAGCTTGCTGTGTCAGTGCTACTGGATTGATTGACCAGCCCATTGCCACTTCACCAGCCCATTGCCACTTCACCAGCCCATTGCCACTACACCAGCCCATTGCCACTTCACCAGCCCATTGCCACTTCACCAGCCCATTGCCACTTCAGCAGCCCATTGCACTTCATCAGCCCATTGCCACTTCACCAGCACTTAGAATAGGTGTCAGAAAACAGTAAAACGTAATTGCAAAATCTTACCTTACGTCCAGCCCATAAATATATGCCGTGCCAGCTGTGGGACAAGTCAATCCAGTCAAGATGTTGAACATCGTAGACTTGCCAGCTCCATTATGACCCAGTATCGCCGTGATTTGTCCCTCGTAGATGCTCAGGTCAATGCCGTCGATGGCCCTGACCTCAGGCCGGCGGCATTGCCGGAAAGATTTCTGGAGACCGACGATCCTGATGGCTTCTTTGTCTTGGAGCTCCCTACATAATGATTTGGATTTAACTTCTTGAAGTATTTTTTGCGTGTCCTATCAGTTTCAGCTGGTGTGGAACTGTGGGATATATCCACAAATTTCAATAGCTCTGGGGTCTAGCAAAGATTCCTTTCCATTAGCTTCAACGGCAAACGATAAGTCAAAATGTATGGAAACGACAGAACGGAAAACCTTTTCGTAGGGAATTTCATTAGCTAATGTCATTCCCACACATTTTGGAGCTATCGT
Source organism: Ennomos erosarius (assembly GCA_963580505.1). NCBI lineage: Eukaryota > Metazoa > Arthropoda > Insecta > Lepidoptera > Geometridae > Ennomos > Ennomos erosarius. The sequence continues at coordinate 11,481,890 of OY756998.1, forward strand.
TTGACGTTAACGCTGATGAAAAGCTATATTTGCTAGACCCCCAGACGTCTTTAAAAAATAAGGGTAACGAGATACGTAAGTAGCCGTAGAGCTATCGGTAGGCAACTTTTTGAAATCTAGCAGTTTATTGGCTTTAATTACTGTCCCAGTGAAACAAAACTACTAGATTTCAAAAAATTACTTTTAAATATATAAATAGATAAATAAATATAAATATGTGTGGACATTTCACACAGCGCCATCTAGTCCCAAACTAAGCATAGCTTGTACTATGGGAACTAGATAACTGATACAATACTTATATACTTTTTTGTTTGTAAATACATACATAGAATACAATATAACACCCAGACGCAGAACAAACATCTATGTTCATCACACAAATGTTTGTCCCCAGTAGGAATCGAACCCACCCATATGTCTGAAGGTAGCTTATTGAAATGCGTTTGACCAACGTTTATCTGATTAAATAAAAATTATAACAAAATAACGTTATTTTAACTGGATTTAGATATTTAGTAAATAAAAAAAACTGCACGATTCATTACTTAGGCACAGGTTCAATATCCTTGTTATGTGTAGCGTCGCCATTAGAGTGAAGGTGCACGGCGGACACTCGGCTGCGTTTCCCGCGCACCCAGTACGAAGGAAGCAGGCAGAACCACGGCTTCTGCTTGACACCGTACTCGCCTGTACACGGAGAATGTATTATAAGAGAATTTAACACTTACTTAATATTAGAAATTGACTAACACAATATTTAAATATGAAATGTCCGGCCAAGTGCGAGTCGGACTCGCGCACGGAGGCTTCCGTACCAATTTCTATAAAAACGAGCAAAACTCACGTTCGTTGTGGCCCCTTAAATATTTATTTTATTCTGTTTTTTAGTATTTGTTGTTGTCGCGGGAACAGAAATACATCATCTGTGAATCACCCAGGTGATCTAAGTGGAATGGACCAAAATTTCAACTGTCTAACTATTAGGTACAGTTCATGAAATACAGCCTGGTGACAGACGGAAAAATCGTTCCGAACCCTCCGTACGCGAGTCCGACTCGTAGTTAGGACAAACGTTCAGAAATTTTAATAAATACAGAAAGGTATGAAGAAAAGGACTAACTTCATTGCAATTTCGTTGATTTTCAATTTTTTTGTCAAACTGTGTTATATTTTTTATTAATTGTGTTATCAACACACACGATTTAAAAAATGACATAAAAAAGAAAATCTAGTTGCACTTGATACAAGTAAATACACAGTAAAACTCACTAGGCAACACAACGTCGAGCCAGTACGCCAAGAGGCCGTATAAAACAGTGTCCAAGGCCATCATGATGAGACTGCCTCCGAAGGGCACTCCAGGCCCACTCCAGAGGTTGTCCCACGTAACGCCGACACCCGCCATGTCCATTACTAGAGCCTAAAGAAAAAAAAACGAGACAATTCAAATACCTAATCCTTTTCACAAAACTAAGAACTTTTACACGGAGGGAGATTTATGTTGATGACGAAAAATAAGTAGTGTGACACAAACTCAATGGCGGCTGTGAAGTGCGCTTCGCAAACCACTTACCTCTTTCCACGCACACCCAATTTTTGCTGCTGCACAGCATTTCGCGCCAACTTCACAGCCGCCATTGAGCTTGAATCACACTATACCTACATTGGATTTTGAGAGAATTGGAATAAATCGCCGACACAACAAACACCAATGATCTTCATCATCATTATCATCATCAACAGCCGGAAGACGTCAACTGCTGAACCTAGGCCTCCGCCAGAAAGTGCCACTTTGAGCAGCTGCTCGCTTCCTGCATCTATCGGTTCCTCACGGTTTTCACCAGATCGTCACTTCACTTATGGTCAAGTACAAAGAAATTAAGAATTTCATGACAAAACGTATTTAGATATCCTGTTGGAAAGTCAGAAGGTATTTCTTACCTTGTCCATAGCGAGTGCGTAGCAGCTGGAACTGATGAGAGAGACAAACCAGAAGGACAAAGAGTCTGCGTTAGAGACGAACACCTGGAGGAAGTATAGAGCACTCATCAGGTTCACGATGAAGCTTCCCACTATGCCAGCCGTCTGGAAAGAAGAGAGAACGGTTATAATAATACAAGTTATTATCAAATCTCAAAGTCACGCAACGACCTATGAAGAGGGCTATGCTAGGTGTTTCCCTGCCAGATAAGATCCGGAATGAGGAAATCCGCAGATGAACTAAAGTGACCGATATAGCTCTTAGAATCAGCAAGTTAAAATGGCAATGGGCAGGCCACATCGCTCGTAAAACCGACAACCGATGGGGAAGGTTTTCGAGTGGCGACCATGAACCGGAAGACGCAGCGTAGGCCAGTGGATTTATCCTAACTAGGTGGATTTATAGAATAATAAACAATAAATAAATAATTAAGATTAGTGCGCCTTATCAAGTTATCAGATCGTAAGAGAGAAAACGCCTCTTTTGGCGAAAATAGCAACTGCAATAATAGTTTTATTGGCTTAGGTGGAAGCACAGCATTACGCCAATGTAATATTCAAATACTAATAGAAAGAAGTAAGTACTATTAAAAACGTACAACAAATAGATTGATAATGCGTATATTATACTCACCCTGGCTTTATCGAAGAAAGGCGTCAACATGAACGCTAAGGTGATGATCGTGAAGCCAAACATCAGCATCAACAAGAACACCAGGATATAAGACGAGTGCTGGAATACCTGGAAAGTTAGAGGAATAAGAAAACCGTCCTGGTATTGGAAATGTTATTGCCGTCGCGCTGCTCGCAACACGTATGATAGAGAGAGCCTCCTACATTTTAGCGTTTCGGGCGCCAAGGCTTTCACTCTCTATGACAAAAACCTTTGATTTTGCTGTCGATCGTGTTCCAGTCACAACCACTTTTGTTCGTTACGATTTTGACTCCAAATAAATAAATAAAATAAATAATAAATATGTGTGGACATTTTCACACAGCGCCATCTAGCCCCAAACCAAGCATAGCTTGTACTATGGGAACCAGATAACTGATACAATACTTATATACTTTTTTGTTTGTAAATACATACATACAACACCCAGACGCAGAACAAACATCTATGTTCATCACACAAAATGTTTGTCCTGGGTAGGAATCGAACCCACAGCCCTCAGTTCAGAAGGCAGGGATACTACCAACTGAGCTATCGGGCCCCCCAAAACTTCATAACTTTAGGTGGCTTTAGATACGAAGATATTGTAAAAACTTTTTTAAATTAAAAGTTCCGTTTTTTTTAAAGTCATCATAAATATTGTATGGTGGAGGAATAATTATTTTGTGTTTTGTCTCTCTCTATTGAGTGTGAAACTGGTAAAAATAAAACCAGAGAAAAAAAAGAGAGTTATTCGACTGTTGTTCAGTGTTTATTTACAAGGCCTTTAGTGTAGCTGACGTACCGATAAATCTTGGCAGTAAACGTAAATTCATCATTTCGTATTGAGTCATTAGGAAATATTAGAAGTATGTTGTTTTGGCGTAAATATAATTTTACGACTGCGTCATTCATTGCGAAATCACTCAACACAAATTGGGCATTCTCTGCCAAGATTGTGGCGAACAGGTGGAAGAAATGTTTAGAGATTATGTTGGTACAATTGAAAAAAGTTTAAAATGGTTCATTTTAAGAAAGACTGGCTCAATAGATAATCGAGTGGAGCCAAACTAAAAAAAACTGACCTTCAACGTGAACAGAAGAATGGTGCTGACGAGAGACAGGATCGTAACAAACACTCCGTAGATGAGGAACCAGGCGCACCTAGAAAATATACAAAATATACAAAATATACATAAGTTTTTTTTTACTCCTATGGTAATAAAACAAACCACGTTTCCTTCCTATGTAAAAAAATCCTAGGTTCATCAAGATACACTGTTACACTGATGTACTGAGAATCGCTATACTAACTGCGGAACGGTTATTCGAGCTACGTCCAACGCACGCTACAGCTACACTATGAGCTCTTCAATACTTCGCTACGCCACAGCTACGCCATTAACGCTACGGCTACGTATTTACCGCTACAGCTACGCAATAAGCACTACGCCTACGTATTTAGCGCTACTACATTTGCGTGCATCTACGCAATAAGAGCTACAGCTACGGAGTTGGCGCTACAAGCCCTACAGCTGCGCTCTGACAGCTACAGCTACACTATCAGCGCTACGGCTACGTAATTGGCGCTACAGCTACGCTTTCAATGCTACAGATACGCTAATGCGTAACAGCTACGCAACAAACGCTACCCCTACTATCACACGCACACACTAATAATAACGCTATGGTTTCGTAGTTAGTGTAATTGCTACAGCTAACTCTTAACTTTTCATGACTAAACAGCTGAATAAAATCATGATGAAATTTCGGTAATGAGACCACTTGAACCTTCCAGAACACACTAAAATCTATTATATTTATGGCTAAATTCTGTTAGTCTTACTAAGTAATTTTTTTTTACTTTCTCAAATAACCAAGAAACATTCATATAGGTTTAATGAAGTACGTACAAAGGACTTACCAGTAAACAGAGTCCTTTAGCCCCATGATCCTCATCCCCTCCCTGTATCTTCCTTCCTTCTCCCCCACCACAAACATGAGGAGGTAGGTGATGAACTGAGACAATGTCATCACCATGTACATTGGCATCATCACTCGGAAGATCACCAGCCAGTTTCCGGTGTATTGCCTCTTGGGGAACTGTCTGAAGTCCACGTGTGGGGGTGGGATCTTCTTGTTTGTGTCCGTCTGGAAGATACAACCACAGATTATATTTTATATAAGACAGAACAGTTTGTGTTGACACAGTGCCAAAAAAGCTCCATAGTCCAAGTAACAATTAAAGAGACGAGTTAAAAGGATCTATAGTTCCTTTACGATCTTGGAAGGAACCGCAGTGACAAAAATGCTCCGGTAGTCCATTCAAAGTAGTAATTCGTTAACTATAATGTTATAGCAGCTGTCTTCGGTCTTCTAAAAAAATAAATAAATAAATAAACATAGGAATTATTGAAAACCAATGAGACTGCAAATAATTGTTATAACAGCTTTCCGCAGCTTTAAAGTCGTCATCATTTAAGAATTATAGGGTTGCTAAAAATAGGTACCTAATCAAATTATTGCGCCAAGTATATCTCACTCTAACAGCGATGACAAGAATTCTCGCGGTGCGCATGGTACGTCTGGACTAGAACATAAGTAGAACAGATGAAATGAAGATGATGAAAGTTTAATACCTTAATTTTAACAAAGTCGATAAGTATTTGCAGGTTAAGGAACCCGGAATAGTAATACTGGAGCACCGGGCAGGTCTCGTCGTGGTGTACATCAGACAGTGAGATGAGATGGCCTCCACTGGACCAGTCGCTCGGCCAGGGATTGTGCCTGCTGCCTTTACTTTCCTGGCGCTCGCGGCAGGTGGCGGCAGATGTGTACAAGAGACGGGTTAATGGAGTCCGCGCCAGAGACGGATTAGTGCGAATTGTATACCTGGAATGGAGGAATCTATCAGCATCATCGTCAACCTGTATAATCTACAGCTGGATATTGAGAAGACGTCCACTGTTGAACATAGGCCTCCCCCAGAGAGCGCCACCTCCGTATCCATCGGCTCTCCACCAATTTCACCAGATCGTCAGTCCACCTAGTAGGAGGCCTGCCTACGCTGCGTCTTCCAGTTCGTGGTTGCCACTCGAGAACCTTTCTTCCCCATCAGTCGTCAGTTCTGCAAGCGATGTGGCCTGCCCAATGCCACTTCAACTTGCCAATTCTAAGAGCTATATCGGTTACTTTAGTCCTCCTGCGGATCTCCTCATATTTATTATTATTTATTTATTATTATTATTATATTTCATGTTTGTCAACCTATACCATCCTAGCACCGATGATATCTACCACTGAGCGTTTAATGTTGCTGCTTGAAGATGCAGCTTTCAAAGGGAAAGGTGGAACTTCGGTCATATTGTCACTTAACGTCAGGTCAATGTCACCATCACCATCACATCATCATCATCATTATCGTCAAAAACAGCCTGAAGACATCCACTGGTGAACATAGGCCGTCCCCATTGAGCACCACCTTGAGCCTCCTGCATCCATCGGCTCCTCGCGGTTTTCACCATATCGTCGGTCCACCTAATTTCTGACCATAGTCACCAAACTCCAGGGTGCGTCATGAAAGAAAAATCCTACCTGAGTGGGTCAGTAGCAGACGTAGGATCTGTATGAAACACAACGGCCATGGGAAACCTCTTGGAGTCGTCGTGGTAAGCCATTTCCAGTTCTGATATGTTGTTGAATCGCAGCCAAACGATCGGGTCCTGTTCCGAAGATATAAGTAGATCGTTGATGTCTTGCAGGAAACCCTGGAAATGACAATTGCATTTACTTGACTGACAAAATTTTATAAATAAATGCAGGTACTTGTAAAAAATTTAAACGGATTAAAATTTGAATGAAAAAGAAATTAGAAACTTGTATTAGATTGAAACCCGCACCTAGTAAATTATATACTCTTTGCCCGCACCCATATGTCTAAAAAGCCGAGATATGCATTACATCTGCCGTGACAATTGTCTCGTGTCCAAATTCATCTTTCATGAATTTTCTTCTGTTGCATTGCAATCATTACCTGCATGCAATGTCTATAAATAAATAAAAAAAGTTCCAATATCGCTGATGAAAATACTTTCACTACACCACATGAACCCGTTTAATCTTTCTCATCTATAGATTAAAAATTTTTGGCATACAGCAGGATTTGAACTTGTATCTTTCAGCTTACGAGGTTAGACGCTTTATCCACTAAGCTATCATCACAATGGCAAAAATATGGACATAGTAGAAAAAGTTCGTTCATCATTATCATCAACAGCCTGAAGACGTCCACTGCTGAACATAGGCCTCTCTCAGAGAGCGCCACTTTGAGCAGCTGCTCACCTCCTGCATCCATCGGCTCAACCAAACCAAAACCAAAATTTTCTAAAGATCGTTACCAATTACCATAGTGCCATTGGCGTTGGTCCAATCAGCAACAACTGCGATGGACTGGTTGTCGGGGAAGGCGTTCCGTGGCAGGACTCGAACCAGGCGGCCCGGCTTCGACACCTCGGGGAAGTTGGGGTTTGGGATCAGCATTTTCAGAAAGATCAGCACGCCGAGACAGTATAGGGGCACCAGGATTTCCTGTGAGATAAATTATCATTATTATTATTATCAATTATTTCTTAATAACAGAGTTATAGGTTGTTGTTAGAATTGTTCTGTTGAAATTCTGTTTTGGGAGCAATATTATAAAGATTTTAAATAAATACTTAAATAAATAATAAAATAATTATAATAATCATTTATTTGCTTTTTCATGTCATAAGATTTAAAAACTGAAATAAAAATCTGCTTCCCTACATTTTGTAATATTGTGAAGATAGATTGTTCATATTCGAGTACGAAACCAATCAGCAATTGTACCCTTTATCCATGGCGAAACACGACCGTTCCTAACCGATCAGTGAAGTTAAGCAACGTTCACTGCGGCGACTACGTTGATAGGTGACCGCTGCAAAAAGTAATATTTACAACTGAGCGCTACCGTTCTTTGGAGGGGCGGCTTAAGGGCACGTTAAGCCTTCGGTCTCGGCTGTTGTCGTAAGGCAATAGTCGTTAAGCCAAGCCAGAAGCCTTTCGGCGCCCAAAAAATTCAATCGACTTGCCTATGCGAGGAGAAGAAGAAGAAGACGACTAAATAAAAAATCCAAATCTGTTTGTAAATGACGGATATCTAAGGTTACCAAATGGAGATGTAGGTTGAGAAGCCCCTTATCCCTGCTGTGGGTACGAGAGCTGATAATAATATTACAACTTATAGTGTCGCAAGTAAAAATACAAACCGCCAAAGTTTTCCTAGTGTCCCGTTTCTTCATAAGGACGTTCCTGACGACCGTGGCCCACAGCTGGCCCCAGAACTTGTTGTGGTCTCCGGGACCCATGGTGCTCCTTAACGTGCTATCACCTCGCCCGTCGTCCAACTCGCAGGAACCCTTCTCTACGCATTTCCTGTAGAAAATGATAACTTGAATTAGAATTAGAAGGATTATTCGGGATAAATAATTCGGGAAAAAAGATTTTTGTGTCGCCATCGTCAGCCCAATACGCTCTCTCTTCTTCTTCTCTTTCCATTTTTCTCTCACAATGAAGAGTGTACATTATAAGCTATCTACCCTGACATTTTCAGTTTTTTTGACTGAATAATTGGGAAGTTCCGTTGTCTATCTCCGAACATCTTCATCCCAGATCTTCACCAAAGCATGGGATCACCGCGCAAAGTTCTTCTACCAAATTAAAAAAATTACGTAAATTGATTAAAACCCTCAGAGTAAGGTAGGACATAAAAAATACATAGAGTCGAACGTAGAACCTACTCATTTTTTGAAGTCGTCGAAGTTAATTAATTGTCTCTTTCTCGGGTTTAACAAGAGTATCTTTTTTAACTGGCAATCTTTTTTCAGTGCGTTTTAAAATGTGATTACAATGTTTAAATGTTTGTGTCAACATAAGTATTATGCTCGCGGGCCAAGCGTAAGAATGAGTACCTATACGTGGACCCCCAGGGGTTCCAAATGTTATAGTGACTACCTATCCGTAAAATGTGTTCAAATCAAATGGGTTTTCAAGTGAAACGAAAATAACTTATTGCAAAATCCAAAAAGATTCCAATCAAAAAACGACCGGTTTTTTCATATTGATCAAATAATTACTCGCACCCCTGTATATGTAGTAAGGGAGCTCCCCTTGGTCTTTGCTAACAATGGGACATACGATATGCAACGGACTGACGCCCCTAAGCCCTACAGGAAGTAGTGTAGGAAGTATTGACCAGACTCTTTGTCTTGGAAGTATCGATTGAAGAGACCCCTGAAGGCTTGGTTCCGGTTAATGCACGGGATTTAATTTCATTGTTTTTGTCTAGCTTGAGGCTAACCCTCAACCATGAGAGAACAGGAACCGCACTAAGAGCTCTTAGCGCGGTTCAAAACAGAGCCTATATTGGATCGCTTTGTATGACGATTTTGACAAGCGATACAGTATAGCCTCTGTTTTGAAGGACGCTAAAAGCTCACAGTACGGCCCCAGTAATAACAGTTACATAATCTAGGGCTCTACAGAACAAAGTTCAGTCGTAAATCGGTGCTCAAGTCAAGGAGTCCCGAATCGAGTCAACATTTTCTCTAATTGGCTAGTTTGGTTAACTCGCAACTTTTCCAGATTCGACACGTGAGTTGGGCACATATTTAATTCACACAGTGTTTTTTTTTTGAGAATGAAATCTGGACTTGAGCATCGATCGACGACCATAGGCCAGTCTTCGAACTTTTTTATGTACGTTAGCACCTATTTAATTATAAACAATTAGATACTAACGTCCGTAGGACTGAAAACTGATAGGGTAGAAGGGTTCTAGAGTGGCAACCACGAACCGGAAAACCCAGCGCAGGCAATATGTTCTGCCCTTAACTTATACACTGAGAGGTTTAACAAAAACAGCAGATATCATTCAAAAAACTTAAAATGTAACACACGTACCTATAAACCAACGTATAAAGGCACACCGAAATAAACATAAAAGTTGAAACATCAACGCTCCACCACTTCCCTGTCTAACCAATATCGTAAACACAATGGGCTGGGCGCCAAAATGCCAGCCCTAATGGTGAACGGTGGCCATGACCGGGGTGCAGCGGTGGGTGTGATGCCATGGAAATGGTGGGCAAATGGGCTTGCGTCAATAACAACCTTCGTGTTGACAAATTAAGATTATAGAAAAGGAAATACATTCAACATCGTTGGATATGAATTGAGTGTTTCTTTTCACAATAAAATATTGCAATTGGAAATTTGAGAGAGCAACAACTACAACTTTACTTTCTTTCCTTTTACTTTTTTTATGGCTTCCGCGGGGTTGCCACAATTCCACCAATATCGTGTGAGAGTAATTACTATAAATATAGTAATATAGTGAAAGTGTTCTAGTCACAGCCATAGGTTTTATACGCGTGACAACACTAGCCAGTCGCTTGATGGTACTGCTGCAAAAACTTTATATAATAAAAGCCTATTTTGATAAGCTTGCAGTCGTCATCCTGAGACTTTAGGATGAGTAATAAGCAAGGAACCTATACGTATACTAGACAAGAAATTTCTAAATTTTAAATTCTATGTTCAAAATTATTCACTCATGACAGTTCTTATATACAACTTAAAAAACACTACTTCTATTGCTGTTTTTAGATCATTGCCTGTCCCAGTTTGGGCGCCAAATTTACTTATTACTAGCTTTTGCCCGCGGCTTCGCACGCTTGTGTTATGTTATTTTTACGTTATATAAATCTTTTCGAAGCTGAGCACAGTAACCTGTATTAGCATAGGTATAGGTATAACGCAAGCATAGCCGTGAGTGGAAGCTATTTAAGCCATTACCTAAATTAAATGTTTTGAGTCTAATATTGATTTATAACAGTAAAAGAAGTTTCAAACAAGAAACTACAATTTTATAAGTACCTCTTCACATTACAACAAAAAGAAATCATCATCACTTCACTCAGGACTTTAACAGAAGTTTCAGTAAGTTTTGTTTAGGCAGCAGTTACCTAAGCAGGCAGGTACAGTTTAAAAAAATATGGAAGAATCACACACGATGATCCTGTTTTGCTCAGTTTTACATATTATCCGCGCGCTTTTTGTTCCATTTACAACATTTATTTTACCTTCTTACGAATTGAGTACCTAACTAACTACACATAGCCAGTGTCAATAATAAGTTTATAAATTGCTGGAGATATGCATTTACCTGTACGACGCGTACATAATTAATTTTCTTAATACTAATTAGGAATTACAAATACTAAACCACCACTCCTTAAAGAATCGACAGTTATAATTATTATTATGTCCACTATTCTCCACGCTGTCTCATTCCCAACATACCTTCCTAGTGATGAAAGTGAGGAAGTAGGTTAAATCGTTATTACATAATTATTACTAACACCCAAAGATAGTTACTTACCTACTATAACTCCTTCTTGAAGTAACCGAGTAATCAATGATTTTCTGCTCCCGTGGTTTATTTAAAAGCCCACAGATCTAAAATATTTTAACTATTAAAAACTTATTTCAACATGCAAGAAGAAGAAGAAAAACAAATAAAAACGAACGAACGTTACGCGCCATGTTGTTAATTCGAGGATACAATTTTATTGCCATAATGAATACCTACATTATTAATTATTATATCTAAGTACCTACCCTTTTTAAACATTTTTCATCAAATATTTCGTATCATTAGCTAAATACAAATAATAGCACCTCCGGCTTACTTTAATGCCAAAATAAAAAAGGTTTAAAATGCGTAGCAATGATAAGGGTATATAACTTAAGTGGCTATAAGTACTAAAGGGGGTCTAGCAAAGATACCAACCACTAACGCTAACGCCAAACGCTAACTCCAAAACTGTATTGAAATGACATTAGCTGTGGAAATTAAGCGATTTCCAAAATGTCATCCTAGTACATCTTGGAGTTAGCGTTTGGCGTTAGCGTTAGTGGTTGGTTTCTTTGCTAGACCCCCAGGTACCTTAAAACTTCCTTGGGGTTGGTCAAGAATGTAGCAGTAGCGCAAAAATAATTTTATCTACCTAATTAGAATGGTAACGTGTAGTAAGTTCATGTAAATAATACATTTTACCAGATCGCAAATAAAGAACATTGCTCCCGCCAAAACCCTATAAATCGAAAACTTGAATAAAAATGTAAGCTTCAATATTGGCTAAGTATGATAATCGCGTGAAGCGTTATGAATAATTATAAAAAGTCTAAGTACCTACCTTTTTAAACAGTTTTCATAAAATACTTCCTATCATTGGCTAAATACAAATTTTGTCTAATGCCAAAATAAAAAAGGATTTACAATGCGTAGCAAAAGCAAGGGTCAATGGGCACAGATTACTGAATATGTTACTACTAAAGGTTAAGCTATAGGTACTATAAATACAATTTTAAATACTTATTACGAATGGTAACGCGTAGTAGATTTTTGAAAACTAATACATAATACCAGATCGCCAATAAAGAATTTTGCCCTCTCCAGAACCCAATAAATCGAAAACATGAATAATAATTTAATGTTTCAATATTGGCTAAATATGATATCGCGTGAAGCCTTAAAACTTATAAAAAAAGTCTAAGAAGTTTTTAGTTTTCTAAATTCCTTGTTCTCTGTGTTGTGCTCATATTCAAGAAGGTTCTCTACCTATCTTCTTTTTTAGTTCGGACCACAGATTAACGAAAAAACTTATCTATACGTAAATACACATGATTTTTTTGGGTATAGGTACTTACATAATGAACACATTGCTTTTCTCTAATCTGCATTGCATCGAGCGCAGACGAAGTTATCGCGCGTTGTATTTCACCGTAGCCCTAAAAGTGTGATACACTGCCGGTAATGCAGGCACACCAATTGTTATTTACTGTTGTAAAACATGCATTAAATTACTTCCTTATTGCTTAGTGCAGTGGGGATTGTTCAGAATGAAATACAAAAATATAGGAGTTCCGTACTCAAAGAGTAAATCCTTATTACTAAACCTCCGCTGTCCGTCTGTCTGTCCACCAGGATGTACTCATGAATCGTGATAGTTAGACAGTTAAATTTTTCACAGATGATATATTTCTGTTGCCACTATAATAACCGTGGTCCGTATTCAAAGGGACAGATAAACAGGCAAATAAAAAAAATTGGTTTTACTTCATATTGATAAGGAATTATAAATTAAAACTATTACAATTTATTTTTGTAACCGGAAAAAATACTCTCACAGTTTGTAAAACATATTTATTCGCCGACATGCAATGTAGCGCTACTGCTTCCTCCATTTTATTTAGCCCACGTCGGTCGCGCAGCAGGCAAACAAATTGACTGTGTGTCCAGGTTGGGGCGCTACAAAAACATCGAGGATAGTCAACAGAGATGTTTTTGCGCGCCAACTCAACAGCGAAGGTTTGGGCGTATATGAAGCCGTGCCATAATAGTAACAGAGTTTTTTCTTTAATCTGTGCATCTGGATAAACCCGAGATAAAATTACCGTCAGTAGCAGTGTAACATTTTTTTTTCTTTCATCTATGGGTAGTAGCCAAAATATAACTTACTTTTTGACACTGGCTAAATACCTACACTATGTGTGGAGCCAAAATATAAGAAAAAAACTTACCTTGAGGCCTTGAAGCGGCCATCTTGTTAAAATCCCGTTTCGTTTCATTATGAAATCTTAATAATTTTCACCAAAACAAAAAATTAATGGTATATAAAATTTAATATATCCTATGTTTTGCGCCGGGGTCTAAGCTTATTAGTGAAAACCGCATGAAAATCCGTTCAGTATTTTCGGACTTGTGCCGTAACAAACAAACAAACAAACAAACAAACAAACAAACAAACAAACAAACAAACAAACAAACAAACAAAATGTCTAAAAAGTAGCTTAACGTGATCAGCGAAAAATTTCAAGCCAACCTGTGTCATTTTTTTTTCGATATCTTGCATTTACAGATTTTTTTATCTCTACAGTTTTATTATATGTATAGATAGAAGATAGATAGATTACGGCTAGTTTAGTTTGAGTAACTGTGTTGGATTAGAAGTAGATGGCGAAAGAGATGTTCAATGGCATTCGATTTTAAATAGTGGAGTTAGCTATAGAATTTACCTAGCGCAGGCATACATACATGCCAAAATTTATTCGAATTTATTTATCTAGTTGTTAATAAAAATTACCTGCTGCAACTGAGATTAAAATGTGATTATAATTAACTAGAACTCACTGAGATAAAATTACTAAAAAATATTTTTTATATTAGTTGTTATGTCAGATATTTTTGAACTGTTTTGGGATCCATGCACGAGTTTTCATTAAACATTTGTGATGTTATGAGCGTCAAACAGTGCTAATGAGGGCCATGACCATGCAAGGGTGCGCCTCCGCGTCATAAACATGGCCCCACCTACGTCATACACTGACGGTTTGCTAATTGCCGATTATACCTAGGGTTATAAATGTCCAAATGGTTGTAGAAATCAATTATGTCATGGTTATTGATGGCATGGTCTCTAATGAATGCAGATAATGATTTTTACATCAGACAAAAGCTTTATATTTTTTTGGAAAACTTAGCTGGCTTTTATTTGACACAACGAATCAGCATTGCAATTCAATGGGGCAACGCTACCAGTTTTAGGTGCCAAGTGGCAAGTAGTTGATTAGTAATTAAATTAGTAGTCCGTGGAAAAACACCTTTCCCGTTCAAAAAATAAACTGAAAATCTATTGTTTTTTTTTATCTAGGTTTTCCTTTACACCTTAAGTGGTTAGCCGTGCCGTGGTGTCATAATTTGTAAGCCACCCCGCTGGCTTCCTGACTTTGCAGGTACGTAGTATTATAATTATCTATTCTGTGCTTAGGTTAACGACTTTTCCCTAACGACTACAGCCGGGACCGACGGCCTCCGAAGCACTGTCATTGAACTCTTTCGTTGCTCCACCTTCAAATGGCTATCCAGCTGTTAGACATATATTCTTTCGGAAGCTATCATCTATACAAATCGCGCCCTTTCACAATAAAAGGGCATTCACGCTAAAAGCCAAATTAAATTGCAATCGATTTTTCTACTGGCGTCACAGTGTAATTGACCGAGCGAGCGAAGCAAGTCAAGCTTCAACTTGTCTTTCATCAGTCCGGATGTTGGTACTGGTGTAAGGTAGTATTTTTAGGAGCCGAGACGTTAGACCATTTCACATCAGTGTGGAACCGCAGATTTTCCCCCTCAGTGTCATATTGGGGCTGGCAATGGCTACATCGTAAAACATCTCTGTCGACAAGCTATTTAGACTGATGCTTTTTGCGACTTCAGAGCCTTTAACTTCAGCCTATTCTGCTTTCATAATATCCTACCTAGTGATAAACTGTGGCTAGTCACAACACAGCCGCCAAGCGACAGGCCCGTATCACTTACTATTATTGATTCTGTACCCCTGTCCGATTTCAGGCGTGAAAGCTTTCAGTTTGCATGAGTAATATATTTAACGCGATCCGCTGATTCAATAACTGTCGTTGACCTAGATTTGCAATCGAGTATGAAGTTTAATTTAATACGGCTGTGCGTAGAATGTATTGATCTGATATTATGGAAAAAAATCATGTGCTGTTTTTTGCTTGAGTGGTTTGAGTGCGTGTTCTGAATTCAGTTTTATTTCAATGAGTTTGTTTTTCATACAGTAACTCAGTTAATCCATTCAATGTTGTGGGCTTTGAAGAGTTTGGCGCCCAACGTGGGGCAAACATAAAAACTATTACTAACTACTAATTTCAAATAAAGTGGCTCAAGTGCATGTCATGAATTAAGTTGTAAGTATTTTATTTTATTTTTTTGGCATACATATAAATAGGATACCAATACCGCTCTTTCTGTGCATTTACTTGAGGGTAGCTATTACGTTAGGGTGCTATGGTACGGGGCCAGGATGATTTTTGCAAGATTTACTAGTTTTCCCGTGGAATCTCTTAATAATTTTCCTGTATAAAAAGTAGATATTCAAAGTAGGGTCTTAGTTCTGTAAATTCATAAATAACAGCAGTTTTGGCGTGAATAAGCAGACAGATGACTGTTACACTGTTATAGGTTTTATTTCTTGCGCCCCATGATGTCAGGCCTGGTTGGATTTGTTCCTATCATAAGATAAATACATATAAATGTAAATCTATCGTGGAAGCTATCTCCATTCCAAAAATTTAAATCCGTCCAGCTGTTGCGGTGAAAAGGGAACAAACATACTACATAAACTGTCGCATTTATAATATTAGGTAGAACCCCAGATAATATAATACCTACAGTACAGATGCCTCATCCCATACAACAGAATAACGCGGGCTATATTACGAATTATTTTATTTCTGCATAACGCAAGATTATCAAGCGACATTTATTGCGTGTTGGCGAAGTATTGGGCCAAATGAATACACTGTACACTAACTAGTAACTCTCTAGACACGATTACTACATGTTTTTTTAAGTTCGGGCTATTTCTCGTTTGTACCTGATGGGACCCCATGGTAGAACTAAGCTTTTAGCAAAGTGACCTTGATGCAACTCTTCCAAAATTACGACTAAAACAAAATCATTACGTTGCCAAACAATTACGCCAAGATGTTTCATACATCTCGTGTTTTCGATGTTATTATTTACGCCAGTATGTTATGGAGCATTGCCAAGAGCGGTCGCCTCCAAGTCTGCTGTCGACGGCCGATTTAACACAATTTCTTGCTTTGTGGGTTACTGGAAATTGAGATTTGCAGGGTTCTTTCTATAGAATTTTCTAAGCTATATATTGTTTAGATTAGAAAATTGTATCATTGACTATATACCTATCTTTATTGGTTTAAGGTCCAAATAATGACACACGATTTAGTCGACGGAGTCGATAATTTTTATGTATAAATGATAAATTTTATTACTAGACTGCGCTGAATTGCTGATGTCTCAGGATGACGTGCGCAATGCAGTTGTCGCACGTAAAAATATATAATAGAGTTCCGAGTAGACACTGCTACTGTTATGTTATTATGTATGTATTACAATTAGATGGCAATTTTTAAAAATGGGATTCGTTTTGTGGTGTCGGTTAAAATCTGTCATTATGGTACCATTCATAAACTATTATGACACAATTACACATGACGCAAAACAGCAGACTTCGGGCCCTGGTAAACGACAACCTCGTCAGGTCATCATTTCAATAATGTCCTTTTAAAGAAGGGTTCAACTGACTTCTATCGCCTTAAATTCATACTAACTTGGATTACATATTTTCCCAGTTATTTTGATATTAAAAACCAAACTATGCACTGTACCGATTTTGATGTTTCTGAGACCAATCTCAAAGCAAAGTATATCGTTTCAGAAAATTAACTTTAAATCGGTTTATAATTCATGCATTTTAGTTAAGTACAAACATAATAACACAACCGAATTGAGAACCTACGCCTTTTGTAAGTCGGCTGAAAATAGTTTGAACGCCAAGGAGAAAGAGATTGATTCCTTTTACTACGCCCGGTAACGCTGTAAAGGTCGGTAGAGACCAACAGCATTAGCCCTCACAAAAAAGAAGATTCTTTTCACAGAGACACATGAGTGAAGCCGCGGCCAGCAGCGAGTTGTACTATAAATAGACGTAAAGACGGTCTTATTACAAACCTCATTTCGCAGTAAAATAACCGTTAAACTAATTATATCAGTGTGAACGCACTCTGTACACACATCCTGTTGACCTAAGGTGGCGTACACAGTCAACAAAATCGATAGTTGGATAGGTCTGCGTGAGCCAGTGCTGCGCATATTACCAGGTACGCCACAGGATAACAAACTAACAGAACTAGAAGTTCTCTGTTTAGAGTAAGTATCTGTCATACAAACAAAGTTAGACTACGTGTCTGACCACCTGAATTCTACTGGTGGAACCAACATGAAAGGAAGCTACAACTGCAGCACCCCGATTCCCAATCCCAACCCATCGTAAACGTTTCGTTTCGAAAACACTCTCCAACTCTTTCATCCTGACGCCACACACTGCAGCACCAGATTGGGTTAATTCGAAATTCAAGTAATTTGTCATCCACTAACTCGCACTAGCCATCGATGTGCTGTGTCCTATACTCCGTCTATTATTAGAGGCCTGTGTTCCAACTGTGGAATAAGCTGATGGTACCTCAAAGTTACTATTAAGTTTGGTAACCTTCCGTTAAATTACACAAAAGGTACATGCTAACAACCTTTGCAAACTTTATTTGCCTTTTAACTTTCCCTACTGCTGCAATCAAACTGTGCCCTACTTACCATGCCGCCCGTATCCCAGGCGTCTGTAATAAAGCCCATCGAGCTGTGCTACTAACAGATAAACCCAGTCCCTTTTTAGGATTTAAACCAGGTCTAGCGTCTAGCCTGGTGCTATCGCATGTCTCCCAAGGTCTCCAAGGTCTGTTACTTGCGGTTTGCGGTTACCGTTTGTACGTAACTTAAACAGACTTACGCCGCTTCTTGTGCGTTTGTTAAAGTTAATGTAAACTTAAAAATACGGAATGCTCATTGGTTGCCTGTTGATCATCGACTGTCTTCAACCAATGAGCGTTTAGTATCTTTAAGTTGACATGAGTTCAACTTTAACAAATGGGGCCTTTATAAACGTTGCTCAAAATTAATCAATGACTAAAGTGCTAGTCTCGTTTTCGCCCATGACATTTCATGTCAGCCAGAAATTGACAGGATGTTTTAAGCGTTGATTAAATTCAACTAACGTTTATAAATAAGGGCCATGTACGATAAAGTGGGGGAGAATCATAGAATAAATAAATCAGTACGACCATATATGGAACTTCCTTGGTACGACCATAAAAATATCTGTGTCTAAACCACAGACTACTGAGACGCCACATACACTACACTAGATGGACTAGTCTGAACCATTAGGGTATGGACATCCGTGGTCTGAACGCTGATTATTGGTAAAATTATCGTTATCAGCTGGAAAACATCCACTATTGAACACCTCCCCCATAGAACCACTTTAAACGGCTACTTGCCTGTTGCATCTAAGGGCTTCCATGGTTTTAACCAGGTCATCAGTCCATCTACAGGGTGTAATTGAATTCATTAGCATCCTTTGAAACTAGGTACCTACTCCTGATACCGGTCACGTCTGGACCAAAATTTTTGAATTCTTACACATTGGTTTGATAATAATAATAACTTCAATAAATGGAATAACTTACTTAATCAAATGCTACAATGCAAAATTTAATTAAAATAATAAAGTACTGTTTTTAATTAGTACATACAAGGTATAAAAACGTTTAGATGTATCAAAATCATCCGTGCCAACTGCGTTAGGCGCCGCGGCAATCTTCATAATTTTCAATAAAAATATTTTCAGTTACACTCTGTACTCTTTAATAATCATCTGTAAATGATGTACTATCATGGGCTCAATTTATGCTAATGAATTAAATTACATCCTGTATACATACACTGCATCTTCCGGTTCATGGTTATAACTTGAGAACCTTTCTTCCCCATCGGTAGATAGGTATATCTACACTATAAGTGAGTGTGTATTACTTGCACATCAGCCTTCGTAAATGACACGTGGTATGTTTTACGAGCTGTATCGTAAAGATAATGCGATACTTGATGGCGTGCCCGCATGCCTTACTACAAGTTTTGACGACCTGTACATGTTCTCGACTGAGCAATAACTTTACCGCACGCTGGTCATGCGACGATTAAGTTACACATTTGATTTTTTATACCTATTATGGTATTTTCAACACATTTGCTCAAAAAATGCATTTACGAAGCCTGTATACATTGTTCGAAAGTTAACTATAACGCACCATACAACAGACTCTGCGGACACATAGGTACTCTAAACTCCTATTACCGTCTCCTCCGTTGTATGGCGCCGTGCGAATTCCATTACGGTCACAGATTTGAGAAAAAAATCTCTACGGTTTTCTTTTTAAATTCCATAAAAAATATAAAAGAATTTCACCAAAGAGTTTCACATTATGAGAATAATAAGCTGAATGAACGATACTCCTTGGAAGCGCGTTTGTTGAGAATGTTTGTCTCACTTTAATTCTAAAGAGAAAATGAAACCAATTAGTTATAATTTTCACCACATGGCACTATTTGCATAATTATTTGCATTGTGAATTTATGCGCGCCATTTTAGATAATTTTTACTTCTTATATATTATGGCTCCACACATTAGTGCCATATTTAGCCAGTGTCAAGTAGCTATTGCAATAAAAAATTCCAGAGGTTTTTTTTCTCTCTACACAGATTCCTGAGCGATTCACCTAGATTTTTTCTACACATTTATATCCCTTAGGTGGGCTGTGTTGTGTGTCTACCTCGGAGATATTTTATCTGATTGAATTGTCTATAGGCCAGTTGAGCAGCTAACAGTTATGAGAAAAACAAAGTAAATTGCCCGTTAAATAAAGTTAAATGCTAGCTAACGGATAGCATATTATAAAATAATCCCCTTTTACTTATCCATCTACTTTCTCAGGTATAACTGTGACGTAAACTTAGTTATTAGTTAGGTATCAACGACACTATTCCGATACTTTCTCATTAAGCGGCATGTGTTCAGCGATAGTATGTTCGATAGTTTGTGCATAACATCTGTTCACGTAAACTAAGGTAGGAAAATGTTTAGGACACATCACACACTAATGCTTATGGAAATGTCCAACAAAACTAACTGGCAAAGTGCGAGTATGACTCACGCACGAAGGGTTCCGTACTATAAAAACATCTACATCTATAAAAACAAGCCAAAAAACACGTTTGTTGTACCCTTAAATATTTATTTTATTCCGTTTTTTAGTATTTGTGTTCATAGCAACAGCATAAATACATCACCTGTGAAAATGACACTTGTCACTTGTCTAGCTATCACGGTTCATGGGATATATGCCTGGTGACAGACGGACAGACGGACAGGCAGATAGACAGACAGATAGACGGACAACGGAGCCTTAGTAATAGAGTTCACTTTACCCTTTGGGGCATCATCATCAGCCCGTAGATGTCCACTGCTGAACATAGGCCTCCCCTAGAGAACGCCACTTTGAGCGGCTGCTCGCCTCCTGCATCCATCGGCTCTTTGCGGTTTTCACCAGGTCGTTGTCCACCTAGTGGGGGGTCTGCCCACGCTGCGCCTTCCGGTTCGGCCTACCCTTTGGGTACGGTACTCTAAAAATTAACTAGCATAACTCCTACAGAGCTCCTCAATAGGTATATTATCTAACATATTCATGTCTGTAAACGCGGTGCCGCCACTAGGTCTAGAATGACATGACCTAAATAGTGTCGGCAGTAGAGAACTCAGCATAAAGCGGCTTGCAGTCTCCAGAATCAACTAAACAACTAAGTTTGGCGCCCAACGTGGGGCTAAATAAATGTGGGATTTTTTTTATTTCGTATAGTACCTTAACTAGCGCTTCATCAAAATTACAATCAAGCCATTACTACGGCTAATAATCAATTTAAATTTGACTTAGATTAAAGCTGATTTTTCAATGACTGGATAAAAGTTATCCAGCTGATAATCCATAAACCGACTAAAACAAAAAAAAAAACATTATTTATTCAGTATACGGTTCAAATGTGTTTTATCTAATGAGTAGCTTTTATCTGACTATTGAAAAATTGCACCTTAATCTGCTAAAGTAGAGCGTTGGCGCCCAACGTGGGGATAAGTAAATGTATGATATTTATTGAAAAGTTTATTTATTAGTCTCTGTTGCCAAATTGTCACCTAAATATAAGTATCAAACATGGAAATGAAGTATTTTGACTTTACTGGACCGTGAAGGAAAGAGACGGCAGTTAGTCAAACAGTCAAGAATGCACCCCAGACTAAACTAGTGAGTTTTTATGACCCCGTCATAAAGGAGATGTATTAACTTTGACTGTGTTTGGGGTTGCTCCAGTTTAGAGATTGTGTCAGTATTGTATATCAAGAATATTTAGGTATTAAGCAAAAAATATATTGTGGATACTGGAAAGTAGCCAAGTTATATACTTTACTTATTTTTATAAAAAAGGCTTTGTACTGACTTAAGTTATTATACTGATTGACTGACAGGTAACGTAGGTATAGCCCAAACCACTGGACCTAAGGACTTATGATATCTGGAAGGTGTTTTTCTTTTAATGTCGTTTGTCGTTTCTTTTAATATCGTTCCTTTGTACCTATTAAGCCACGTTTATACATTCCAATCCAATTAGCAAGCAAGATTTACAATAGGGTACGTAATTCGTTCTATTTTCAAATGAAAAGTAAGTACCGATCTACCTATCTATATTTAGCATAATTTGAAGTAAGCCAGAATATAAATTATTCGGTTGAAACGCTTTTATGTTCTCCGAAGTATAAATATCTCGTAAATAAAACATGACCAGTGTCAGTCACAGTTAATAGACAACTCGGTAAAACATTGTGGCATTCATGTGGTGGGTAGGGTTGATATGACTTATGCCCGTCTGCTTTAAAGTTTTGACAGTAGTTTGACAGCTCTAGTTTTTAAAAGCAGAGCCATCTGCATCCCGACACTGAAAGTTTTTTATTTTTAGGGTTCTGCACCAAATTGAATCCTATTATTAAGGCTCCGCTGTCCGTATGTATGTCTGTCTATCTGTCTGCCTGTCACCAGGCTGTATCTCATGAATCGTGATAGTTAACAGTTGAAATTTTCACAGATGATATATTTCTGTTGCCGCTATAACAAATTTATACTTATAAATAGAATAAAATAAATATTTAATGCCGCTCCCATACAACAAGTGTGATTTTTTGTTCAACAATTGTGATTTTTTGCGTTCTTTTTATATTATAATGGTACGGAACCCAAGTCAGACTCGCACTTGACCGGTTATTATAGATAATGGTACGAAACCCTACGTACGCGAGTCCAACTCGCACTTGGCCAGTTATTCTTTTCTCCTGTTTTTCACTCCCCGAAATCCGTGAAACGCTGTTTTACTGGCAACCCTAGTAAAATAAATAGCTGGATATTTATAGAGATGCTATATTTATTCGGGACGCTTTCAAGGACTGCGTCTGAACTCTATCATCTAGCCTAAGCCCTAAGCGGTCAATACACTGTCCTATTCATTTAGATTAGCACTATTGTTTGGGGCTAGATGGCGCTGTGTGAAATGTCCACACTTATAATGGCATCTCCGGGTTTCATCTGCGTATTCACGCCTACAATCATTAATTAACTCTCGTGATTAATAGATTTTTAAGTATAAACCAACTCAACCAGCTGGATTTAAAGCTATTCCTTTAAACCCATGACTTTAAATCTGCAGGCTATAAAAGGATTAAATGCTCTCTCAAATGAGAGCAAAGATTTTCGCAGCCTCTTGGGAATGCGACCATGGCTCAGTTGGGAGAGCTTCAAATCCAGTTATTGTGCGCCTGCTTGCCTCTTTAACGGCTTCTCGCGATTTTGATCATGTCGTCAGTCCACCTAGTTGGGGGCCTACATTACGTCTTTCGGATCATGGTCGCCACCTTTCTTACCCATCGGTTGTCAGTTTTCCGAGCAATGTGGCCTGCCCATTGCCATTTTAACATACTCTAAGGGGTAGGTGTATTGGTACTTATAACAAACCTAATTTATTGCATATTGGACTTTACGAACGCAAATTATAAAATTCTTGCATAAACCACTACCACGAAACAATGATGAAGCGTCGACGTAAAAGGCTGGCGTTGGGCCAAATTATTTCATACCTACTACTTTATTAATGAAGTTACAAAATAATTGGTTGTTGATGTTGATTTTAAGTGTCAATAATACACAATCAATACCATACATAAACACAAGATAAACGCAACTGTGAGCTTGACCACCATTCAATTTACGGAGCTGTTGCGAAGGGGCTTTAAAAGGGGCTGGTTGCCGGACGAGGGTGCGTTGCAATCAGTTGAAACATGGGGTGATAGGACATCTGGCTATATTTGCATATTTTTATGAGTTGATTAAATGAAACTTTTTAATTCGTTTGAAGGTCGATTGTTCTTTCTCTAATCTGTACTTTGAAGCGCGTCAAAAATGGTAGATTTTAAATAATCATGTTAATTTTACGGTAGGTTTTTTTCTTAGGATTAAACGCGTGATTATGTGTTAATTCAAAGTTTGTGTACTTACCTAATTTGGATTAGGAATAAACCCTATATCATAACTCTCGTCTCTTTATAAAAATTTAGCATTCCACCAAATTTTGATTCAGAGTGCAGTTAAACATGTGTCAAGTCCAAGCTATACTGTAACCTTTCTCTTGGTTAAAGAATAGGGAACATCCATGGAACAGGCAGCACCATTCACTTAAATCGATCTGCATTAAAATCTACTGCGATCATAAAATAAAATTTCAAGTTTTTTTTTAATTTTATTATTTTTTTATGAGATAATTTACGTGCTTTGCAGCCTCTCAAAGTGGCACTTTATGGGGTAGTTTGGCAAGACTATGTTTAGTGATAGACGTCTGCTCAGGCTGACGAAAGGTTAACTTCGATCCTGGGTCAACGTGCTAAGATGGCGATAGCTATAGTGACAATATCCTTAAACTCGTTAGGATGTAAGATCATTAAACCTATTACGACTATAAAAAATTGTTAATGATTCTTTTCGTGAACATTTTTTGAAATGACACGACGTCTTTTAGATGTAGGTAAGCCAGCATTTGAACTATAATAGAGATGTTATAGTTTATCCTCTACTTAGTTTGTGGGTATTTTATAAACAAAGACAAATGATTTATCTCGCTTTATAAATTTAGACTTGAATCTATGGTGAATCCAACAGTTTTTCCCGGTTAGCAACAAACCTGTTTTAAATATATAGAAATTGTTACCTTACTAACCTTTTTTTTTTTTTTTTTTTTTTTTTTTGAGGGGGGGAAATGCCCTCGCACTTCCCTGCCACCACGGGGGTGATGGCAGGGGGTATGTGGGACTCGAACCCACTAAAACCCCCCCGTGATCCGTCCGCCGCCGGGACGGGACGAGATAGGGTCGCGCTGGCATTCACTATCTCGCCCCAGCGGTAGGCCCTTCCGGGCCTCTGCGCCAGTGGGTGGGTTACCTTCCACCTCAGTTACCCACCAGACGTGTGGGACCGTGTGAGCGCAGCGGAGAGTCCCCCGACCCTCCGCCGCCGGCCCCACTATGGAGGACGAAGAAGGCGCCCGAAGCGCCTCCTCCGTCCCCCTCTCCGTCTGCGCCGGAGGGGGTCAGAGTTGGCATCGTCCTCCCTGACCCGCTCCGCAGCCTCCTTTTGCGACATCACCACCTCGCAAAAGGAGACCGTTGCCTGCCACGCTCTCTCGCTGTCGAGCATGGCGTTCACCACGCTCGGCAACGAGAGATCCCGGCCAACGACCGCTGAAAGTGTGCGCCGCTCAGACTCCCAAGCAGCGCACACCTCCAGCGTGTGGGGCGCCGTATCTTCCGGCGCCCCACATTCGTGGCAGGCCGGGGTCGCCTCCCGTCTCGCGATCTGGTGCAGGTACTTTCCGAAACATCCGTGTCCGGAAAGCACCTGCACCAATCGGAAGGTCAGCGACCCGAATGGCCGCCGCACCCACTCCCGGAGGACCGGGCGGATGGCCTCCACCGTCCTCTGCCCAGGCACCGGTGGAGCCAGGTCCTCCGTCCACCGCCGCAACAGGGCGGCCCGCGCCTGCCTCCGCAGGCGCCTGACCTCCTCCCACGCTGGAGGCTCTCCACGGGACCTCCTCGCCGCCACAAAGTGGTAAACTTCGGCGAGGGTTTCCGCTTCGAGCTCCCAGGGGGGATCACCGGCCAGCACGCACGCCGCCGTCCAGGACACCGTCCGGTATCCGCGGATCGCCCTCGTCGCAATGACCCGCTGCGGACGTCGCAGCAGGGCCTTGTTATTGCGACCGAGGGCATCCACCCAGACCGGTGCCCCGTACATGGCCATACTCCGGATAACTCCGGAGTATAGCCGACGGCACGTGGCGTTCGGGCCACCCACGTTGGGCAGCAGCCTCCCCAGTGCGGCAGCCGCACCCAGGACTCTTGGGGCCAGTTGGGTAAAATGGGCCCCAAAAGTCCACCTCCCGTCCAGGATGAGACCCAGATATTTCATCTGGGTCCCAACCGGGACCGGGATCCCATCCAGGAGTACCCGCGTCCCTGGAGGGGGTCCCCCCCGAGGCCCGTGGAACAACAGGGCCTCAGTCTTGGAGAGGGCAACCTCCAGTCCCAGGGAGCGAATGCGGTCGACCACGAGGGTTGTACCCACCGTGGCCAGCCGCACCGTCTCCCTGAGGTCCCTCCCCTTGACTACGACCAGGGTGTCGTCCGCGTAGCACGCAACCTGCATATTTGCAGGAAGCGTGCCACGCAGCACCCAGTCGTAGCCAATGTTCCACAGGAGCGGTCCCAAGACCGACCCCTGTGGAACCCCGCAGGAGACGCGACGGTGCCTCAAACCGTCGCGCCCTTCCACCAGGACCTCGCGGTCCTGGAGGTAATCAGCCAACAGCCTCCGCAGATACAGGGGCACTCCGTGATAACGGAGCGCCTCCTGTATCGTTCCATGCGGAAGGCTGTTGAAGGCGTTGGCTATGTCAAGCGACACAGCCAACGCCTTTTCCCCACCACCGACCGCATCCTGCGTCCACCTCTTGAGCCAGAGCAGGGCGTCTATAGTAGACCGCCCTGCTCTGAACCCATACTGGGCCTCCGACAGCCCAGGCCCAGTACCCTCCAGGTGCCGGATGACACGGGAAGCTACTACACGCTCTAGCAGCTTCCCCGTGTCATCCAGCAAGACGATGGGCCTGTATGCGGAAGGAGAGTCGATAGGACGACCCTCCTTCCGCAACAGGCACAATCGGCCATCCTTCCACAGCTTCGGGAACCGTCCAGACGTAAGGCACACGTCAAACAGTTCCCGAAGCCGATCGCCCATCTCCCTCAGGGCGATTGTGAGGACTCGCCCCGGTATCCCGTCGGGACCCGGAGCGGTCCTCTTGCCCCGTAGGCGTGTGACCGCGATCTCCATCTCCGCCTCTGAAAGAGGCGGGATGGAGTCCGCTAAGTCCGCCTCGGGGAGGGATGGCGCCATCGTCGGAGGGTTGTGGAGGGGATTTCTGTCGGGGAAAAGCCCCTCCAACACCCTGTCTAGGAGCTCCGGCTCCAGGGACTCCGCGACTGGGGACGTCTGGCCCCGGAACTTATTCCGTGCAGCCTTGTATGGACGTCCCCATGGGTCCCTGTTGAGGCCCTCGAGGGTTTCTCCCCAGGCCTCCGACTTCCGCCTTTCTATGGCCAGCTGTAGGTCCCACCGCGCATTGCGGTAGGCGCTGTACAGCTGGCCCTCAGCTGCCAGCTCCTCGGCTGACAGCTGCTCGTCCGTGCGGCCCCTGCGCCGCCTCCTGCAGCGGGTGTAGGGCCGCCGCGCCGCCGAGCAGGCGGCTCGGAGATCCGCGATCTCCGAGCTCCACCAGTACACCTGGCGGCGCTCAGGACGTCGCCGGGCCCTCGGCATGGCCGTGTCGCACACGGCCGTCACCGCCTCGCGGAAATGACCCGCCGCGACGTCCACGTCTGGGTGCGCGGGGCCAGCCTGCCACGCCTGCACTATAGCCGCCTCCTTTGCCAACTCGGCGTCGAGGCGACTAATGGTCCAGCGTGGGAAGGCCGCCCGCGCCACCCGCTGGGGCCCCCCTTGGCTGTCGGAGGTGGAGATCTCAAACCGTATATATTTGTGGTCCGAGAGAGTCTCCACCTCCGACAACACCCTCCAGGCCCGGACACGTGCTGCGACAGCTGGGGTGGCGAACGATACGTCCACCACGGACCCCCCACGCTGTCGCACGCAGGTGTGGACCGACCCTCTGTTGAGCAGGGTCAGTCCTGAGGCAACCGCCCACTCCCTGACGATCTCGCCACGGGAGTTAGTGGAGGGGTTGCCCCAATCCCGGGCCTTAGCGTTCAGGTCCCCCATAAGGAGGACCTGACGTGGTGCCTGACGTCTCACCGCCGCAGCCAGGAGGTCCACAAAGACCTCCAGCTCTGCAGCGGTTCTGTTGGGGGAGAAGTATGCGCCGACAATCGCATACTCTCCCCATCTGGCCACCACGTACCCCGAGCCCCTCTCCTCAACCGAGAGGGGGGAGGCACTTCCGGGCCGTCCCACAACAGCCACGGAGTCGTCCAAATCCCCAGCCCAGCAAGAATGTTGGGGGGGGACGTAGTACGGCTCCGCGGCTACCGCCACGTCTATCTGCCACTGCGCCAGGGACTGCATGAACAGATCTTGTGCCCGGGCGCAGTGGTTCAGATTCGTCTGAAGGAGGTTGTGATGTCCGACTTGATCCATCAATCAGACATCACAACCTCCTCACACGCCGCTTGGCGTGCTCCTTCTGGGGCGGCCTGGATTGTGGCAGCCGGGGCGGCCTGGGTCCGAGTGGCCTTCCCCTTCGTCCTAGGGGGAACGCAGCTGCGTCCCCCCATTATGTGCCCGGAGGGCCTCCCCGACTCAGCGCATATGGCACAGCGCGGGGTGGTCTTCCCGCAGCTGGCCGCCCGGTGACCTGCGTCTCCACACCGGAAACACAGGTCACCCCTGTCCGCCGCAGCGGGACACTGGGGGCGAGTGTGCCCCAGCCCCAAGCACTTGTAACAGCGCATGGGGCGTTCCCCCAGTGCCACCACCTTCACCGAGCTCCACCCTATCAGTAACTTACCCTTTTGCAGCAACACTTTGGCTGCTGCAACCGGGAGGGTTACGAGGGTGGAGCCAGTCCCAGCCACGCCAGTGCGGATCTCTCCGACCTTGACCACCTGCGGGTCACATGCCCCCGCCCGAGCGACCGCCGCCACCACCTTCTCTCTTGTGGTCGCGTCGTCCAGGTCCGTGATCCTCAGATCAGCGGTTTTGACGGGCCTGGTGACGCTGGCCACCTCCGTCACTATCCCGCGGAGCACCTCCGCGAGGCGATCCGCCTTTTCCGCGTTTTGGGAGCCAGGAATCTCCAGCTTCCTGGCTCCTGTCGCGGTCGAGCGGCAGTGGATCCGCTCGATCCCCAGCTCCAGCAGGTCAATCTTGTCCTGAGCCGTCTGGAGGACGGTGCCGTAGGTGACCCCCTTTTCCACGGCTTCGGGGCGCAACGACAGCACCACGACCGCGGACTTCGGGGGACTCTTCAGCACCGTCTTAGCTTTACCGGCAGGGGAGGCTGCCGGTTTAGCTGCAGGCACACGAGCTGCTGGAGCACCGACTGCAGGGGCACGAGCCGCAGGAGCACGGGCCACTGGGGGCTGGGCCGCACGGGCTCGGGCCGCGGGGGCACGAACCGTGGGGGCACGGGCCGTGGAGGCACGAGCCGCGGGGGCTTGGGCCACAGGGGTACCAGGGGCAGGGACAGAGGAGGGTACGGAGGACTTCCCTTTCCCTTTCCCCTTGCCCTTTCCCACCACTTGCGCCCAGGTTTCCTTTTGGGGAACCTGGGCACTTGAAGTCCCCTTTGAGGTGGAGGGACCCGCAGTCACGGCCTGCTGGTGAGCCGGCTTAGCCCTTTTTGCCTCAGCCACTGCCCTCTTGGCATCCGCTCTAAGTGGCGGGCGCACCGTCTGGGCTGGCAAGAGGCGGTCCTCGATCACCGCGAGTCGGGCATTAATCATTTGCCCGAGCGTGGCAGTCAAGGACCCCTTCAGCTCCTCAATCACATCTGCCCCCAAAGTGGTGGTGGGGGCAGCCGGTCTCTCAACCGCAGCAGAGGCGGTGGCAGAGGCAGCGGCGGCAGCAGCGATTGCGGTGGCGGTTTCCGTCTTGGCTTTAGCAGTTTCCGTCTTGGCTTCGGCAAAGCCAAGACGTAGGGCTTTCACCTCTGCCTTCAGCGACTCTATCTCCAGCCGCTGGCGGCTACTCACCGCCCTGAGCAGTCGCGTCTCCTCAACCTCAGTTCTTCCAGTCAGGGTGTCGACCACCTCTCCCAGGGTCGACGCGGCTTTCTTCAGGCGACCGACGAATTCACCTTTGAGGTTACCAGACTTCCTGGCGACCTCCAAAACACCGGCCAGTTCCTCCCCTGCCCGCGCCCTAAGCTCTTGGGAATTCAGGACGCATAGGTCGTCGATCATCGGGCGAGCATCGGAATCGGTTCCGGTGCTCAATCCGACGTCGCTAACCGCAGTGGCCGGTGCCTTCTTATACTTCCTGCTTTGCAGGGCCGTCTCCAGCTCTCCGTCTACCGGAGCAGGCTTGAGGAAGGTTTCCCGGGAGGAGCCCACCCGGGTAGCCCCCCTTCTACCTCTCCTCGCCGTGCTGACTTTGGCAGCCGCCGTCTCTTCAGTCTCCGTGTCTGAGTCTAAGTACCCAGACACGAAGAATGAAGGGTGCGGCCGCTTCCGGCCAACACTTTCGTCTGCGGTGTCTACACCGCCCGACATCTCCATTTCGGAGAAGGAGTTCTCTGACTCCCTCGACCCTTCCAAAGAGGAAGCTCGGGAATGGCCCTGAGAAGGGCCTTTTGTTTGGCCCTGAGAAGGGCCTTTTGGTTGGCCCTGAGAAGGGCCTTTGGGTTGGCCCTGAGAAGGGCCTTTTGGTTGGCCCTGAGAAGGGCTTTTTGGTTGGCCCTGAGAAGGGCCTTTTATAAACTTCCCGAAGGAGTCTCGGGCCTGTTTAGGCATGACGACTTGGTCAGATGACGGCGTAGACATCGACGGCACAGTGCACTTTAGCCGAGCCCAGTCTGCCACTCCGTTACGGTGGTCAGAACTGGGTCGTTTCCGGGGAACACGACGAGGACGTAAGCACTGTGGGGGGTTCCCCGAGCACTGTGGGGGGTTCCCCTACCTTACTAACCTAACCTAACCTAACCTAACCTAACCTATTTACAATTTTTAGTTCATTTGACTATATATATACCTCTTGTAAATGGTTCCCTGAAACAGTTTGAAAATTCTTTTATAAAGAGGTGATAGAGTACGGTAAAATTACTAGGTAGTACCAACTACTTAGAATTAATAAAGTCGCAATCAAGCAGAATATTCTCAAATAGGGTGCGGCGCACCACTAATTTAACTAATGCTTTAAAATTTTTCTATTTTTTCCGAATTAATGCATTTCATTTTCACACCTGGCAAGAATTAAGCGTTCGATTTTCAAATATTAATGAATTTGTTAAAACCTTTTTTCTTTGTCTTCTCTGATTGTAGGTCTCAAGTACAAGTTGTAAAGAGGTCTGGACCATGTAGGTAGGTAGGTTTACTAACGTTAGCTGTTCAGTGCTGGCAGGAGAATCACGTCCGTCGTCCCGCATACTGGCCCCATGGTGCACACTCATGCAAACAATGGTGCACAAACACTTGTACTAAATACCACTGAACTATCACTATAACATTTTGCACTGCACTGTTTGTTGTGAGAACGGAACAAAGGTATCGATGGGGTTTTCCGGCGGTCACAGGAACGCGAGGCGCGCTCCTTGAGCGGTCGCCATGTTGAATAGGGGGATCGTTCGCGCGCGCGCCAAATGTAATGCTGTGTTGCTGTGTGTAGTGGCTTCCCGAATTATTGGGAGTAATATGGAATCGCTTATCTCATCTACCATCCATCTTATTATTATTGGCGTAACACTTATACTAGCACCTATGTTGCTTGATTTATGTGGAAACATATGATCTTGACTGGCATACTCGGGCGTGTACCTATTCATGGTGCGTAAACTACGATTTTCGGGCAAAAATAAATATATAATTGAAATGGTAAAAGTACAAGACGACTGAAGACGCCAGAGCGGCGCGCGGCGTGGTCACCGCGTGGAACAATTTCTGCCGCGTTAGCACAGTGACAAACTTGTCCTCGTGTAGTATAGGACATAATATATCATAGGTACATAAAATAAAATAAACATTTAGGTAAATAAGATCGTCGTTAAAGCCTAAAACCACATTAATTTATGTTTATGAACATGTCTTACAAAATGATAGTATCAAATATTTTTTCCTTTTCCTAAATATGTGGATTGTTGATTTAATTTTTTATATTCCTATTTGTAGGTAGGTACTTACACTAAATGCTGTTTTCATAAAAAAAAACCTGGGAATTCATTTTCTATTAGTATACCTACGTATGTAGTACGTGCTAAGTGACATAGCACTTTGTAGTTATTGCTATATGGATTTAATTTAAGTAAATATCACAAGTCCAATCACCTTAATTTTCTCCCGACTAGGGAAGCCGTATCCCCACACTGGACACTCCACCGCGCATGCGCCCTTCACCGCCACTGCAATACGACTACATGACGACTTGCCACAGATTAAAGAAGTGCGACTTGAGACTATTTCCGTCGTCGGTCTCTCAGCATCATCGTCAGATGACGGCCCAGTGCGTCACATAAAGCTGTGTACGTACCGTACCTAACCTACCTAAATACGTAGTGAGAAAATCTTTCAGGCTGTGAAAATTACTTGACAAGGAAAATACTTCATCAAAAGCAGAGGCGCATCTTTCAGTGGGTAACGTAGCTTGTGCGACTTCAAACAGGTTCGAATCCCGCTCGTCCCCGTACCTAATCAATGACTTTCAAGTTTCATCTTCATTAACATAGACCTCCCCCATAGAGCGCCACCTTGAGTGGCTGCTCACCTCCTGCATCCATCAGTTCCCGCGGCTTTCCGTCGTTCCATCTAGAGGGCCTACGCTGCGTCTTCCGGTTTGTGGTCGCCACTCGAGAAGGTTTCTTCCCCATCGGCTGTCATTAATGTAGTAAGATTTTTTGGACCTCATGTGATTCCTAGCAGCTTGTGCGAATTTATAAGTGACGCACCTTAAACTGGTTCGAATCCCGCTCGTCCTCGCACCCCATCAATGACTTTTAACCTCCTATTTTTAATTTATTAAAGGTTAGTTCAAAAATACTAACGTATTTTTTATTTAAGTGTTCATAATTTTTTTTTATATAAAACACTGATGTTTTTTTCCTCTTTTGGGAAATTACAAAATTGTGGTATCTTCCAAAAAAAACCCTCGTGATGGATTATGTAAGGCATTAACATAAGGCCTACACTCTCGTGCAGGCCCGTATCCCATTAGTTAGAACCACAGAGCAAATAAAACGCTTCCCCTCTACACGAACCGTCATTTGTTTCATAGCTCTGTGGTTAGAACGCATTGAGCTGATAACTAATATGCAAATAATAAAACATCATAAACACATCACACACAAAAAAAACCATAAACAATAAACATAACAGTTTATTCTGTT
Source organism: Ennomos erosarius (assembly GCA_963580505.1). NCBI lineage: Eukaryota > Metazoa > Arthropoda > Insecta > Lepidoptera > Geometridae > Ennomos > Ennomos erosarius. The sequence continues at coordinate 11,514,863 of OY756998.1, forward strand.
AAATAATTATTTATTGTTAACAAAATGGACGCGAATAGCTTCTGCTTCATCGTCTTCATCTTCACAGTCGATCTCTTCATCTTCAGCTTCAGTTGTGGTGGGGATGGTGGTCGGCTCATCCGTGGTAGTCGGCTCAACCGTGGTAGTGGGGCTGTCATACTGCCAGTCGAAGTTGATACCAGTTACCTCAGTGTACCAGTCGTGGTAATGGCCGGAACGGATGAAACCTGAAAATGAAACGTAAAGTTTCCTATGGTCCTAATCACTGAAGCCATTTCTCCAGGTAGGGCAGATTCTGGATTACACAGGTTCTGAATATGGCAGATTTTCTATTGGACACCCCGGTACAAACACCTATATAACCTGTATGTTCATCACTCAAATGTTTGTTCTGAGTAAGAATCGAACCCACAACCCACAGTTCAGAAGACAGGGCTCTTCCAACTGAGCTATCAGGGCTGTCACGTTGGGCAGATTCTTGGATTCGAAACAGTTGTGCCAGCAACCCACGGGTTGTCAGAAGCGGAAGACGCTGATGGCTGCCCCCCTCTAGTTAGACGGAGCCAATTAATGCGGAAAACAGCAGCCGCTCAAAGTGGCTGAACAAGGCCGTGCTGCCCTTCACTACATAAAGGAGCTGTGGGCTAGCTTGGTTTGGCATTTAATAGATTCTGGAGAAATGCTCATAATACACCCCATGCGGGACGTCAGTGGTCTTACCGTTACCGCTCCCAGATAGAATATGAATAAGATATTTAAATTAAACTATAAGACACACCAGCCTTGCAGAATCAGGGCCTGCTAACTAAATGGCTCAAACTTACCAGCTGGCACGTCGGTGTGGCAGCCTGATCCAGAGACGAAGGACGTCACCCCTACCTGGCTGATGGCGCCGTCATCATCGATCACTGTCAGTGGACCACCGCTGTCTCCCTAGAACCACCACGGCATTACATATACACACTAAAAAGTAGTTCAATCATAAGTAGTCTACTTTTGGAATCTGCATTCGATGTTAAAGTAACACAGCCATGGTGCTTAACATTAGGTGAACGACTAGCTCATTACGTTACTCATTTCACATCATCAGTCGTAAGACGTCCAGCACTGAACACAGACCTACCTCCACCATCACCATCACCACCCACTACGCCACTTTGGACGCTTATCATAAGGAGGTCTGGCAGATGGCTTGGAGATGGCAGAAGATTTTAATGTACCGAGAAGAATGCTGCTTCCTATTCCCTGGATATTCCCTTAGCCGGTTCTTACGGCACTCACGGGAAGAGATGGAGTGGGCCTATTCGCAAACCGGCACCACATGGCTTATTCATTTACACAGGGGGAAAAGCCTATTTTCAACAGAAAATCTCTTAAAAATTAAAATTTTTTGAGGTATTTTGGTGGCCTCCATTATTTAAGGTTTTAATTATACAGACAGAATCTCAAAAAAACTGGAATAAATTAACAGAGTAAGGTTTTTTCAGCTGTGTAGTCGTACTCACCTGGCAAGTGGACTGGCTCGTGACATTGTAGCCACTGGCGCAGATGGTTGAGTCTACGATGATGGAGCTGCCGCCGAATGCCACACTACAGAACTGGTTGGAGACGCCGCTGAGGTACACCCAGTTTAGATTCTCTGGGGACGTGCCTGCAAACAAAGATAAGTTAGTAAGCTATGTTATGCTTAACTAGGTTTAGGCGTAAAACGCCTTATCTCAGTCTAACTAAAGAAAAAGAAAAGGAAGAGAGAAAAAGAGAAAGGAAATGATGAATGGGTGAAATGGCGATGAAGTTGAAAGGAGGCAGGTGCTGGACGACTTCAAACTGTTCATGATGAAACATTCTTTCATATTTGCTGGTTCGTCGTATGCGAAAGAACAAATATTAGGGACAAAATTATACTTGTTCTGTGTCTGGGTGTTGTGGGACCATGGTTGTCGTAGTTCCTGGATCCCTAGACACAGGGAATCCTAGTTAGGGTCTACGTATGTAATCGTTGGGCGTTATTTCGTGACAGGGCTCCACCAGAACTCACCTGAGGTCCATGTGCGTCCCCAACCACTGGCTGTCAGCTGAACACCCGCGTAGTTGGCATTTTTGGCAGACGACCGTTGTAACCTAATTGGTTGCACGTAATCTGTGAAGAGATCACAATTCAGATAAATAAAGAAGCTGTGCGAAACCCAACAGGTTATTTCAATGAAAAATTTGTACATAATGGTAACTTAGCTTGTCTAATACGGTCAGTAGCTAACCATTTTAAATATGGGGTACCAAAATATTATTTTAGTTATCTACGTACAATCCTAATGACCTACTGTGTACAATTTTATTGACAGCGAACGAGTGAGCGAAGGCTATGCTTCAACTCGTGAAAGCTTTCGTCTCTCCGAATGTACGCACTCGAATTTTTAACGAACCTTGACGAAGCTTGGTATACATTTCCTTTCAATAAGTTTAGGATTTTTCTTACATTAGTCTCCAAGTCAGTCCAAAGTCTAGTGTGATGATTATGGCGAATCCTCCGCCCAAAATGGCGTTTTAGTGGGAAGGCGTATGTTCAGCAGCAGATGTCTTCGGCTGATGGATATATTTTTTAATTCTTTATAGGAAAAGCATTTGACCACTATCTCACCTGATTGGAAGTGATGACGCAGTCTACGACGAGGCTTGCCTAGAATATGCCTGTTCACTCTCGACTTGAAGACTCCCAATGACGTGTGAAAGTTACAATTTTGCATACATACCAGTAAATTCAAGTGCCCTGCCGAACTTGAGCAGTCCGATGTCATGTGGCTGCACAACCCCGGGTATGCTCTCATTGTATTCCGGATGGTTGTAGTACTCTGTGGTCTCGAAGATGGAGTCCGGTCGGGTTAGGTTCACCACGCCAGCGCGGAGCACCATGGTCACACGGCTGGTGAATGACAGGATTTTAATAGGTACTACCACTAACATAAAAAAAATGATACAATACTTTTCTAGTAAATTGGGCACAGATCTGTGTGCAAACACCGTCGATCTAGGGAATCGATCGATAGGAGTTTTGGTTGATCGACGGATCCTGGCCCTCTCATAGGATTAGCGGTTAAAGTACATCAGTAATTTTCGTAAGTAGTATCATTGGTCTACTGGATTTATAGTCAACCCTTACCTAGCGGTGCAATGCGCTGCTGTCAGCCCCCACTCAGCGTGAATGATGGTTCCCCCGCATGAGGATACTCCTCCTTCGGGAGACACCATGCGAAGGGACAGCTGGAACGGAAACTGGCCCTCATTTGCTTCCCATCCCGACACGATGCGGCTGCCTGACCGCTCTGGAATGAAGGTCTTTGTTAGAATTTATTCGGTTCACAACTTTACACTTTTTTTTGTATTCAGACCTGTTTTTGTCAGGAGAGTCTGATCTTCTTTAATAATAAATATAGAGACAGATATTAAAATAGTAGTAACTACATAGGTAAGTACCATGACAAAAACTAAAGACTAATAAACTCTTATATAAATCTAATCCACTGCCTACCAAACTAAAACTATTAAATTAGCATGTAATAACAAAAATAATCTAACAAACCGCTACCGTAGGTACATAAAGTAAAATATAACTCCCAGACAGATCAAACACCTATGTTCGTCACACGAATATTTGTCCTGGGCGGTTATTCTCTATGGAAACACAGATTCCACACGATACGAAACCACCTCGTTATCGTGTCTTGTTTAAATCGTGTCACAGCGTCAGATATACCTTCACTTTACATTTGAATAAAATATATTGATATAATTGGTCATATCTTTTGATGTGTTGATGTTTCGGAACGCGTCTCGGTAAAACATACGATTTTTTACAGTTCAAATCGCGCCAATTCCAAATTCATTTCGCGCGGTTTTGTTTTCGTTTCATAGAGAATACAGTTTCGCAGATTTCTTATGTAAGACAAGGAATTCGCGTGGTTTCGAAGTAAGGAATCGATACGGAATAGTGGCCCCGGGTGGGAATTGAACCGACAGCCTACAGTTCAGAAGGCAGAGCTACTACCAACTGAGCTATCAGGCCAGACAATAGGCATGATGACTACTATTACAAGTGAACAAGTAAATATTACTTTCATAAAGTAGATTAAAAATGAATGCAATAATTGAAAAAATAAGCAAAATCGGTCAATAAATCACGGAGTAATAAGCTTTTAAAGTTTCTACAGGAGGCATCTCCTATCCCTTTCTCGCGAAACAGAACGCCCCTACAGTTACTATGAAAAATCTACTCGTGACGTCACATGCCAAAGAGATTGTATGAAAAGCTACCACAGCTTAGTAATGAGATACTATATCGTACTTCCTCTGACGTCACTAGCCGTTTAAGCTATCTCTTTCAATTCCGGTTTTTAAAATGCGTGTAACTTGGTCATTTTTTGAGGTATTTAATTTTTGTTTTCACAAATGTTTATCTTTTGAGGAATATAACATATTTATCAAAAAAAAAATTTTATTCATCATGCCTATTAGTTTCGCTCTAGCTCACTTCAAATGCGAAGAGAAAAATGATGAATGTTGGATGAAGGATGGAACGGGGAAGGATTATTATACTCACCCCTCGCAATTTCAGGGAACGTGACGTCAGTTTCACTGGAAACCTAAAAACATAAGTATGTATTATAAGCAGGTAACTATAGTCCTAAGAACTCTTATGACCGTTTTCACCAAAGATCCCTAAACTACCCCCTAACTAGAAATCCCTTTGGCTACGGGCCCCTTAAATTTTACCCTTACTTAAATTCGTTGTCACACCGCTGAGTGACTCCTAAATAAGGGACCCTTAGTAATGTGTCAGTTTGTTAAAAAAACACGATAAAATAACGCGATAATTGAAACCGCCACCTAAACACTAAGGAGTCGAGCTTCGGCCCCGTAAGCATTTAAGGAGGTCCCTTACATAGGAGGACCCTTAACCACTGGTGAAAACGAAATTACTGTCAGGTGTCACTTAAATATTGTTAAGGATCCCATAAAATTTTGGGTTTTTTTTTATGTAATGAGTGACAAACAAGCAGGCGGCCCACCTGATGGTAAGTGGTCACCGCCGCCTATGGACATCTGCAACACCAAGGGCATTGCCGGTGCGTTGCCTGGCCTTAGAAAGGACTCTTTAGCGGATATTTAGCGAAAACGGGCATAGACCTATAATTTAATACCTACCTTCACAATAAGTCTACCTAAGACTAAAGAGGATTAGATATAAGTACCTACATCATTATTTTAATAATTCTGGTTTAAAATTTAATTCAATATAAGCATTGATTGGAGTAGATTAGTCAACTCTAGGTAATACGTAATCTTAATTAATCCTGTCTTTATCAAGAATAATTAATAATAATCATAGCGCGTGTGGATCACATGACGTAGGCTTTCGAACACGCAACGATAATCAAGCTCCCAAAACGGCCAAGTGCGGGTTGCAAGAAGCAAAAAAGAAGCCATTTTATGCAAGGATTTTTGGTTTAATAAATGACTAATAAATGACAATTAACGATGGTAAAAAATTATCTCAATATACTTATCATAAAAAATTACTTGGAAAAATATGCGTGGCTTCCATAGTGCAGAGTCGTGTCGAACTGATGAATTGAATAGATATTAGGTAATTTTGTGGCGTTACCCATACGCTGTGATAGAACATAGCCGGCAAAGAAGATGAAGCCACTATATTCATCCTGTCGAAGGGAAGAGAGTATCGAAACGGAAAAATTCACCTGCCTCCCTTTTGTTGCCATCCCATGCATTCATCCTTTCCCCCTATCTTTTTCCCTCTTCTTTCCTTGGACAGGGTTAAGGCGTAAAACTAATTAACCCGTGCAAAGCGGTAATTTAATTACAAATTAATATTTTTGTTATTGAATGAAACTTACAGCTGAAACAGCTAAAGCCAGCAACACGAGCACTCCATGGACCTCCATTTTGACAACTATTAAATAATTACTATATTAAACTCAGTCCACGCTGGCCCTGGATATCTCTATCGTAGAATTAAACAGAGGATTAAATGATAATTACTTACGTAAAGATTAATAACGTGTTTTCCACCTTGTTAATCTGTAATCAGGTTTTACTCTTGCGTAGACTGATTAGATTTAGGAACACTGCTTTGGCACCTATAGCAACATTTTTGTAACGGCACAGTAAGGGTGGGTTGCACCAGCTTACTTAAGCAATAACAATCATCAGCATTTTAGTTAAAGTACCGGTTAGGCAAAAAATTAGTTGCACCATCTGATAATTGCTAAATGACATCATAACTTTAACTGCTAACTGTAACTACCTACGCTTCGTGTTAGTCCGGTTAGTGGTATTGTTCAAATATCGGTCATACGCATAAAATATAATCGCGGAAACAAAAGTATTCTGAAGACAAAAGTCCGTCTGTCAATTATAATGGTGCAACACATGCTAGCTTAACTCCATGGTTAAGGTCAAAGTTATAGTTAATTTAAACCATAACAGTAACTTTAGGTATCTGTGATTATGGTGCAACTCAGCCTAAGAATTATAATTCGTACTTACTAAAAAAATGTACATACAAATTTTGCATGCCGACATGGTGGAATATTGAAGTGCCTATTTTTTATTTTATTTATAACTGACATCTATGTATTACTCATATTCAAGCAAATAAATGAATTGAATTGAATTGAAATAAAAATCTATGGAGAGAGCTAAATTATGCTCGGTGCTTCCCTGCGAGATGAGATCCGCAATGAGGAGATCCGCAGGAGAACTAATGTGACCGATAGCTCTTAGAATTAGCAAGTTGAATTGGCAATGGGCAGGCCACATCTTAGAACTGACAACCGATGGGGGAGAAAGGTTCTCGAGTGGCGACTACGAACCGGAAGGCGCAGCTTAGGCTTCCCATCAGTTGACCGACGATCTGGTGAAAACCGCGGGGAGCCGATGGATGCAGGAGGCGAGCAGCCGCTCAATGTGGCGCTTTGGAGGGGGAGGCTTATGTTCAGCAGTGGACGTCTTCAACACAAACGAGTATGATGAAATACAAATCGAGTAAAACAACATCAACAATAAAAAACCGGCCAAGTGCGAGTAGGACGTGCGCACGAAGGGTTCCGTACCATTATCTAAGTCTAAAAACGAGCAAAAAAACCACGTTTGTTGTGAGCCCCCATAAATATTTATTATATTGTTTTTTTAAGAAAGAAAGAAAGAAGAAAGAAAAACTGTTTATTTGTAACAACAATCACTAAAATATAATACATAATTATTTTAAAGACCAAAAGAACAAAAGGTGAATATGTTGTCACAAATAGGCCCCAACTCAGCGTTATGCTGGTCAGTTGGACCAGCGCTGGTCTTCCGTTGGGACCTCTTGGTGAAACCACGGAGCGGATACACACCGACAGTTTCTTAATTATTACAACAAAATACAAATTGTAAAAAAAGTAAAAAATAGAGAATTATGCAACTAATATATGTAAACTATTTTTATATATATGCGGGTGTATATATCAACAAGTATTTAGTATTTGTTGTTATAGCGGCAACAGAAATACATCATCTGTGAAAATTTCGACAGTCTCTGACACCGTCTAACTATCACGGTTCATGAGATAAAGCCTGGTGACAGACGGACAGGAGAGCCTCAGTAATAGTGTTCGCTTTACCCTTTGGGTATGGAACCCTAAAAAGTAAAGGGAGCTATAAACGATTATGTCCATTCATTCATTGATTTTTTTTTTAATAACTATTTCATTGAGTGGGCACTTAACTAAATAGTACCTATTAAATGAATTATCATCCCCATGCCCAAACATCCAAATACCACGGGGCAGATTTAAACTGGATCCCATCATAATTATCATTTATCATAACACCGTATTTATACGCCTTCAAAAGCTCCAAACACCCTACACTAATACACAACAAGATTAAAAGAAAACAGCTTTAAAAATCACAATTTTATTTCTCGGTACCTTTCGGTTCATAAATAATATAAACTTAGAGCATTTATAAATGGAGATGTTAACGTTATTATCCGCGAACATTGTTTTCTGCAAATTTACTGGGGGACGAGAGCTATGTACCTAATAGAGTGAATTCTGTGGGGAGAAGGTCAACACGCATAGCACACGCGCAAATCGCGCCTGTAAACGGACGCCGCCACCGCACACCATCTTAAAATACGTGCACAGTTATAAAATACCTACAGCGTCGATACGCAGTGTTTACACGCACACTATGATAATGTGTATGGCCAATTAACGCCATATGACCGGCAGAGGGGTACACCTTGCCTTGCCACCTCCATTTATAAATGATCTTTTTAATATTTCAAATTATCAGCAATTTTCACATTCTCAGTATTGGCAGCATCTACGTTCACTTTGTCAATGTTGGCAGAAGCGTCAGCTTTCGCAGCGGGTTGCCAGTCGAAGTTGATGCCGGTGGTCTGCCGGATGAAGTCGTGGTAGAAACCAGGGCGAGTAAAACCTGGAAGATTAACAACTATTATGGAACTTTAATTACAAATCAACAGGCGAAATTACACACATTATCGGTCAGAAAACGTCCACTGCTGAACATATAGGTCTCCTCTTGGTCTCCTCCCATAAAACGCCATTTTGGAGGGTTTTTTTTGGGTATAACCGGCCTGGATTCAAAGTCCTTTTGGCTGAATCTTGAATCTTTTTTCTTCCTATATTTTGGCTCTTATAGAATATTTCACGTACAGTCAAGTCCCAGTCATAGTCACAGTCCAGTCTAGGTCAGGTAGTCACATTCAAGTCTAAGTCATGCTCCAGTAAAGTAGTAGCAACTTTACTAGAAGCTTCTATGGAATTTTGGAAGCAACACGAAAAATCGCGGTTCACCACATTATATCACTTGCCCACACTCATGTTCGTAATTCAGCACTTTGCGTAAAACGCCACCAATTTTAAACATTAACACTGAAAAAAGCACAAGTTTTGAGAAATAATACAATGCAACGACGCGAACTTTTCCGCGTTTCCGCCAAATACCTTTTGAAGGCTTATTATAAAGGGTTGCGATCATCACCACGCTTAGCAGCCAGCTTGGTGATCGCAACAGATTTTGATGTAGAGGAAAATACTGCAGCCCATTCCTGGATATTCCCTTAGCCGCCTCTCTTCCGAAGAGAAAAGATGGGGTGGTCTTATTCGCAAACCAGAAAGACATCGGACGGAAGAGTATTTATGTCCCAAATCTGTAAAGAATGAAAGTAACTGACCACCAGGCATTCCGACGTGGCAGCCCCAGGAGGCGACGAACGAGCCCACTCCGACCTGCGTTAGTGCTCCGTCAGCGTCCACCGTCACTAGAGGGACTCCGCTGTCGCCCTGAAACATACCCTTGTTATTTACTAACATTTAAAAGCAAGAACCACATAATTCGCCCTATTTACTTAATATTGGCCGTGGTCGCCACTCGAGAACCTTTCTTCCCCATCGGTTCAGTTCTACGAACGATGTGGCCTGCTCATTGCCAATTCAGCTGATTCTAAGAGCTATATCGGTCACTTTAGTGCTCCTGCGGAAGACGCAGTAGGCCGGGCTCCCCACTATGTGGGCTGCCAATCTGGTGAAAACTGCGGCCATGGATGCAGGAGGCGAGCAGCCGCTCAAAGTGGCGCTCTCTGTGGGAGGCATATGTTCTGGAGTGGACGTCTTCAGGCTGTTGATGACGATGATCAACGCCAAAGAGCGCCACTTTGCGGGCGGTGGTGGTGGTGATGATGATTATACCTACCGAGCAGATGGACTGGCTGGTGACGTTGTAAGGTCCAGCACAGATAGTGGTCTCCTGAACCAGCCAGTTGGAGTTATGCATCAGGAGGCAAATGAAGTTGCTTACTCCTTGAAGGTGCACCCAGTTTAGGTTCTCGACAGTTGGACCTGCAGAACATTCATTCAGAAATCATTTAAGTAGTAAAATGTATCCCAGAAACATAGTCAAGCCGCAGTGGTCTTATCTAAGTATATCGTCATAGCAAAATGCGTCAATAAGATTGGCCGCAAAATCAAATTGGAATAGGCCAAAAATTCCAAAAAAGTTCATCATTCGTATACATGTAAATTTCTATTACAAATCACCACATGTCATGGGCGGGGCAAGGTAGTAAAGTACCTAGCGAGTTATTTGCGCTTGCTATCGGACGTCCAGAAATTCGTTAAAAAAACGCGCTTCGCGCTTTCGTTGCTTAAACTTTGTTTTCGAGGTGGATCATTGAATTCGTCCAATCACAAATAGGAACGGCACAGAAGTTAAGCTGTAGTAATAGCAAAGCATATATTGTTAGGACCCCATAATGTTTTATAAAAGTAAAAAGGAGTGATTTAAGCAATGAGTGATAGTGTACTCACCCTGGGTCCATGTGGTTCCCCAGCCGCTGGCAGTCATCAGGACGCCGGAGTAGTCTCGGGTGCGGTGAGCTGATGGCTGGAGTCTGATAGGCTGCACGAAGTCTAAATAACATTCAAAAGTCAGAAGGCATACTATCCTACACTAATTAAAGGCTTGATTATTCTTTAACATCACAAAAACTCAGCTACTTTGTCGCTACATTATTATCAGTTCTAATGACTTATAACAGATACATGAGCCATAACGGGTATGATTGCCTAAACCCATAGAGTAGGTACCACGTTGGGCGCCAAAAATATCACTTAATTATGGCATTATGGGTTGCCCTCTTATCACAATAACTATAAAAAAACAGGAACCAAACGTTAAGGTGGCCATATTCGACCCAGGTACCTTACCTACTCTCCATGCTTTACACAAACACAAAATGGAATTTCGCACGCAAATTATTTGTGACGTTGTGAGACGTCACGGTACACAGGATGTCAAATTAGAACCCTAGAGGTAATAATAAAGAAAATAATAACGCGCGGATCCCTAAATATCGGTGCGTAAACAACTGCAGGCGGTAGCAACGGTCTATAAATAGCCGCGAGGCGGGGGCTAGCCCATTCACCACTTGTTTGCGACGCTGGACACACTAGTTCAGCAGGGTACTACTACTACTGCTAAGTATTAGATTTGAAAGTAAAATCAGTGTCTACGTATCTTTGAGAATCCCGCTGGGGTGAGCTACCATTTACTAATCATTCATTTTCCTTTAAACTTTGCAGTCTCATATTCTTGTGTTTAGCATCTGTACCTAACTTGCGCCTCGTGCTCCTAGACCATGTAACTCTGTGTAATCTGTGTCTCTATTACTATCATCTCTCTATCTAACGTTCTTATGTGTAACAAATAAGCTGTTCTGCTGTGCCGGCTGTATGTAGTAAATTCACGAGCAAGCTCGTCGTACCACCTTGGCCACCTTGACTGGCATGAGCTCCATCTCGCTGCAGCGAAGAAGGCATAGCACAACAGTTCCTACAGAACAAGAAACTCATACCGAGAATATTTCAGGATTCTCGGAGGACACCTACTACTACTACTCAGCATCCTCGTGCTGGGAGCACGCATGCTCCGCGAACTTTCCATGAGAGCCGCGTTTTTCTTCATTCTCGACAACGGGCCGGCCCTGCTGCTGCCCTGGCCACGTGTCTCCGACTCCTTCGGCGCTAGGCTGATGAAGACCACGTGGACTCGTGCCATTGAGGCAGGCAAAGGCCAGTGCGACAATATAAGCGTGCTAATGAGCGGTTGTGCAACGGTTATTGAATATGTTCTCATTAATAAACACCTACTTGTAAATTAAGGTTGAGCATTTTCACTACGAACCCAGCTCGGACCTAATTAGTCTACCTACCTGTTGGTAGTGCCGCCTAACGGCAAACGCCACATATTTATATTAGGTACTGATATTAACAATATGAAACTTTCTATTTTTCTATCCCGGAAAACCATGGGACGGTTTACTTACCTAAACCTACTCGTTGACGCAGCGTAGGCCAGCCCCCCCTAGATGGACCGACGATCTGGTGAAAGCCGCGGGGAGCTGATGGATGCAGGAGGCGAGCAGCCACCTATGTTCAGCAGTGGACTTCAAGATGATGATGATGATGATGATGATGAATACAGTACCTAACAAAAACAGATAGTTATCCAAAACATCTTACTATCAAAGGTAAGATCTCTGTTGAAGCCGATGACCGCGATGTCATGAGGCTGTGTGATGAGGTGGATATCGTCGATGTACCCCGGAGCGGTGGTGACGGTGCTTGTCTCGAAGACAAAGCGGGGACGGTTCAGGTTCACCATGCCACCGCTGATTATCAGGTGCACTCGGCTGGGGGTAGATCAGTATGATGTTTATAATCGTGGAATAATAGATTGTGCCACAAGGGACCACAATAATGCCTATTTTATATTTATAGGGCTCTCCATTGACTATAAATTCAGTTGACCAATGATATAACTTCCCCTCCATACGAAAATTAGTGATGTATTTCAACCGCTAATCCCATGAGAGGAAACGGGACACCCAATGTGCTTTTATTCCATCCTGCTCTGTTCTTTGTAATTTCGTATGACTTTGTCTTGTTTTGTTACTTCGCCCCCTTCGCGCAAGTGAGTCGTGTTTGTAGGAGAAATTATGTACGGGCATTATAATCTTTGGGCGAGAGCGATTGTTTGAACCCAGATCGAAGTGTGCTTTGAATCCCTCGCTGCGCTTTAAGCGCAGAATCCTAATAGGATTCTACTCTAGAATCTTTCGCTTCGCTCTGGATTCAAACAATCGCTCTCGCCCTAAATAATTAATCTTGTCCCCAATGTGGCACAATCCCAAAAAAAAAACAAACAAATTACTACTCTACTCTACTCTACTCTACTAATAACAAAAAAAGCATGTTTTCCATTAAAAAACACAATAATTGTAACACTAATTACCTAATTATGTTCCTTTTAGCGGACCATTGCAGTAAGGATACCACGTTGGGTCCCAAACCCAAGCTAATGTATAGAATTACCTATTATCTAAGGACTGTTTTTTATTAACATAAGTAAGATACAACCCCAAAAATACTTTGGATTTACAAATTTTATAGCTTAGGACTAGAACAACATACTTGGCAGTGCATCGTCCAGAGCTGATGCCCCATCTCCTGTGGATGATGGAGCCGCCGCAGAAGCCGATGTCTCCAAACTGCGTCACCCCCCGGACGTACAGCATGTACGGGAACTGGCCTTCAGTCGCCTCCCATCCTGACACGATGCGGGAGTCTGCGATCACATAAGTAAATCACTAAAATAAAATAAAATAAATATAACGCCCAACGATCTCATACATAGATCCAAGGCCTTAACTAGGATCCCCTGTGGTGTGGTGTGGTGACACAGAACGAGTATTTTAGCTTTTTTCCAAATAGTTGTCCTGTCGCGGGAATCAAACCCGCTCCCTCCTGATTATGAGCCGACCTGTTCAACCACCACGCATCGGAGGCTGTCTAAATGATTTCATCGGAACCCTGCCGCTCTAAAGTTGGTTTTAACCGCGTGTCATCTTGCGTCAACGTCGGCTGTTAGCCAACTTCGTTAACCGCGGGGCAGCGATATTATAGGTACCGCAGAGTTTCACTTTGACGTAGCGTCACCAGACGCACCGGTGTCGCTGAAGCTTAACAACACAACATCATCATTAGCAACATTGTTGCATATTTTTACACTATCTGTTGTGTGGTAGTTAAGCAGGTCGGCTATAACCCGACCCCGGTGGCGGGTTGAATTCCCGCGGCAGGACAAGTAAAGTGTCTACTTATTAGACCACACGAAAAAACCCCAGGAACTACTTGTTCCGTGTATGTATGGGTGTTGTGAGACCAATGGTCCTCGTAGTCCCTGGGTCCCTAAGATACGGAATATGCTAGTTAGGGTCCAGGATTTATGTATGTGATCATTTACCGATTAAGAAAGAAAGAAAGAAAATACATTTATTTATTACCTTTGGTTTGATCCACGGACGCTGGCTCGGCGGAAGCCTGTTAAAATAAAATAAATACATGTAGAAGGTAAAGAAATTATTGCTCAAAAAAACTCAAATATTTTGCTGCCAATAAGCTATTTTTAGCACTTTTACAAGGTCAAAATTTGATTAAACGAAATTACACGTCAAACCTCCAAAACTTATTCCTTCCTAAAAATTAGAATTAACAAGATGTTATAAGGTAATTTATTAGTACAAAAACTTAAATAACAATATATATACACTAAACTAAACAACTTAAATATACTTTAAACCTATCTTAATAAATATATACACCTAACTAAAAACGAAAACCCTATCAAAAAAAACTATGCCGCAAACAAAAAAAATACTATAAATAAAACACAGAATTTAGGTTGCTTTCTGCGGGGAGCGTGCCCAAAAAGCTGGCGACATTCCCTCGTTGTATTGCCAAGCTGATTCGTTGGCCGAGGTATGCGCAAGCCCTTTGGTCACGTGTTAGGTCGACCAACCGTCTGGACAGCTCCTTAACAAGAAGCCGCGCCTGTGGGCCCCAGAGACCCATTGTTTCAACCCCAAACGGAGCAAATATGTATCCATCCATACATTAACAAGATTAAAAAATTTACTTACCGAAATACCAGCAATGCAGGCAAACAGCACGACCGCACCCCACATAGCTACCGAAATTAATTACAACGAATTATTTTATCTTCGCAATTAGTCGATAAAATTAACGTCACCAAATATACTCTAATATTCAGATAATTATCCAATGATATTGATAATAAATAAAGTTATAGCGATTAAATGCCACGCACGCTTATACATTTTTTTACGATTGATACGGACAAGTTTGTCGTTCGCCAGATGTTAAAAAAAACGCAATGGGTAGACTATATCGCTCGTAGAACTGACAACCAATAGGGAAGATAGGTTCTCGAGTGGTGACCACGAACCGGAAGACTCAACGTAGGCCCACTAGTTGGACCGCTGATCTGGGGGTCTAGCAATGATACCAACCACTAACGCTAACGCCTCACGCTAACTCCAAAAATATATTGAAATGACATTCGCTGCGGATAAGTTAGCGATTTCAGAAATGTAATTTCAATACATTTTTGGAGTTAGCGTGAGGCATTAGCGTTAGTGGTTGGTATCTTTGCTAGACCCCCTGGTGAAACACGGAGCCGATGGATGCGAGCAGCCGCTCGAAGTGGCGCTCTCTGGGTGAGTCCTATGTTCAGCAGTGGACGTCTTCTGGCTGTTGATGATGGTGATGATGATGATGATGATGATGATGAAAAACAAAATAGTTTGATAAAGAAAAATACTTTATTAAAAAAACTATTAACAAAATCAATCTCTTATTTTTGATTACATTTTCACGAGAGAATGGTACAGAGATCACAGACATTTTGAAGTAATACCTACTTTTGTAGGTTAACGGTTATAGTGCGAATCAAACTTAATGGCGGCTGTGAAACGCTGCGCAGTAGCAAAAATGAGATGTGCGCTTGCAGTATACTTCACGGACGCCATTACATTTGAATCGCACTATATCACTAACATGTATCTAAAGCCCGCACCTTCAGTTACATACAACATGTGTGGGTTACATTTTTAGGGTTCCGTACCGAAAGGGTAATGCGAACCCTATTACTAAGTCTGTCGGTCTGTCTGTCCATCTGTCACTGTGCTGTATCTCATGACCAATGACAGACAGTTGAAATTTTCACAGATGATATATTGCTGCCGCTATAACAAATATTAAAAAGCAGAATAAAATAAATATTTAAGAGAACCCCATACAACAAACGCGATTTTTTGCTCGTTTTGATAGAATGGTACGGAACCCTTCATGCGCGAGTACGACTCGGACATGGCCGGTTATTTTTAGTTATAACTATACATAAATCAGTAGAAAAAACTGTCAGCCTAACGAATGTTGACTCAACCATTACCACCACAGAGCTAGCATGAGCTATAGATTATGCTATAGAAATCGACATATCTCTACTCTAAAGAATGCGATTGACCAATAAAAAGCAAAAAATGTTATGACATGATCGTCAATAGGTCAAACGATTTCTTCAGAAAAATATTTACTATATGGACTGGTAGGATTTTTTTGCAGTTCGTCTATGTAGGTACCACCGCCTTGCCAGTTATTCTACCGCCAAGCAGTAGTATACAAGCACTACTGTGTTCCAGTCCGAAGGGCATTGTAGCTAGTGAAATTACTGGGCAAATGAGACTATGTTCTGATCTCACAGACTAGTAATCTGATTACTAGACTGTGATGTCTCAGGATGACGTGGGCAGTGCAGTATCACGCGAAACTTTTCATTACTAGACTGTGATGTCTCAGGATGACGTGGGCAGTGCAGTGTCACGCGAAACTTTTCATTTTAATGTTCCGAGTGACACTGCAACTGTTATGGGCGCCCGTGTCGCTTAACACCAGGTGAACGACTAGCTCGTCATTTCATTCATTAACACAAAAAATATCACAATGCCAAACACAAAAAAATATTAAAAAATATGTCGATTTTTATAGTTCATGCCCTTATACATAATATATCTTTGTGGTGGTGTCCTGTCTTTGCCTCACCATTGAGAACCTCCTTTTTTGACGGTTGGTTAAACAGACGTAAGTTTCATTTAAACAAAACAGTTGTAGTAGATTTATTTCTTCGAGATTCGAAGTACTTTAATATTGTCCTGCCCTTCGAAAACGCAGTCGGTCCTTGAAGGGTATACGTTTTTCAGGTTACCTTCTGGGTCGACCACTTTTACCTGAAACAGAGATATTTTTTTTTCAATAAACTAACAAATAATAAAACCTAAACAAAGAGAGAATGCGATCCTGACAGGCCCCCGTGCTAACATGCACACCGCGAGAAAACTTGGCGTTTTTAGACTGAGACACACTTAGGTGCTACAGTCTTAAAATATCCAGCCAAGTGCGAGTCGGACTCGCGCACGAAGGGTTCCGCTATAATAACGAGCAAAAAAAAAACCCGTTTGTTGTAAGGAAGCCCCTTAAAATATTTATTTTGTTGCTTAGTATTTGTCATCATAATGGCAACAGAAATACATTACGGACAGACAGACGGACAGCGAAGCTTTCATAGTTCATAGGTATTTATTCATAAAAACAGGATTTACATGTCAAAAATAGCAATAAATATTATATACCGCAATTATTATGCGACGTAACTCTACACATTGTAGGTACTAGGTTAGGTATATCAAATTCAGGATCGTCAATATTGCTTCAAACTCATTTTCATAATTCATATTAAGTATAAAAATTAAATACAATCAAATTATATTAAAATAATAATAAAAATTTAGTAAAAAAATAATAATATAGACTCAAAGAAATAATAATAACTTCACATCAATATAAATATAAATTCATTCATCACAAATTGAGAATCGTCACGCAAAAATTTATTCATTACAAATAAAAAAAAAAAATGCGTGACGATTATTAAAAAACTCCTCAACACTGTAGAACGTCTGCTCGATAAGCCACTGCTACAGCCTACTTTTAAAAGAATCTAAGCTGGGAGCTGCAATTACATCTTCAGGCAGTTTGTTATAAACGGCTGATCCCATCACATGGGTTAGTTTGCTAGATTTCTCCAGTGTGCGAGACACTACCCTGAGTTTGCTAGCATTGCGCGTGTGATAGGCATGGACATCACTATTCTTTATGTAGTCATTGAGATGGGTTCTCACAAACACAGCTACTTGCAATATTACAATTGCAGGTAGCGTGAGAATTCCTAGATCACTAAAATAGGGCCTCGCAGAGATGTCTTGAGGCACCCGTACTATGGCCCTGACGGCGCGCTTCTGCGATGCTCTTTCCCACTCTCATGCGCGACCCCAGAGCTCCACACCGTACTGCAGTACAGAGTGTACTGTTGCGAAATAGCACGAGGGTGCCACCTCAGCCGACACCACCCGAGACACCCACCTCAATGCAAAGGAAGCACTACCTATTTTCCCACATACCTTTTGGATTTGCCCTTCCCATTTTAAACATCGGTCTAGTTCAAAACCCAGAAAGGTAGTGGTACCTACTTCTTCAATTCTGACGTTATTCACCTTTACCACCAGCGGCCTATCTGCACACCCAGATAAGTTGAAGTTTATAAAATGGGTCTTGCATAAATGCTTTAGTAATAGGGTCCATTTACGGAACCCTAATAACAAAGTGTACATTACCTGTTGCACGGTAAGCGAATGGAATCCGTCCACAGTTTCCCCGATGCCAAGCAGCAGACACTCCTGCAGTACACGGTCCATCACCATCTTGCAGGCTCCAAGCGAGGAGTGTGAAGTCACCTCCACTAACATCGACTTGCTTTCTACTGACATCTGGAAGGGTGATAATATAACATTGATTAAGTTGCAACAGGTGAAATATGAAACCGATATAGCTGATAGAATTAGTAAGTTGAAATGGCAATGGGCAGGCCAAATCGCTCGTAGAACTGACAACTGATAGGGAAGGTTCTCGAGTGGCGACCACGAACCGGAACATGCAGCGTAGGGCCCGCACTGGGTGGACCAAAGATCTGGTGAAAGCCGCGGGGAACCGATAGATGCAGGAAAAGGGCAGCCGCTCAAAGTGGCGCTCTGTAGGCCTATGTGCAGCAGTAGATGTCTTCAGGCTGTTGATGATAAAAGCATACCTTAGTGTTGTCAGAGTTGGTGATGGGTGGGAAGCTGATGACCTTCCCGCTTGCATCTTGCAGACATGGGTACAGAGCCTTGCCCTCCAGTAGGTATAGATATCTGGAAATTGAAAAGATACAGCATTTCAAATTAGCTTATCCACTGTAGCATTACACGGGAGAATTAGTAGAATTAGTTTTACACCCTAACCCTGCTCAGAGGGGGAAAAAAATGGAAGGAAAACGGAGAAAAGGATGAATGGATGGGATGGGAATGGATGGGATGGGAATGGATGAGATGGAAATGGGTGGGATGGGAATGGATAGCATGCCTATGCCCCCCCTCATACATCTCATCCCGTCCATTCAACGGAATTGCGCACCGAGTCAACAGAGCAGAGGTATAGCAATAGAAAGAGGCAGCTGTTTAGCGTAGTGTTGTGCTGAATTGAACTGTGCTGAACTGAAAAGTTGTGGTACAGAATATAAAGGTAAAAGCATACTTATGAATCCCCGAGAAGACATTCCTCTTCTTTTCTTTCCTAAGAGCTTCAGCCTCTGCATTCAGCTGCTGCACCAGATACTCCCCGGTGCAGGGCTTCAGCCGGGACAGCGGGGTCAGCTTCAGAGCGCCCGGGGGCTTCGCGGTGTATGTGAGGTCACCTAGAATGATGGAGAAAAAATTGGGAGAAATTTCATCAAAAGTAAACCTATCTACATGGTATAAAAACACTATTAAATTATGTATGAAATTATATAAAACACTGGGATTTTATTATAAGGGTATATTTTAATTAGAAATATTAAATGTTCTGGTGAAATCTTGCAACTGCCGTTGCAATTTGCAACTTGCAAAAATCTTTAAGCCGATTGAGATGAAATTTTGAGCACATAATTTGGATGACAATGCATGGTTAGCAGCTAATTGACATCTTCCATTTCAATTATAACACTAGCATTTCCTCAGGTGTGCTGCAGACCAGATGCTGCTCATTTGCACCCTTTACCATAAGAAAAGCTGAGGCGGTGAAAGCCTCTGGGAGCCGATTCATTCAGGTCAGCAGCCGCTCTAAGGGGCTCTCTGACCATAAAAAAAGGGCCAAATTAAGGTGTTGTAATGTATTTCTATCACAAACCTGGTGCAATTTTGCTCAAATCATGTGTTGCTATGGTTGCTGTGTTCCTCTTATCACAGACGGTATCATGCAACTTCGTTTGCAACTGTATAAACTTCTTAAACAGAACATCATTGAAAACTAAATCTTTGACGATACAGCAGAGTATGTACGGACGGACATTAGCTACTTGGGGCTCCATGATTTTAACTCGTAAACTGTCATCTTCTAAGTGTAGAATTTTTAATGCATGGCATAACTGATCTTCTTGCGTTTCCGATGGAGGCTCCTCTTTCTTTCCCTTCTTTCCTTTGCCTTTAGTGGGGGCTGATTGTGCCGAGTCTACTTTAGGGCAGTGGTCTCGGATGTAGTCGAGGATTTGTTTTGTGCGACACTGGTCTACAAGCTTCATGAATCGTTTGTCTGCTAACTTATTACCTTTGAGGTTCAGTTCTGGAATAGTAGAGTATAGCAAAATAATAGTGGTAAAAATATAGATAGTTGTTAATATAGTGTATTTAAAATAAAATAATATGCATACAGTTCAAATAGTGTTGAAATAGTGCCTGCACGTTCCAGACATATTGTAGATTTCTAAAAATATAATTGAATAAAAAGGTCTTTGAGGAAAATATAATAATTATTTGTTCTTACTCTGTTATTGCATCAGTTGACTTAATGATGCAATAAAAGAATAAGAAAAGAAACAGGTAATTATTACTCCTACTTTAAATATAGTGTATATTATATCACATAAAACCCTGTCTTACCTTTTAATTTCAACATACTAGCTACTTCACCAGGAATGGTTTTCAATTGATTGTCTCCGATGTCAAAATTCTTCAAAGATGGCATGCTACGCGCCACATTTCCTGGCAACTCCTCAATAACATTACCCTTAATCCTAACATCAGTTAGATGCGGCAGATTAGCATTTTCCACATCTATAAAGGTCTTCAACTTGTTATTGGACACGTCTAAAGTTATTAGATTGGGCATGTCGCCAATCTTAGGCATTTCTTCAATTATATTGTTGCTGAAGTTGATACTTGTCAACTCTTTCATGTTGCTCAAGTCAGGGATACTTTTCAGTAGGTTCCGGGAGAGATCGAGCACTTTTAATTTGGTTAGGGAGGTTATATTTACGTTGAAATCTTGTATCTTATTTCCGAAGAGAAGTAGGGTCTGTAAATTAACCAGTCGCTTGATATCATCCGGAATGGCTTCAAGGCAGGTGTCACTGATGTTTAGAAGGTTTATATTGGTCAAACTAAAGATAGCTTTATCCAAACCATTCTCAGAAATACGCTTCGAGATTGCAGCACCCGCCAATTTGATTTCGTGCCTGTTTTCCGACTTGGCTGTCGTAACTTCAGGCCACACACTCATCTTAATAATAATTTAAAGATTTATAACTTCACAACAATATAAGCACGAGTAAACGGAATTTCTATTTTTTACTTTTACTGGAAAAATAATGTACACCACGACACGAGCAAGCAGTCAAGTCGATCGAAAAATAATAAACATATATATAGCAAAGTACTCTGTGATAATAAACGCTAAAGAAAAAAAACGGTGTTGCCAACGACGGCGGGACTAATGTTGCCATTTTTCTCAGCTTAAGTAGCCTAAAGTAGCCGTATTTCAGGTTCCGTAGCCTAAAAAGTAGCTCAATCCTCAAATGTCAAAACATCGTCAAATGAAATTAAGTATTAATTTTGACAAACCTTATTTTTTAATAGCTGACCCATCCCGTCTTCGTACGGGCTTATTAGTTTTACGCCTTATCTCAGTATAAAGGAAGAGAAGAGGGGAATAATAAGGGGAAAGGATGAATCGGCGAATGGAGGCTGGTGCGCCTGGGGGTCTAGCAAAGATACCAACCACTAACGCTAATGCCTCACACTAACTCCAAAAATGTATTGAAATGACATTCGCTGCGGAAAAGTTAGTGATTTCCGAAATGTCATTTCAGTACTTTTTGGAGTTAGCGTTTGGCGTTAGCGTTAGTGGTTGGTATCTTTGCTAGACCCCCTGCTTCCCTTCACCTTCATCAAGTCATCGTTTTCCCTTATCTTTTCCTCGCTCTCTTCTCTCTTTCTCATAGTAAAGGATAGGAGTGGCTTTGGGCCTAATACTTACTTATTATATACTGAGAGCAGGAAATGTTGTGACCAGTCGTTCAAATTACACAAAATTCGCCTTATTTACATAGCTTTTATAATTTTTTTTGTATATTTTTAAGTTTCACTAATAGTAATTCGTGTATATTTCGCTTTCACATCATAACATTAAAATTCTTTTTTAATTTTTTCTCTTCATTATTAATGTCACACACTCTTAAAGTAGATATATTTTTTATGAAAAGTAGTTTATTTATGTTTTGGCTAATTTAAATGACTTGTCCCTGAGGTAGCCTAAAAGGCGACCAGTCGCCAATCAGACTTTTAGGTCGCCGATGCCTAGTCTCGACTAGCCTAAATGGCAATATATCGCCTACGTTGACAACACTGGAAAAAAAACCTTTGTTGAGGGTGAGGGCACAGAGTAACGTATAGTAGATTTTTTTCTCTAAACTGTGGGCGAGGGACAGGAATAAACGAACGAAACAAAAAACAGTGTGGACTACCTGTGAGTTTCAGATCCTGCCCTAAATTGGCTGAAAATCTGCAAAAATATTTTGAATTCTGCCAGAAACGTGCAGAGTTTTCCACAATAATAAAATATAGGGGAGATTAGATTAAATATATTTTAAAAGTTTTTATTGATAAAACCCATATAAGCATGATAAAATATATGAGGAAATGTAAATTTATGTTTCAACTTTCAACGTATGTCAATATGCGAATCATATTCCTCGCTATTTTCATCATAAATGGATCTCACATTCATATTTTTCTGACATGTATTTTTTGGCGTGTGGGCAAACAGGTTTAAACAATGCTAGTAAATAAAAAGCATCTATCATAGAGTTCAATGAATTCCAGCATAGGAACTTAAGTAAGTAGGGACTATTATTTGGGCACCTTGTGCACAGATTAAGTTAATTAGTTAGTAAGAAAGTTAAGTAGTTATATTGTAGTACCACAATAGACTAACCTGAACCTACCTTAAAGACATGTGTTCTCAGTTTCTTCTGCTTCGTTAATGGCTTTCTATCGCTTTTTAGCATTAATTCCGCCAATGTCAAGTGATAGTTGTTGTTAGTTTAGTTGCAACGATTTCAATGAAACATCAAGTAAACAAATTTCGGTTTGTCAATAATAATGATTGTTTCCAATTTTTCCCCTAAATATCATAAATTCTCAAAGCGGTCTGTCAACTTTTTTAAAACGTATAGTGATTTGTCAGTGTAAATAAGAGACCCAAATTTGCCAAAATGGCAGAAATCTACTACAAATGGGCACACTAAAACTTAGTGAGAAAAAAGAGTCAAACTAATGTCAACGTCAACGTCATTGCCATTTGTTTGTCAATGTCATATCATACCATAGACCTCAGTCTCCTCATATGTGTACTCTATGGACAGACAGTACTCCGATTCACGCTAGAATCGATAATATCGATATTATCGCGCTAAAAACGCGTGCCGAATGGCCGTGAGCACGACAATGAAATCTCTTGTAAACGTCACGACCGATGCCATCTTGCGATATCGCCGTCCGTGGTTGGTTGTTCCGAGACATTGACAGTGCTCAAAATCGTGAGCGTAATATCTGAATCGGAACACTGAATAATCAACGTGAGCGTTGTGAGCGATTATAGCGATTACAGCGTGAATCGGAATACGGGAAAGTTATCCAAAACCACAGAGTACATTGGTAAAGACTCCAAAACAAAACAAACATGTTCTGTCAAGTTTGTTTCTGAAATAGTGATGGTGAATCTAAAATAGAAGATTATTTGAATTTCATGAATAGAAAGCGAAGATGAGGCGCAGCCAAGCACCGAGTCAGATGGGCTCCGGAGATAACGTATTCAAGAGCCCTCTCCTCGATGCAGCTAAGCGGAAAAGGCGCGAATGTACAAGGATCCCTTTGGCGCAAAAGTCTCCTTCCCAGCCTCTATCTATATCTGATCACGAGAGTCTAATTCGCCAGATATTGAATAAACCGTTCAAGGTGCCAATTCCGAACTACGTATCATCTTACTGCAGCAAGAGTTTGGGGTTAAAAAGAAGTCAGGTTAGACGCGCTTTACACGATCCTGACGAACCAAACGCGCTCGTTTTACATCTCCCACCGAATATACCTGAGCATGAGAAGATGAAAATGAAGCCGGAGGACATCAGAGTGGCTGTGGTAGTGGACCCTGTGCTTGGAAACATTCTCCGGCCCCACCAAAGAGATGGAGTTAAGTTTATGTATGACTGTGTCACTGGGAATCAGATAGAAAACGCTTATGGATGCATCATGGCTGATGAAATGGGTCTCGGAAAGACACTACAGTGTATAACCCTTCTCTGGACCTTATTACGACAAAGTCCAGAATGCAAACCAACAATTTCAAAAGCTATAATAGTGTGCCCTAGTAGTTTAGTGAAAAATTGGTATAATGAGATCCACAAATGGTTGGCACAGAGAATAAATGCATTAGCCATGGATGGAGGTTCAAAAGCTGAGATAACTTTGAAATTACAGCAGTTCATGAACACATTCTCAGCGTCTAGAGTTGCCACGCCTGTTCTGATCATTTCATATGAGACTTTTAGGATATACTCCAATATATTGCACTCATCAGAAGTGGGCTTGGTTCTTTGTGATGAAGGGCACAGATTAAAGAACAGCGAAAACCAAACATATCAAGCATTGATGGGGCTTAAAGCTAAAAGGAGAATTTTGATTTCTGGAACACCAATCCAAAATGACTTGACTGAATACTTCAGTTTAGTTCACTTTGTCAATGAAGGAATCTTAGGTACTGCACATGAATTCAAGAAACGGTATGAAAATCCAATTCTTCGAGGCCAGGATGCACTAGCAACCCCATCAGAAAGAGAAAAGGCACATGAATGTCTCCAAACACTGACTTCAATAGTCAACAAATGTATGATCCGCAGAACAAGCAGTCTACTAACAAAATATTTGCCAGTCAAGTTTGAGCAGGTCATTTGTGTCAAAATGACTCCCCTTCAGACACAAATATACAAAAATTTCATAAATTCTGATGCCATTCGAAACAAATTTGCAGGAACAGCTGAAAAGAACACTTTCAGTGCCCTCTCAAGCATCACAACTCTCAAAAAGCTGTGCAACCATCCTGATTTAGTTTATGACAAGATAATAGAAAGATCTGAAGGTTTTGAGAAAGCCAGAGACCTACTACCAAGCAATTACGACATCAAGGATGTGAAACCTGAATACTCAGGCAAACTCATGATTCTCGACTGCATACTAGCCAACCTAAAGACAAATACAGATGACAAAATAGTCCTTGTTTCAAACTACACACAGACTCTAGATTTGTTTGAAAAACTATGCCATAAAAGAAGCTACCAGTATGTAAGACTTGATGGATCTATGACTATAAAGAAAAGGGCCAAAGTAGTTGAATGTTTCAATGATAAGAATTCCAAAGAATGGATTTTTATGTTGAGTTCCAAAGCTGGAGGTTGTGGTCTAAATCTCATTGGAGCAAACAGGCTCATAATGTTTGACCCGGACTGGAACCCAGCAAACGATGATCAGGCAATGGCAAGAGTTTGGAGGGATGGTCAGAAAAAGCCTTGCTATATATACAGATTATTAGCAACAGGAACTATAGAGGAAAAGATATTCCAACGCCAAGCACACAAAAAAGCTTTGAGTGACACTGTTGTTGACCAAAATGAGGAGTCACTAAGACACTTCACATCTGAAGACCTCAAAGATTTGTTCAGACTTGAAGAGAACACCTTATCGGATACTCACGGAAAGTTCAAATGCCGAAGATGCGTTAATAATATTCAAGTGACGTTGCCACCTGAGAACTCGGACTGCACATCAGACTTGTCTAACTGGTATCACTGTGCAGATAAAAAGAACCTAGCAGATTTAGTTCTAAAGCAATGCTGGGACTTAGCAAAGAGTATATCTTTCGTATTTCATCATAGATCAGCCAAAACTGAAGCCCAAGCAGAGCAAGTAAAAGAAGAAAAGGAGAATCTTCCAGAAAAGAAAAGAAGAAAGATAGAAGTAGATGAGGATTATTCTGATCATAGTAGCGATGAAGATTATGCATAGTTTTAATTATTGTTTATTTTTATTGTTGGAGAAAAATTAAGTTGATTGTAAATATTATTAGTTATAAGAAATTATGAAGAGTATATTGTAATAATTTCTGTGATAAAAATGTTGGGTTTTTATTCCTAAAACATAGCCAGAGCAGGAAAAAGCTACCCTCGCGCCCAGAGGCGCCTTGCAATTTTTTCATACCTGCCACCAGGTACATCATCTAAGCCTGCCACAATTAAATATTAATAATACAAAAATGTACAACTATAAAACCACAGATACTCAATGAAAAACCGTATGTACCAATAATAAATTTTATTATAAAATATTCGTAGATACATAGATTACTGTGGTTTTCTTAAAAATAAATTAAAACTAATGCCTCACCTAAAAAATGATAATAATTACACTACACTAACGGGTATAAAATAATCTGCATTTTATAAATCATATCACAATTTTGCCACTTACAAAATAAAATTAAATGAATCAGAAAGCAACCTATTTTTTAGCTCTTGCTACTTTATATACAATTGACAGAGTTCATTTTGCGTATTGTACATTTTGCTTCGAAGCGCTCCATTCTACTGCAACGTAAATTAAGCCTAAGGGTATTGAACTAGCTAGAACAGCTAAGTTTGAGTCCGTAAGACCAGCTCGGCGGCTGTGAGGAGTACCCTCGCTTCTCAGCTTCCTCGTTCACTTCAAACGGTTTCCTGAACAGTTGCAG
Organism: Ennomos erosarius; assembly: GCA_963580505.1. NCBI lineage: Eukaryota > Metazoa > Arthropoda > Insecta > Lepidoptera > Geometridae > Ennomos > Ennomos erosarius. The sequence goes on from OY756998.1 coordinate 11,541,550, forward strand.
CAGGAACCTCACCTGCGGAAAACGACAATGTTATTAAAAAAAAATGGCAAAAAAATATATATATACAGCCCTCAGTTCAGAAAGCAGGGATACTACTAACTGAGCTATCGGGCCAGTCATTAAAGTAGTAAGTATAACAAAAAAATCGGCCAAAAGTGAGAGACTCGCGCCCCGAGGGTTCCGTACATATGTATTTACATTATTTTGATAAAAACAAATAAAATAGCTATTTTATTAAAGTGATTCGCGCCGCAGAATATTATAATAGTAGAGGTAGTGTGGGGATAGAGAAAAAAATTAAAAAAGGTATGGCCTGCTCACCATATGGATAATATTATTTGACAGGTGCTACACACTCGGGCTTGTGGAAGTTCATCATGAGACAGCCTCTGTGGTGTAGTGGTTGAGCAGGTCGGCTCATAACCCGGAGGCGGCGGGTTCGATTCCCGCTACAGGACAAGTATTAGTAGACAGGAGAAAAAACGCAAATACTTGTTGTGCCTGGGTGTTGTGGGAGCATGTGTCCTCGTAGTTCCCGGGTCCCTAGATACAGTTACCTAGTTAGGGTCCAGGATCTATATTCACAAATACATTTTCCTAGAAGATGTTTTAATAATCACAAAGATATCCGGCATACCTTTTCAAAGTCATCCTTCTCAGCGTCGCTTATAGCCTCCTGTAATATCCAGTTTCTAGGCACATACATCGGGTTCACCTTCACCATTCGTTCCCTTCGGTCTTCCTCGCTCACTGAACATGTACAAACAGTCATTACATATATGTATATTCAATCTTTTTTGATTGCAAAATTGACGTGCCCAGTGTACTATTCTATTTGTATAACAACCAGGGCGGTTATTCTCTATGGAAACACAGATTCCACACGATACGAAACCACGTCGTTATCGTGTCTTGTTCAAATCGTGTCACAGCGTCAGATATACCTTCACTTTACATTAAAGTTATCTTTATTTTGAATAAAATATATTGACATAAGTGGTCATATCTTTTGATGTGTTGATGTGTTGATGTTTCGGAACGCGTCTCGGTAAAACATATGATTTTTGACAGTTAAAATCGCGCCAATTCCAAATTCATTTCGCGCGGTTTTGTTTTCGTTTCATACAGAATACAGTTTCGCAGATTTCTTATGTAAGACAAGGAATTCGCGTGGTTTCGAAGTAAGGAATTGATAGAGAATAAAGGCCCAGGAAGAAGTCGTAAGTTTTTTTTTTAAGATTACTGTGTTGTCCAGCCCCCGTATTACGGACGCGCTAGCAGCGATGCTGACGCGCGTCTGCCGCTTGACTGCTGTCAATTTTCATACAATTTTGACAGCAGTTGTCTCAGCAGGTATTTTGACAGCTCGTCCGTAATAGGGGGGCTGGTATGAGAATGAGACCACTCCATCTCTTCCCGAGGGTGCCGTAAGAGCCAGCTAAGGGAATATCCAGGGAAACCGCAGCAGCATTCCCCTCGGTACATTAAAATCTGCGATCACCGAGCCGCCTGCCAACCGTGCTGATGATGGCAACCCGCTATGATAAGCGCCCAAAGTGGCGTTTTATGAGGGAGCCCATGTTCAGTAGTGGATGTGTTTTGAAAGATTAATAACTTTAGACCTTTAACCACTCAGGCGCGGTGCGGCGGGCGTAGGTAGGTCCCAAAGCGCTCCTCAAATAGCGCGGTATGGTTTTGCATATTTACGGTTTATACGAATAAACTAAGCAGTGTTTTAAAATTTCAAAACTAGTTTTGATAAGTAGCATTACTTGGCTATCTAAACAAATGCATTTTTACGTGCGTTGCAGTATAAAAAACACACACAACAACAATACACATAATAATTGACGCTCCGCCGTACCTAAAGGAAATTACTCCGTCGCCGGCGCGCGCCGGCTCGGCGCGAGATGCAATTTAAACTGAGGGGTTTTTTTTTCTCCTCAACCATAGAGACTTTTACTTTTATTCGATAGTGATGTTCAACTAGTTTCAATTTTAGTCGATTTATAACGAGTGACACCTCTAAAAATTGATTGCCATCCCTAGTAGCGCAATCAGCTGTAAGCCACAATTGTGGTCGGGAGCGGTACACGTTGCGCGATGCCGGCCGCACATGTGGTTGAAGCGCCTGAGCGGTTGACTCACAATTAAATTATTATAAAAAGCTAACCTAACATAAGCTTAGCTTTATTAGCAAGCAAATAATAGACTAGTAACATAGTTACAACTCGTTCCCCACTACACAAAGGTTAACTGGAAGAAAATGCTACTTAGCATTAAGTTCGCCTATGTACTTGATTTACTCTTGTGCAATAAAGCATTTTCTATCTATCTATCTATAGTTTAAATCGCTTTAGAACAGTAAACCGATGCCGCGATGGGGAAGAAAGTTTCTCAAATGGTGACCACGAACCGGAAGAAGCAGCGTAGGCCGGCCCCCCACTAGGTGGACCGACGACCTGGTGAAAGCCGCGGGAGCCGACGGATCGAGCAGCCACTGAAACTGGCGCTCTGTGGGCGAGGTTTATGGTCAGCAGTGGACGTCATCAGACTGTTGATGATGTGGATGATGATAATGTAAATTACCATTTTCCTTGCTGAGCCTCTGTCGGTACTTGTCCACCCATGTCTCCCATCCTTTAGCAGCGCATATCTTCGCCAGCGACCATTTGCTTTCCAACAGCGTCTTGTCTAGGAGCTCGATTGGGTTTACCTGAAATTATATTATTTGTCACCAGCCGATAGATGTACATAGGGTGACCATAGGCCTCCCCTATAAATCTCCACTTTGGACGTTTATCATAGGGGGATATGCTAAAGGAATATCCAGGAAATGAGCAACAGCATTTTTCTCTTCTTCTTCTTCTTCTTCTTCTTCTTCTTTAATGGCTTTCTATCGCTTTTTTGCAATAATTCTGCCAATGTCAAGTGAGTATAATTTGTACGGTTATGTCAAATCAAAGTCGAATTTAGTCAGTCAAAACGCCAACAGTAAAATGGTGGGTATTTTACTGAAGGCTCTAAAAACGGCCGAAAAACGAAAATGCATGTTTCTATAATCTTGAAACCATTTGCCAACACTCGTGCACATTCACGAACACTTAACGGATAATAATCCACCCTTATTACACATTAAAATTCAGAATACACAGGTTTTAAAAAATAAATTCAAAATTCGCAACCGCTATTGTCGGAGTTTCTTCAAGGCCCCTTCAGCATTTTTCTCGGTACATTAAAATCTGCGATGACCAAAACGTCTGTCAACCGGGGTGATTATGACAAACCCCCGTATGATAAGCGACTAACGTGACGTTTCATGGAAGAGGCCTATGTTCAGCAGCGGCCATCGTCCCGCTGATGATGTGTGAAATAAATACTGAAGTGTTCAAATCGCGAGAATAGGCATGATGACTACTTTTTCTTGCTAAATAAATAATATTCCTCAAAAGATAAACATTTGTGAAAACAAAAATAAAATATCTCAATTAATGACAAAGTTACAAGCATTTTAAAAACCGGAATAGGAAGAGATAGCTCAAACGGCCAGTGACGTCAAAGATGGGTCGTTCATAGTACCTCATTACTTATCTGTGGTAGTTTTACATACAATCTCTTTAGCATCTGACGTCACGAGTGGATTTTTCATAGTAACTGCGGAGGCGCTCTGTTTCGCGAGAAAGGGACAGGAGATGCCTCCTACAGAAACTTTAAAAGCTTATTACTCCGTGATTTATTTACCGATTTTACTTATTTTTTCAATTATTGCACTCTGTTTAATAGTAGTCATCGTGCCTATTTAATAAATGGTAGTATTACCTCGGCCAGTTGCCTGAATGTAGCAGTGAAGTCCGCCATAGTGTCCTGCATCAGCCCCAACAAATCATCCACCAGGCTCTGGTCTTCTTCGTGAACTTCAACCAACCCTAGCTTCAACAAGAATGTTGATCTGAAAAACAAAACAATTATATGCTGATGGTTTAAAAATTGTACGACCATGTTATAATTTGAAAATTAATATTTAATTTTGTTATTAATAAGTTTTCTTTTTGAATTCAATTCAAGATTATCTTAATGACAAGTAGTAAATTAAGTATATTTAATAACTAATGATGAGAATGACAAATAATAATGTTTATAATTATGCCGAATATTTTGATGACGATTATTATTGATAATTTATGGAATTTGTTTCAAGTAGGCATTTATACTGTCGTCCTCTCCTCTAACAACAATTGTTGTGCCCGACAGGGTCCGTAATGATGCCAATGCTTGATTACACTATCTAATGTTACATTATGGAACGCAATAAACATTTGTATTTGTATTTGAGTCATTCATAGTCCGAACGGCCAAGGAATGGAATGTTCTTCCAGCAACAGTGTTTCTTCCTGGGTATAACCTGGGTCTTTTCAAATCTCGAGTGAGGTGGGCATCTCATGGACAAACGTGCTCCACATTAGACAGCTTCGTCACTTACCATCAGGTGACTTGTTGTCACCTGATGGTGGTGACGTATGCTCACTTTAACAAAAAGAAATAAAAAAAAAATATTTTTTAATTCATTCCCTAATTTCTCATTTTACTGTGTTACGTATTATTTTGTATAATCTATAGCAATAATATAAAGAGGAAAGATTTGTTTATTTGTTTGCATTGAAAAGGCTCCGAAAGTACTGAACCGATTTGAAAAATTCTTTCACTGTTGGAAAGTTACACTATCTCCGGGTGACATAGGCTCTATTATATTTTCAAAAAATTAGGGATCCTTACTAAACCTCCAATAATGTAAGCCAAGGTGTACAAGGTGTACGTAACAGGGTTACGGCGTAAAACTAATTAACCCGTGCGAAGCCGGGGCGGTTCAGCTAGTTATTAATAAAATGTTTGCAGTAATACTTACAAAACTTTTCTCCGGACATATTCTTCGAGTGTTCCTATAATGTTTTTAATCTTTTCCTTTTGATCCTCAGTCAGTATCGGCTCCATTGCCTCAGCTAGCTTCCCCATGTTCCATATTATTATCTGAAACATTACAATTTTCTTTAGGCAGGCCTGAAGAGCCCTAGCTCACCGACACACATCACAGAGCGTTTTATTTTCACTCTGTGGTTGGCAGTGTCGCCGGCTGCGTATCCAAACAATTCACACACATAAATCATAAAGATAAGTGCGACCTAAAATCTGTCACACTTCAGTGCAGACCATTGACTATAAATCCAGTTGACCAATGATACAACTTCCCCTCATACGAAAATTAGTGGTGTATTTCAACCGCTAACTCTATGAGAGGAGACCGGACACCCAATGTGCCTTTTGTTCCATCCTGCCCTGTTCTTTGTAACTTCGTATGACTTTGTCTCATTTTGTTACTTCGCCCCCTGCCCCCTCTAGTGAGTCGTGTTTGTAGGAGAAATTATGTTCACGAGCTGTCAACTGGCTTTATAGTGTTTAGTGCAGAGAGACATTGAGAATGTCCTAAAGATCATTTCTTACCTCTGGCTGTCTATTATACGCGTACCGTCCCATATCGTCGGATGTATTTGGCACGTAATGTTGGTAGTAGTGGTCTATGAATCCGTACGGACCGTAGTCTATGGTCACTCCTAGAACGCTTACATTATCTGTGTTCAAAACTCCGTGGACAAAACCTACGCCTGTAAGAAAAAAAAAATTAATCAATTAATTAATAATAAAGCACCTACCATATTATGTAGATGGACCTTAACTAGGATGCCCTGTATCTAGGGACCCAGGAACTACGAGGAATCGAGTACCATAATCCCACAACACCCAGACACAGAACAAGTATTTGCTCTTTTTTAAGTATGCACTTACGATGGATGCAGTAGGCGAGCAGCCGCTCTAAGCCGCTCTCTGGAGGAGGCCTAAGTTCAACAGTGGACGTCTTACGCTGTTGATGATGATGTATGCACATATGCAGTGTAGGAGAATAGGACCACCCCATCTCTTCCCGTGTGGGCCGTAGGAGCTGACTAAGGGTATATCCAGAGATAGGCAGCTTCTCCTCGGTACATTAAAATCTTCTGCGATCACCAAGCCGCCTGCCAAGCGTGCTGATTATGGCAAACCTAAAAGCGTCCAAAGTCGCGTATTATGGGGGAGGCCTGTGTTTAGCACTGGATGTCTAAGATCACACGTACTAATGTCACTAATTCATTCTTTGTGCTTGAATGCGAAAGCGTTGGGAATTTGTGGCAATATCTCACCTGGGTGATTATTCTCTATGGAAACACAGATTCCACACGATACGAAACCACGTCGTTATCGTGTCTTGTTCAAATCGTGTCACAGCGTTAGATATATCTTCACTTTGTATTAAAGTTATCTTTATTTTGAATAAAATATATTGACATAAGTAGTTATATCATTTGATGTGTTGATGTTTCGGAACGCGTCTCGGTAAAACATGTCCACACATGTGTGAACAGTTCAAATCGCGCCAATTCCAAATTCATTTCGCGCGGTTTTGATTTCGTTTCATAAAGAATAGACTTTTGCAGATTTCTTATGTAAGACAAGGAATTCGCATGGTTTCGAAGTAAGGAATCGATACGGAATAAAGGCCCTGATGGTAAGTGATGTTGCGGTCTATGTTGGAGCACATGCTTATTCACTCATGATCAGAAATACATAGTAAATACCTTGCCATGTAGCCACCATGTCTAGATTGCTGTGGCATACATCGGAGAACCATTTGACGTACCTATCCTCATCGGACGGATCTATCCCGGGAAAGTGGGTCTAAAACCAAAAAAATAAAATAGGTACTTTACATGTACAGGTACAGAATAATTGTTATATAGCGCCCGTGATTTTTAGATGTCTTTGCAAAAAGAGGATTTTTATGAAGTGTTTATGTACTTATGTTCTGTCTGTCTGTCTGTCCGTCTGTCACCAGGCTGTATCTCATGAACCGTGATAGTTAGCCAGTTGAAATATTCACAGATGATGTATTTCTGCTGCCGCTGTAACAACAACTAAAAAACGCCAGCCCCATTGGTAACTCAATAATAATTACAAGCTCATAACCACAGCAAAGCATAGGCCATAAAGCATCCTAGCAGTGACTGATGTGGACTATGCTAGGACACCTTGGATGTCACCAACATCTAAGAAGTTCAGACATACTCTTTGAGTGCAGTACTGGTGGCGCGAATAAGTTATGCTCCTAAAGCTAACCTTTATAACAAAGTCGAGGAACACCCTCATGAGTTCAGGTTCGTGCCTCCGCTGCAATATCTCTACGGAGCCCCCGCGGTACCAGGCGCGCGCGAGTCGCACCACGGTGGCGCAGCGCTCGGGCTTCGCCGCGCCCTGGTAGTGCTTGTCGCGGTACACCTTGTGGGTGGAACTTACTGCGGGAATATAACCTTGTAAATAGGAAACTAGCATACTAATGCCCCCCTGCTCTAAAAGTTGTTGAAATGTCTGAAGATCACCTTGTGGGTGAAGCTTACTGTGGAAATATAACACTTCTTATTCTACATGGGTGTGCTAAGTCCTGATGTCCCGCTTGGGGATTTCCCCCTGCAAGCATCTACTCGAGCCACCCCAACTCCGGAGCGTAGCCCTAGGCTGATGGCACAGCTGCTCTAGTGGCACTGATGTTAGGTGTGGGAGTGATGATGATGTGGCATTCCAAATATCAGGAGTAAAATGTTGTGTCTACTCGTGTTAAGATTCCTGATGTGTATCGGACTTGCTCTGTAGCTGTGCAGTATCTCAGCATGTGTGCAGCACAAGATTAATATAGCCTTTGTAACTGTAAGCTTTCTTTATAGCTGTGCGAAAAACGGCATACTAGTGCCCCCCTGCACTAAATGTAGTAAAAAAAGTTTGAAAGCTTCTTAAATCACACTTATCAGGTTTGATTTCCAGGACAAACATGTTTGGGTGCTATACTGTATTCTATGTATGTATTTACAAACAAAAAGTATTTAATAAATAAATAAATAAATTCTGTGGTTCTGTTCGCCAGGCAAACAGAACCACAGAATTCCAATTTGTTTTAAATTTTTCTAAAACTAATCTGAACCTAAAGTAATCAATTAATAATTCCCAAATTAAAATTTACTTACCCACCAACGCAGCCGCTCTAGTAGTAGGCACCCCGAGGTGGTGGCAAGCTTCAGAAGCCACCATCTCTCTGATGGAAGACCGGAGCACCGCGCGACCGTCACCGAAGCGAGAGTAAGGAGTCTCACCAGAGCCTTTCAACTGTGGCTGCCACAACTCGCCTTTACTACAAGGAAATCCATCATCGCTTCACACAATCATTAAGTGAGAGACATTTTCTTGCAGGCACTGGAGACATGCTTCATCATCATTATCAACAACCTGAAGACATCCACTGCTTAACATACAGCCTCCCTCACAGAGCGCCACTTTGAGCGGCTGCTTGTCTCCTACATCCAATGGCAATAACGATTTTAACCAGATCGTTGGTCCACCTAGTGTACAAGCAAAGTGGCCGGCCCATTGCCATTTAAACATGGTAATTCTATGAGCTACATTGGACTCATGTCTATTTATTTCATATATTTGCACGAAAATGTGTATAATAGTGTTATGAGTGGCCATTACCCTTAACATCAGGTGAGCGACTAGCTTGTCATGTCATTCATTAACATAATAAATAATAATGCTATTTAGCATTAAGTTTAGCCATTTACATATTTTTAAGCCCCCTCTTTTTTTTAAATGTTATAATTACTACCTACCTGATTATAAGAACTTGTACCCACTATCCATCCTTGTACATACCTGTTTACATATTCCCCCAGGATATGGGCTCTGCCATCACCGAGCTGATCTGCCCAGAAGCCAAATTGATAGCCACCATACCTGGAAAATGAATTGAGGTTTTACATAACATCAACTGTATATTAATTTGTAAAGGAAAAATTAGAATTACGAGCGGGGATTGAATTGTGTTGATGTAACTTGACCATGCTGGTTGGGATAATTCTTAAATCACTCAATAGATGGCGCTACCAACCCCGTAAGTTGGTTATAAAGGTGAAGGAAAAATTCGGACATGAGACCACTTGTCACGGTAGCTTAAGTAAAGCATATCCCGGCTTGAGGGATGGATGGATGCGGGTTCAATCCCCGCTCGTGATTCTAATTTTTCCTTTAAAAATTAGTCTGGAGATTACGCTGAGCAGGCGATACTGCTTTAAAAATCATAAATATCAACTGTATAGACAAAAAGAAACAAAAACATAAAAGAAGACATGCAACATGACCACTACTAACCATTTAATTAACTTTGTATCTCTGTCAGTCACCTAATCAAACCAACTTCAAAAAAAGGAGGAAGTTCCCAATTCATCAACATCATCATCATAATTATAAACAGCCTAAAGACATCCACTGCTGAACATAGGCCTCTCCGAGAGAGTGCCACTTTGTCCCCAATTCAGTTCATCAGAATCAGTTCAGTAGTTTTGTTTTTAAATCGAACTACTGTAACAAATCATTGTTATCCAAGTCCATACTTCTTTTATTAAAATCGGTTAAACACCCTTTTTAAAAGAGTACCATCATGACTCAACAACCAAACGGCCAAATTGATTTAAATGCATGTAAAATAATGTAATGGAACCTGCCTGTGAGAAACACTCAATCCACCCGGAGGCAGGTATTTGCCCGCAACAAAGTTAATAAAATCCTCCGTCTCTGCTACTGAGGGATCCAAGTCCAGTATGTCTTTAAGAGCGTCTTCCGAAGCACAGACTAGATGAAGATCGCCGGTTAAGGGTTCTGTTGGTACCTAGAATTGAATGCAATTCATTTCAAAAATTACTTATTAGGATTTCATGGTTATGTTTGTTTTCTTTAACGCAACGTTTAAACGCAACTTATTTGAATGGAGATAGCATATTCAACTTTACTTTGGGGTGTAGCAAACAGTGTATGAACGAGAAGGATAAAAACTTGTTTTTGTGCATACCTTAGAGAATATAGCATTTTTTACAGCAACGGGTATATTATACTCTGGATTCTCATCGATCGGGAGCTCCGCGTAATTTGGAGGGTCCCGGAACTTCCACTCTTTAAAATTATTTATCAGTTTCATCGTCCCCAAGGGTTTCTCTTGATGCAGGAGTGCGGCGAAAGCACAAATACCCCTCTTCATGTGCCGCGGTTGGCAATACAGTGCGTAAATTAATTACACCACAGTCCACACCAAATATATTTCAAGTAAAAATGGTGTTTTCTAAGTCTGATAAATAATACAAAACGAGAGAGACAATAATGCAAAGTTGCAAAAGCATTAAATAATGCGATAATTCGACAAACATGAAAACTGATTTAAGGCATATTTAAAGTTTCATATTCGTAACCAATAGAAGTAGAACTTTAACTTTATTGAAATAGAGTTGGTTTTCAAATAATTAGACTAATACTCCAGCTGATAACATACGTCAGAATGATAACAATATGTCAATATCTTTTCTGAATATTTTGACCATAAAGAAACTTTTTTCTTTTTTCCTCGAACGAGGATGGGTGGCGCCTATAGTAGATTTTTTTTTCTGTAACCTGTGGTGGCGCCGTTCTAAAGAAATCTTCATTAAAAGATCGGTTATTTCCGTTCCGTGTCAAATGAGTTTCATTCTATTGCACTGCATTTTCAAATGTTTTGATTGCTGCGGCGATTCAAAGGGGAGTCCAAACTAAAATGTCGTTTAACGTAATTAATTTAATAATAATTGAATTATGAGGTACATATTTAAACTAAGTAGAGCAACTGATTTTCAATGCATACGCCCACTGTGGAGGTTGAGCGGAAAACCCACGCTGTTCAGCTTCCGGGTGAGCTTGGTATGGGGTACTCAGAACTTCTAGCAAAAAACGCACCTGAAAAACAAGTTGACCATTTATGCAGGCACGCAGCACGATAAGTTTTTCATGAAAGTTAAATATTCATCCTCACTTATAAAAGGACTAACAAAAATCCTGTTAAAAAAATGGATGATGTGTACAGACAGACTACAGAACATCACAAGTGTTCCTATACTAATGACAAACCGTAACTAAGTAAGTCTACGAGGAGTATAAAAACACAAGATAATAGAACACTGTTTTAAACTTTCACGGTTGTGCGGTTTCACTTACGGGATCCCGTAAGTACTATTAAAAACAAGATAATAGTACTGTTATACAAAAAGGGTGTTGACAACTTTTAACGCCAAGTGCGACAATAACGGCGTAAAAGTTTAGTGTGTAGTAAAAACAAAACAATTTATTTTATCTCGTATATAATTAGAGCTAGTAGTATTAAAACTTCCAGTTCACACTGGATACTCAGTCCGTGCATATAACGGGGTTTTTGTTACTCCCTGTATGTTTGGCTTAGTAATACTGACTCGATTTGGACGAACTCATTGGGAACCTCATAGCATTGACCTTCAAAAAGAAGTGACGGTTTAACTAATATCCATTACCTTCGTAAAGTCATCCTTCTCAGCGTCAGCGATAGCCTCGTGCAGCATCCAATTTCGAGGCACGTACACTGGATTGACAGCCAGCATGCGATGCCGGCGTTCATCTTCGAATACACCGGTTGAGCTTGCGTCCACTAGACACATGAAAAAATCTATTTTGCAAACTAGGCAGAGTCACAAATTATCACTTGTCCCGTGGAATCTCTTAATTTTCTGGGACAAACCGTTTAAGAAATCATGGTGCTAAGTTTCATTCAAATTGCCCCAGTCAATTTGGCGTCATACCCATACAAACAAAAAAACTAACAAAATGTTACTTGTGATAGGTAGATAATAAATATAGATACCCACTATATTTTTGTAAAAAGACGTTTTATTTACACAGATTTACACACAGCACAAGATAATGCCAAATTCAGTTGAGTGGATCACAGAGTACGTTGTCGATTTGTCGATAGAAAGCCATTAGAGTACATATATGCTTTCCATAAAATAAGGCTAGGATACTAAACTCGATACATAATTATCTTAACAATGACAGCACGTTAAACCCGCATTTTAACGTCATCTATCGGGTCGTTATAAAATAACAGCTTCTTTTTTTTAATAAAACGTCTCATTAATTCACATTTCTATATCTAGCTGCCACACCCACACGCAGGCTAACTACTCGGAAGATAAAGGTCAAAATCTCTAAAATCATTTCCAAATTGACCTTAGTATGACTTCTGTTAGGGGTGTTAATGATGGTGATGGTACATACCAGCTTCCTTATCAAGCCTTTCTCGATACTGATCCAGCCAGCAGCCCCAAGAAGCATGCGAGGAGAGTCTTTTCAAAGCCCACTTCTCAGCTAACTTCATCTCGCTCACCATTTCATTTGGTTCCAGCTGATACAAAATATCGATTCTTATTAATAAGCTTTAATTTCTACCAAAATTCTGATCATAAGTTCAAAAGGTTGCTTTGCGTCTACTACCATCTTCTTCGTTATTGTTATCAAAGGACTAGGCTAGAAAATGACAAATCTAAGTTTACAAAACATTTTGCCAATAAGCTGCTACAAAAGCTGTAACTGTATAACCTCTGCAAGCTGCCTGAACGCACAAGTAAAGTCCGCTCCTGTCTGCTGCATCATGTCAAGGAGTTTCTCTACTAGCTGCTCATCTCCCCAGCGCTCCTCTTTCAGACCTATCTTCATGAGGAAGGTTTCCCTGGAATTGGAAGTATTGCTTTCATGCGTTGACACCTATATCGCTTTGCCTCATATGATCATCTATCGAATTTGAATAAGTACATAAGCAAATTCAATCATAGAAAGATGTTCAGACTGAACAACTAATTTTGTCACATAATATTATGTATTTATTATATACCTAGTACATAAAATACAGGATGGCGCCTGGTGTAGTTTGACTGTTCCTTTACTGAGGTTCCCATCGTCACTGCAGACCTTCTTAGTTCCCTATAGAATTTTATTCATAAACCAACGCACCGAACGTATTTAAAAACTATACCATCAAGATAATAAATAATAATAATGGGAGAGCCACTGATTCCTGAAACACAGTTTCAACTAGTTCTTAAGTCTATGAGTTCATCATACCTGTGTATCTAACCAATTATGTCTATAAATAAATATGTATTTGTATAATACCTTCTATAAAACATCAGAATTTGAAAGCGTAACTAACAGTACTTTATTCTTGCAATAAGTGTCCAAGGTCTTGAGTATATGTGACATGTGAACTTGCTGTGACGAAGTAAGCAGTGGCTTCAAGGCATTCGCCAACTGCCCTATATTCCACACCATCACCTTGAAACATCAGCTAAATAAGAGAGAATAATTATGCCATCGGCTCATCCACTGACGTGAAAGTGTTTGACTTCAAAGTAAAACTACGACATAAATTGCTGAACAACATAATCATATGATTTCTGTGCGCTGGATGTTTACATGCAATTGTGTAGAATCTTAATTATGTATCTACTGCAAATAACATAAAAGTATATTTAATTTCTTACATCAGGCTGCTTGGCTAATGCATATCTCCCTTCTCCATCGGAACAGTTGGCGACGAATCCACCATCGTAAGAATCCACGAACCCAAAAGGACCATAGTTCAGCGTGACCCCCAGGATGCTCATATTATCTGTATTTAAGAGTCCATGTGTGAACCCTACCCCTGGAAGATTTGCGAAATTTGGAAACCACAAAAAATTAAGACCACTAATTATTCTTACAAGCTTACCACGAATTTTGTTAACAAAAGCAGCAGAACATGGTGCTGATATAGCATAGTCTTCTTATTTGATTTCGGAAATTATTCTCCAACAGCTTCAAAAAAGTAAAATCCTTTACCTTGCCATTTAGCCACAAGATCCAGACTACGATGAGCTATTTCAGAAAATAGTCTAATGAAGCGGTTCTCATCAGATAGGTGAATCTCTGGAAAGTACTCCTGCAATGGAATCGACATATTTTGCTAGGTTAAAGCAGTGACGCGCACCTAGCGGTTTCTTTGGTTTCAGAAGATTTCCCCATGAGTCAATCAGTACCAAGTGACAAACAACAAAAAATAATAAAGAATTGCAATCACCCTAATAGATGATATTGATAGATAAGTTAGAGTAAGTAGAGTTCTACCCAATAATACAGACCTTAATAATGAAATCGGCAAGTTGCTTTAAAGGCGCCAGTTCTCCTGCCTTAGCGAGGAGCTCGATCGATCCAAACCGGAACCAAGTCCGTGAAACTCGCAGCAGTAATGCCGCACGCTCGCGCTTTGGAGAACCCGTGTAATATACATCACGGACTACTGACTCATCGCTCACTGAATGGAGAAGTTAACATAAGTTCAAACATTTTTATGTTCATAATGTTCATTTATAGACCACCGTTTAACCACATCAAACAGGGAGGTAACTGATGATGCAAAAAGCTGATAATGTAGATAGTGGCCTGTTTTAAGAGCCTATACACTCCATAGTCTTAACCCAAATTTTCAGTGTCAGAAAGGAAGGTTCAAGCTCCATCCCTTAGCAATTCACATAATGGATTGCTAAGCGTAATCAACGTAACGCTTGTTAGACATCGTTTTTTTCAAAAGCTAACGTCACATTTAATTAATTAAATGTGACGCAGTTAATTATGCCACTTCAGTTTACTGATTCTGTAGGCTACGGTGACTGTCTGTTGGATCACTTTATCGCTGATTAGATCAAGATGAGTTAAGGCGATGATGATGTTGGAAGTGTGTTTGTGATCATCTTTGATGTTCTTTCTTTCCTTGATAATGAACTGAACTTTGAGTTTAATCTGCTCTAGACTGTAATTCACTAATGAGTTGTTTGGAGGCTATAAAAACAATTAAGTATCCATTAATCTTTTTCTTAGTCTTTTCTATTAAGTGACTCGAACACCTAATAACGTAGCACCGTGATAAGACTAGCAAGTAGACAATCTAACTTGACAGGCATTTCAAAGTTGTTTTTACCAACTAAACCAGCTGCCCTAGTAGTGGGAATTCCCAGGAAGTGGCAGGCTTCGCTTCCGATCATTTCTCTTATAGCTGCTCGTAGCACTGATCGACCGTCATGGACGCGTGAGTAGGGCGTCTGACCAGACCCCTTCAGTTGGAGTTGCAATCTTTCTCCACACCTGTAGAGGAATCATGGTACCAAATTTTGATCTTAGGGAAAATGCCTGGGATTATTGAGTAGATATATACCTGTTTACGTATTCGCCAAGAATATGAGCTCTACCATCTCCAAGTTGCCCAACCCATAGCCCGTATTGATGTCCACCATACCTAAACGTAAACACAAATGAATTATTATCATTATTTTATTTGGTTGGTGTAGGTTTATAATAAATAAATAAACTGTTGTGAAAATTGTGATGCCAAAGCAACAGCTGGGCAGAGCCGGTTTAGGTGCAATAAATTAAATTCCCTTGTAATAACTATGCGTAGGTATTGATAGAGCATTAGCTTTTTGAGATGGTACACCACCCAATTAATCTCATTTCTGAAGTAAGTGAAGGAAAGTATTTGACGTTTTCTGGTTGATGAAGATTGGAACGAAATGTAAACTTCATAGATTCAGACAGGGCAATATTTGACCATATTCCACCATAAGTTGCAGAACTTAGAACTACGCCATACCTGGATTTGCACTACCACCACCCATACTATGACATGCTATATAAATTGTACGCAAAATAAAATCTCTTAACTGAGATGGCTATTTATTAATGTGACATTTTTATTCACCGGTGAGCCACTGGAAATGCTCCGTAAGGCAGTTTTCTTCCAGCGATGAACTCTGCAAATTCCTCCCGGTTCGCCATATCAGGGTCCATGTCGAGAACATTCATCAAGGCATCGCTGGACGTGCATACTAGACGGATGTTACGTTCAAGGGGGCAGGGGGTTGACTTTTGGGAAATTGATAAAAAAATATAGGTACTCCATACTCATGAATGTCAAATATCGAGTATTCTGACTCATACTTATGTATAATCTAAGATCCTAACTACAATTTATTTTATGCCACCTTGCAAATACAATAACTCGGCCTCGAAAGAGAGAGGCCCACCCACGTTGAAGGCTGCCGTTTTGCACAACAATTGACCATTACCATAATAGACCATTTAAAAACTTACGGGCATCCGTAAGGTCAATAGTTCGATATTCATTGGATTAATAACGCATTGTCCTGAGCTTCCATTGAATTATGCTACAAAACTTTGAAGATTGGAATTGAGACCTGTGAGCTATATTTGAGATAAATAATGGGAAAGGTTTTCAAGAAGTCAGACCTGTACCTGTACCTAGCTGTAGGCTGTCAAATGGCTGTAAGCACTACTTTTTTTTACATCTACACTTACATCCACAAAATACTAGAGGATGCCGCTATGTCTTAATAACTTACTTCGGAAAATACGACATTTTTGACGTTGTTGGAGCGAATTTGATCACGATTTTCTTCGATGGGTAGTAATATGTACTTGGGATACTGACTGAACCGCCATTCTGTTAAATTCCTCTTTAGTGGTGGAGTTTCTCCTTCCATTTTCATTTTTTGAAACTACGAGACTAAATGTGGCGAAATCCGTGACTTAACTTTCTTATGAAAATAATATTTAGCTACCTACATTACATGTACCAAAAGTTGATTTTGGTTCACAGCATAGTTAATTATATACTCTTTGGCACAGAGAACTTTTGGTTCGACCTTTCAGTTTTTATCAATGTACTCTGTGGTTTGACCGGATGTTGCAGTATCATAGACAATAATAGTTAATAACCACAGATTAGAGAAAAAAAAATTTTTTATACTATACTCTGTGGTAATTACAACCTTCATTTTCATTTTTCATTTCATTCTTAGCAGCTACTGGAACGGGCTCTAATACTCGTGATCGCGGCGCTTGCGTCTTTAAGCATGAGTCAAACAAAACCTCACGATGAACTCACACGAGCATGCGAGCGAGGAGCGAGCAGTACTTCACACATGCGAGGAGTGAGGCAAGACATTGGGCGAAGCAAGTTGTGAAAAAGCTTGCTTCCGACTGAGCCTGTTTAACACTGGAATTTATAGTCGAGGCGGGGGCTCCTCTAGAGGATGAATGCCCTGTACGGCAAATTCTAGCTTTATGCATTTCATAAACAAAAGCAGCCCCAAATCTGGCATGATGGGTGACATTTTGGCGCGACTTTTGATAATTCAAAAGTCGCGTCAAAATGACCGCTCACCGCTCCGCGCCTCACGCTTAGCTATGCGTGCCTCACCCGATGGCCTGCCTTGCAAACCTTGTAAATTGGGTTTGTGAAGGAATTGAAGCTCGCTCTCATGCGCGAGGTCCTTTCCTTTGAGTCCTTGACTCGTGCCCAAATACCGCTCCCACCCGACGCAAGCATGTGAGGTGAGGCCTAAGACGAAGTATGCACGAGGCGCCTCGGTGGGCCTCCCACCTCCAGTGACCTTAGAGTATCTAAAAATGGAGATGTTAAAGTTATAATCCGCAAGCACAAAATTCTGCCAATTTCTACGGAGGAAGAGGTAGACACGCATAGCACACGCGCAAATGGCGCGTATAAACGCACGCCGCACACCATCTTAAAACACGAACACCATATAATCTAGCGTAGTCACGCAGTGTCTACACGCACACTATGATATTGTAGATGACCAAATAGCGCCATATATGACCGGCAGAGGGGAACGCCTTGCATTGCCACCTCCTTTTATAAATGCTCTAAGCCAGTGACCGATCATTCTCATTCACACTCGTGACTCGCGCCTCGCGCCTCGCCTCACACCGTGACTCGCGTTTCATGTGCGAGTGTGATTTCGAGCAATCATAGTCCCGGCCTTGCCCGTGGTTTTATAAACAAAACTATGAAAAATAAGGCCTAAATGCTCTAAGGGCCTTTTCGAATTTAGAAACATTTGTTTTGTTGGTTTCTTTCTTTGATCGGTCAAGGTCACGGTACTGACACGATAATGCAACAAAATTCCAATGGTCACTCATTTATTGGATAGTTCCTACTTCTCCTAATATTTAAAAGGTGATCTTATTTAGACGGTTTATTTACCGAGCCGCGGCGGACTCTCATCCGGTGTGAAATTCGTCAGTTCGGCGACCGCAATTTCACTTTCGTGAGCCGCTTTCTAGTTTCTCACTTTCGAAAAAATCCAATTCCTACGTAGATTGCGAAAACCAGTTTATGTGTAGTAAATTCTAGTGAGAGGTGTAGTTTTTTTTTGTGGACAGTACATGAGTTTTGATTTGTGATAAATGGATTTTGGCTAACAATTATGGTGTATACGGAAGAATATCTGAGAGAAAAGCTGACCAAGGAACTAGACGCCGTTCACGTCGTAAGTATATCTGTCAAACAAAATTTCTATCGACTAATCTGCCTCGTTGTTAAAAGTGTGTTGTGAATGAAAATCACGTAAACCAGTGTCGGAAATCGTTAAATTTGCATCATGACGAAGAAATTAGACCCTGAAAGGTTCATGTTGACCAAAGATGCGTTGTTGCCGGGTGTGTTTTTCGCTTTGCTGGTGCGATGGTGTGTCGCTCAATATCCATACTCCGGTTACAAAACACCTCCAATGTATGGAGATTTCGAGGCTCAGAGGCACTGGCAGGAGATAACTGTGCAAACTCCGCTAGTTTCCTGGTACCACAACACGACGCAGAACGATCTGATGTATTGGGGACTAGATTACCCTCCGTTGACGGCTTACCACAGCTATATGATGGGTTTAGTCGCGGAATGGCTAGATCCAGAATCAATAAGGCTCTTTGCATCGCGAGGTTACGAAAACGAGAACCACAAGACGTTCATGCGGTGGACAGTTTTCCTCTGTGATGTGTACTTTTTTGTAACTGCTGTTCTGTGCATCTGCATTGATGCTGAGCGTGTGAAAATCAAGGAAAAAGGACTAGTGAGAATTAAGGTTCACAGAAACATATTCAAAAGGGTTGATATAGCTACCACCCTGTTTTTATTGTACCCCGGTATGATTTTAATTGATCACGGCCATTTTCAGTACAATTGTGTGTCACTAGGTCTCTTTCTTTGGGCTACTTTCTTTGTAATTGCTATAGAAAACGACATACTTTGCACTGTGTTTTTTGTTCTTGCCCTTAATTATAAGCAGATGGAATTGTATCATGCGCTTCCGTTCTTTTTTTATTTGTTAAGAAAGTGCTTTATAAATGTACCAGCAAAGAGTTTACTTAAGTATTTTATAGCTAGATTCAACAGGCTTGCTGTGGCTGTAGTGTCTACCTTCATAATAGTCTGGTATCCATTCCTGACTTCGGTCCAGGATGCTCAACAAGTCTTACATCGAATGTTTCCCATAAAACGCGGCATATTCGAAGATAAAGTCTCTAATGTCTGGTGTTTTGTCAACGTCTTTGTAAAGCTTAAATCTGTGTACGCAAATGAAACTATGGCGTGGACATGTCTCACTGTCACTGGACTAGCTGTACTTCCATCATGCCTCGATCTGTTTTTCCGTATAAACAAAAAGAAGTTTGTCCTGTGTCTAATTAATGTATCACTTGCATTTTTCTTGTTTTCCTTTCAAGTACATGAAAAAACAATACTTTTAGTAGCAGTTCCAGTATTGATACAATTCCCTGATGATCCATTCATGTGTTTCTGGTTCTTAATCATTTCAAACTTCAGTATGCTGCCATTGCTTTTGAAAGACGGCTTAGGAATGCCATATCTCTTAACTAATTTTATCTATATTACTGCTTACAGTATGAGTATTAAAGTATCTCAGCCTAGGGCTGGTTACTTCTCATTTTTCAACGCTAATCGATTCAGCACTATCTTAGAGCCAGCTCGTACTGAAAACCCGATGTTATTAAAACTATTAAGTATCAATTTCTTTTTCTCTATGGTTGGTGTGGTTTGTTTGACATTTGCAAGCATGTTTATTGAGCCCCCTGCGAAGTATCCGGATGTGTTTCCATTGTTAATATCGCTGTTTTCTTTTGTACATTTTGCATTCTTTTTCATGTATTTCTATTATAAGCAACTATCTTTGCCGACGTGTTTACCAGAGCTTAAGGTTAAGAAGAAGTGATGTACTGTAGCATATCAAGTTTGAAATCCATTCCAGTCAATAAATGAGTACTTAGATTATTTTATTGTTTTTTCCTGCTAAACTAAAATAAAGAAAATGTTATCTTATGATTGTTATAATAATATCCTTTGAATTTCACCTAGTCACAAAGTAAATAATATACATAAGAGTTCTGTTTTATTTTAAATACAATACTACTGCTATTGTATTTCATAAAATCTACATAAAAGGGGGTTATAGACTACATGCAGTGCATAAAATGGTGTGCATACATTTTTTTTCATTTGACTACAGTTAAAGTTTAATATGTGTGGATATTTCACGCATCTAGCTCCAAACTAAGACAGAAAAAAAAATGTAATGAGCAACCCAGGATAAACTGCTCATTACATTTTTTTGAACATTGAACCCACAACATATAGTTCAGAAGGCCGAACTACTACCATACCAACTGAGCTATCAGGTCTCAGTCAAATGTTAAGTGACAATGTTTGTAGCACACTCACCTAATAAGAAACCTACAAGTTAGGTGCCTAAATATCTGTAACATAATTATATTCTTGCCAACTTCACTAACAGATCTAGGCCATCAGCTCAGCAGTAGGCTAAGCCTAAGTATTAGATGCAAAACTTCTAGGATGCAAAGTATAAAGTTGCAGTAGGTATGTGTAGTACCCATTGCTGTCCGCGGTGATCGCAGCGCGGCCGTAAACGGACATGGGCAGCGTTGGGTATAAAACGACAGATGCTCTCGCTTCGCTGACGCAACGCAGGTGGGGCTGAAGCTAAGCCTAATCTCTCATTCATTATTAGGCTCTTTAGTGTATCAAGTTTCACAGATAATTTCCTTCGTTGCGATGTAGTATGTTTTCGTTAGACAGGCATTGATCAACCAAGAGTATCCAAGAGTATCGCCAAGAGTAGAGAGTTGGGAGTCCAAGTAGTAGGCAGAAAATGTTAAGAATGGCCCATACTACCTATATTTTTTTTATGAGAATGAATGACGTGACGAGCTGGTCGTTCACCTGATGTTAAGCAATACGGCCGACCATAACAGTTGCAGTGACATTCTGAACTTTAAAATAATAAAGTTTCGCGTGACACTGCACTGCGCACGTCATCCTGAGACATCACACAGTCTAGTAATAAGATTACTACTATTTTTGTGGCTTCTGCTGTTTACCGCAATATCGCGCGATTGAACGGACGATGGAGATGATAAATATCAGAAGCTAAGCTTTTTCTAATGCTTAAGAATACAAATATGTATTACGAGCGCATGCTGTATGCCGCGAACCCACCTCGGGCTCACTCTGCCGCATCTCTAATGCCGGGGACCCAGCTCGCGGGCTCACTAGTGTAATGTATGGCGGCACGGGGGGTGTGCACCATGAACGGGGGAAGGGCGCGAATGTGTTAAGTACCTCTCTGTGGTGTGGTGGTTGAGCAGGTCGGCTCATAACCCGGGGGTGGCGGGATCGATTCCCGCGGCCTCCCCCATAAAATGGCACTGTGTTCAGCAGTGGGCTTCCGGCTGTTGATGTGATGGTACTACAATTTTAGATCGGTCAAGAGCCGGATTCGTCATCCTCCCTTTCTATAACTGATCTATTAGACTGGGGGTCTAGCAAAGATCCCAAACCCTAACGCGAATAACGCCAAACGCTAACTTAAAAATATATTGGAATGACATTTCGGAAATCATTTACTTTTCCGCAGCTAATGTCAGCATTTCAGTACATTTTTGGAGTTAGTGTTTGGCGTTAGAGTTAGCCTTTAGGATCTTTACTAGACCCCCTGATGGCTAAGTTGGCAGTAACTCTGCCTTCTGAACTGTAGGCTGTGGGTTCGATTCCCACCCAAAACAAACATTTTGTATAATGAACATCGATGTTTGGTCTGTGTCTGGGGTCTGACTGTTATAACAATATAACACCCAGACACAGAAAAACCATACTACAACAAATACATACTTAGAATACAATTCTACTTAGAATAGAATTCTAAGTATGTATTTACAAACTAAAAGTATATGATTCTATCAGTTATCTAGCTCCTATAGTACAAGCTTTGCTTAGTTTGGGACTAGATGGCGCTGTGTGAACTGTATTTGCACATTTGGATTGTAAATTCACACATATTTGATATTATTGTTGCCTTGTTTGTCACCGGCCCGGACCATCTCGGCACGTGCCCGGCCGGGCATGCGGTCCGCGTGCCGTTTTCGCCGCTCTGTTGCATAAAATTACACGCATGATTTCGATGCCTGTGCGCTTGAAGATGCGTGCGAGCATTGACCTAGGGCTGCCGATTCTTTGATTTTAAATAACCACAAGGCGCAGTTGTTTTTGTGACCTAAATGTTCCGTATAACGTTACTGAAAAATACTGAACCGATTTTTTTATCAGACCGCCATAGGAAGTTCAGTATAATTATTATAGCAGGCGGGACCCAATTGCAAATAATAAACTGAAAGGAAATTAGTGAGTCCCGCTTGCAACTACATATTTGAGTAATTATTATTTAACTTAGGTCTTCAGTGCATTTTTAGATCTGTCTGTGAGCCGAAGGAGGGTTTACTTTGTTCATACAGGGCTATTACCAACTGAGCTATCAGTCCAGGCCGGTCAGTGAATAAATTTAATGAATTAACTTACCATCACCTCCGCACGATTGTAATGAAGCTGAAGGCTTATGATGTAATTTGCCTTACAGTACAATACATGAGTTTGCAAATAAGAATCCTAACAATGTGAATAATGAAAAGATAATAATCACATTTCTCACATCCTGAAGTTCCCACAATTAACAGAACAATAGCTAATTACGACGCCTGTCTGCGACCTACCTCTATTAGATAGCGAACCTTATCAATTTGGAAGTATTTAAAAAGATCTACATTAAATAAGTAGGTAAAAATGAGGCTTAATTAATTAGGTACCTAAATAATTAGTTAGGTAACCTAACTAATTATGTATGGTAACCTAACTAATTATGTAGGTACAGGTACCGACTCGGGATTCCCATTAGTCATGAAACGTACTCTCAAATTTCTACATTTACCCGGAACACTTCCTCATGTGACAATCTTAGTTTACGCGTGCTCGTGCTGGCAACACTAATAAGCGTTGAGACATTATTGCCAGTCAACAAAACGTTTCGATTATGAATTGTAATATTTACACTCTGTCTGTAAACGAGATATATCGTAATTATTATTCACAGAGCAAAAAAAATAAAAGCTTAGAGAAAGCGTCATATTTTTCAAAGGTCTGTGCTATTATTAGATAAATGGCTCGCACCCAAAAGAATTGGCATTCTCAAAAGCAAAGCGAGAAAAGTAAAATATTTCCCAAATTTCTTCTTAAAATTGCGTCTGTTTCTTAGAAATATACACTCGCATATGAAAAACGCCAACTGCTGAACATAGACCTCCTCTGTAAAACGCCACTTTTCACGCATGTCATAATCGCCACCAGTAGGGTTAGCAGTTAGCACGGATGGTACGCAAAATTCTCTTTCCCCTGTTTTACTTCACTTGACAAGTAAATTGTATATTGTATGAAGAAAGTGACATAAAACGGTGAAAGACAATGTTGTCTACCGTCCGTGCTAGCCCTGCAAGGGGTTTGCCATAATCAGGTCGCTTGGCAGGCGGCTTGGTGATCGCAGATTTTAATGTACCGAGGAGAATACTGCAAGCCATTCCCTGGATATTCCCTGAGCCGGCTCTTACGGCGCCCGCAGGAAGAGATGGGGGGTGGTCCTATCCACACACCGCGGTCCGGTTAGAAATAGAAATATACGTCTATTGCTTAACCGATCCAATAAATATTGATATTTTTATATAATAACTTTTCAAGTCAATATCGGTTATTGCAGTGATTTCAATTATCGTTTCATCTAATGCAGTAGGTATAAAATATTTATATCCAAATCTGAGGGCCAATTTTCGTAACTCAAAACGTAACAATCATATAATATACATTTTCAATAGTATACTTACGGGATCTTTGCCGTGATTGGAAACATTTCATAGTTCCTGATATATCCTGGTAGCCCAATCACGGTTAAGATCCCGTAAGTGATATTTCTAGGTAACAGACTCGAATGATATTGAAGGGGCCACTGAACTGAATGCTGATTATCTCTTTGTATTCAGATTCAATTACTAGATCGGTTCTGGAACCAAATTATCTAACAATGAATGCACAAGCCTATCGAGCATTATGCATTGCAGCTGGTACCAGACATCCGTTCTAGATTAAACTGTCTATCACGAAATAGGCATCTAGTACCACATTTAGGGATATGATATGTAAAAAACATACCTACTTTTATAGTTAGGTACTGTTATGGGCAGCCGTGTCGCTTAACACCAGGTGAACGACAAGACCGTCACGTCATTTATTCTCATAAAAAAAATTTAGCAGCCATTGGGACTAGAGACACAAAATTCACATAGACTAGTCTAGAGTATTATGTAATCTGTGATCGGGACTATGAGCTCGCTTCTTCCAACTCCATTTAGAGATCCAAATCAGTGAGCGAAGATCTTCAGGACTATTATTCTACGTAAGTTCTGTAAAGTCCAAATGCTCAGCCCCCTACCCGTAGGTAGCGTACCTAACATGCTGGCAGCATTGCCTCGTTGATTTGCAATGCTTGTTCGTTGAGCCAATGGCCAAATAAGTGCCAGCATTTTGGTCACTTGACATACCGCGTTATTCTAAAATATTTTTTCACTATACACAATCCTTTTCAAAATACCTAACGCGGAACACCTTAAACTACAATCAAAATCTTTCGAATGTAAACTGGAAGCACATGTTTCAGAATCACAATGACTCATTGTTTCATTAATTATATCCAACGCGTATATCCCAGATTGTCTAATTCATTCCGGCAATAAGGACCGAACCGAATACAAGCCCATAGAAGATGATTAGATCATCAAAGATTGCCCATATTATAATTCGGGTTACTCTTTGTTGGTAAAACCCCAAAAGCACCATTGAACGTCCCAAGGATATAAATTATTCCTACTCATTGGTTCCTTAGAACTCTTGAAAGTCTGATTGCTCCATTCGGCACGTTGACTCAACCGCAAAAGTTTTAGCTAGAAACGATATAGGCGAATATACGTTTCCATTCAAAGCACGATTTGGGCCCCCATTCTTGGTAAGATTTATACCTCTCTTCAAGGTGTGCCGTATGCGACGTGTCATCCCTCGCATTAGCAAAAGGTGCATTTAGAAATTGACCAAATATATACAAATAAATGAATAATTATAATGAATGAACGATAGTATTGTTAATGAAACTGAAAAAGGACGTGTAGGTAAGGCAGCTATAAGTATATAAAAACTGTAGTTTAAAACATCAACACCATTAACCTCCCCCAGTGGGTGCTGCTTAGGTGGGGCTTTGGGAACAATCCTTCATTTACCGTTTTTTGGTAATATTTACTTAATGTTATTTTTTAATATAGTCAAAGTTTTGAAGTCTATTTTTATCAATAGATTATTGGTTTATATTCTGATCAGGGTGAGTTATTCGAACGCAGGCTAATAAGGAAAAAACCGACGATGTATCAACGCACAGCCTACATTAACATTGATGAACAGCAGCCGATTCGGTTCACGACAAAGAATTTGCATTGCCCGAGGCGAATCATACGTGATCTGGTTCCGAAATACACGCTTCCCCCATATGGGTTGTATGTTACCCGATTTACAACGCGAATTCCGATCGTCTGATGGAGAATCCAATTTAAGACATGTAGGGTCTTATTCGACCGTTATCGACAGCGACATCATTCTGGAAGCCCCTAAGATGAGCTATGAGCTTTTAGGAACTATACACACTACCAACCACCTAGTAATAAATCCTATGCATAACCTCAGCAGACTGATCCGGCTACATTCCTGGAGTTTTTAATAATGATTTTAATTCATTCATATGTTAAGAAACCTCTTTTAAAATTGTTTCCTTTAATAAATTCTTTACGTTTACTTACATTCAATCCTTCATCAATATTTACAAGGGTGATTAGAAGCCCTTCTCTTATTTGTTACATAAAATTCAATGTACCTGTACTATATTCTCTATATGACTTAACCGCTGCCGCGCCGAAAAGCATGACAATAAATTGTATACATACAAAACACGATAAAATTATGAAAGAATGTCAATATGACGGAATATTGTCCTTTCCTCTCTAGACTTGGGAAGTCATGGCACCGCACTTAATAGGTATTTAATTACTTCAGTAAAAGTAAAGACTGACTGCCTAAAAGAAAATGACTATAATAACAGGAAGACGTCGCTGCTAAAGAAAATAATGAATCATGGTTAATGTCAACATGTTCTTTGAGCTTATCTACCAATTACAATCTGATTAACTGGTAAATTAACACCCAAAGGTTATAAGGTTGGTGGCTCCTTTCGACGTCCGATGATACAGAGAAACAGAGGACACCGAAGGTGCGACCATGAAACCTTTCACTTGTGTGGCAAGTGCATACTACCTAGAACGCACCTTGATTGCGTCTGCATAAAGCTGAAAATTAATTTCCTCGATCTTATAGATACCAGAGAGCAACTGCAAATTATGGAGTTTGAGCCTTGAAAAAACAATTATAAAGCCTTATAAGACTTGCTAGTTTTATGGCGAATCCCCAAGTATAAAGGCACATCCGAATCCGTGTCTCCAGGAAGCCTGAACCTGTTCCCCCAAGGCCATTTGTTCCCAAACCTGTGACGTTTTCATACCAGCATTCCTTTGACAGTTGCTCGTCATTTCACTTCACCTTGATGGTTTTGAAAATGTTAACTGTGACGTGAACATCTGGTGTTGCAAATGCAATTTGCAAGAGCCAAAATGAATGTCAACCAATGAGTGTCTTGGTGAATTTTGGGATTACACATTTTGGTTTTTATCGAGCAGGGATAATGTTCTGAAAGTGACAAATATGGTCAGGTGGATGATATAGGTTATCCGTATGATAGACACGTCTTAAGGTTCAAGACATAAATTGTGGGCTTTTGGCCTTCTCCAGTGAACTCGTCTTATTTCACTGTCCTAACTTAAAGTTGAGTTGTAGTGAACTGAACAACGACAGAATTTTCGGACTTTCTAATAAACGTTTTATTATTATGAATCAAGTTTTTGTTCTTGAAACTGCCACATCAACTTAAATAAATGATGAAGTAACCCCAACGGAAACTCTTAGGCCGACTTGCGCGTTCACTCTAACCTCGTGTTACCTGAATAAATGCCTAACTCGGATTATTTCTGTATTTTATCTTGCACGTTAGAAAATTGACCACTTATCCCGTTATATATTTAACCCGGGGGTAATTTGACATGTTGATCCTTAAGCGGCTTTCACATACTTGGCAAACAGCGAACATCAAATAGCAAACACGAACTTGAGGATGGGTGTGTGTATTTTTATTTTGGTGTTTGCCTGTTTGCAAACACACATGTATCACTGGCAAACACCATTGATCGGTATCAGTGTCGGAATTGTGCATAGTTCTAAGGATTTGACAAATACGTTTGTCGAACGACAAAGCTGTTTGTGATGTATTCAAACGTTTGACAGTAGTACGCGCGTAGGGTTGCTAACCATACATTAATATATAGAACTGCACTATATTTCAAGGCTGTGTGCTAAACGCTGTGCGCAACTAGTAGGTTCTATATATCTCTTCGAATACTGCCCGCGAATAATTGAGATTATTTGTTGCGGCTTAAATAAAAGAGGTAATCAGTATCCTATGTGTTCCAGTATCCAGCATAAAATATAAGCTATATCTAGCATGCTACTCCTTCGATCGCATCGTCACTTTCAAGTTGCCTGTTGCCAAGTTTCTACGTGCGGTCAGTAGCTATGCCAATATAACCTTCTTCATTTAAGGCCTCACTTATAAACGCCGCTTAAAGTTAGCCATTGCTTAAAACCGTCTGTCAACTTTTGACTGATTTGAAATGTCACGCGGGAAAACACTGACTAACTTTAAGCGGCATTTATAAGTTAGACCCTTAAAGTAATGTCGTTCCTGCTTTCTATTCCCGCCATATTCACACGAAGGAAATTCCGATATGAATGAAATCGCGGAGAACAAAGAAACAGATAGTAATAAATATCCCTTTTGATTTTACTTAATGCATATTTTATGATACTTTTAATTTAAAAAAAGACAAAAGATAGTGTTTATAAAAATGAATATTTGATAAATAATATATTTGTTTATCTTTTGTTTTTTATTATATTAAAAAGATGCTATATATTTCTCCGAAAAAAAATGTTGGCAGCCCTAACACGCTCGTCGCCTGCCATTTTTGCCCATCCATACCTAGCACTTTTGACTATCCTGTGAATGCAGTGTATGTGTTGAGTAATTTGTGGTCGGTGTTTGGGGTACTAGGTGTTTGTGGCAAACATCAAGCATGTAGAGGCGGCTTTAGGTATGTACGTTTTATAAGTTTTAAATTGACACTGGCTGAAAATGTTCTATTGATACCTCTCCAAGAAGTTCTATAATAAATAAATAAATAAATAAATAAATATCTGTGGACAATAGTACTTATATTCCATACTAACTGGAACAAGCACTTCGAACAGAAACGATAAGTTTTTCGAGAAGTTTTTTTTTGTGTCTCGAGTTGTGAATGAGTTTAAAATAAAGTAGTAGGCCCGCAGTTTCATCTCTTCAATCACATAAGAACCGTGTCTAGCATAGGATGCTTAAACAGCATGTGCTATGAATACAAACAACAAAGGTACATTACATACATAGACTGCTAAAGGCATCCCTAGCTCTTCCTCCGGTAGGTGGTATATTCCCAGTTGCCCCCACATGGATCGCCCCCAGTTTAGTACATGCATGCTACAGCTTCTAATTTTACTAAATCTGATAAAATTTAGTTGATTAATTTACGAAGTAACGGTATTATGCTATCCCATAGAAAGTATGATTTCTGTGCGATTGACTACTGTATTGTTTTTTAGTACAGTTTTAGTAAAAGTAAGTAGGTAAGTCAATTTTACCTAATTTCATTATTTTACATTCATCGAGAATTTACGAAGTTGAGTTTATTATGCATTGTTTAGTTGAGTTTATCTGGTTGGTGCTCGTGAAAATGAAACGATGGGGGGCTTGAGGCAGCAAAGTCTTCTATATTTTCCGACAAACTATTTTTAATTATTAACACCGCAGAAAAAAACTCTCATGTCTTCCATTCACATCTTGCAGGTCTCTCTTTCTTCCTTCGTTCATAAACTTTATCAGATTTTGTAATCCTACATGTATTCCCATGAAAACAGGTTAACTACCTCCGATAATAAGGCATAAGAAAAAGACAGACTACTCCATGGGTACACAACGTACTATCTTCCTCAGACCACGTTTCTCTCCAAACACGATAGTCTAATGTAAATTTTACGGCATTAAAATTAAAGTTTAGTTTTGTATAATTTACGATGCTATGAGCTTATTCCAGTTAGGCCGACTTGCGCGTTCACTCTAACCTCGTGTTACCTGAATAAATGCCTAACTCGGATTATTTCTGTATTTTATCTTGCACGTTAGAAAATTGACCACTTATCCCGTTATATATTTAACCCGGGGGTAATTTGACATGTTGATCCTTAAGCGGCTTTCATATACTTGGCAAACAGCGCACATCAAATATCGTGTATTTTTATTTTGGTGTTTGCCTGTTTGCAAACACACATGTATCACTGGCAAACACCATTGATCGGTATCAGTGTCGGAATTGTGCATAGTTCTAAGGATTTGACAAATACGTTTGTCGAACGACAAAGCTGTTTGTGATGTATTCAAACGTTTGACAGTAGTACGCGCGTAGGGTTGCTAACCATACATTAATATATAGAACTGCACTATATTTCAAGGCTGTGTGCTAAACGCTGTGCGCAACTAGTAGGTTCTATATATCTCTTCGAATACTGCCCGCGAATAATTGAGATTATTCGCTGCGGCTTAAATAAAAGAGGTAATCAGTATCCTATGTGTTCCAGTATCCAGCATAAAATATAAGCTATAGCTAGCATGCTACTCCTTCGATCGCATCGTCACTTTCAAGTTGCCTGTTGCCAAGTTTCAACATGCGGTCAGTAGCTATGCCAATATAACCTTCTTCATTTAGGGCCTCACTTATAAACGCCGCTTAAAGTTAGCCATTGCTTAAAACCTTCTGTCAACTTTTGACTGATTTGAAATGTCACGCGGGAAAACACTGATTAACTTTAAGCGGCATTTATAAGTAAGGTACCCTTAAAGTAATGTCGTTCCTGCTTTCTATTCCCGCCATATTCACACGAAGGAAATTCCGATATGAATTTAAAATCGCGGAGAACAAAGAAACAGATAGTAATAAAAATCCCTTTTGATTTTACTTAATGCATATTTTATGATACTTTTAATTTAAAAAAAGACATTAGATAGTGTTTATAAAAATGAATATTTGATAAATAATATATTTGTTTATCTTTTGTTTTTTATTATATTAAAAAGATGCTATATATTTCTCCGAAAAAAAAATGTTGGCAGCCCTAACACGCTCGTCGCCTGCCATTTTTGCCCATCCATACCTAGCACTTTTGACTATCCTGTGGATGCAGTGTATGTGTTGAGTAATTTGTGGTCGGTGTTTGGGGTACTAGGTGTTTGTGGCAAACATCAAGCATGTAGAGGCGGCTTTAGGTATGTACGTTTTATAAGTTTTAAATTGACACTGGCTGAAAATGTTCTATTGATACCTCTCTAAGGAGTTCTATAATAGTACTTATATTCCATACTAACTGGAACAAGCACTTCGAACAGAAACGATAAGTTTTTCGAGAAGTTTTTTTTTGTGTCTCGAGTTGTGAATGAGTTTAAAATAAAGTAGTAGGCCCGCAGATTCATCTCTTCAATCACATAAGAACCGTGTGAAGCATAGGATGCTTAAACAGCATGTGCTATGAATACAAACAACAAAGGTACATTACATACATAGACTGCATGCCTAGCTCTTCCTCCGGTAGGTGGTATATTCCCAGTTGCCCCCACATGGATCGCCCCCAGTTTAGTACATGCATGCTACAGCTTCTAATTTTACTAAATCTGATAAAATTTAGTTGATTAATTTATGAAGTAACGGTATTATGCTATCCCATAGAAAGTATGATTTCTGTGCGATTGACTACTGTAATGTTTTTTAGTACAGTTTTAGTAAAAGTAAGTAGGTAAGTCAATTTTACCTAATTTCATTATTTTACATTCATCGAGAATTTACGAAGTTGAGTTTATTATGCATGTAGAATCTGGTTGGTGCTCGTGAAAATGAAACGATGGGGGGCTTGAGGCAGCAAAGTCTTCTATATTTTCCGACAAAACTATTTTTCGGAAAAAACTCTCACGTCTTCCATTCACATCTTGCATGTCTCTCTTTCTTCCTTCGTTCATAAACTCTCACACCTTTTTTACATTTAGATTGTCCGTTCATAAACTTTATCAGATTTTCAATCCTACATGTATTCCCATGAAAACAGGTTAACTACCTCCGATAATAAGGCATAAGAAAAAGACAGACTACTCCATGGGTACACAACGTACTATCTTCCTCAGACCACGTTTCTCTCCAAACACGATAGTCTAATGTAAATTTTACGGCATTAAAATTAAAGTTTAGTTTTGTATAATTTACGATGCTATGAGCTTATTCCAGTTAGTATAGAATATGTATACCTTGTACCTTTCAACGTCAAATACATAAGTCAGGTGTAATTTTGTTTTACTCTGTGCATTGAGCCGGAGGTTTACCAACTTAAAGCCCGTCACACACGTAGCTATAATATATATTAATATATTTATAGCTAGACATATTACCTTATGTTTTCTATACAAATTCTCGAGGGACCGCACACGCAGCTATAATATATATTTCTGTGACCAACCTATACCGTAATATATATTATGGTATATTTTTATATTATTGTATATTAATATATATTATGGTATAGCGAGACATATTTTGAATGTACAGCATGTTTCAACATATCCGACGCGCTCCTCGGACGCTTCTCCCATCTTACCATTCCTGCCGCTTTGCCTGAGGGTCTAGCAAAGATCCCAAATGCTAACGCTATCTCCAAAAATGTATTGAAATGACATTAATCGCTTACTTTTCCACAAAAGTAAGCGATTTCCGAAATGTCATTCCAGTACATTTTGGAGTTAGCCCGAAGCTTTTGGGATCCCGAACGATCCCAAAAGCAAAATTTGGCGATAGCGTTAGCGTTTGGAATCTTAGCTAGACCCCCTGGGCCGCCTCCGCCCGACCAGTGTGGTCAATTTAGGCGATATATCGCCATTTAGTCTACTCGGGACTAGGCATCGGCGATGTAAAAGTCTGATTGGCGACTGGTCACTTTTTATACTACCTCAGGTACAAGTCATTTAAATTAGCCAAATATTAATATATATTATTGCTACGTGTATGACGGGCTTAACCCCTGTCAATATTCCGAACGTGCAAGAGAAAATGTCTGGATATTTCTGTTTACCAACTTAACTCGAATTACTAGCTCTGGGTTAGGTATTCAGTTATAATTTTAAACCGAGAACGTGCAAGAGGGCCTTAGTATAGAATATGTATACCTTGTACCTTTCAACTTCAAATACATAAGTCAGGTGTAATTTTGTTTTACTCTGTGCATTGAGCCGGAGGTTTACCAACTTAAAGCCCGTCACACACGTAGCTATAATATATATTAATATATTTATAGCTAGACATATTACCTTATGTTTTCTATACAAATTCACAAGGGACCGCACACGCAGCTATAATATATATTTCTGTGACCAACCTATACCGTAATATATATTATGGTATATTTTTATATTATTGTATATTAATATATATTATGGTATAGCGAGACATATTTTGAATGTACAGCATGTTTCAACAAATCCGACGCGCTCCTCGGACGCTTCTCCCCTCTTACCATTCCTGCCGCTTTGTCTGGGGGTCTAGCAAAGATCCCAAATGCTAACGCTATCTCCAAAAATGTATTGAAATGACATTAATCGCTTACTTTTCCACAAAAGTAAGCGATTTCCGAAATGTCATTCCAGTACATTTTGGGGTTAGCCCGAAGCTTTTGGGATCCCGAACGATCCCAAAAGCAAAATTTGGCGATAGCGTTAGCGTTTGGAATCTTAGCTAGACCCCCTGGGCCGCCTCCGCCTGACCAGTGTGGTCAATTTAGGCGATATATCGCCATTTAGTCTACCCGGGACTAGGCATCGGCGATGTAAAAATCTGATTGGCGACTGGTCACTTTTTATACTACCTCAGGTACAAGTCATTTAAATTAGCCAAATTATAAATAAACTACTTTTCATAAAAACTATATCCACCTTATTAGGAGTGTGTGATATTAATCGGAATGGTCGTCTGAAGAACTATCAAGTAAATCCAATAACAATGCACTTCTTGTTAAATTCATAATTACCTACTGTGTTTCGAAATCAACCTTTATTACAAAACACGTGTAAACGCTAGGCCGACCATCAATGAAATGAAGGAAAATATATATATTATAGCATCGTCTCCGTGTGTGGTAGCTTGCTATAATATATATTATAGTACGGTATATTAATATATATTATTGCTACGTGTGTGACGGGCTTAACCCCTGTCAATATTCCGAACGTGCAAGAGAAAATATCTGGATATTTCTGTTTACCAACTTAACTCGAATTACTAGCTCTGGGTTAGGTATTCAGTTATAATTTTAAACCGAGAACGTGCAAGAGGGCCTTAGTGTTTCAAAACCGCAATCCGGTTAAGGTTTTTTCAAAATACTTGATTATTCATTAGACAGTGAGGTGGTGAAGTGATATGAGAATCTATTACCAAGTCGGAAGCAAAATTTGCTAAGGTAACTAGAATTCCGCTAATTTACTCATTTCAAAAATTCTGTCTTCATATATTCCTCTCATTAAACACATACTTTTACTCGCAAGTTTATTTCTATTATTAATGTCTGAAACTGTTGCATTTTAGTTTATTTTTGTATGTATATAATTAGTTTTCCTGTTACATAACATTCATATTTAACGGTCTCACATCCTTATTGATCAATAGAATGATTTAAAATAGGCCAAAAACAGCTACAATTGTGTTTCAAGTACCAATTGCAATTCGGGCGTCATAAATCAAAATTGGCGGAGTATGTTTCACGGAAATGTCCCAATTGTTGAACGTCCTCGTTCTATTAATGCCAATTCTGTCTGCCGTTGACGCCAGTCGTAGAAGGTTCTGGTAAACTTCGATCTTATGAAGATCTCCAATCGATAGAAAGATGATGATTTACAATCAAGTACCAGCTGGTTTCTAGAAACATCACAGAAGGCTTCGGGGATTAACTTTCATCAAATCTGCCACGTACAACAAGCTAGGTCGGTCGGTACTAACCCTAACCCTTATGACACATACTTGGAAAGGCGAATGTCCTTTGTAAAAGCAATTTCTTTACTAATTCTTCTGAATAGATTTTCCAGCTTTCGGCCAGTCGCGAATCTGTGCTCAAGACCACATTCCATTCACGAAATGATCATAATCTTGAGCATCAGTTACATCCGAGCAGGGTTCAGTAATACGGGCCCAGATCATGGCTTTGTACTTTACTGTACTTGTACTATAATAGGTGCTGTGCTCGTACTCAGTACCAAACTAATAGGTAAGAAGAACTCGTTTTAAATAAACATTGACTCATTGACCGCATACCGAAACTAACCCGTAATTACTTAACGAATGGATTTAGAAGTTTTGTCACCATCCTCGCATACTGGGGAACAGGACTACGTACACGCACATATTTGGGTATTTGTTGAAACTGGAAACTAACCGCATAAAGAACTGATAGTGAATGGTGACTGGGAATTTGCAACTATTATTGTGGTGTATTTAGGTATCCACATCAACAATGATACAATGATGCGTAGTCTAGAATAGTAACGTCACTATTATGATCTCGAATTTGTTCAAATTGACTATTCGAAACCAAATGTACGACGTAAACATTTCAGTTTATCAATGAATGAGTATTTGCTTGCGTACGTATTTCATTTACCATGTGCACAGATTATGTGTTTGTGGGCAAACGGTGATAGATTTTATGAAATGACTAAAGGCATGTCCCTTGGCCCTGTATGAGGATGAGGTAAGGAGCTCCTGAATTATTATGTTCCGATATATAGGATGGCTTGTGGTTTTACGGAGGAAAGGGTATTCTGGGTCCTAAAGCTTTTACCTTTTTTTAAAACGCAATTGTATAAGTCCTATTTTCCTAATTTTGGGCTGTAGCCGCAGTTCGAAATCGAATCATAGAGTTAAATATGTACTACGCACTAGAAGTCTTGACTCTAATTTTTTTCCTTGCTGGGGTGTATTTGAAAGCGTTCCAAGGTGTCTAAATTTCTTATAGATCTTTAAGTTCCTCCACAAGTTATTGTAACATTTTAGTTCCCAAGAGTTTTTTGTCAATGACATCATGAAGAGGATTTAAGGTCCCATGTTTAAGGAACATTTCAATATGTTGGACGTTTTCCTTAAAAGATTGGTCCGATTCATGAACTCCATACATACTCCGTTCAATCATTTTCATCTGATTTTCTAAGAATGGAGTACTCCAAGCATACTAATTTTAAAATGACTCACTTTGCGTTGACATAATATAACCTACCGTTTAGAATAGATATTGATTATTGACCGTAGTCCGTAACGTAACTTAACGCATTCACAAAAATATGGCAAAATACGATAATGTGATGAGTGGGACTGGACCTCGTTGTTCCTGATTTAGAACGTTACCCTAAGCGATTTATGCAGCAGGCCACTGGGCGTTATTTCATTGCTTTTCATATTATTATAAACAATTTCTTTTTGTTTTTTTCTCCATGCACACACGCTTATTAAATTTCGTTAAGATCTTGTACTGTACGTGTGGTATGTATGGTTTGTTAACATTCAATACAACTTTTGTTTTTCGAGTTTAAATTTTACGAACAACAATTAGCTAAGATTCGTATCGCTTTGTTAAACCGCGATAACAGAAGGTCACCTATCATTTATCAGGGCGTGCGATGTGGCAAACAATAATGTGTGTCAATGATGAATTAATGCAGTTTAGAAGTCAACATGTTCATTAAATATGTTGTTTAACAGTTTGTTGGCCGATACATTCGAGCTAAGGTCACGAGTTAAATCGATATTTAGATTGACCATGAAAGAAAATCACCTCAAATCGATTTCCATCTATATTTCTCGGGTATTTAAATATCAGGCCCTTAGAATAAGTACTTAACCAGGCCGAATCGTCTTGTTTTCTATTTCTACTTTATTATCATGTAAATCTAACCTGCCATACATAATATTATTTATGTTTTATTTATGGTCTTGGAAAGTTCGACCATATCACAGATTTTCGAGCGAAACTCAGGTGGCTGCCAATTTGTGAACGTAGAAGCGTCAGGATTCTTTGTCTTCTTTACTCTATCCTAAGTGATCCCAATACTCCTGAGTATCTTAAAGAATTATTTAAATATGTCGGTGACACTCATGAGCGAGAACTTTGGTCTACTTCCAACCTTCTCTTGGCTCCTCCCATTCACCATACCTCTTTCCGGGATAACTCTTTTTCCGTTGTGGCTGTTAGGTTGTTATATATGTTATTATTATATCTAAGTTTATGTCATTTATAAAAAATACGTATTTTTACATCAATCTATAAATAATTGTACTGCACCGCTACCTTGTTTTTCTTGCACGTCCAGGTTGACTGGTAGATAAGGCTTCATAGCATTAAGTCCTCCTTGTACAATGTTTTCTGCTAAAGTATAAATAAATAAATAAAATAATAGCATGAGGATCTGATTCGGTTTTATTTATTTATGCTGAAAGAGTCTACGATACAGAATTACAGATGGACTCAAAACGCCAGGTTATTGAGATAAACAATTTATACAGTCATCATCATCATCATCATCATCAATAGTCTGAAGACGTCCGCTGCTAAACATAGGCCTCGCCCACAGATGACAGAGCGCCATTTTGAGTACCAGTTCCATACTATAATGCCCCCTTCGTTCTTCGTTGTCATTCTGCCCAACCCAACTCATCATTTTAAATCGACTCGTATCAAAGCAAATAGGTACTTTCAAATTCATAACATACAAATCTTTAGCTATTTACGAGGCCACCGTTAACTACATAAGTAATTATGTCGTAAAACTTTCCTTTTTCTAAGTATTTATACTTACGTCCAGAACTCCCAGATTGAGTTATCATCACCATTTGGCCGTCTCATTACCATGTAATGACGTCAACGTCTAAGCTGAAGATTATCCTTTATACTAACGACACTTTTCCTGTTCAGAAATGACACTTCATTAACCTAAAAATGACTGCAGATATGAAAATTGTTATACAAAAAGAGAAACAGTTAGATAGATGTCTTCAGAAAGTCAGGAGCATTGAATCGAGGAGACTAGCTGTACGATACTGACACAATATGAACTAGCGATAGATTTTTCCCGAAAATACCACTAATCCTATTTTGCCTGGGTGGTAGGTACTTATGGTGCTATTTTTATTAGCATTAGCGCTATTCTGGGGATAAAAAGATTAGCACAAAACACACTATTTTAACATTAGTAGAGCACCCAAAAAATCTAAAGGGTTTTAATTTTTATAATGCCTAGGTAGGTAGCTGCGGGCATAGAATAGTAATGACACGCTGATAGTTCTCAGTTCATATGGGATCAATGTCTTCATCAGTAATTCACATCATTGATAGCTTCTTATATTATCTCTGTGTCGACAACGAGCCAACTTCAAACTCTATCATAAGACTAAAAGATATAGTTTTAAGATTGAGATTTTACTCCTAAATCCATCTCTCAAACTCACATGAGAATAAATAAAGTAGCTGACTTTAAAACCTCATTTCCTGAAGCGAAGGTTTCACGTAAGTTGCAGCTGTAGCAATAGAACTGCACGTTTGCTCACGCGAGTGATTCTATGTACTCGCGCATTGAAATCGTTTTTTTCTGCAAACATTCGCGCATGTTTATCCCTAACCTACATGTTCAGGTCCATGACTAGTGACTACCATGCAATCAGGGTTGCCACTAATCAAATCAACGATTTTTCTCGTTTAATTTTAGATAAAGGCAAAACTGATATTATGTAGTTATTGATAATTGTAATGTGACATTGATAAATGTATCACAACCGTCCCAGGGACAAATGTTTCTGCAATGTATTTAAAATTCAGAATTGCTGAGGCTAGTAGAAAATACTCAAAACAAGATTATTGCTGATTTCTACGAAAGCTGTTATGTGGTTAAGCCAGTAGATAGATACTTAGTATTCACCTCATTTGTTGTTTGCCAGCAAGTTAGCAACCCTACCATCAAGGTTGGCACGCTTCTCATTAAACCTGCCAACCGCCGAGACAACGGTCACCTCCTTGCAAAACTGCTGGGATCTATGTGTGTGTTGCACAACAGTTTACTCAGCTAATTTTTTAGTCTAAAGTTAATAAGCTTGTGGTAATATGGAAAAGCCAGTACGTGTATTGAAGTGGTAGTTGTATTGCCGAATTACACCAGTCACAGAACAAATATTGCTACGTAGTTTTTAGATTGTTAAGGTTTTCATATCAGCTATTAGCTTGAATCATGCATGATAAAGATATAAGTATCGCAGCCAAGCGTTGGAATTGGAAGCAAGAGTTTAAATGGTCATTGACATGGCTGCCCTAAAATCATTTCCTGGCAGGGTTATCGACTCATGACTTTCCCATACTGTCCCCACTTGTTCAACAGATGTCGTCAGTCTAGTCTAGCACAGAAGCCATTCCACTTAGGTGTGGCAATGGGCCTGCTATGTGTGCCCTAGAATCTTAATTACTCCTTGAAAGCGAGATATTTATAGAATACAGCTCAAGTCTATGATCCGAGCAACTTTCTTCAGAGCAGACTAGTCGACAAACCAGCTTGTCTCAACTTGTGTCCAAGGCCAATCAGGTGCCTAGGTTAATAGAGCCATTTAACACAAGGTCTAGGCTAGGAAACAATCAATATTGATTTTCCTGAAGCTCCATCTTCATTCACGGAATCTTGCATATCGCAAGTTCTGTTTGTCCAGTTCTTTTGGCAGGAATTTAGTAATGTTTACAAACCATCCAAGATGCATACATTGCGAAAGAAGTATCATAAAATAGCTCCATAAAATATGGTTACGCTTTTCTATTTTCGTGTTCCGCTTAGGGTTGATGATCTTCATTCTGTTTATTGGATATCTACGTTTTTTGTGGTGTTAACATATTGAGGTTCATCAAAAGGTTACCTGCCAACATTGCATATCAATGTTTATAAAAGCTATCGCTTCTTTACATTCGGTTTGAGGATGGTAGAGCAAAAAGTGATCTACGTTTGTCCTGAGGCTATGTGATAGAGATATCGAAGTTTATAAACACTCGTGTAAGTATAATATGATCGCATTTGCAGAACAGTAAACTAAAAAAACTATGCCATAAAAATGACTGAATCTAGATCAGTTTGACCTTCTACGTTATTGCTTTTTATAGCAACTCTAATCACATAATTTAGCATTAACGATTTCTCTAACTGCTAATTTGGCTATTGTCTGCCCAATCTCCTGTACTTTAGTTTCAGTAATCAAGATTTAAGCTGCCAAGGACTTGTTTGGTAAATACTGCGCTTGTTAATAGGTTGCGTTGCTGGTGAAACTATGTTGGCTTATAGGAAAGTATTTAGCTCAATTTGAATAGTTTTTACTATTTCATTTGATTGGCTATTACAATTTACGTGCAGGTAGCGTAACAGCCTGACAGGAGAGAAGTTAAAAGAAGAGATTACAAGAGAAGTGAAG
Source organism: Ennomos erosarius (assembly GCA_963580505.1). Lineage (NCBI taxonomy): Eukaryota > Metazoa > Arthropoda > Insecta > Lepidoptera > Geometridae > Ennomos > Ennomos erosarius. The sequence continues at coordinate 11,581,630 of OY756998.1, forward strand.
ATTAAAGTTGTGGAGTAATAAAAACAGTACGTACAAACAAGGCCATTTGAAAGAATACAGTTATCATGCCGAAAGGAATAAATAATAACTGAATGAAAGTCACAAAGGTAGTGGAAGGCCATAAACAAAATCGCTCGGCAGCAGATACTTGAGCCTTTCTTATCACTTTATGCCATATGTCAGATTTAATAAGCTCAGACCTTTAGGAACAAGAAAAATTAAACCTAGTGGTCCTAGTGAACGTTTACCACTTGTCAAACATAGGTATGTGACGTACCTAAAGTGTTCCAATAATCCAAACTCGTCGATCTTCACGGACCTGACTAATTTGCTCTTTGGTAGATATTGTGTAAGATTTAATCGTACGAGTCGCTCAGCCCGTTTGGGGCTTGTGAGGTGGTGTACCGTGTCGTATCGTATGTTGCTTCATCTCGCAACTGCACTAAAGTGCATGCCCATTTTAAGACGCACGTAGCTCTGTTACTGTTAGCCCAAGGTCAAGAGTTTAATGTTTGATCACAAGGTTCTTATTTTCGTAAAATATATTTAGCAAAATGGTTGTTGTTTTCGTGTGCGTCTGACTACTTTTGATGTATCCTGTAAGCGACGTCGGATAATGGCTCAGGGATTCTACTAAAGCGAGGAAATTAAAGAAACTGTAGCTGAAGGTCTTCAGAGATGTATATTTTTCCAAAACGATTGACAGAGTATCAAGTCACATTGGTACATATTCGATTCTAATTTTTAAACTATTTTTTTTTATAAGAGATTGAAGGAGGCGCGTCGTCTACATATCCTTTTATAGTATAAGTACAAAGAAATAGTACTGAGAGTCTAGTCTATTTCATCTCGGTATCCTTGATCTATCGATAAGCTAATGTTGCTCTTGATAATCGTGAACGTGTCCATATCGGCCTGACTTAGCTGGGAATTGCCCGTTTAACGTCTGCTTTTGTTTAGATTCCTTTTCCTTATGCAATTTACCAAAACAAGTTATATAACATAATTGAAAACGTCTGACTGGGTGTCGGCAGTCGGCACGTCTGCTGTGACGTCACGTGTTACCTCAGCCCGGAGTCGCGCCAAATACGAGGGCTGGGTTCATTCTCGGGCACGTTGCACGTTACATTGACTGTATTAATATTTCGCAACTGTGTGTTGTTGGATGTATTAATACAAGCTCAAACTGTCGCCATCTCAGAAGAGACGAAGACTTGGAAGTTTGGGAGTAAGGTGTTTTGTTTTGAATTTCCCAATTTACTGAATCTCACTGACCTATCCCATGTTTTAAACTTCACATCAGTAGAGTTAGCCATTGCTTTTTGGCAAGAGTAAATAATTATAATGATTCAACCAATTCCTCCGATTACAGTTATAGAATGCATCACGATTATCTTGACTGTAGTTCAACAAACTTTCGGTTTTAATATTACAGTAATCTCTTAACACGAAGGACAATAAATCAGTTTGGCTGCTATGTTTGATGGCATTAGAAATGCCGCTGTCTTCCCTGGCACACACCTGGCGCATGCCAAATAGGAGGACTCGTCTTGACATACAGCATTGCCACACGATAGTGTGGTGCTAGGATTGGGTCATAACTCATAAGGACTTGTGGATGGAATTGGTACAGAAGATTTTATGCTGGCTATTGGAAATCGGGTGGGTAAAACGTGATTTTCAGAATTAGGAATGCTGTTCGATAAGATTCATTCAACTTCATTTATTATACCCTCTATCTAGTTTCCTTTAATTTGCATCAAAGAGATATAACAAGCTAATTTTAGTCTGGTAATAAAGAATAGCTTGAAAGTATAATCATCGCAGATAATATAAGCTTCGTACCTACTAGACGCCTTCTAGATGACTGAGGCAATCAGCAAAATTCCAAAAAACATGCCCTTGGCCCGAATAAATAACACTGCAGTTTTTGAAACGACGAATCTCAAAGTTATGGCTGCCACAATCTTAAACTAAAAAGTGTGAACTTGACTTTCACGTCATCAACATTTTGAACTCAATTAGCGGCCACGTCTCGTAATCTGACCTTAACCCCGATAGGACGAAATCGCGTTCGTAAAACCGCAGAGGATCCATCGCGTGACTTTCACCTGTTCCATCATCGCTACTTTTCAATGCATACCGCGCATTAACTTGAATTGCGTTCCATGAATTGGATAAGTTTGTATTTATAATTAATTTGTTTGGCCAATCGGATAATTGACTCTCTATTGAGTCTTTCGCAAAATCGCAATGCATTCTTCTTTCAAAATACGACATAATTTTTAAAGCTTTTGGATCCGCGATATTTTTAAGACCATTTTCGCTGTCGATTTAAATTCTTCTATTTGTATGATGTGTGTTATCTCTTTTCATGAGAACCAGGCTCCAATCAAGGATTACCGAAGCACTACCTTTAGACATGTCCACTGTGGCACTTAACGCTATACAAAAGACAGCTTTACCTAGAACAACAAAGTACATATTGCTATTTGGTCAGGTTATTGCTATTGTATGCCTTTATTTTCTCAAGTAAGTGAAGAACATCTAAGGAAGCGAATAGTAACAATAAATCATTTATATTATCCGTTGGAAGTTACAAAAGAGCTATCTCGTTATTTTTCCGGAGGATGTTAATACAACCAATTTTTTATCAATTTATGAACGTTTTGATTCATTAGCTCTGTGAAATCAATGAGTGCTACGTACGTACGGCAATGAAGCTTCTATTTCTAATGTTATCGGTGTAGCTTCCACAGAGATTTTATCTTCTTCTCAAAATATTTCATATAGAACATTTATCAGCACGACATAATTATGTGCAGTCATTATGAATCAAGCCATTATATTGACTAATGATATTCCAATCAATTTCTTTCGAACGCAATGTCGGAACAATAAGTCGAAACGTTTATTAAAAAACTATACTATAATGTATTACTATCAGTTTCTTTGTGTCTATACTTGCGTCTATACTTCTATTAGTTGTATCCAAAAATAACTCTGGAAAGGTGTCGTGCATCTTTGGATACAATATCTTAAAATAGGTGACGACCTGAAGACCCTAATTCTCTCGTTCTTGTCACTCAATTGTGACGATCCAGTCCAGACGCTGTTGTCGTAGGATGATTCTATATTTGCCATACTATGTTCAGCAAGAACTCTTTGATGTCTCATTATCAGTTTTCTGTTTTAGACTGTAGGAGGACGCGATAGCCGATTTCCTCTGGTTTTTGTTAATTTTACACTTTGTCGTTTTCATTTATAATTGTTTTCTGGAATCCTTTTCTGTATGCTTTCTTATAGTTACCCAATTTACCCGTATACTTAAAGCCAGTTTGTTTTTAATCGGTTTTCCGACAACGGTTATTACGGTTAATACTTAGACAATTAGACATAACAGAATACTAGAGCTAAAGATTTGATGAGAATCTTCTTCTTCTTTAATGGCTTTCTATCGCTTTTTTGCAATAATTCTGCCAATGTCAAGTGTGTAATATTTGTACGGTTATGTCAAGTCAAAGTCATATTTTGTCAGTCAAAACGCCAACAGTAAAATGGTGGAAATTTTACTGAAGGCTCTAAAAAAAGGCCGTTGAAGCAAAAACGAAAATGCATGATTTTATGATCTCGAAACCATTTGCCAACACTCATGCACATTCACGAACACTTAACGGATAATAATCCACCCTTATTACACATTAAAGCTCAAGATACACTAGTTTTGAAAATAAATTAAAAAAATCACAACCGCAATTGTCGGATTTTCTTCAAAGACCTCTTGATGAGAGTCATAAGTCATAATCATAACTGTCGTCACGGTAGTCCTGCTATTACAAAACACTGTCAAAACTTATTCTAAGCTTAGGTGTCAGGTGATACTTACGAGAGGTTATGGAATCTTAATAAAGCAGTGTCAGTTTGTGGTTTAACATTTTATTATATTTTTTATCTTTATTTTATTTTACTTCTTCAGCATCGTTAAATGCCGTCATCTTTATCATCAGTTAAACTTCTTCTCCGGAACACTATACAAGCCACCATTTACCAAAGCATATCGGTTTTATCTACTCCGTCCGTCCATGATACTGTAAGGGTCATTCAGTAAATAGAGACAAACAGCATTATTAAAAACAAGTTCCGTGTATGGACTATAATCTACAGGTAGACCACCTTACGATCGTATTCATCAGCATCAACAGCCTGAAGACGTTCACCTACATAACATAGGGCTTCCCCCACAAAGCGTTACTTTGAGCGGCTGCTTGCTTTCTGCATCAGTTTTAACAAAATCGCCGGTCCAGTTAGTGAGGGACCTACGCTGTGTCTTTCGGTTCGTGGTCGCCACTCGAGAACCTTTCTTCCCCATCGATTGTCAGTTCTACGAGCGATGTGGCCTTCCCATTGCCATTTCAACTTGCTAATTCTACAGCTATATCGGTCACTTTAGTTCTCCTGCGGATCTCCTTCACTTACTTCACCCTATACATACATATATAGCTATTATTATATTACCAAGAAACTCAAAGTTTACCACAAGGTCGTACCATGAATGGAATGTCGAAACTTCTGTAATGATGGTCATTCAAGTTCAATATAAATCTAATTTTCTAATCATTTACTCAATGACTTGTCGGTTTACAATAATAGGTGTGACGGCTCCGAAGGCTTTTCATGTTAACACCTTATACAATGCCACCAATTTATCTGTTCATGACGATTTATCGCCATCCCTTTCTTACAGTGTTGTGAATGGCCTCACTAAAAAGAGACAGTGAAATATTCAACTGCAAAGATAAATTGGTGGCGGTTTACTGGTTTGGACAGATTTCGTCACATTCGGCGGTAATTTGACTTTAGTTTGTTTGAAGTGTGAAATGATGGCTTAACTATTATTAAACTTATTATTTCCTTTAGTTCATTGTTTTGAAAGTATCATTGACAAGAAGATTTAAGAGATAATAATATAGTATACAATATAAAGTCTAATAATTAAATTAGGCCGCCTCTGATGTCAAACTGCGAAGGAGTTTTTATATAATACTTATCTGAAAATAAGAGAGAAATTAAATTATCATATTCATGGGTAAAAACCCTTATTATAAAACTACTTATTGTATGGGAATTTATGGATTCTTCTCTGATAAAATAATTTCCTAGATTCGTGGTTTTAATTAATCGACTCTACTTTTGGATTATGTAGGTAGTACATTACAGCACATGATGTTTGCCCTGTAATAAAAATTTGTCATAACTTCATATTTTTCTTCAACAATATTTATGTGGTATTTATGAATGAGTTGACATTGACACAGACAGTAAATATTGTGCGTATCGTAACACATATCGTTGGTATATCTTATCTAATGCCATTTTTACTTCTCGTAGATAAATATGTTATTTCTGGAGACACAGAATAGATAATAGTACTGGAAATAGAGAAAGTACTCAGACCAAAACAGCTCAAACTGTGAACTATGAGGTCATTTCAGAGTTATGTTCCGTTTTGTTAATTTTTTATTAATATCCACTCTATTATTCATCTAAAACGTGTAAGTAGTAGCCCAGATAATATAATACCTACATTTTAGATGCCTCATCCCATACAACGGAATAACGCGGGCTATTATACGAATTATTTTATTTCTGCATAACGAAAAATTACCAAGCGACATTTATTGCGTGTTGGCGAAGTATTGGGCCAAATGAATACTCTGGACACTAACTAGTAACTCTCTAGACACGATTACTACATTTTTTTCAAGTTCGGGCTATTTTTCGTTTGTACCTGATGGGACCCCATGGTAGTAGGTAACCGCAAAGTTTTTATTTGCCAGAGAAACAATACCACTCTAAATTTGCGATTTGCTACTGAGCTGGTCTGTGGTTATCCTGCTACTTTGTTGTGGTTATTCTATTTTGACTGACTGAATATTGTTTTCCAACAGTTGCTCGATAGTGAAACTACGTACATTTTACCAGCTTTATGGTTTTACCCCACTAGTGCGATGTGACGAAAAAGTGCCATTGTAGTATAAAGTGAACTTGGCGTGTTATCGCAGCTTATCACCACGGTAGCGGCCTTCAACGGGCTCTGTGACGCGTACCAACTACTAATAATATCATCTTATGTAACCAGGCGAGTGAACTGTGTTTGTTATATGTAACATTCGCTACATTGCAGAGCTGCAACTGCAACTACTGTGACACTGTGCTGTGACGGTGCTCCTGCCATTGAAAACGAAATTGAAATTGATTGCTAAATCTTTAATGTATGTTACTGATTTGCTCCCCCCCCTGCTGAAAGCCGCGGGAAGCCGATGGCTGCAGGAGTCGAGCAGCCGCTCAAAGTAGCGCTCTCTGGGGGAGGCCTATGTTCAGCAGTGAACGTCTTCAGGCTGTTAATGACGAGTGCCAATGCCAATCCAAACATGATCGCTCTGTGAAACAATAGGCATGATGACTACTGTTAAAAATGAACAAGTAAATAATACTTTCATAAAGAAGATTAAAAATGAATGCAATAATTGAAAAAATAAGTAAAATCGGTAAATAAATCACGGAGTAATAAGGTTTTAAAGTTTCTACAGGAGGCATCTCCTGTCCCTTTCTCGCGAAACAGAGCGCCTTCACAGTTACTATGAAAAATCCACCTGTGACGTCACATGCCAAAGATTTTGTATGTAAAGCTACCACAGCTTAGTAACGAGGTACTATGACGACAATGCTCTGACGTCACTGACCGTTTGAGCTATCTCTTTCTATTCCGGTTTTTAAAATGCTTGTAACTTTGCCGTTTTTTGAGATATTTTATTTTTGTTTTCACAAATGTTTAGCTTTTGAGGAATATTTTTAATTCATGCAATTAAAAAAATTTTAGTCATCATGCCGATTATGTATTTAACCTTGTCTAGTTTCAAATTATCTGTCTTCATATATCGCTCGTTTGTCTCTACTCAACATTATTGCAAATGGTGAAGCGATGACCGAAGTAACGATTAAACGCATGTGATTACGTCAACAACGTTGCGTCCAAACACGTGTGGGCATTCGTGAAGAAAGTAAATAAATAATAACCCAGTTTCTAAAATTGGAAATAGACAAGAAAGTGGTCATGCATTGTGGTGCATGTGTGTTTGAAGACTTAAAGCTAGTGGTTCTGCATCTAGCAAATACGCAAGTATAGAAACCTCGTGGAGTATTGGCATATCAGTCGAGTGAGTCTCGAAGAATGCTTTAGTACAGGAACAGTAATGCTGTTTATGTATCATATGCGCCTACGCAGCTGAAAGTGTAACGTAACTTTCCTATCGGGTGCCGCAAGATATATTCAGAACCATCCAACGATAAAAACTTCGACGTGGTCTTGCGAACACAGGCAAATTAAAGAGGAAAATGTAGTTAGGTAACTTTTAACCTACATACATCTGTATAATTATAAGTTATTTTAAAACTTCCTTAAACAATATACCTATACACAGTTGAGGTAGGTACTGATGTTTTGCGGTGATCTCAATTGTTAGTATACTAGTAGCCACAGTAGCCTAAGAAGCCTCTGCCGTATGCACGACCCTTCTGAGAACAACGCCACAGCAAGAAAATGCTTCATGACTTAACCTGGATCTCCACACTAACCATTTTGTATCCTTTGCTGAATATACGCCTTCACAATTAGAACATATTTGTGCCTCTATAGTCTATAGTCACCACGTTTCGAAGTAGTCTCGGTCATCCCAGTAGTTCATAATGAGAACCGAGGAGAATTCTACCGCCCAATCTCTGGATATTCCCTGAGGAGGTTTTCCGGCAGCCATATAGGAAGAGATGGAGCTTGATGTCACTCTTCTCCTATGCAAGTGGCCACGGCCGATGGTGCGTTAGCCAATTGGACCCCCAAAAAACCTGTCGCCTCATTCACATGCCATTACCGATACGTGGACAGAACCAGTCCAGCCACTGATTGCATAAACCGAACCTGAATTTAAACCTGTATCGCTATTGTTCCAAGAGCCACTTTGATTCATGTACATTACGATTCTGGTCTCGTATGTAACGTGGTTACGTTTTGTCGTGCGATGTGCTGTGAGCTCATTGCAATCTTTAGCAAGAATTGGAACAATGGGTACTCATCCTCTTTCATGATTAATTATCTTCCAATTTTAGCTCATCGTTTTATCAATTTGAATCTTGAGTGTAATGTGACTTTTCTTGGTATAGAATGCCCTTGCAGAAATACTTCACGAAAGTGACACGTATTTTCATTCTACCGTTAAGCGAATGTTACTTTCACTGATTTTAGCTTTCTCCATAAACTCGAAATTGATGAGACTGCTTATGGGAAAGAGTGATCTAAAATGAAATAATTATTATCATAGAATACATAATAGCACGGGTGTTTCATCGCTTTTGTTTTTCTATTTTTCGGTTGTAATTGTGCTACTTTTAATATGTAACATACCTAACTTATCAATCTTCAGATTTATCAACTGCATCTTTTCATGACTTCTGCGGTTTCTTCACAGCTTGTATCTGGTTGTGAATCAACTTTTTTGTCGATTCCAACAATAGGAAAGTATATATCAGAGTATTTAGTGGTAAAATACTGCCTCTATAATTATATTTATATATATCCATTTACTCCGCGACTCGTAAATGTCCCAACTCCGAAGATGTCGCACTATTTCATCATGCACCATAATTTGTTTAGACCTTGACTTGACATGACCGCCATCCATTGACATATTCTGAACCCTAGCGTTATAAAATAGAGTTTCTATTCTGTGCTATTCTGTTTACAAATATATTTTACGTTTCTTTTATTATAGTGACCGTTTGCTATTTTAATATTGTTTGGTCATTAGAAGGTGAAGAGGTATTTAGCTCGGTAAGTGTCTTACATAAAATATATTATTTATGATTCTTATAGCAGTGCCGTATTGGAACATGAGACTTGTCACGGACGCTGAATTCTCCCAAATCGAATATTTTGAACGTGATGTCTCAAAATTTACACCATTTACAGGGTTGAAAAAAATACATGTTAAATACTAATCATAATATTCTTTCCATCTACAGAAACCGAAACACTTTGACAAAATATTTTCTCGATAGAAAAAAATCAGGAAGTACCTCTAAAAATCATTCAAACGCCCTAAAATGTTACATTAGAATATAACACCATTGACACCTCAGTGAAATAAACCATAGTGATATTATGTTTCATATGAGGCCCGGCTTGATGGATGGATGGCTGCGGGTTCAAGTCTCGCACGTGATTTAAATTTTTCCTTTACAAATTAATCTGAAGTGTCTTTCTTATACATTGTTGTTTCTATAATTTCTATTGTTAAATGACTGAGAGAAATCTATATCTATATAGATCTTGAGCCGTGAGGTGTCCGGCAGAGTAGAATAGCACCTACCTCTTTCTTACCGAGGTGTCGTAAAAGTCGACTAAGGTACAACATACCGACGATAAACGTTTCACGCACAGGACGTGCGTGAAACGTTTATAGCCGATAGATGGCGGAATAACCATCTCGACATTCTGCATGGTGGTAGGATCTCTTGGGGTCCGCCTGGCTAGCTACCACCTTCCTGCTTAAGCGTGTCGCCAAATGCTGGTGCTGTTATAGCATCAGCGTGTTCCGGCACTATTGTTGGAAAGCCAGTCCCAATGGTGAAATGTTGAACGTTTGTATCTTGGCGACCATGGCAATGAGAAAGAATGATTGGGAAGGTAGTCGTGGTGGTTTGGCATGGGGTCCAGGGAGACCCGATGAAACGGCTGACCGCTGGCCGCCCGCGAGACAGTAGGGGGACCCGAACCTAGGGATTGCTTGTAATCTCCGCCCTGGGAGGCTGTCCCGCCATCCATATATAATCCTGTGTAATGGTTGTCGTGCCGGAGTAGGAGACCGGAGTGGATCCCGGCAGTCATTACCAGGGGGGATCGGGGGCCCTTCCGTGCCCCATGCCAGTCAACCACAGTTCTGCTTTCTACACTTTGTTCTAAAGTTGCCTTTTTGTTGCTTTGGGCAAATGATTTGGTGTTTCACCACCCCTCTATTTTACCCTTATAATGCCACACAAGAAAAAGAGAAACGTATATTCAGCGGTTCAACAACAATCCACTTTTGACGTTGACCTCTGCAATATCCGGGGCCTGCATACTAATCTAAATGCCGTCCATTATCATCTTGAGACAGAAAAGCCTGCTCTGCTCTTTTTGACGGAGACGCAGATATCTAGCCCGGATGATACATCCTACTTGCATTACCCAGGGTACAAACTTGAACCAGCCTTTGTACGTCGCGCCGGGGTTTGCTTGTATGTTAGGGAGGATATCTGCTGTCGTCGTTTAAATGGCTTTGAAGTGCGAGACCTGTCTAATCTGTGGGTACGCGTAGACTTTGGAGGTAAAACTCGGATCTATACGTGTCTCTACAGGTCTCACAGTGGCGATGAGGAGACCACCCGCCTCTTTGAGCACATCTCTGAAGTGTCGGACAAAGTTCTTGAGCAGTATCCTTCTGCAGAGTTAGTGATCCTCGGAGATTTTAACGCTCATCATCAGGAATGGTTGGGGTCCCGAGTTACTGATCACGCAGGGAATGCTGCTTTTGAACTTGCCTTGACCTATGGTCTCACTCAAGTTGTAGCTAATCCAACTAGAGTGCCTGATATTGAGACCCATGCGCCCTCTTTATTGGACCTCGTGCTGACTACCCATCCTAACTACTATCGGGTATCTGTTGAACCACCTCTAGGCTCTTCAGACCACTGTTTGGTGAGAACGGTTGTGCCATTACAGGGGTCTGTCAGCTCAAACCGTAATGGGAAGCGAAGAGTCTGGCACTTCTGGTCTGCGGATTGGGATGGTCTGCGCGAATTTTACTCGTCCTACCCCTGGAGGCAGCTATGTTTTTCTTCGGGTGATCCTTGCACCTGTGCTGACTCTGTTGCTGATGTTGTGCTGCAAGGCATGGAATGCTTCATTCCTAGCTCCGTAGTACATGTTGGTGGACGGAGTCAGCCGTGGTATAGCGGACCCTGTGCTGACGCTGCCAGTTTAAAATTGGCCGCCTATAAAGCCTGGTCGGATGCCTGTGCGAATAAGGATCCAAGGACTTCCTTACTGAAGAAAAAGCTAAACGCTGATTGGCAATCGACTCGCAAGTTACCCTTCTGGGAGCCGTGCGTTTTGGTCGCTAGCCAAGGCTGCTGAAGGAAACTTCTGCCAGTCCAATCTTCCTGCCCTTCGAAAGCCGGATAACACCCTGGCCCATAGTGCAAAAGAGAAAGCCGATCTCCTTGGTACTCTATTTGCCTCCAACTCGACTCTCGACGATAGGGACTCTACACCACCTGTGCTACCGCCTTGTGGAAGTTCCATGCCGGAAATACGTTTCTCCCAGAGATTCGTACGGAAGGAACTGCAATCCCTTGATGTGCGAAAGTCGAGTGGGCCGGATGGGATTCCGGCAATCGTATTGAAAACCTGTGCTCCAGAGCTATCTCCTATATTTGCGCAACTTTTCTCGCTTTCCTACGCTACCGGTAGAGTCCCGTCATCATGGAAGGTAGCCTTCGTCCACCCAGTTCCCAAGAAGGGTGACCGAACTGACCCTGCGAATTACAGGCCTATTGCGATCACTTCCTTGCTCTCTAAGGTGATGGAGCGAGTGATCAACGTTCAGCTATTGAGGTATCTTAGGATCACCAATTGATCAATGATCGCCAGTACGGGTTTCGTCACGGCCGGTCAGCCGGTGATCTTCTTGTTTACCTCACTCACCGTTGGGCAGAAGCCATCGAGAGTAAGGGGGAGACTCTAGCTGTCACCCTGGACATCGCAAAGGCGTTCGACCGGATTTGGCATAAGGCACCTACCATCTTACGGGCTTCCTGAGGGGCTATGCACGTGGATTACCGATTTTTTGTCTGGTCGGAGCATCAAAGCTGTCGTCGATGGCTCCAGCTCCGAGACGTGTGACAATTAACGCTGGCGTACCACAAGGCTCTGTTCTATTACCGACACTGTTCATTTTGCATATCAACGACATGTTGCTAGTCAATAATAACCATTGTTATGTTGATGATAGTACCGGTGATGCGCAATACACAGGCCGCATAAATGCCCCTCATTACGAAGTGGAGGAAAGCAGTAAAGAACTTGTGTCCAAAATCGAGAGTTCCTTAGAGCAAGTCTCGGAATGGGGACGACTGAACTTGGTCGAGTTTAACCCCACAAAGACACAAGTCTGCGCATTTACTGCCAAAAAAGCCCCATTTTCTGTAGCTCCGCTGTTCCAGGGCATTCCTCTTACCACCTCTGTGAAACTTGGGATCTTAGGTGTTGACATCTCTAGCGAGGTCCAGTTTAGGAGTCACCTCGAGAGTAAAGCTGGTCTCGCTTCTAAGAAGCTGGGTGTACTGGGTGTGCCAAGCGGTACTTCACGCCGGGCCAACGACTTATGCTGTATAAAGCACAAGTCAGGCCCCACATGGAGTACTGCTCTCACCTCTGGAACGGTGCGCCAAAGTACCAGCTTCAGCCTCTTGACTCCTTGCAGCGGCGACCCGTTAGACTCACCGACGATCCTGAGCTCACCAAAGATTTGGAACCACTGAGTTTGCGCCGAGACATCGGTTCCCTCTGTGTGTTCTACAAAATCTTCAATGGGGAATGCTCTGAAGAGCTGTTCAACTTAATCCCAGCGTCGCGGTTTTATAATCGCACAGCTCGTCACCGTCAAAAAGCTCATTTACACCTCGTGGACCCATGGAAATCTCGCACAGTCCGTTTCTCGAGGTCATTTCTGCCACACACGTGCAAGATGTGGAATGAGCTTCCCTCTGAGGTGTTTCCGCTGAGCTACAACATGGGGCACTTCAAACGACGGGTAAATAGAGTCCTCAAAGGTAGGCAACGCATCGGCAACGCCCCTGGTGTTGCAGGTGTCTATAGGCGGCGGTAACCGCTTACCATCAGGCGGGCCGTCTGCTTGTTTGTCTGTCCATGTTATAAAAAAATAAAAATAAAATAAAAAGAAAAGGGAAATCAAATGATGAGATGACTTATCCACCAGACTATTTTTAAAGAGGCTGAGGTAGTTTTTCTCCGCAAATGGTGTTTAGTGTTTACTTATTTGGGAAAACCCGCTAAACACCTTCCAGCATAATATACTGTAGCTTTTTGCGCCGCGTCGCTAATTTATTTATCTCTTGTTGTGAAGGTATTGGAAGGAAGCTAAAAATTATATTCAACTGTATGGTGATTATACTGATGATAAATACCGTGATTATAGTGCTGTGATGGCCTGTGTTTAACCCAATATGGTATCGTTTCCTCATTGATGCTGTTATTAAAAAAGTGCTTTCCCTTTTCATTGTATTTATGTAAAAGGAAGGAACGAGGTGATTTTAGATTTAACATTACTGTTATCTGTCAATATACTTTCGTGACTTTATTGTTCTGTTCTTTTTTTTTTAAATTGGTTTGGGTATTGTCCTGTTGGCAACATAGAAATTCAAAACTCGGGGTAAAACTGATCAGACCACAGACATCTATTACTATTAAGGATCATATATTTTATATAAGTATCTTCTGAGAAGCTACGAGGAAGTTTAAAAGGTGTCCCTGTATTCATTTTCATAACTTCGTACTTTTTCAGGTGCGACCAGACCAGAAGCTAAAATGAAAATAAATGTGCGGCGTAATTATCTACATAATATATCTATCTACTCAGTGAATGTGTTTACAATATGAAACGTGCCCCGCGTGTTGTATTGTTTGCAGTATTTGTATAGATGCGGGTACATTATGTATTGTTAATATTTGTATTCACTTGCTTAAATATTTAAATCTTGATCGCTAGTCGCATACTGATGAGCGAAGACCCCGAATTGAGATTTGTCAACGGAAGACCTTCGTTCTAGAGTTGAATTTTATTACCATTTTTGTTTATAATATTTTTAATTTTAATGTTTGTAAGCCATAATTATGAGGTTATTAATTATTCTTTCGGTGCTTTTTAGGGTTCCGTAGTAAATTATGGATCAAGGATCTCTTGTAATTTCCCTCTGTTAATTCGTGTTGTCCGAAGCGAAGCGAGCTAATCATTTAAAATGCTAAACAATTAAAGTTATAATAAAAAAAAAATATTATTCTGTATTTCAGAAGAGGTTTTAAAGTTTAAGTCAGATAAAAATATTGTCTTGAGGGTAAAAATTGGTAAGTTACAAGAGGTCCTTTGGTTATAATTAAACTAGGGAACCTTAAGAGTATGCACTTGACAGACAAAAAGCACAGTATTATCAGTATGGAGGTATAAACAAGTTCCTGTGAAATGCCATACAGTCAAAGTAAACTGAGTTTCGGGAAGTCCGAGACATCAACATCTGTGGGTCGATTCTCTGATCGATGCTATCGCACGCGGATGGAACGCATGCCGCATGCAACATATCAGTCCAGCCGGCCAGTTAGGCCAGTATTCATTCAACCGCGTCCGCGAGCTCGCCTCGTGTTTGCGCGGGAACAGTTTTGGCGCGCACTGTCCGTCGGCGCAAGCCATAAAAAAGAAAGAAATAAAAAAAACTACGTTCGCCAGCCGCTTGTAGTTTTCGCACGTTTAATTCCAAACAGTGTCTTAGTGCTGATTGTGTTTGAGCAAGTGATTTTATTTGTTAAAAGGTAGGTGAATGTCAGTTTAAATTGTTGTCCGTGACCCGGTTCCCTCTAGTGTTATGATTATTAAGTTTTAAAGTCTTGCGAAAAATAATAACAGGCAACAATGAACGCTAAATACGTTGTTTTAAAATTAACCCTCAGCTATAATAGGCAAGGTACGCGGTCGAATCGACTAAACATAAAATAATGTTCGATGCATTTTCCCCAAAAAGGTCGAATCGGCCACTGACTCTACGTTATCTGAGTTAGATTAGATCTCGACAAAGATATAGTACCTACGTATTATCATACATAGGCTATTTAATAAATATAACCATTGACCTTTAGAAAACCTTTTTCTCGCCTGTCTTGTCGCATCTATTTCGTGCGATTGCTCCTTCAGCTACACCCTAGGACCGGTGCTGAACTGATATAACGCGTAAACGACACGGACGCCGCCTGCATTAAACCTGCAAAAAACTTAATCATATGTCTCAAAAAATAATTTCAGTATGTCGGAGAAATCTCTGTACGGCAGAAAAATTATTGTAATCAGAATTATAATAGTATCCCGTACAGCATGCCATTAGCCAATGTATGGCGCGTAACCAGTGTTCTCGATGCGCATTCAGCCTCACCATTCTTAGTAATTGCTTCGTTATATCACTAGTACAAGCTTATACATTATTTATTTAAATTAAAACCGGTCAAAATTCTTAAAATTCTATGCTAATGATATTGGCTTGAATTAAAATACTGTAATAATGATGGAACCCAGCCGACGAAACCCTATTACTAGGTAATATCGAAATGATGCTGGTTGATGTTTTTGCAGCATGTGTTACTGCTTTCTCTGGAATCCCAGCATTACAAATAAAACATGTTGAAAAGTTTTTTCGTTGTGGTTTCCATACATGACGAATTGACGTGTTTTTATTTTCAATAGATTATCAAAGCAACTCTATACAACTAGTAGGTATAACAAAAATTTAAAATACACACTTGAGTCGAGCATGTGCAACATAAAATTACTGCTTTTTGTTCCCGCTCCATGTTGTACGTAAATCCAATAGCCGAGGCCTACACGCACTTGACCGCTTTTTTTTAGATAAGAAATTATAAAGTCATGCCTACAAAATCGGGCCCGAGACGCCTTTGAGTACTTTTCGGTATTCCTCAAAGTTTACGATTTGGCCTACCACGCCCACTTGAAAAATTTATAATTAAATAAATAAATAAATATGTGTGGACATTTCACACAGCGCCATCTAGCCCCAAACTAAGCATAGCTTGTACTATGGGAACCAGATTACTGATACAATACTTATATACTTTTTTGTTTGTAAATACATATAACACAATATAACACCCAGACGCAGAACAAACATCCATGTTCATCACACAAATGTTTGTCCCGGGCAGGAATCGAACCTACAGCCCTCAGTTCAGAAGGCAGGGATACTACTAACTGAGCTATCGGGCTGGTACTGCTGGCAAATTCATCGGAATTAATTTATAAAATCATCTCTAGTGTATCACGTTCTGCTGTCAAGGATTTATGCTAAAACTAAATTTTTGCATACAAATGTCGATTCAACGCGTTCGTGTCTGCCTGTATACATGTAATTTATTACAATTTACAACCACGACACTTTAGAGGCTGGTATAAAAAAAATCTGAACATTAATTAATAAATTAGCAACGTTATCTTAATAGCATTTAAACGTGTTCATTTTAAAATATTATATAATATTAAACTTGTGAAGTTAATTTAGCTAAAAAACCGGCCAAGTGCAAGTCGGACTCGCGCACGAAGGGTTCCGTTTCATATACTATAAAAATGAGCAAAAAAAACACGTTGTTGTATGGGAGGCCCCTTAAATATTTATTATTAGCTACACCCCGCGGTTTTACCCGCGGATCTAAAGTAGCCCATGCTTAGCATACCTATGTGTTAAACCAAATTTAATATTTAATTGAAATTTGTTTTTTCCTTCACGCACACCCACACACCCACACACAAACTTTCGCCTTTATTATATTAGTGTGAAGTGTGATAGTGTGATATTCTGTTTTTTTTAAGTATTTATTGTTAGACCGGAACAGGAATATAATTATCATCTGTGAAAATTTCAGCTGGCTAACTAATATAACTATCATAATAAGTATTTGAGTGTTATATTTGATTAATGTTATGTTCTGAATTAATAAACAAAATAACTTAAAAAAGTAAATAAATATCACGGTTTATGATATACTATACATCCTGGAGACAGACAGACAGACGAACGGACAGCGAAGCTTTAGTGATAGGGTCTGTTTTACCCTTTGGATACGGAACCCTAAAAACGTTATTTAACAATGTCATAATATTATACGCGTTGAATTGAAGTAGGTAACAAATTAAGAATCATAACAATTGTTGGCATTTTTTTTTCTTTGTCAGGATTTGTGATTAAGTATTTATCTAAGCTCAATGTCGCGCAAGTCGCGCAACGAGCTATGGAGAGCGATATGCTCGGTGTCTCCCTGCGAGATAAGATCCGCAATGAGGAGCTATCTATCCCTATAGTTTGTGCTATCGAGTTACTAGGTCTGTATTATACTCTGTGACATTGATCGCCACTATTGCCAGGGTTGCCATTGCCACCAATAAAATTGATTTAAATTGGCACCAATTTATGCATGCCTTTCCTCAAGGATCTCAATAAAGCGCGTCGATACGATGCAATCGGTGTTGCTTCACTTTTACGGAGAAAATACGAAAATGACATCTAAATTGTGGTTTGTTTGCACTTTTGCAGACACCACAATTAAGACCCCTAACACCACCACTAGCCACTTACTACCACCCACCACCACTACCTACCTACACCACTAACACAACTAGGCGGCGCGCGGCGGTGACGCTTAACACCAGGCGAACAAGTAGCTCGTCATGTCACGTCATTCGTTTAGATAAAAAACTATGTTAAAAGAAATTTATTCTCTAATAAGACAATGTCACTTCCATGCGACCATAACTAGTTACACACACATAACTATATTATAATTAGGTACATACATTCGTCGTCACATTATATTATAATGTAGGTAGGTAACAATATAAATACGTGCTAAGTAAAATTATAATAGGTACATTTATCAACAATACTTAGAATATTTACTTCGGCAGTGGATCCGTCATCACAAGGTATTGTGTCAACTGCCTCTTGAACTTCCTTGAGAGCACATGGTCAAGTCAGTTGATTACTGGTAGGTAGGTGCTATAGCTCCGTTCTTGATTGCCAATATATTTATGAACCAATTCCCGATGCATTTGTATTGAGATGTTTCCTGTTTTCTTCTCATTATTATCAGATTCTCACTGTTTCGGAATTACCGTAGCCGGAACCCTCGGAGCGCGCGTTTTACACGCTACTTGTTTTACATTTTATTTTTCGGCCGTGTAGTCCTGACTACGGAATAGGAGTCAAATAGATCTCAAATGTCTTCCCGTGGTGGCCGTAAGAGCCGCCTAATGAAATATCCAAGGATTCGGCAAGCGTTCTTCTTGGTCTGCATTATTATAATCTACTGCGATCATCCAGCCGCCTGCCACGCGTGCTGATTACGGCAAACCCCCTTTAGTCGGAGAAGCCTATGTACCTGTGGACGCAAAAATGATGATGTCATGATGTGTGTTCATTAGTTTACAATTAACATGCGCCATACGCTGAAACCAATACTAGAATTTGCATGTTGAAATGGCAATGGGCAGGCCACATCACTCGTATAACTGACAAACAATGGGGAAGAAAGGTTTTCAAATGGCGACGATGAACCGGAAGACGCAGCACAGGCTTGCCCCTCCACTAGGTGGGCCGTGGTGAAAACCGCCAGGCAGCCGATGGATGCAAGAGGTTAGCAGCCGCTTTAAGTGGCGCTCTTTGGGCGAGGCCTATATTCAGCAGTGGACATCAGGCTGTTGATGACGATGACACTGAAATGTTCGTTCATAATGCCTGTTAAATAACTCTTGTAATCGTAGGCAACCCTTTGCGGTAATTTTAAAAATTAAATTTTTTACCGAGATTGGAACCAAAATTACCGCGTGAATTGATCACAAGTCCCAGACTAGCTAGTTGTATTGTGTCATCGCATCGGTAAACGACCATAACGTGATCTAGTTGCTCTTGATTGTTATGATCGAAACGTGAGCGTGACCCATCTATTAAAGACATATCGACGAAGATAAATATGCACTTAATATTAATGGCATAGTTTTTTCAGTCGATGCATAAATCACAACATGTATTAGATACCTACATATAAATGGTACCTAAGTTGAGTGTGAAATAAACTCAATGGCGGCTGTGAAGTGCGCTGCACGATACGCACACCGCATACCTCTTCCCGATTTTTTTTTTGCTACTGCGCAGAGTTTTGCGTTGACTTCACAGCCGCCATTGAGTTTGTTCCAAACTACCTATATTGAGCAAGCGAGCGTGAAGTACTTTTTATCTTGGACAAATATTATGATTTCGTATGTCCGGCTGTTCTCTTCTACAGCTAGGTACAGGTTGTATTTTCTCAACCGATTCTCGTGAAATGTGACCAGTTTCGATGTTTATATGATTTTTTTGTTGATTCGTGTATTTATTTTAAATGCGCTTTTCCAATTAACTTAATTGTGAAAGTGCAGTGGATGTATAGTCAATATATACCTTATAATATATAATAGGATTAACATCCTTAATTGCATGGTAATTAAGTTGATATTATAAAATCAATTAATTTAAATACAATGCACTAATGATAAAACGTTTACAAAGTAAGTTAACAACAAAAAACAAATTCTAATTTGTCCAAACGTTATTGTTGCAACGTTTACCCACGTCATTCATTACAATGCATTTTATGCAATACCTATACTATAGGTAACCCATTTCTTTACAATGTTACCAGTTACTTTAAACCCTCGATAAGATAAGCTGGTCAATAATAAAACATTTTCTATTGGCTTTCCGTGACATTTTCCGATAGCCGAAACTCCTCTTTTAGCCATAGACGAAACGGCGAATTCTGTGCCATCAACACATCTTCCAACAGTTCCAACTCGCCGGATTAGATGCTGTGCCAACTGAGCTATGATTACATGTCCAGTGGCTGCGAAAATATTTAGTACCTACTATGTTTGATGAAATTGCATTTACTAAAGAATATTTTGTTAAAGTTTAGTTCTTTTTGTTCGCAGGATGTAAAAGACGAGAGCGACGGATGCGGCGCCAAGTTCTCTGCGGTTATTGTCTCGGACAAGTTTCAAGGGAAACCTCTGTTAGCTAGGCATAGGTAAGATTTACAATTATAATATTAACTAACTAATCGTAAGATAAAATAATTATAACAATCAGATATTAAATATAACTAAACTAGTCTGTAAATCTAAACTACTACCAAACTAAAACTATAAAATTAACCATAATAATACAAAACTTGGATTAGTTTTGTATTATTATTATATTACAAACCACTACCAGTAGGCAAAGTGCCCAAAATGCTGTCAACTTTGTTTTCAAGGATCCAGTAGCTTCTAGTATGTTACTATCCTTCACTGTCCTCCAGCTAGGGCCTGTGACTTGAGAAGCGTGGCAGCGGAGTATCTGGTACCTAGTGCCTACCTAGATGAACTTTTGCATCAGATTCGGCGACCTATACCAATATTATAAAGAGGAAAGATCTGATTGTTTGTTAGCATTGAATAGGCTCCGAAACTACTGAACCGGTTTGAAAATATTTTCACTTTTGGGAACCTACACTGTCCCCGGGTGACATAGGCAGCATTATTTTTTTTTTTTTAAATTAGGGATCCTTACTAAAACTCCAATTAAGTAACCCAAGGTTTACGTAACAGGGTTAAGACGGAAAACTTATTAACCCACCGCTTTGCCAGTTATTGTGCCGCCAAGCAGTAGTGTGCAAGCACTACGGTGTTCCGGTTTTAAGGGCATTGTAGCTAGTGAAATTACTGGGCAAATGAGACTTTACCTGATTACACAGTGTGGTAATCTGATTACTAGACTGTGCGATGTCTCAGGATGACGTGCGCAGTGCAGTGTCACGGGAAACTTTATTATTTTAAAGTTCCGAGTGACACTGCAATTGTTAAGGGCGGCCGTGATGCTTAACATCAGGCGAACGAGCAGCTCGTCACGTCATTCATGCTCATAAAAAAAAACCCGTGCGTTCGGCTAGGTTGTACTATTTACCATGTAAGCTAACACTTGACAAAACATTTAAGAACGCTTCAAACAGGGATCGTTTTTCAAATCCTTGCCGCGAACCTGAAACAAATGCACAAGAGGCCGTACACGTTTTGACAATATCTTTGATAACGTAATGTGAGAACCTCATTATACCTTCTACGTGTCGTATGACGCGTACTTCAAAAACAAATAGCCGCGTCCTTGTTTATGTTGTGAATAAATAATGACAATAGAAGGGTATGCAAAGGCTGTTTTTGTTAGACCTTATTGTGTAATACAACGCAGGCGATATTTAACATAATTGTATTGACTGATATTTGTATTATTTTTGTAAGTATTTGCATCAAGGTATCGGTAGTATCGTTTACTGTGTTGTGAGATGTTGCAATGTTAAAGTGGGCTCGCCGATAGAATAACCATGGAGCCCATAATAATTTAAACAACAATAATTAAGTTAAAATAAATAAAAGTTACAAAATATATTAAAATTACGAAATACAAATAATATTAGAAAACAAAATAAGATGAATACAAGAAAAAAAATGAATACAAAAAATAACAGAAAAAATTGAATTATATAAAAAATTATATATGGCAAAAAAAAACTTTACGGCTAAAGAGTAAAAGGGTACGAAAGTATAAAACGAGTTCAAAATTAATTTTAGTTTGATTACTGAATTTATTAATGTCTATTATCAACTCCAAAGATAACAAAAAGTAATTCTTCGCATTGCACACATTCAACTATCTAAATTTTAATTTGTATTTCGTGTCGAGAAATAACAATGTAACTTTCTTTCCCATTAACAAACCAAAAAAATCTTTGCATCTTTTTAACGATTCTTGAAAAGTTTCTCCGTTGTACGCTTTTATTTTATAAAAGTATTATTTTATAATTTAATAGAAGTTAACAATTTCATGTCTTGCATCAGACTTTATAAGATAAGTTATACTTATAACTATATTTTGTTTTGTGTGCTTTTTTTGCCTGTTGTCAGAAATTTTTAAGCCACCCCAAGGCTTCTGACTTGGCTTAACGACTATTGTCCTACGACAACGGCCGGGACCGACGGCTTCGCGCCTTCCGAAGCACGGTAGCGCGTTATAAACACCACTTTTTGTAGCGGTCACCCATCAAAGTAGCGATAGCTGCGAATGTTGGCTAAAAGGAGGATGACGAGCGATTTTCTAGATTGTCCACTTCTCCAGCTATATCGATGAGTAGGTTCTTTTTTACCCGACTACCAAAAAGTAGGGTTATTTCGGGCAGTTTCAACAGAACGTTCAAATATTTTTTTCAACTGATCCCACGAAATATTATTCTGAATATTAAAAGAATGAAAGAAAATAGTTATTCAGGACTCATGTGGCTGCGCACACGCACAGTGAATAGAGTCAAGATACCGTGAGGCAATAACTCATACACGCCTAGGAACGCCTACGAATAGACATATCCAAGCTAAGTAAGAAGATTCCAGGTTCGAATCCTGGCAGGGTTGCCATGCAATAGGAGCGTCGTTGGAGGAAAGTGAAACGCACGAATCCTTGCTTAAGACAGTTTATTAATTACACACGAGTACATACTTAGCTTAGATATGTATATTCCTAAACTACAAGACAATAATTTAATTAATGAAAGACTGTTTGCAAAAGCATCTATTCATTAAAATAAATTACCACATTTTTTTCTTTTAACAATAAGCTATATTTATCTTGGACACCCGCACAGAATAGACAATTAAATTATACTTTAGGAACATTATGTTTAATCATGTGAAAATTCAGTTGTGTCCATGTAACTGTGCTTATTTTATTTTTGTTAAGTACAACCATTAAATATTTTTTGTACAAATATTAAAATAATTAAAATCATGTTAATAACTTATTTTTAGGTTTAGTTTAGTATAGTTTAATATGTTAATTAAGATTTTACTTAAAAAATAAAATCAAGAATTCATCCTAATAATACTACATTTTTTTAAGTGTTTGTGAATAGGACCACCCCATCTCTTCCCGTGGGTGCCGTAAGAGCCGGCTACGGGAATATCCAGGGAGTGGGCAGCAACATTGTCCTTGGTCTCTATATTAAAATAGTTCTGAGATGAAAGTCTGCGATCACCAAGCGGCCTGCAATGCTCCCTATGATAAGGGTCCAAAGTGGCTTTTCATAAGGTCTATATGTTCAGAAGTGGGTGTTTTCGGGCTGATGATGATATGACAATGATAATAATCATTAATGTATGCATTTGAGGCACTCATGTACGATCACTAAAACGAATGCTAATATTAAATATTTCAAATGTAAAATGGCTCATGTCATAATACATTTTTCTAATAAAAGATATTCAAATCGAGGTCTAATGTCGCACATGTTTTAGGATTTGAAGATAAAAGATGAAAAGAACATACAAATACTCTTTAAACTGAATGTTATCGGGAATCTAATATTCATATTACGCAAATCTTTAGCTACATAAATGTGTTTATCCAGCCCGGCTAGAATGCGCACCGCGACAAAATTTTCTCGTAACTTTTTCTCGTGAGAGACCGTGACAAGGCTATGGTAGCGCCTAAGTGTGTCTCACTCTAACGGCGACGACAAGTTTTCTCGCGGTGACGTAGCTGGGTGATAGAATGGGAGATATGTCCACTACTTACTTGAAAATAAAAATTGAAACCTTGTCTCAGTGGTTACGATACACAAAACCTCTGAGTCCTACCACAGAATAGTATAGTACTGCCCTACATAATAATATGCACAGTTGGACACTGCATGCATGAAAATACACATAATTATTTGCTTATGAATTTGAAGCATCAGTATACTGTACCTATACATTTTAATTGCTAATTACAGAGACATCTTATTATTTAATATTTTATAATATTTTGACAATAGGTGGGAAGGACCGTTTAATTAATTCCATCTCACAAGATTCAAATTTGCCACTGGGTTGTCCATAGGTATTGCCTAAACCGAGACAATGAAACATAACTTACGGCGATGCATTTTACCACTGAACAATCACCCATCACTTGTCACTTACCGTAAGGGAATTTAAAGTAAGTTGTGCTGCGTGCAAAGTTCGAATGTAATATTTTGTCATAATTTGACAATAGACTGTTTTATGGATTCCATCACAAGAAGGGTTCTCCAATATCCATAGGTATTACCAAAACAGGCACAATGAAACTTACGTTCATGGTTTTTACCACCCCATCACTTGTCAAGTTATCACTTACTGCGGAAAGTAAGTTGTGCTACGTGCAAAGTCCGTAGTCACTGTAAGTGACAAAATTACTGCAGCCGACTGTACGTGGCTAACACAAATGTAAAATAACGTCACATAATTAACATAACAAACGTATAAACAGTATAAATAAATCCTTTTCAGGCTGGTGAATTCAATTCTGCAAGAGGAGCTGAAGACAATCCACGCGTTCACTCAGAAGACTTTGACAATAGAACAGTGGAAGTCACAATAATGTATTGAATATACAATCAAGATTTACTTTGTATAGTTTGTTTTTTCGGATCCTCCACGATGTTGACCACGATGGATAATTTGTACACCGTAAGCGTGTCAGCTCCGGGGAAGGTTATCCTCCATGGAGAGCATTCGGTTGTCTATGGGAAGACGGCCATAGCCTGCAGTTTGGGATTGAGAAGTTCGATTGTTATTAAGGTAATTTCACTTGTTTTGTTTACTTAGAGGCTGTGGCTACAGTTCTGTTTTTTAACCTATTTGATCCCAGGGTCTGGATTTTACTTAATTTTTTTTATTAGTCATATAGTTATTTATTTTTTAACTGTTCCGTGGCTTTTGATCTTTCGGGTTAGTAACTAATGCGTTGTGTAGGTGAATTTAGACTTATAAATTCTTATAAAATAGATTATGTTGTTGTATCTATTTTTTGGTATCCCACACACTAGGCGATACATGTTTCATCACATCAATTTAATTAAAAACTCCAGTAGATAATTATAATAGTCGGTCTTTAATTTAAAATGTCGTTTAAGTTAATTATGTATTAACTAATTATAATTACCTTTATAATGCAAAATTACGAAATAATTTTCATGCATTTTCTCACACAACTGTAGCTACATTAGAATCAGTGTCGGTTATGTGAAAATGTCTAAGCAATTATAAAAACAAAGTGCTAATTATAAACAGGAAGATGAAGATATTACATATATCATAATTAAAAATTACTTCATAAAGTAAGTGACTGTAATTTTTTTGTTTTCATTGAATTTTCAAAGCATGGTGTGTGCCAGCTTCTTCCTGTTTGCACAAGGCATTTCAACTTTTTATAATTTTGTTGCTTTAAATTGGTTTTATCTGCTTTAGTATGTTCTGATTTCGCATATGCTATGTGTGTTCCGTAAAGGTAGAGGAGGATTATATTTCTTTAAATAAAATCCTCCTTTACCTTTACGCTCCCCTTTGGGATAAAGACTTAAACTCAGTGTTAGTGGGGTGAACTTTTAAACCACATGAATCATAGGTATTGACCACATTTTCATTCACAATAAACTACATATTAGAACAGGGATAAAGAAATCGGTGCAGCATTCGCGTGAGCAATTACAACCATACCAATCTGAACTTCCAGGAAGTCTACGCACAGTCGGAGCCGACCGTGCGGATCCACCTTCCATGCGTCGACTTACAAGACACGATACTCCTAGAGCCCATACTCAAAGCGCTATTCAACCCAAAGCTAGCATCGGGAATCACGGGAAAGTTCAGCTGGAGAATGCCCGACAAACTAGACCATGAGTTTCATCTCAGAAGAGTGAACGATTTCTTAGAAATCACCAAGCCAAACTTCAAAACATTACCTACAAACCAACAGAACTCCCTGCGGAGTTTCTTGTACGTATTCTCTGGAATATTTGGGAGTACGTGTCTGCCAGTGAAGGCCATGGAGATATCGATGGGCTCAGAGCTGACCATCGGCGCTGGGACGGGTAGTTCGGCATCCTTCGCCGTTTGTTTAGCTGGTGCGCTGATACAGCTGCTCAAGCTAAAGAGTTCATCGGGAAACATAGACGCGTTCTACGACCCCGGGAGTGAAGAGTTCACGATGACTGAGAAGGAAATCATTTCCGATTGGGCGTTCAACTGTGAGAAGATCATGCATGGGACTCCATCAGGTGAGTTATCCGAAACATCATTTAATAAGTCGGGGATAAAGTATTTTCGCATTTTGTACGCATGAATTTGAAATGAAGTTTCTTTGGTTGTAGTAATTGCACCTGTCTGGTTTGGATATTAGAAGAAGGCTATTTAAAACAATTACTTATA
The DNA here is from genome assembly GCA_963580505.1 of Ennomos erosarius. Lineage (NCBI taxonomy): Eukaryota > Metazoa > Arthropoda > Insecta > Lepidoptera > Geometridae > Ennomos > Ennomos erosarius. The sequence goes on from OY756998.1 coordinate 11,607,861, forward strand.
TTTGAAAAAAAAAAACAAAATGTTATCCTGATTCCACCCTATTACTATTATACCCCCCACTAGGTGGACCGACAACCTGGTGAAAGCCGCGGGGAGCCGATGGATGCAGGAGGTGAGCAGCCCTGGGGGAGGCCTATGTTCGTCTTCAGGCTGATGATGATGACTATTATACCCGTTGCTACTATAAAATGACTGAAAATAACTATAAACAATCGGTATTATTTTTTTTGTTTTACCAGTTTAAAACATTGCAACATGAAAATATGTGTTCCGTTTACGGACCGTCTGTAGTGTAAGGGATAGCACAACATTGGTTCAAGCGTTTCCAATCCGGAAAATTTTAATGCCAAAAAAGCTAGTTTCATACATTGTATAGAGTTTTAGAACAAAATACTAAGAGACTTTTCCCCCGACGTATTAGAAAATACTTGCAAAGATAGTAAAACGTTTTTAGTATATACTTTCTTATTAATCTAGGTTGATTTTAACTGATGCATGTTTCAATGATATGTACTGATTGCGCAAAACTTTCTACATCCGCGTGACCTAGTTATGAATATTATGCTTCATTCGTTTTTTTCTATTTGACCCTATAAATAAAATTATAGCTCTTTTGTTTAGATTAATAAAGAAAGTTTTCAGTTAGCGGAAAGAAGTTTTATAATCTGCTATAGATTTTAATGGCCAGTTCCATTTTACGAATGTCACATAAACTTAATTTAGCTTCAGACTAACCCAGGGACGTTTTTTTCTTAGTTGTTTCCGTAATTTTCTTTCTAAAGATAGCAGTAACATGCTTGCATCCGGTAACGCGTAAACAAGATGTCTTCAAATCAAACATCAATCTGACCTTCCCAAAATTATTAACGTAACCTTGTCTGAATATGTTTGACCATGACTTGTGATTCGTAAATAAACTAGACGCATTGAACTGTTTATAAGTGCAGAATCTCTCGCTCAATTGACAATAGGGTGCCCATTATTTGGTGCAAGCGTTGAGACAAGTAAATAATCAAACGGTGCAAGATTAAATACTAGTATTAACCACAATACTTTATCCTAATAAGAATTCTAATTTGCTTACTTAAAATGAAATCTGTATGAGAATGATTTGCTATGAAGATTCCTTAATCAGTTAGAAAGCGTGACTATGGAGAAATAGAGAAATTGCTAAGAAAATGCTGAGAATTCGTAGAATTGGTTGTCAAGTTGCGAAGACAATCGATTGACTTCCTTTCCAATGAACTGGCACTTCTGATACCTGATCTTGTGTACCAGTAACAACTAAATCGACACCAAGTTAACCTTAGAGCATAAGCCAAACAAGTTCTACCTAGACCGGCTGGACTAGAAAGCTCGACATAATTATCTCTTCTATCGAGAAAGCGTTTGGACCAATGAAAACGCAAGAAACATTTAAGACGTGATCGTCAAATCGATTGGTCAAATTTTTGTGAGCTACAAAAATCCTAGCTATGCTGGTAGAGTGAAAAAAATATTGATGGCGGCTGTGAAGTGCGCTGCAAGCTCTCCGCACGCTCCGCAGCGCAAAGAACATTTGGTCAACTAGATTTATAGTCAATGGCGCACCGCTAACTTCTTCCCGCGCACATCTAATTTTCGCGCCGACTTCACAGCCGCCATTGAGTTTGAATGATTGGAGCTGTCCGGGACAGGCCAGCCTAACGGATGGGGGTACCAATCCATAGTCATTGACCTTTGATTGATACATTCGCACCTTGACACCATTGCGGATTGTAAGCTACAGACAGACGGACACCGGACATCGCCAGCTATTAGTTGTAACAAGCAAGCTTGAGAACGGATGTGTGGAATTACGCAGGTGTTGGATAATGATGTGTTTGGGTTGGGGTGATGTAAGGTCGTTCGGGTGTGTTATATAATTTGGAGAAGTGAATGGAAGTTACTGGAATGTTGGCATGTTGATTTCGAGGACTTGTACTTGATTCCGTTCTGTCTGGTTATTTTTGAAGGGGCTATTTAACAAAATGCTTTGAATTATACGAGTCAATTAATTTTATGTAGATAGAAGTTGAAGATAGATCAGCATAACCGTGCTGGTTGTTGCGTCATTGTGCTGTGATTAGAATCGAATACAATCCCATACAAAAGCTCTGACGTTTAACATATTTTCTCATAGCATAATAAATAGCGCATTGAATATTTTTGTAATGGTACTTACGGGATCTTTACAGTGATTGGAATAATGTCCGAGTTTCCGATAGATATTTCGGCACAGTTAGGCACCGTCTAGTAGTTCCGTGGTCGCGGGTAGACTGAAGTAAGTAGGCACTAATAAAAAATGTAGTGAATAACCGTGAAAGTTTGACAGTCTATGTGGTGTAGTGGATGAGCATTGAGCTGGTCGGCTCATAACCCGGAGGCGGCAAGTTCGCCTCCCGCGACAGGACTAAGTATTTGTGCACAGAAAAAGAAGCGCAAATACTTGTTCAGTGTCTGGGTGTTGTGGGACCATGGTCCTCGTAGTTCCTGGGTCCCTAGATACAGGGAATCCTAGTTAGAGGCCACGATCTATGTATGTGATCGTTGGACGTTATTATTAGAATCATTTCTGTGTTCACGAGTACAGTTTTTAAACATAAATAGTTTAAAACTGTGTACTTACAATATTGCATGCTCATTAGCGGCCTAATACGGTGAATATTCGCCGTAGCCAGCTAATGTGGCCGTAAAACATTTATATATAGCCAACGACAATGTTTTTGCAACGCAACACGAATATTCGTCCAATAATGCATCCAATCCATAACAAACCATCAGGTATAGACAACGCGACGTGCACATTCGGGTCCCTCGTATCCTTCAAGAAGGGCCACAAGCCGCGCCACCTGGACATCCGGATGAACCTGCGCGTACTGCTGGTAGACTCTCGCGTGACGCGGGAGACGCGCGAGCTGATCTGCCGCGTGGCAGCCCTGCGGAGACGGAACACCACCACGGTTGATTACATCATGGACGCTTGTGATAGCATCGCGCACACCGCCACGCAGGTTTGTGACAACCCTAGGATTAACGACTGCTGTTGGTTTTTTTAAGGTAACAACGTGACGAGTCTTTCACCTGATGTTAAGCGACACGGCTGCCGATATCAGTTTGCAGTGGCACCCAAAACTCTTAGTATGTAAAGCTTCGAGTGACGCTGCACTGCGCAAGTGATCCTGAATGATCACAGCCTAAAAAGATTACTAGACTGTGAGATCAGATGATGAAGTCTCATTTTCCCAGTAATTTGACTAGCTAATTGTAGCACCCTTCAAACCGGAACACAGTACCTAGTGCGTGCACACTGCACGGCGGCAGATTAACTGGCAGAGCGATAGTACCTCTCTTGACGAACTTTTTCCCTTTACATCAACTTTAATATAATTATACTATAGGTAAATCATAAATCTATAAAATTTTGAGTGTTTGTTAAACTTAAGTGTTATTTGCTTGCGACTTTGTGACGTCACTCGTTACTATTTGTATTGAGTAGGCCACATGTAGGTGTAAAATTTAGTAGGTATACCTAATTGCAACTTACTTGGTTTCTTACTTTGGGTATTTAATAGAATAGTTATTTCATTCAATAAAATTGTATTTTTCTTTAAAGTTAATTCTGTTATTTATTTGTATATCTTTTCAGGTTTTGGAAAAACTGTCCAGTGGCAAGTGCGAATCAGACATAGAGTCAGACTACCAGCATTTGGCGGTGAGTAGCAAATGCTTTTTGTCACCTATAATTATGCTCTAAAATAATAAGCTTTTTAGATCGGGTTATTAGAAGTTAATATCAGAAAAAAGGAAGGCACTCATACATTTTGTCATTATGATTATGATAATGGCCGTAACCTTATCCACTGTTGGACATAGGCCTCTCCGGTAAAGCTCGGCTCTCTGCATCCAGTCTCTACCAGCTTTTCGCATAAGTGCATAGTCAACATTCATTTTGGGTGGATCTCAGACTAAAAAATTGGACACCAACTCGCCCCCAACTCAAACTTTATTTTAATTTTAATAGTTCTTACAAGATCTTCACTTTTATGCGGAATCATTTCCGAGCTCCCGATATTTTAGCACTCTTCCCCAGTCTTATACAATGGGTACCATAATATCGGGAACCTATGAATGATTCCAATCACGGTATATATGTGGCGACCACGAACCGGAAGACGCAGCGTAGGCCGGCCCCCTGGTAAAACCTACGAAGATAGGATGCAATAAAAGGGGGAAGAAGAAGCATTTACGAATTTACACACAGCAGATATAGCTCGTAGAATTAGCAAGTTGAGATGGGTAATGGGCAGGCCATATCGTAGAAGTGACAACCGATGGGGAAGAAGGGTAGGTAGGGCCGATGGATGCAAGAGTGTATGTCGTCCCACAGGAGCTATGGAGGATGAACCACGGCCTCCTGTGGACGTTAGGGGTGTCACATCCAGCACTGGAAGTGATCCGACAAGCCGCCGAGAGCAAGGGGCTCGCCTGTAAACTCACCGGCGCCGGCGGTGGCGGGTGAGTACAGTCAATCTAAATGTTATAATATAAAAACCAAACTACTGCACCGATTTTGATGAAATTTCTATGTGACCTATCTGAAGGTACTTCCAAATAACAAAAAAAAAAACAGATGTCTTGGAATCGTTTCATAAATGTGGAAGATATGTAATATTTATAACATAACAACCTCTTCCTTTTTAAGATTCCGAAGCCTATAACTGAGGGTCCGCTGTCCGTCTGTTTGTCTGTCTGTCTGTGTCCGTCTGTCACCAGTCAGTATCACATGAACCGTGATAGTTAGACAGTTGAAATTATCACAGATGATGTTTTTCTGTTGCCGCTATAACAACAAATACTAGATATAGAATAAAATAAATATTTAAGTGGGCTCCCGTACAACAAATGTGATTTTTTTTATAGAAAATGGTACGGAACCCTTCCTGCGGCCTGCGGAACCTTGGCCGGTTATTAAGTTAGACAAAATTAATATTGACGCTTGATGATATCAGGTTGTCTCAATATAAAAATATAAGATAGTGGATATTTTTTAATTATATCGTCTCTTCATTCCAGTTACGCCATGGTCCTGATACCACCTTCCACTCCTCGGAACGTCATCGACTCCCTCTGCAGCAATCTCCTAGAAAACGGGTTCCGAGTGAAGGAGACGAGACTTGGTGGCCAAGGGGTGGCTGTGGAGATGTGACGAAGTAGGGATTCCCAGGGGATCACGTTAAATAGGGACAAAGTAGGGATAAAGAGAGGATAGTGCTGATTAGGGAATAAAGACAATTGTAGTGAATAAAACAGGACTTTTGACAGCCAGTGTACTTGGTGTTAATTGTAGGAATATGTTTGACATGGCTTAATGACGTTTGTGACAGGACCTTAACCTCTAGAATATCAGTATTTGAGATAACAATAGAATAACAGTGCATGCGTGTTTGATATCGAGTCGCTGCGAGTTTAAGAGGTAAGACGCGGTTTTCATCGAAATTGAATCATAAATAGTTGAAGTTGAGTGGCAAATTTAACCTTATGAGCCTTATTATAGGGTGCAAAATATGAAGGTTTAGTTTACAATCGAGTTTTGATATTTTGTTTGTTTGAAGCGTAATTTTTAATTCATATTGCGGTCACAAACATTTTTATTTGCGTTTACCCTCTTTAAAAATCTATGCTGAAAAATCATCTGTCATCTCCTCGCTGATGGGAAACGTCACGCGTGGAAGCGAGACAAAACATTATGTATATCAGATTAGTTCATCGGGCGTTTATTAAGAGGAGTCTTAAAATGTATTGTTATTAGGTTGCGTTGGTCACATTTAAACTGACTGTAGTTTTCATGGCTTAAAGTTGTCGAGGACCGCGTCTGATGGCTTAACGTCTTAAATGCATTGCCGAGTCTTGTAGTACGTGTTGGTTCTCTGATATGCTTTAATAAGATCTTTAATCTGCATTTGGCAACGTAGTAAAGATACATGAAACATAAAGAGTGAGTGAGACAGCTATATGCTTCAAATTGATGGCGTAACAAAAACGAAGCTAATAGTAGTACCCTGTGATAAAGAATAAAATTAAATCACGTACGGGATTTAAACCCGGTTTTTTTTCAGTGAAGGATCAATTTTGATCTTCAAAATCACTTCTCACGGTAACAGAATCACTTGTCACCGTGGCAATATCAATCACTAGTCGCTGTAACAAAATCATTTGTCACGGTATCAAAATCACTTGTCACGGTATCAAAATCACTTGTCACTGTAACAAAATCATTTGTCACGGTATCAAAATCACTTGTCACAGTAGTTAACGAACAGCATGTCTTGACTAAACGGACGGATGGACGCGGGCTCAAATCCAAAAGTTCGTGATTAAATTTCTCCTTTACAAGTTCTGTTGGTTACGCTAAGCAAGCGATACTGCTATATAATTATCATAAACCTTTGAATTACAAATGTATTTGAAATGTTTATCTATATAATTATGGGCGTAACTTTGTTTGATTCGTACAAAAATACGGCAAACGGCAAATGAATACAAATTGTTTAAGTACTTCAAAACAAACTGACTGCATTATAATATTCATTTCACCATCGTAAAATTTCTCAACAATAATGACTATATTATTTGAAAGTATATGCAAAGAATACTAAATATTACTAAGTACAGCAATGACTCAACGTAAAAAGTCAAAACCACAGTCTGTCAACTTTTGAAGAAGATAACTACGATAAAAATATGTACGACATTTTAATTTTAATATGTTTGAATACCTATTAAAATGTTGACTTGTAAAAGTGCTTAAATTAGCCTATTTGCAATAAATCGTTTGACTTTGATAGGAATTTGTTTTGTCCTTACGATTTTATGTGCTGCTTCTGTACATGGTAGTATTTACTATTCTGGTCATTTACGTACAGCTTGCGTCATCGATGTCGTCACATAAGTATAAGCCAATATGTACAATATACATATAGACATAGGCCATAATAATGGGCGATATCGGCTTTCCAAAGTGGACGTACAAACATTCCTCTATATACATACATAATTGGGTAAACACACATATTTGTATGGGAACCATACCCAAATTTGTATGGGAGCAGGATGTATGGAAATACTTAATGATCCGAAGCAAAGGACTCGTGTACTGGCCTATTTAAATAAAACAAACTACTTAAAGATAAAAGTCACAAAGAAACTTTAAAAAAGTATAGAAAGACTAAGAAAGTTATCGTGTTTAGTATTAAAATACAAAAGTATTTTAAACAGTGAAATATAAATAACATTTACAAATAATGTATTTTTTTTTTGGTACATTTATATCATAAAAATACGATTATGTATTGTCATTTAATTTAAATTCTACTGATATTTAGTAGACATACATACGGGGTGTAATTGAATTCATTAGCATCCTTTGAAACTAGATACCTACTCCTGATACCGGTCACGTGTGGACCAAAATTTTTGAATTCTAAGGCATTGGTTTGGTAATAATAATAATAACTCCAAAAAATGGAATAACTTACTTAATCAAATGCTACAATACAGAATTTAATTAAAATAATGAATTACTGTTTTTATTAGTACACACAAGGTATAAAAACGTTTAAATGTATCTAAATCATCCGTGCCAACTGCGTTAGGCGCCGTGGCAATCTTCATAATTTTCAATAAAAATATTTTCATTTCCACTCTTTACTCTTTAATAATCATCTATAAATGATGTATTATCATGGGCTCAATTTATGCTAATGAATTAAATTACATCCTGTATATTTTGAGTTTTAAATATACTTATTTAGTTAATATAATTTTAATTATGAATGATGTTATTGTAATATGGTAATTTATTGAATTAATTTAAAATATTTGTTAGGGTTTTTCTTTCTATTTAGTTACGGGTCATAACGAATGTTATTTATAATTTTATTTTTAGTTATATCCGCATTTCCAGCCTGCCTCTGATGTGTTTTACTTGAAATATAAATACTATGTTCTGCAGTAGAAGAATATCAATTTACTAAATATTAAGGAAATATCAATAATTTAAAAACAAAATAGAAATATTATTAATATACTTTAAACACAGAGTATCACGATAGAAGATTTAATACCTTCGACCGTCCATTTTATTTATGTATTTTTCTTGTAATTCTCCTTTGAGTCAGGCTACTCTAGTAGAAACTCTTGCTTAAGTAGCTAAACATTTTTTACTTTATTTGTAGAAAAACTACAAATTTTCGCAGCTGAATCGTTTTAAGTTAATTATTTAGAATTAATTTGTATGAATTTACCAGAGTGTATGGGTGCATTAGACGGCAAGCAATTCCGTAACGCATGTCGATCGTTTAGGGCTATTTATTTTGTATGCATTTGATAAAACATCACAATAATTGTACTTTATTCTAAATATTATCAAGTAATTTGGCGATACTTATTCGTTGCGGAATAAATAAAATAGCTGGCCACAACCAGTCGACACGGATTTTATTTCTGAATTACTCAAGCTGACTACTACAATGGTAAATACTAAACTAGCTACACTACTTACAACAAAGAACATAATGGACTGTATATTATACAGTCCAAACGCTCCAGCCCACTGCCGGCAGGTAGCGTACCCAACATGCTGGCAGCATTGCCTCGTTGGATTGCAATGCTGATGCGTTGAACCAAGTAAGTGCCAGCATTTTGGTCACGCGTCGCATCGACCAGGCGTTCTGATAGACTTTGGAAAACGCGGTGAGCTCCCGGTCCCCACGGACCCAGGGTCTCAACGGCAAACGGCTCAAATATATAACCGCTACCGAGGTTACTATATACGCACCGCTTTAGCTGCTCAGCCGAATTTCTGAATGTATTTGGTAAAACTTACTGTACTACTTAATTACGTTAAAGCTATATCTATGTAAAATATATAATATAAAGCTTTATATATTATAATATAGCTGCTTTTATCAGGTTTTGTAGATTTTTGATTTTACTTTAAAAAGAAATGAAAGTTTAGGCAAAAATGATAACCGTGGTAACCCGGGTTTGTGCAAGCGCATCAGAATGATTTGACGTAGTATACGATCATTGAATTAATTGTACAATCGCCAGAATAACGATATTTTTTGGCGCATACATTTTGATGCTTACAATGCTATAATTATTGTAGTGTGTTCGATGTGAGTGTGATAAGTGAAAAAGATTAAAGCACGGTGCGGGTAGGTATTAAAATAACACCCAAAATTAAACACTGGTTTTTCAGAGACAACACGAGAAAATATAATTATAGTAACGGACAATAAAACCGGCATTAAATAAATTTTAAAGCTATATACTTAAAAAACAGAAGAGTTTGAAATCACATACATTATTTATAAAAAATAATAAAATGTGCATTGTTTGAAATTTCCTTATGCATGTAATGTAATATTGTTAAATATTAGAGAAATGAAATTGGCAGTTGTATGTCGAGTCTATTTCGCTATGTAAATAAATATGTCGTCTTCCAAAATGTTTTGTATTTATTTCAGTGTATTATAAAATATAGAGACCTAAACATTAAATTAAATTATCTATTCAATTTATTAAGTCTCATCTGGGGCCTTTTCGCATAATAAGTTTAATATAGATCCCATATAATATAATACCCACAGTACAGATGCCGCATCCCATACAACGGAATAACGCGGGCTATTTTACGAATTATTTTATTTCTTCATAACGCAACATTATCAAGCGACATTTATTGCGTGTTGGCGAAGTATTGGGCCAAATGAATACACTGGAGACTAACTAGTAACTCTCTAGACACGATTACTACATTTTTTTCAAGTTCGGGCTATTTTCCGTTTGTATCTGATGAGGCTCCATGGTATAGATGGCAATCGTGTGCTCTTTTGTCTTGATAATTGGTGCGAGCAGGATAACAGGCGAATTCCATCCACCTACAGAAACGTTACGCGATAGGGGTGAAGGGGGTCTAGCAATGATCCCAATCGCTAACGCTAACGCCTCACGGCAACTCCAATAATGTATCGAAATGACATTCGCTACGGAAAAATTAGCGATTTCCGAAATGTCATTTCAGTACATTTTGGAGTTAGCGTGAGGCGTTAGTGCTAGCCGTTGGGATCATTGCTAGACCCCCTGGCCTAAAATAATAATTTCCTTTACATGGTGTAGCTGAGTATATGTATTATGTATAATGAGTTGTACAATGAGTAGACATAGAAAAGGATGGACTCAAAATTTTATGTTTGCTAAGCATGTCAAAATGTACTGCGACACTAACTTAAATATTAGGTTATTTTTTTTTATTCCAGTGTTCATGAAAAACGCGTTGTTTTAGTCTAATAATAGATTCTTATATCCCTAGTACTAGAACCTAGAACGCCAAGCTGTTTTATCCAAGACTTATGCCCGTCTGCACTAAAGTTCGACAGCTCTAAAGTTTGCACTTATCCCGAACTTAAGAGCTGTCAAAATTTAGAACAGAAGAGACTCCTTATATTATGCTATATATTTAGGCATGAATCATGCTTGTAGGTACTTTGCTACATACCAAGAACCGATTATTTTTAATGAACCGTTTTCTTAGTCTGTAGCTTGGTGTAATTAACCTAGGGCTATTAGAATCAGACCATCCGATTCAGGTACTATCGTTGTATTTGAAAACTAATTTTGTTTGACCTAGTACGTGTACCTACCTAGATAATTAGATATAGATACCATAAAATAAAGCAGTCTGTAAGTTGATACTACCTCATACAACCATGTATTTCCTATTCCCGCAGTGCAAAGTTGAGCTTACCTGTACTCACAGGCTTGTATTTGTATCATTATGTATATTTTAAATATATTTGGTCATAATGAAACTAAAGGTGTGTTGTTATGATTGATATCTGGTTTTACAGACTGTAATTGATATTTTGTGTGCTATGGTTTCAGAAAACCTAACCGGCTGTCTGGTCTTGTTAAAATAAAAATTTCTCTTGAGTGTGAGTGTTTAAGGGCATTTGAACACAGAGGGTGAAGTGAACGAGTCATTGAGCTGAGCCTAAACAGTAATTTATTATTTATAGTTCACAATAACTGGTTGGGTCAAGGGTTCTGTATGTTGGTTAGAAAAAATTCGGTAACAGTTATTTTTGTTTTTCATGACATAAAAATTATTAACGTGTTTCCCATCAATGGATGCTATGCTATTGGGAAAATTGAAAATCTTAAAAAACATGATGACTGACGGTTTGGTAATAATCTGGATTGTCATTTATGACTGAGTTTATGGATTTATGACTCGCTCTCTTCACTTTCTAAGTGCTGCCCTTTAAATTAAAGTTTAATTATTAATTACCTTGTGCATTGTATTTAAGGACATTCCTTCTAAACGAAATAATTCGAAATGTTTGTAGTTATTTAAATGTTGTTAAGTTCGTGCTAAACGCGCTCAATTTAGTGTAAACCGGTGCTAAAAGGAATGTATTGTAAATAATAATTGTTAGTGGATCATAGGTTTATTTGAATGAAATAAATGTTCGAAATATTGATTTAATACTTGTATTTTATTACCGACAGCTGCTTTCATAAACAAATTCTGACATCACGGTCCACCTATGTAGGTAGGCTCAATAGGGAAGGCCGGACTTTTCTATTGAGTCTTCTAATAAATAAATAAAAACACCTGAAGGTGGCAGGGTAGTGTAGGAATTTTATCACAATAAATACCTAATAGAACAGATTTCATAATAGTCTACTACTAGTAAAGTAAGTCCAATTAACTTTGTTTAATTCAAAGTCATATGGATTTAATGTATTATTAGTACTTATTATAATACTGATGAGGGAAATAGAATGAAAACAATATATTATCTAAACGTGCATTTAATCATAAATTAAAATCTTTATAAATACAGATTGCTCGTTAACAATGTGTTAGGCATACTTTAGCAACCCAAATAATACTGATGATTAAAAACATCACAAGGTATTCGAATGCCAAAGCATTAATTAATGAAGGTTTAAAATAATTAAATATAATTATTTTTAGTAAGAAAAGGAACGGTACATTTTATTATGTTTTTAATGCGACCAAGTTACATCATTTTATGTTAACATTCTAATAAAATGAGAATTTAGGTAATCATGGAAGACCTAGAGATTTGTTCTGAAATAAAATAGGCAATAACATTATTAGTTGCATCAAATTAATATTCGAATAAAGTTATCCTTAACGAAATAAATTGGATATAAATAATTATATGGAATGACAACTCAATGAAACAAAATGGAATACATTCATAACTACACTGGCCAGTTAACTTATCTACACAATATTTTAATAATTATGAAAAATGAATATAATATTTTATTACATATGTTAAAAATGGAACTTTGAGGCTTCTTTAGCCTCAAAGTTCCATGTGTGTGCAATGCATAGGTACCTACGACATGAGTACCTACCTATATTATTATAGTAAAGAAACGAAATAATTAAAAATATATTTTTTTATTTAGGGATCTCGTTCATCGTTACACACAAGCATATCTTTATTTCAACATCAAACAATTCATCCCTATCCCTTCCCTACATATAATAAATGTGTAATTCTGATGCGCTACGGAACACACACATAATGATGTCAAATCTAATTTATCCCATAGGTTCTATTGTTCAAAAAATAACGTAACCGCGATGCAGGACTACAAGGCTTTTTACCCTTCTCCATACATTTTCTAATTTATCGTATCTAACGCCATCTAGGGACAATAATTTGTAGCTGTTTGTTTGTTTGTTTGTTTGTTATTGAACAAATCCCTAGATACTGAACTGATTTTCATGCGGGTTGCACTAATATGCTTAGAAATAACCAGCGCACAACATAGGATATATTAAAATACAAATATCATTAAAAAAATTTGGTCAAAATTATTAAATATCATTACGAAACCGGACGGAATTTTATACAACATGGCCGCTTCATGGTGAATTTTTTTGGCTACTGACGGTTAGTTTGTGTCACAGTAATTTTTTTTATGTTGTATTATGGCTCCACACATGGTGTATTTAGCCAGTGTTAAGTATAGTAATTTTTCGTCGTGTTGTTATTGAATATTTCACATGTTTCACGTAAAGTCCATCTGGAGGCACAAATTAAAGAAAAAAAACGTGTGTAAGGCCATGAACAAAGAGTAATAGAAGTTAATTTCGGTAGTAATATGCATTAAACAGTGGAATGAAATTTTACAATTTATTAGATTTGATTAACCATTATTAGTTTTTCTATTTAAGCCCTTGCAGGTTGTTTGGGGTTTTTGGAGTAAAATAGATATACCATCAAATAATATGTAAGTAGTATGAATCGATTGCATTCAAGATACAAACATGTTAATTATACTTAGTGCCCGCAGATTAGAGAAATAACCGGCCAAGTGCGAGTTGGGCTCGCGCACGAAGGGTTCCGTATCATTATCTATAAAAACTAGCAAAAAAACGTTTGATGTATGAGAGAGAAAAAATACTAAAATACAGAATAAAATAAGTATTTAAGGGGTTAAATACTTATTTTATTCTGTATTTTTTGTAATAGCGGCAACAAAAATATATCATCTGTGAAGATTTCAGCTGTCTAACTATCACGGTTCATGAGATACAGCCTGATGGTGACAGACGGACAGCGAAGCCTTAGTAATAGGGTTCCGTACCCAAAACGGACTGACGACGTCTGTCAGGCTGTCTGTCTGTCTGTCACCAGGCTGTATCTCATGAACCGTGATAGTTAGAGCTTTACCCTTGGGTGTATAATCTTGACCCTTGCTACGCCTATTTTTGGCATTACATGACGTTTATGTTTGGCCCACAGGTCTGAGGGCCAATGCATACTATTACCACCATAGGCTAATGCAGTGGGCCAATGATACTCTTACGTTACGTATAAATTATTTACTCTTTGAATGATACAGAAGTATAATAATACTCTTTGGAATCATACGAAGTAGATTTTTTCTCTAATCTGTGTACGAAACATGTTATGTAAAATGCCCTGGGGGTCTAGCAAAGATCACAATCACTAACGCTAACGCCTCACGCTAACTCCAAAAATGTATCGAAATGACATTCGCTACGGAAAAAATAGCGATTTCCGAAACGTCATTTCAGTACATTTTGGAGTTAGTATTTGGCGTTAACGTTAGCGGTTGGTATCTTTGCTAGACTTTGCCCTATTGTAAAAATGTTTTGAAAGCCTAGATTTTAATTTAATATAGGTTTTAATTAATCATGAGTTCGATGATACTTATCGAAATATCATCGAAAATTCTATATTTAAGTAGCCATGAGTGGAGATTTCATCAAAATTGGTCCAGGAACATCAAGGATAATAATTAGCGTAATAGCCATATATAATGTAGTCCACGCGTGGCAACGCCGCGGGTAGTAGCTAGTTATAAATAAAATTAAATATGTTATATTATGTTATTTCTTACAAAAGGATAAATTTAACAGTTATCGTGGCTGAGATAATTAGAAACAAAATTACACTTAGTTTATAATGCTTTAATGTACCTACAGGTTAGTTATTCCAAGCACACGCTCATTTATACACCCTGGCTATCCTAAATTCGACTAAGTTATTAATTCTTAAGATTTATTTTACTTATGACAAATGTACAAGCGTTTACAAAAAACGCTCTAACTGACATATCGGTTCTCTGTAAAATAGTATTTTTACATAAATATTAATACCAACAAAAGAATCTTCAAAGATCTATTTAGAAGCAAAGGCAATGACGACGGAACCATTAAAAAAATTATACCACAGCAATCAACGAATCATAAGTCACCTACCTATTTACATTACAAATAATATCATGAAATTTCTTAGGCTAGTCGCACACTACAGTTCATAATTTATAATAATGTACCTATATCTATGGTACATCTTTGTCGAATTAAAGCATTTCAGTATTTTTTAATTATGTTAAAAACCATATTATGTTATGTTTTTATTGAATTTTGAATAAATAAATTTCAGTATCATGATTTTAAAAAAAAGGTGTCTACATTAAAATCCACATTTCTATAAATTTTCAATTTTTGTCAATCTTGCACGGACACTAGTTTTTAGTAATATTTTTCACATAAGTACTTCATTACAATTATTTTTCATTTTTTTCTTTATTACTGTGCACCAAACATTATCTGGAAAAATGGTTTAACTTTACGAGGCCAAATTGCACATAACTATTATGTTAAATAAAATGTTTGTATTGTGCTTTAAGTTCTTAGTAATTTTTTATTTTTCCCGTAGGTACTATTTTCAGTACCTAAGTTTAATTTGAATTCGATATTAATAAATATAAATAAATCAATATGTGTGGACGTTTCACACAGCGCCATCTAGCCCCAAACTAAGCATAGCTTGTACTACGGGAACCAGATAACTGACACCATACTTAGATACGTTTTTGTTTGTAAATACATACGTAGAATACAATATAACACCCAGACACCGAACAAACATCTATGTTCATCACACAACCCACGAACCCACGGCCCTCAGTTCAGAACGCAGGGCTACTACCAACTGAGCTATCGGACCCATCATATTATTTCAAGACAAAAGTAAAACAAGTAAGTACTTGTATTGAGTTTTCAATATTAAAGTAATACCACAAAATTAAGAAACCAATATGTAAGGATAAGCTAACTTTTTATGAAGAGCGACTCCAAATATGTAATTTAATATGCGTAATGCTATGTAGGCACATACTATTAAAGTCAAATTTCTAGTAAAGCGTATTAGTCAAGGATTTTATTTTAATTTTTACACCTACAAAGGCATTTCTAACGTCACAGATTTTATAAAACTTTTGTAACGCTAATGAATGTCTAAGCAATCGTATAAGTCAAAAATTTATAATTGTTTCATTTTGAAATTTGTTCTAATGTTCAGAGTCCAAATAATATAAATAATAATAAATTACCGACGTGTAAAAATCAGATACCAGAATGAGTATTAGGTAGTTATATTAATTTCTTTTACACACAGTGTATGAAAATGTTTGCTTAAATAAATATTTATAATTTTAGTTCTTGATATGCCAAAGCAACATTAACTTTAAAAAGCCTGCGCAGCTGCTATTGATCGACTATTCAATAAAATAAATTAAACATAACTACCAAAACTAGTGGAGTGTCTTAATCGAGAGATGTCGGACGCACACCATGTGTGCAGCTTTTTAAATTTTATTGGTATTCAGTGCTTCGCCGTAGCGAATAGTCTACATAAAGTACCTACTACTGTTAAAATTTTATTTGAGGTATTATTAAATAATTATATACATTTTAGTTCAGTAGCTGCCTTACAGTTAGAATTATTTTACACAAATAAAAATAAAAATCTATTATTATTATACAGCAGATAAACATTTAGTATCTCACTTTGGTATAAGGTACAACCAAATAAATAGGTAAAATAATATTTATATACTAATAATTACTATTACTTAACAATACGAAAAGCAAGTAAAATATGGAATAATTAAAGTATTAGGATCACTAATTAGAAGGATAAATTAATAATACTATTATTCCTTTGATTCGCACTTAGTGTGCACCTAGCACTAGAAAAATCTAAAAAAAGAAAAAGAAGTTGGTTTCAGGGTTGCCAAGTTATAATTATAATATTAAGGCTACCAAGCACTTCTATCACAGATGTTACAATTATCTACCCGATGTTAACTATTTAAAAATCTACAATTTATTATTTTATTTCCTTAGCAGGTATTATTATGGAATTTTCTATCTAGAATATAATTTATTAGCATCTATGAACCTATATTAATAAGTGTTAAAAAACAAGTGACTATTCCTCTTTTGGGTAAAAATAACGTAAAATACAACCAGAAATCTCAACTTTTACAAAATCTCAAAAATAAAATTACCCACGTCAAAATTTTTAACAAGCTTATGCTCGTCTTTTTTACCTATTTATAAGCATATAAACTTATCAGGCAGGCATAATATAGGCGTTTGTGTACATGTACAGAACATAACTACAGTCGCTAAAAAAATCGAAGGTACGTAGATTTAAAAATCCAGTGATCCAAAGTCAAATAAAGTTACTTTTTCACCACAACATTTAGGAGAATTCACGTGAACACTAGAAGAAACAGTTGTTTGGAAATTTATCTTACTAACACCAGTTTTAATCATGTCAATTTATGTGGCAAATAATTTTTGTAGGTAACGTTTGTGCCAGCTCTGAGCCAAATAATGTTCATCGTGTTGTGTTGGATGTTACTCATGTTGATCCAATCCAGCTGTGACACAATCCATGTTACCCATGTTGATTCAACACAGCTCTGACACAAACCATGTTACCCACATTGGTTTAACCCAGCTCTACCACAAACTATGTTATTCGTGTTGATTCAACACAGATCTGACACAATTCATGTTACCCATGTTGATTCAACACAGCTCTGACACAAACCATGTTACCAGTGTTAATGAACCCAGTTCTAACACAAATCATGTTACTCATGTTGATTCAACCTAATTCTGACACAAACCACGCTACCCCGATTCTGGCACAACAAATGTTACTCATGTTGATTCAAACCCAGTTCTGACACAATCAATGTTACCCAGCTTGATTTAACCCCCCAGCTCTAACACAAAACACGTTACCCATGTTGATTGAACTGTATTCTGACACAAACCACGACCCGTGTTTATAACTGGTTCGACGGTATTCCAAGTAAAATTCCCATGTTCCAAACACTTCCAAACTTTGTTCCCACAACCGCTGATCCTGAACCCTTTCACGTTCACATGTTAGTGAAGGCCTCCCAAAACGGCTGTAGCCGGCGTCGGAGCGCCATGAACAGCAAGCCCTACAACTGGTAGGGCGGGCGCGGCGGCGCGGGGGCGGCGCCCTCGGCCTGCGCTATGAGGGGCGGCGCGAGCGGGTCCTCGTGAGATGTTAAGGTGGTAGACGGAGGGAGCCCTGGGAGGGTACATAAACTATGTAGTTATGCATGTCTTAAGTATTCTGTTAACAATAATAAAATATTGGAGGATAACAATATTTTTAATCTTTTTGGTATACAACTAGATAATACTACAATAAGTACTAGTTGCACCCGCCAATTATAAGTATCCGGTGTTAATACAGCATAACTATAAGCCATTTGCATTCGAAAACAAAATTGGTTAACAAGTTTCGGTACACACTACACACGTGCAAACCCTCGTATTTTTAATATTGGTATAATCATAGCATAGGTTCAAAAAAATATTTCCACATTCATTTGATAACACGGAGTTCTAAGGTACATTAAAAAGGAGTACCTATACTACAACCAAATTCAGAACCTTCATTTTTGAAGTCGGCTGAAAATGTCTAGTTTTTTCCAAGTTCCAATAGATTTACCCAACAACATTTCAGCAGGGCTAGCACGGACGGTAGACAAAATTGACTTTCCCCTGTTTTACTCCACTTGACAAGTAAATTGTATGAAGAAAGTGACATAAAACGGGGAAAGACAATTTTGTCTACCGTCCGTGCTAGGCCTACTGTATGGTATATTCCCAGTTGCCCCCACATGGATTGCCCCCGGGGGCAATCGGGAATGTGTATCGGACGTACCTTCATTCTCGTCCTCTTCAGCGAGCCACTTCAGTATATCCTGCTGATACATGCGCCGCTGCAGGACTTCCTTCGTCCGCGGTCGGGAACCAATGAATGTCACCTCTACCTGCGTGAGCAACAACAACCAAACAAACAAATAAATACGTAAACTGCTATTATTCCCTTATCAAACAACTGCTCGGAACTTTGAATTAATAAAGTTTCGTGTGATACTGCACTGCGCCTGCGCACGTCATCCTGAGGCATCAAGCAGTCTATAGCTTTGATAAGGAAATAATATACCTTATCAAAGGTAACCGAGTAGGTTCCTGCGGTAGTGGATCGGTGTGGGAGGGGTGAGTAAATAAATAAGCACATATAAGTATGTGTGGAATAAATAAAAATTAATATATAAATATGTGCACAGCGCCATCTAGCCTCAAACAAAGCAATGCTTGTACTAGGGGAACCAGATAACTGATACAATACTTATTGAGATATACATAGAATACATTAATTATAACACCAAAGAGACACCTATGTTCATCACACAAATGTTTGTCCTGGGTGGGAATCGACCCCACAACCTATGGTTCAGATGGCACAGCTACTACCAACTGAGCTATCAGCCAGTATGACTCACCCCTGGCGGCAGGAAAGGCCTGAGTTCATCAGCGAGGTCCCCGTTCCCTCCGAGCCTCTGGGCTTCCTCCCAACTCGTGTGGACCTCTTCGTGAAGCAACTTCTCCTCTGAAAACGTCAAAGTTTTATTTATTTATTTCCTTTTACAAGGTGACCTTGAATTAGTATGTTATCCCGAAAGCGGGTAAATCTACACCCTAAGGTAGACAATGTTTCTTCTACGACTTTACTAAATTAATAGTTTTTCATTGAAGAAATGCCATGTAAAGTTTACGTCCGAAAATAGCCTTAGCGCAGCTGGGTGATTGAACTTCGTCCTTGACCGAGTGCACCTAAATGAGTTTAACGACCTGTGTTTAGAAATGAATTTATAGTATCTTCTTAACTCTCTTAGCAATCGCTCGTGCAATATTTCGAGTGGATTTATTTTTTACCATGGAGGTTTGGAAACACCCAGTTTCGAGTAAAGCTCTCACAACTTGTAGGGTATCATGGTCCCAGTCCCCCCATTTCGGGATAACATACCAATTCAAGGTCACCTTGTATAAAATGTTAGGACTAAATATGACCCTTTTACACAACATAGGTAACTTGATGATTCGAAAATGTTTTTTCTGAAGGTGGTAGGAAGCAGTAGTTACCATCTCTCTTGGTGGTGCTCCGCTTGTACTGTATCCGGAAGCGGAAGGCCTCGAGTACGCTCGCCACCACTATCGTCAGCACCACCATCGTGAACAGGTAGAAAACCTGAAACATTAAATATTACAATTTAAACTCAAAATAATTCTCTCCTGGGACTTAAAAAGGTGACCAAAGTATACAAGTATACCTACTTGACCCGTTTACAAGATACAAAATAAATATCCAGTGAAACAATACGCTAAGGCCAATAAGTGGTAAACACACAACAAACACTCACCATTCAATTATATAATTAAATCGTAATAAAGTGTACATACACCCGTTATAAGTAGAACTGTACTTACAGCTCACCATAAAGCATACCCCTAGTGAACGGAACTGCACTTACAACTTACCATAAACCATACCCCTACCCCTAGTAAACAAGAATTGTACTACACTGTTTTAAACTTTCAGGGTTGTTTACTACATTTTCAATAGTCTACCCGTGAAAATGGTGCATGAAACTGTACCGAAATATCGGGAACTCAAAAATGATTCTAATCACGGTAAATATTCCGTAAGTACTATTAAAAACGTAAGAATTGTACTATTGTGTAATTTACAACTCACCATTAATCATACCCTACCCCAAATAAACAGAACTGTACTTACAACTCACCAAAAAGGGTACCCCTAGGGAACAGAACTGAACTTACAACGCACCATAAAGCATACCCCTAGTGAACAGAACTGCACTTACAACTCCCCAAACCAAACCTCTAGTGAAAAGAACTGCACTTACAACACCCCCCAAACCAAACCTCTAGTGAATAGAACTGCACTTACAACACCCTCCAAACCAAACCCCTAGTGAAAAGAACTGCACTTACAACTCCCCACAAACCATAGTTCACTGTACTCACCATAAAGTAAAACCTGGTGAACTGTCCCGCGACACTGGCGTACGCGTTCATGAGAATGAACCAGTTGTTGACGACCGTCAACTCGAACAGCGTTACGCCGCTCGTGACCAAGTTCTCGAAGTTATTGAGGTAGTAGTACCCGAGGGCTGTCGACCCGTTCAAGGAGTACTTGTAGAAGTCTTCCACTGTTGTGTTACTGTGGAATAGTTTCTATTAGAATACGATTTTATGGCGAAATTGGGAGGTGCGTTGCGTCAGGAAACGACGAATTAAGAGTCATTGCCTTTCACGTCGTTTCCGAGAAGTTAACACTTTTTTTTCGGTATAGGCAAAACATTGACCACTGTCTCGCCTGATGGAAGGTGACGACGCTGTCTACGATGGTGCATGCTTGCCTAGAAGATACCCGTTCACTCCAGACTTAAAGACTCCCAAACCATAGTTAGCTGGAAACATGGAGGCCGGCAAGGTGTTCCACTCATTGGCTGTTCGCACTATGAAGTGCATAGCAAAACGCTTAGTGCGTGTTGATGGAATTTCAGCCATGTAAGGGTGCCGAGAGAGAGAGCAATGCTCGGTGTTTCCCTGCGAGACAAGATCCGCAGGAGAACTAAAGTGACCGATGTAGCTCTTAAGATTAGCAATTTCAAATAGCAATGGGCAGGCCACATCGCTCGTAGAACTGACAACCGATGGGGAAGAAAGGTTCTCGAGAGGCGACCACGAACTGGAAGACGCAGCGTAGGCCGGCCCATCACTAGGTGGATGCAGGAGGCGAGCAGCCGCTCAAAGTGGCGCTCCCTGGGGGAGGCCTATGTTCAACAGTGGACGTCTTCAGGCTGTTAATGATGATGATGGTGATGAAGGGTGCCGTTGTTCTCCACTTTAGGGGTCAGTGAAATGTGTTTCAGGGTGTGTGCAGGGTGTAGGTGAGTGTGTGAATAAAAATTGTGGGCCCTGTAGGTATACATATAGACAGGATGGATCGTCAGACAAGGAAGGACAGAGACCTTGAAGAACCTGTGTAGTAAATGGATTCTGTGCCTTTTAATATCACTTCCACTTGACCATTATGACATAGTGCTCTAATAATCACATTGAAATATATTAGTAGTATATTTATAAAAATAAAAAAATTTAATGCTTTCATATTTTGTAGGTATGGTTTGACAGAAATCACCTAGCCAAGAAAACTGCGGTTGATTTGCGGAGGCACTCTCCTTTTGAGTTGAAGGTGTTATCCATCATCGGAGAAGGGTTTGGTGAATGCTAAACCGGAGCCAGAGTGCCAGGCTTCAGTGAGGTAGTAATTTTTTAAACTCTTAGGGTAGGTTGCACCAGGTTACTTTATCTGCTAACTGTAACCGTCCACGGTTCGGTTCGCCGGGCGGGCTATGTCAAATATCTGTCACAGTAACTTTAACTGTGATTATGGTGCAACTCAGCCTTATTATTTACAGTCCTTGTTCCATGTTCAAATAGTTATTTCAACAAGATTATTCTTTTACTTTATTTATTTATATATTTAATAGTTTTGCACAAAAGGTGTACATGGATGAACTTAATGCTAAATAGCTATATTTTAATTTTACTTTTATTTATGTCCATTTACATAGGTAACAATATTTTATGGTATCTAATAGTATCTATGCATTTTTATTGTGATATTTAAATTGGAATGTTTTTGCAGCTTCAGAATCTACACATCCGTGGAGGAGACAATCCACTTTTGGCTCCGATGTTAGAAAAACTGGCCCGCACTAATGTCCACCAAAGTCCACCAAACAAATATAGAAACAGATAATGATTTGATTTAAAATACTAACTGGTACTATGTAATAAATATATATATTTGTAATATTAATCTTCCAAATTGTGTAGGTATAATTTAAGAGTTCTGAATAAATGACTTATAATTTTTTTCCTTTTTTTACTTATAAAATAAACCCAAATTTTAATATTTCACTCATTTTTTTTAATTTATGATAATTAAAATATAATGCTTTGCTTCATTTCTTGAGTATTTTTGCATAGAGGAAAGTGCTTACTGCCTAATATGTGGGAGTAATTACCTAAGCACAGATAATGTTATTAAAAGTAATTAGCACACTCACATTTAATTGCATTTAAAAGAGTACCTACCTCATTATGTAAGCCAAGTTATTTATCTAATTTAATTTTGACATTTTTAAATTACTTACTTTACTATTTATATACCTACAAATCAACATAATAATAAGTAGGCCCCCATGATTATTTTAGGATTATTCCCAATTCTACAGATTCCCGTATCTACAGATTCCCGTGCCTACAGACTCCCGTTTCTACAGATTCCCATTTTGATATGAGTTTTGCAGTCATTTCCAACAAGTTTCGATAAAAATCCACTCATACGAAAATCAAAAGGTAACACTATTGGTTTCGTCAATTTGAGGTTAAAAATCCGAACAAAGATCAGTCAAATTCAAATTTTCGTTCGGAGCATTCACGAATTAGAGTAGGTTTAGAGAAAAGAACTGTCAAACAATTTTCGTGCGAACGAAATTTCGGGAACGAATAGAACAAGAGTAGCAAACGTGCGAAACTTCGATCGAAACTTCGTTTTTCGTTGAATTAGAGTAGGCCTCTTGGTGTGCAGAGATGTTTTTTATTATAAGTACGTTTTATGGTGAGTTGCGTCAGGTAAAAAATTCGACAGAAATTATTATACTTACACACAACAATTCTTCAGTTCATAACCAGAAAAGAGTTCCATACCGACGATGGCGAAGAAGTAGTACATGACAAGCATCACGCACCCGGCGGACGACATCAGTGGAGTCAGCAGTACTAGCGTACCGAACACGTCGCGGTAACGCTTCTTTAGCTTGTACAGCCGCATTAAACTGGAATATTATATGTATACTGTATTATATGTGAGCACAATAAATGATTATGAATATGAATATATACAAACAAAATATTTATAAATAGATACATTATGATATGAGCGTGGGAAGTTGACCATAGCACTCGAGGCGGTAATATGCGTGCGTGTGTGCATTGTGAAGGTAGGTATTAAGTATAAGTATCAGGTAGGTAAATACTCGAACGAAAAGAAACGCAAACGAAAAGAACCGAAACCGGAACCGGCACTGGAACCAAAATCGAAACCGGAACCGGAACCATCACAATTCTAGCTCCACACACAAACTCTATAAATCCATCACACAAACTTCCTAACACTACACAAATTACTAACCACCAGCACACATACTCTTATCACCATCACACAAACCCCTAACACCATCACACAAACTCATAACGAAATCACACTAATGCCTGACACCATAACACAAAATCTTAATAGCATCACACAAAATTTTAACACCACATACACTCTATAAAACCATAACACAAACTATTAATTATGTCCTACTAGAGAGATAAGTACGAACTCAGTGCTGTTTAAGTTTAGCGCGGACGGGCTTAACCTTAACTCACCGCAGTGGCCGGAATATGACAACAATGAACAGCGTGGGCGCTATGGTCAGTAGAACTGCTCCCATCAGTGCTAGTATCGTGACGCTCAAGTCAAACACATTCCACCCACTCTCCATGTAGGCTGTCAGACCTGACGCCATCATACGCATGGCGGCTTCTACCAGGAACACTGGAAACAATAAATAATAAAAAATAATTTAAATAGGTATGGACATTTTTGCCTTTCAGACTTGTGCTGAAGATGATGATGATGATAACAGAACATCATATTATTAGTAGTTGTGTGCAAGCGGCATGATCTGCCCATTTAATCAATAACACTACTCCTCATCGACGATGATGACGATGGGACGATGATGATAATGATTGTCATCACTCACGCGAGAGGAAGAGCCAAGTATCCCAGGAGGCACACAGCAGCCGCGCGCTGTCCTGCAGGTCTCCAGCCGCCTCGCACACTCGCAGCACCATCGACACTCCGTTACCAATGATCAATGCATCTGAGGACAATCAATATAATATTTTACGTTATTAAAAATAGTTGAAGCAGGGAGCCGAAAGATGCAGGAGGCAAAAAGCCGCTTTTAAGTGGCGCTCTGTGTGGGGGGTATGTTGAGTAGTGGATGTCTTTAGGCTGTTGTTCATGATGATGAATGAGTGATTAAATTACTTATTAAACACAGACCCCATAACTTTTACAAAACCCCATTGCCTGCACAGAAGCACCACTGCTTGCACAAAAGCCCCACCACTTACACACATGCCTTACTACTTGCACAGACCCTCCACCACTTACACAAAAACCTCACCACTTACATACGTGCCCAGCTACTTACACACACTCCCCACGAGTACACACACCCTTTTTTACTTACAAAACAATACCACTACTTACAAAACAACCTCCACGACATACACACAGCCTCCATTACTTATACAAAAACCCCACAACTTACACACAACTTCCATACCCCAATACTCAAACATAAGATACTCAATACTCATACTCACATATAAGATACTCGAAGTAAGGCCACCTGACGGCCGCGGCCGCAGCCCTGCCCACGGGCTCCAGCGCCGAGCGCGAGTACCACGGAGCCCGAGCTTGCTGCGGCACCCAGCGTAACGCGAACACTTCATATAAATTCGCAAACTCTGACCGGGACAGCCCGCCCGAGCCTGACTGGTTCAGCTGCTTGAACATAAGGTATACGTCCAGACCACCTGGAATGAGGAAAACGGCTTTTGAATACCAGAATAGTTTTATTAGTAGTTGCCGCCCTGGCTTCGCACGGGTTAGTTTTACGTCCTAAATGCCTTGAACACTAAGTTCCAGGAAGTGTAGACCTGGCAGACTTTTTAATCTATTATCAGGGCATCTTGGCTAATATTTGGCGTTGGTTTCATTGGAGTACTCGATTACGTCAGTAAAGGGTATCAGAAGAGCACGTTCATAGCGGTCGGCCAGGTACTTTCGGCAGGGTGCGCAATGGCAGACCAACTTTTTTCTTACATTATTAATCAATGTTTACCTGCCAGCACATTCATTCGGGCAAATCAAGACGTAATTTTCGCAAAGAAAATACTTCAAAAGATTTCAATTCTTTCCATGATCCGGCAGGATAGGCACTGGCAGATTTTTTTACATAATATTTAAATGTCTGTAACGATAAAAAGTATAAATACATACTATAATGTGGCGCATAATGCCTCATCAGTCCCGAGAAGTGGCGCAGTTTGACAGCTAGCGGCGCGCGACGCGACACCAGCAGGCGGAACGCGTGTCGCGTCGCGTGACGTCGGTGCAGCAACAACGCGCGACATTTCTCGCGCTCTATCCTTGTGAACGTTTCGTATACAACGGCTAACATCTTGAAAAGAGAAGTTTATATCAGATTAAATCGGCTATATTCACAGTAATCATCATTACTTATATCACACCAAGAGACGTCCCCTGCTGACACGAAAAGAAGAGCACTTTGCACGCTTGTCATAGGAGGTGTTTGCCATAACCACCACGCTTGGCAGGATTGCAGCAGATTAAAATGTACCGAGGAGAATGCTGCTATCCATTCCCTGCTCTTACGGCACCCACGGGAAGAGATGGGGTCGTTTTATTTTCACAATGGTACGACACGGCCGTATTAAAATGAATTAAACAAAATAAGTCCTCTGTTTGGTCTACAGTTCAGAGATATTATTATCGGCACGTGTTTTCAGGAGGCCCCTCACTTTGCAGCGCTGACCACCGGTAGCTTGAGCCATGCTCCGCTACTGGCGACACTCTAGGTTTAGGTTTTTCATATAGTATTTTTAAGTACATACAGTAATTATATAGTGAAAAACATAGGCTTAAAAAAATTAAATAAATGAATGAATGACATCAATATCTGTTGTCTAAATATTTGCAAGTTTAAAAGCATTATAAAAACGAAAAAGAATGATCCAAACTACAAAAATAAAAAATTAAGTGGCATTTTAACATCAAAGATTGGCGTAGCTACATTTGATATGTTATCACTTACCAAATTCATAAGAACGTATAGTACTGTGATGATGTAAAGAATGAAGAACACTGCGTACCATTTCGATTTGGCATATGACGGCATCATCACGTCTGGGAAACTGGAAATAGTAATAAAAAAACATTAATACAATATATTACATCTATTGAATAAGTATGATTATTTATGCTAACCATTTAGACGACAAATATCATTGAAATACTATTGAATATATCCTCAAATCTAAATTCAAACATAACAATATAAATCAGAAAGTAGACCACAAGTTCGTTAAACCGAACGGCATCACTTAACAACAACAAATAATAATTACGAAAGATTTACTCAAAACATTTACATGTGAAAGACTTACTTAGCAGTGGTCAGCAGAACAAACATGCTGACAAAAGAGTCACTGATTGTCTTGAAATGCCCATTGTCAACGTGTTCAGAGAATAAATAGTATCCCAGTAGCGAATACGTTGCCACGAAGAACATTAGTAAACCTGTAAAGTTGAAAGTTTCATTAGGATAGATCTAGTTAAAGAGTTTCGTCAAACGCATTCGAAAATAAGATTGGGTGGAATTCAAATATTATTTGATGAGATCATGTCCGCATTGAAAACTGAATGAATTATGAACCTAAAAAATACTTTTAACATAAAACTGGTTAAACAAAGTTATTTTCTCGAAATTGTATTTTTACAACTTTATTTATATAGACGACATTGTGGTTTAAAAAAGATTTCCAAAATGACAACGCTAAAAGCTTTGTACCGGTATGATAAACGGTGGAACATGTTAATATGCTTCCTATTGCCTACCAAGAACTTTTAAGTGTGTTTCGGCAACCAAAACACATTTGATTTTTCCAGGGCACGATAGCCATTATGACCAATACGAGGATGAATTTGCCGTCGGGACTTTCATTATTTCAATTTCCAATTAAGTTAACAATGATTAGATCAACAAAAGTGTCTTACCTAACATATCAATAATCGGCGGCAAACTCTGCAGTATCTGCCGAATGAATCTTCTCACACCGCCGCAATGCCGGGTGTCGACTAAAAATATTGGCCGCAGTGCTCGCGTCACGCGGAAGTGGCTTGACTGCCGACACAGTACCACCACCGCTTCTAGCACCATTATTAGGAGGGTTATACCCTGGAATCAAAAACACGTAACCTATACAAGTAGTTCTAAAAATAGTTCATCACCAGCGCTACTATCATAAAGAAGCTGACCATTGGGTTGTCGTTCATGTTAATAGAACTTAAAGATGTTGGATGTTAGTTCACTCCACTTGCAAGAGTTGAAGTAATCGAGTGTCAAAAGTACTCAAACATTGTGGAGACTGTTTAATCTAAGGAATGTCGTACATACGAACATTGTACGACTTTTCGTTGTTAATCAAACTACTGAACGTTGGCATTCGAATGGAATACCTTAATATAAACGCGCCGTCGCTGTGAAGAGGAATTTAAAAGTTCCATCTGAGAAAATTTGTTACAGGTTTAACGTATTAACTCAAGAATTTACAGAATGCTTCTTTATGAGTACCTAATAGCCTGAGTTACGCACGTGATTATTTATGTTTGTAATGTCGAAGTTCATTATCATAAAACTCATGAAACAGTATCACATATTTTTCAGTCTGGACTTTTTCTTTATTCATCTGATCATCTGACGAAGAATCTATTGTGGATTAGTAATCCACAATAGATTCTTCCTCAGATGATTAGTATAGTAATAATACCTTGATCATGGTCCGCTTGTGTTTGAGTATTGTGCTCCATCCTATCCACTTGAGCTTGAGATGAAGCTCGACTCCGATCACAGCCAATGCTAGTAGTTCTATCGTCCCGTGTGCCCATACTGGAAGCTGAAATAATACGATTACTTTCAAATTGTACGTGAAGATAACAACTTAATATAGGAAAAACATCTCTATAGGCGATGATCATCAACATCAACAACCACAACACAACCTTTTTTATCCTACTGCTGATTATATACTACACTACTAACTTACTACTTAATTTTGGTTAATAGAATTTGTCTTTTAGTTATTATTACATTAAGGAATGCATGTAATCTTTCTGGCTAAATAAATATTTACTTTAATAATATCTCTTTTACTATTCCACAGCTAGTAGCGAGCCAATGTTGCCATTGTGTTTAGACTGAGGGCACGTTATCTTGCTCGTAGTACTTCTGTGTGTTTGTATGCATAATTACTAGAAACCTCGCTACCATTTTATCACCAGAAGTTGGACAAGATTGTCTTGATGTGAGCAGTACCTAATTACTAATATTGGTAAATATTGACAATAGTCGTCATAGACTAATGATTGTAAGTAATTATGTACTTTGATATCTCTTCACATTTAACAAATTGCGGGTGGAAATACCCAGTATATTGGTATTGATATTAGTAGGTTTAGTAGGCTGATTGTACTGATGATGATGAAACCTAACTCACCTCAAATGTAGGCACAGCAGGATCCTCAGTAAAGGCTAAAAGGATGAGTACTAAGGATGCTAACAGGTCCAGCCCGTGGTACCAGGGGTTGTGCACTCTCAGGTAAGCGGGCAGCTCTTCTGGGCTGGAGGGGTGCGAGTCAAACTTCTCATTGTTAAGGCCTTCCTGGAAGAAATTAAGGATTTAGTTATTGATACTTTTATGTTGCTCATCTTATGATTATCGCTTGCTTAGCGTAATCAACAAATTAATTGTAAAATGTACGGCCCTTCAATCTCTGTCAATCTTCATCTTTCGCCGTAAATGCCGTAGAATATTGATCAATAGCTTGAATCACAAAAGTAAACGATCAATTTTTGCATCAATCAATCATGTAACGTGACTTAACGATGTCAATCGCGATTGATCGTCTCGGGGATACTGTAGTTATCTCTTGCGAGAGTTCATCTTAAACAGCCTGAAGACGTCCACTGCTGAACATAGGCCTCCCCCAAAGAGCGCCACCTTGAGCGCCCCCGCGGTTTCACCAGATCGTCGGTCCACCTTAGTGGGAGATCTGCCTACGCTGCGTCTTCCGGTTACCTCTAAATAAATGGCCGCCTCATGATAGTTCATCTCCCAGTGTTCGTCTTCAGACATGTGGAGGCCCGTGTGCAGTGAGGATCTGCTGCCCATGTCCAGTGTGCCAGCGTCGCCGCCGCCATCTGTGCCCGTTCTAGTGTCTGTAATAAACAAAGAGATTTTAGCATTAGAGTTGACAATTGAATAACAATGCGTAATCGATATCAAGTCGCTGGGAGTTGAGTTAATGTACTACGGTAATATACATCGTCTTTGGCAATAAACAAAATAATTCATCATCATATCATCATCATTATCATCAGCCTGAGGCCGTCCACTGCTGAACATTGAACGAAAACAGGACCCGTACTGTCTTTGAATCGCGCTAAGAGCTCACAAAGAGCGATTCAAAGGAGACTCTATATTGGATCGCTTTATTTTATTCGTATGAGGATTTTGACCAATTCTGCACCCCTATTCCCAACCTATCGGAAAAGTTTCAATTCGAAATCTACACTCTCCATCTTCTTCATCTACATTTAGAATGAAAGAGACGGAGAGTGTAGATTTCGAATCGAAACTTTTCCGATAGGTTGGGAATAGGGGTGCTGGTCTGCTTTGAATCGCGCTAAGACCTCACAGTACGGCCCCAGAGATTTGAATGAAAAAAAATTGGAAAAAACAAAACACTGCAAAACGATTTTTGTTTGTTAATAACTGCATGAATTTAGTACCTAATCGGGTATGTAAGCTATGTAAAGGTGACTAAAGAAAAGCTGCTGCTTTTATTTAATGTCGGAAAAATCACTCCTTAGTATTAAATAACTAAATTAATATAAATAAATAAAATAAAATAGTGACAAAAAGTAAATAAAATAAAAAAAATAAAAAATAATAAATCGTCGTCCCAGTTAAAAAATCTTTGATCTAGCTAGAGATAAAAAATCTGTAGAGTCACATTGCAACTGTTATGGGCGGCCACATAGAGCTTTGAAGAATATGACGCTACGCACCTAGGCGAAGCTAATTTTTTTTCTAGTTCTGTGGGCAGCCATTCGAAGAACAACTAGCTCGTAGCAAATTCGATTCCATACAAAGAAATATTGCTCAATACTAAATTGCTAAAAAAATTAAGCATTCGTAGATAAGTATGTATGTACCTACTTAGTAGGTAAGTACAGAAACAATGGCCATTTATCAAATACTTTTATGTGCCAACTAAGATATAATAAATATACTTTACTTATGTATAGAGGTAAGAGGCGTGCGTACCTATTACTATTAGATATACTTAAATTATAAAGATTCCAGTCACACAAAATTGACAACGATTGTAAGAAAACGCTTGCATGTCAGAACGACGGAACTAGAGATACGAATACGATGTTACTTTTAAGACCACAAATTATTGTTCACCTATGTTCGCAAGTAAATAAATTGAATTGAATTGAAATACGAGACTAAAAGAATAATAGACGCCAAGAAAGTAAACTTCTAGTTGTCTAACTTATCGAGCATACACAAGAGGCAAAGATATTTGCCGTGGATGATCTCACGTCCTATAAATCAGTTGGTAGGTAGGTAAGGGAGAGGGAGGCTGGCGAAATGCCATCTCTGGGGAGAAAATCGTTTGTAATCCTACCGGCCACTGCTAAACATAGGCCTCACCTAGAAAGCGCCACCGAGTGGCTGCTCGCTTTCTGCACCCATCGGCTCCCGATGGTTCAGATCGTCGCGTCGGTCCACCTAGTGGGAGCCAACGCTGCCCGCTCCGGTTGGTGGTGCTCGAAAACCTTTCATCCCCATCGGTTGTCACTTGTCAGTTCTACTCGCAATGTAGCCTGCCCATTGCCATAATTTCAACTTGCTAAATCAAATAGCACAGATACACACCAAACTTATAAAACCCCTGGGTAAACATTTCCCGGGCGCTGTACATCCAATGGCCTCATTATAAATAGATGACGGAATATTGCACTGCACTGAATTAATATAACAGATAGATCCAAACCTTCTACACAAATCTTCTCCATGATAACACAAGCACACCACAACAGCACAAAAGCCACACTGACACAGTCTCACCCGCATAACTCACACACATAGAACATACACACATAATACATGTGGCCTCAAAACAATGAATTTCCCTCGTTAGGCCGCTTCTTCACTGAACGACACGACACGACTGGATGACTTGCGTGGATGGTGATGCATAATAAAATTAAGGGTATTATTACAAGGGTAGTAACACAATTGTAGACCGATGACGATCTGGTTAGAACAGCGGATGCGAGCGGGTGCCCTTGCCTTTGGGCAAGCATACGCTCAAAGCGGGCGGCGCTCTGTCGGGGAGGCCTATGTTCAGCAATGGACGTCTTCCATGAAGCAACGCATTAGTGGGATCTAGTGCTACAGATGTTCATAACCCGTGATATTCTGAATTACGCGCCAACACTCACACTCATCGAAATAATACTCTTATTATTCCGATCTCCACGCTCCACTTGTCGTGTCGCCCAGTGAATACGTGGCCTTACTCGGTAAGGAAATGAGCGATTAATAATTCACCTTGTTATTATTAATAAAGTGTAAGTATTTATTTCATGTTCCTACTTATTAAATGAAAAATTCAGTTTGCGGAAGGAACTTAGTTTCACTGGTTAGCCATTAGCCCCCAGCTAGCCTCTGAACCCGGCTGGTACACCTATCCCTACCATGGATGGTATCCTCCCCAAGTGGGGAAAATTCACTTAGATTTACTTACTGGTTACGAGCCCTAATAGCTGGGTAAGTATACTTTACTAACAATACATTTTTTACTATTATAACCGAATAAATAATTAAAAAAATTATTTTCTTATAGGTAGTACAAATAGCTATTTATTTATATTTAAGGGTGCAAACAGGCATAATTATAGTATACGCACGCGGCACGTTCACACGGGCCCACATGAGGGGAAGTGGCTATAGTAGCCTTTACCCCAACCGCCTTTAATAACAGCGCAGTTGCAGTTTCCTCGCGAAATTATGTCGTATATCTCCTTGCTAACCGCTGACGTACCTCCATACGCGGATCCCATCGAACCTCATTTTGTTTAGAATAGAATAGTTCGTGATTCGTCCCACGTTTATTAACGTTTGAATTATTTCTTTACATTAATTGTAAAAGTGCTAAAATTGACTATTTGTGATATTTTTTTTAAATCTGCCATTATTGTTTATCTTGTAAAATAAAAATTACATACCGATGAAACTAATAACAGCTCGTGCTCTCCCGCGCACATTTCTGATAGAAGACCACCACTTATCAAATTGCATTTGATATGTTTTTTGGCACTACTAATGAATTATATTGCACTATTTAGCCGTTTAAGTTATTGTAGGAACCTTTTTATAACGGCACATTACAGTGAGTGTCTAGTAGCGGCTGAGGGAATGTTTGTTCAGTATTGTTTAGCTGCTGTCAAGATAATGTTAATGTAGGTAATGATAACACATAGTTAATTAGATCATTTTAAGGCATCCACAAATGATGTCACACTAATTTTATGATTTTAGCCCTATGAATTTTCAGTGAAAGTCAGGGTATGGATTTTTTATTTAACGTATTATCTACCATACTGTCACCATGCTTGGTAGGCGGCTTGATGAACGCAGATTTCGAATGTGAAGCAGAGGAGAATGCTGCCATTCCCTGGATATTCCCTTAGCTGGCTCTTACGGCACCCACGGGAAGAGATTGAGTGGTACCTACTGTTCACACACCGGAACCATAACGGCTTATGTGCCCATGGTTTGTTTGTACTATTATTTACTCTGTGCTGTACTCTAATCTGTATTTACTGTACATTGTAAATTGATGGGGATGATTTTAACCACACTATATAACCATAACACAATAGGTAGAGCGTCCAATCCGGTGAGTTGGAGGGCGCATATTAAAATTGCATTGGTTGCTAAAACTTTAAGGACTAGGTATATTATATTTACTGTAAAAGGATTTGGCTGAGGAATAAATTAAACATTACAATATGCGTCATGTAGGCTTCCCTGAAGTATTAACCTTAGCAGACTTATCATGTCTAGGTAATAGCTAACCAGCCACGGCCGTGCACTTCACCTTTCAAGGCAAAAAGCTTATTCACGCTTCGTTACGTCACGGTTTACAGAGACACAGTATGTAGATATATTTCTACTTATTGTTACTCAGCTTGTTCACTGATACTCATCATCCGCAAGCTAGGAACTCAGAGGGTCTAGTAAAGAACCCAAACGCTAACGCTAACGCCAAACGCTAACTCCAAAAAATATCGAAATGACATTTCGGAAATCGCTAACTTTTCCGCAGCGAATGTCATTTCAATACGTTTTGGAGTTAGCGTGAGGCGTTAGCGTTAGTGGTTGGTATCTTTGCTAGACCCCCTGAGCAAACTATCGCCCTACGCCACTGACCTCCCCAATGATGACTGACCAAGAATTTTGTGATTCTTGAAGATCCCGATTTCCTCAGGATTTTCCTTCGCCGTTGTAAAAGCGAGTGCAAATTCCGCACGTAACTTGAAGTCATTGGTGCAGCTAGCTTGCTATATACCTATAAGTAATCTGTGGTGCGGTCCGAGCAGGATTCGCTACCGGGTACGTCAACTTGAAAGTTACCGCTGCACTATACACTCACTCAATGCGCTATATTTTTCCCGGGACTAGTGTGACCCCTCATTCACCCCGAGCCCGATTCACGTTGAGTTCTGGGACCTGTATTTAAGTATCTCAGTAAGTAGTCTGTCTCAGAAACCCTAAAAGCATAATCCATAAACCATATTGTTGCCGTCCGTGGCTTTAATTAATGTAGGCAATACATTCATGCCTAGCCTAGGTATACCTACCTATACCTATTAGTTCAGCCATACAATACACATAGCTGTATCAGAGCACTACAAGCAAAACAGATTCTATTCTATCCACATTAGCCGTAGCGAATTAATACCGCGTAGGTAGGTAGAAAAATACTGTGGCTGTTGATGTTTGACGTTGGCGCCATTGTGCTTAGAAAGGGGGATGAGCAAGGCCGTTCGCTGTTCGAACGGTTTAATGAAAGGGTGAGGTCGGCAGTAGTTTAGTTGAAACTATAGTTATACCTTTTGTGTTTACTTAGGTCGATACTAATTGTAGGTACGTATCGATAGTCTGTACATTATCTACTTTTGATGAATTTAAATGAAGGGTGTGGAAGTCTTCGTTTAGAATGAAGCGTTTTAAGCCCTTCGAGGGGTCGCCGGTAGGTCGGTTCGTTCCTAAACAATTTACGAAAAAAAAAACCTTTTATTTCGGACAGAAACGCTGAAATGACATCCTAGGTATATTTTTTTTAGAGGAGCACGGGTGTTTGCCCATGAGATCCCCATTCACTGAAACTGAACTTCATTCCGCAGCCGTTCGGATGATGAATGGAATGACTCAGCATAACGCTCATATAAATTAGCGAGCTTTGTAGTTCTATACCTAAAGTAAGTAAGTATTAACGGTAAGAGAAAGGGAATCCTCTAGAATGTAACCGATCGAAGATCGACAGACCGGCGACCTTGCGTCTGCGACTTTGAACCTTCCTTCCAATTAGTATCTCATCATTGATTAGCTTATTAGCGCGCCGCTGAATTGAGTCCGCAGTCACAAGTTCCTCAAATCTGAGCGCGATCCTACGACAAGTCTTCTGATACTACAACTAACTAATTAGATAGGTACCTACTTATCCTATAAGAGTAATCACAATCACATTTTGTGTTACTTTCGCGGATAACTGTTCGCGACCTTGCAATGTCGTGCTTTCATTGCAATTACGTTTCGCAACAGTCTTTGCACAATGCCCAGTGTTGGGTATTCAGTATTCTCAATGTTTTGTTACCGTACTATTCTAAACTTGTAATGTAAGACGTGCCAAGGTGTTACTGTGGTGATAATAAATCGCATCCCATTTATAGACTCAGGTTTTAGGTGTAATATTCCATTTCCATTTTAAGTAGGTACGTACCCATGTAAAAAAATTCAGCTATATGATGGAAAAACCGACTCCCCTAATTGCGACATGTGTGGAACTATTGAAGATGTTCATCGCCTACTGTTAGAATGTGTCAAAGGTACTAGACCAAGAAATACTCTATTAGATAAATTTAATATAAATAAACGAGATACTGGTGCGTTCATAACATCGAAATAATTCCCATGGGTATTATTTCGATGGTTCATAAGCATTTTCGCATCACCTGCGTGTGACGCCACTAAGTTTTAATATCAAATTTTTAAAACAAGTTATTAATATAGGGTAATTAAGTTATAGGGTAAATTCCTTTATGGGGCTGGCAATGGTGGCATACCAATGTCGTAAAGTAAAAGCCTCTAAATAAATATTTAAAAAAAAAAAGCAGATACATAGCTTAGGTAGGTAATTACTACTTATTACCTAGTTATTAGGTACCTACTTATTTATTTTACCTAAACACGTCTCTTATTGCTGGTACGGCAATGGTAGTATTAGTAAAAAAGAATGCAAATTGTTACACTTCTACGTACTTACCTACTTACATATGTAGGTATAAGTAGTAGGTAATGGTACAATACTGACTGCATTGCATTGTGATTAGTCAGTGCTAACGCAATGTGGGTGAAAGTTATAGTAGACGGGAGGAGCCGTCTGGGGGTCTAGCAAAGATACCAACCACTAACGCTAACGCCTCACGCTAACTCCAAAAATGTATTGAAATGACATTCGCTGCGGAAAACTT
The DNA here is from genome assembly GCA_963580505.1 of Ennomos erosarius. Lineage (NCBI taxonomy): Eukaryota > Metazoa > Arthropoda > Insecta > Lepidoptera > Geometridae > Ennomos > Ennomos erosarius. The sequence continues at coordinate 11,644,512 of OY756998.1, forward strand.
AGCGATTTCCAAAATGTCATCCTAGTACATTTTGGAGTTAGCGTTAGTGGTTAGGGATCTTTGCTAGACCCCCTGAACCGTCTCACGGTTCGCGTCTGCGAACTGCGAAAGAACTTTGTGATGGAAAACTCAGAGTAACTCCCTGCCACAGAATTCGCCCTATTACGATTCTAAGCTCCCTACAAACTTTAAAATTACCTTGTTGTAGATTTCGAGCAGTCTATCCGTACACTAAGGTGTAAAATGGTCCTTGGTTTCATGTATAGTGCTGAAAATGCTCTTGAGTTTTTCTTTGTTTTATAACAAATGTTCGCATAAAAGCCAATAGTTAATCAACTCACATGACTTCAACTTGTACCATTGATCCCGTACTGTGTAGTACACTTTGTCAGTCATTCTCACCACTTTAGACATTTTTACACTAAAAAATAATCAAAATACAATGAGAAAATGTTTTCCGCCACATTGTTCCATAGGTACAATGCATGACGGAGCGTGGAAGCGTAGTGTTCAGGGCAGATGTTACCAACATTTTTGATTTGGGTACCAAAGTACTACTTTACGTAGTAGAACTATGGTAAGTATAGCCCCAGATAATATAATACCTACAGTACAGGGGGTCTAGCAAAGCTCCCTCACGCTAACGTTATCCCCAAACGCTAACTCCAAAAATGTATTGAAATGACATTTGCTGCGGAAAAGTTAGCGATTTCCGAAATGTCATTTCAGTACATTTTGGAGTTAGCGTTTGGCGATAGCGTTAGCGTTTGGGATCTTTGCTAGACCCCCAGATGCCTCATCCCTTACAACGGAATAACTCGGGCTAATTTACAAATTATTTTATTTCTGCACAACGCAATATTATCAAGCGACATTTAGTGCGTGTTAGCGAAGTATTGGGCCAAATGAATACACTGGACACTAACTAGTAACGCTCACGATACGATTACTACATTTTTTTCACGTTCAGGGTATTTTTCGTTTGTACCTGATGGGACCCCGTGGTACAGCTCAAAGGTACCTAACTAGGTATACTGCTAGCACTTTAACCCACAGAGCTATGAAACAAATGACACTTCGCCTATATAGAAGCGTTTTTTTTTTTTTTGCTCTGTGCTTTAACCGAAACGAGACGTGTCTCTATTGCGTCTTGTAGCTTTTCAAACATGAAGTATGAAAGTAAAATAAATGCGATGTACAGACCTAAATATCTGATCAGATATGACATTCACAAGTAGACTAGACAGACATACTTTATATAGGTACCTAATAGCAAATTTTCCAGTGTTGAGCACCTCTGACTGATATGAAAGTTGTCATGTGATAAGATGTATGATAAACATACAATACTAAATGTTGCGTTTATCATAAACTTATTTTTATAGTGTTGTCTGTAAATAACACACCCCAATATTTGAATGACTAAATTAGAAACTTATGCGAGTTGTGAATTATTCACATGTAATAAATAGGGTTAAATTTTGAACCTTTTTTAAATGATTGAATTATTGTCAAAAGAAAGCAGTCTTATGTCATCTGTACCTATATATACCCTTATAAGTAACAAAAAAAATCTTGAGCTTTAATTTTACTTCTAATAATGATTATTATATTTATTACTTACCTAATGTTTATCAGACAGTAGGTATGTTTTAACTGCCCAGGGGCAATTTTATAATCCTAGATCTGGATTCAATTCACAAGTAAATCTAACTAGATAGATGATCTGTAGATGCGGAGAATTAATTTAAATTGTGGCAAAAAACGTAGCTCAAGGTGGTGGTTTATATGGTATGAGGTTTTCCTATGCGGGTACATACAACATAGGTGTAAATTACCATAACTATTCATTTTAATTCTACAGTGCAGTGTGTGAACTTGTAAAGTATTTCAATAGATTACCATGCCAAAACAAGCTGCTAAATATAGGCCAAAGGTTTTAGCATTTTTGTACTCAAGCTCTAAAAGCTTGTTAGGCTGCCTACGTAAATTAACGACGAGCTCCAAGCATCTTGTTTATATTATACATATGGAAGTAGGTTAGGTAGTTTACGACGGCCTATGACTCATGGTCTGCGTCATTTCGCCAAAATACAAGACATAACGGCAAATAATCAATCTAGGAGCTCAGCAGAAATATGAGAACAGGGTTAATGCACAAAAGGTGAGAAATTAAAACAATAATTGTTAAATAGAACACAAAATGTATTGTTAATACAATAAAAGCGTACATAAATATTATGGCGGCTACAGTGCATAGAAAAATCAGTTTCTAATTTACTTGTAACGTTTGAGCCGTAATTGTTGATGCTGGTGTTTGCGAAATCATCACTGAACCTTTTATAACCGTCGGACGGCGAAGACGGGCTCCTCAAAGAAGCCATTTTTCAATACTGAAATTTTTTGACGTTTTGTTTTTTTTTTGTAATGTTTGCTTTTGCTGCACAGATTACAGCAAAACAAATCTACTATACAGTTTTATCTATGAATTATGGCTGCGTTCATGAAATCAAATTTACCCTATATAAATTCTTTAATTTTTTTGTCCACAGCTTTTGTCTTCAGCTTCGGCTTTTAAACTACAAGCTGTGGCTGTGCTTATAACTTCCTTGATGTTTACTTATGGCTTGCAATCAAAAATTCCTATAAGTCTCAATCCATAAAACCGGTCACTCTATCGGTATTTTATCGGTTATCCGCAGCGCAGCTGTCAATAACATCACTAAAAGCAAACCATAGACAAAAAAATTCACCAATAATTTCTTTTTCTTGATCCCGGTAGGAATGTGAGTTGACGATGTTTTTGTTGGAAATAAATCCTATTTAATTGCAGTAATTTCGTAAAGTTTTCTCTATATCACGTATGAACTAAAGGCTGCGCCCTTCAAGCAAGTGATTTGGTGACATATTTCTATTCAATCTGCCCGAGAAAAATTGTTTTTTGGTGGGCTAAAAGTTTGACGTTTGGATCAGTGATTGTGTATTTTTAGTGAATTTCTCGAGTTTACCCTATTATTTGTATAAGTGGTCTGTTGAACTAACTATATAGTCGCGGAAGTGGTTCATATCACTTGTTGGAAGGAGTTGCACATCAAAACAGTTCTAACATAACCTCTTCATCAGGTGGTGTTAGTAATATATTTTTGAGGTTGTGCTTTGCTTGTGCAGATCGTGATGGCGCCCCCACAACCCAAGGCGGCGGCGAAGCCTGCCGCGGCACCCGCCGGTGGAGTTAAGAAAGCCAAAGTAGGCAAACCAAGGAATTATGACTTGGGAAATGGTGTAGTCCGTTTCTCCAAGACTAAGATGTTCCACAAAACAGTGAGTATATTGTTTAAACTCCATACACAATTTACTACATTATTACTGTGTGTCTGTGTACCATAGTGCTTATGTTTGGAGATATTTACATTGATAGTTGTTTTCAATGTAGATAAGTAAACAAAAGCTGAGCTTATGATTTCTGTCTGCAGTAACCTTGTTTAACAGCTAATTGTCTATAAAGATTAATAGATTGGTACTGTAAAAGTGTAAATAATGAATAGGCAGTTCAATAAAGGTTTGCTTAACCTTTCAAATACCAGCATTTGAGAAAACAATAGAATAACTGTGCATGCATATTTGATATTGAGTCGCTGGGAGTTTAAGGAGTTGTGAGGGAACTGGGGAACTTATGGACACTAAGCCTATAATTAATTAATTACTGTATGACATTATATGTAATAATGTAAGTAAGATTAGTTAATTAAGCTTAATATTGTACTGTTTGTTTCTCTTAAACATTAATAAAATATAAATAAAATAATAAATGATATTACTTATTTTGTAGTATACAACTGAACCAGTTCTGTCAAGAATTTGGATACTCTATCCAACTCTTTATCTTAAAATTATATATTTTTATCTTCATTTCAGGCTAAATACAAGTTTGTGGGCAAAAAAAACCCTAAGGCAGAGAAGCCCAAGAAGCCCACAGTAGTAGTGAAGCAGATTGGTGGTGAGAAGAACGGAGGTACCCGTAAAGTCCAGCTCCGTCGCAGAAGATCCTTCTACCCTACACAAGACAAGTGAGTATTTTAAATTAGTACATATGTAAAAATTAGTTGTATTTTTAGGCTGAGCTCATTGAGTGGTGTGGAGTTGATATCGGCAATAACCTTACTGTTCTTGTTTCATAGATGATAACTTGATAAGTAAAAAAAAAGAGATACAAATTCTTTCCTGCAGATTTCATAGTTTAATTATGCTAATAAATAAATGACTATGAGATCTTGTATTCTCTTATCGCCAAACATTTTAAAGGCTACTTCTGTTTAAAATTATTTAGAAATGTAGAGAAATAGGTTTTTGCAAATCACATTGTAAACCTTTTCTATTTTCATTTGTCAAACTTCAACTTCAACACTTGGTTAATGGTCTTTGTGGAGAGGTGACTACAATTTTGCCAATGGCATGTGGACTAAGATAGAACATCAAACAAAGATTGTTCAGTGAGAAATTTTAGCACATGTAGGTAATGAGTATGAAGACAGCTATGAGTCTCCTAATCATCATCATCATCATCATCAACAGCCTGAAGACGTCCACTGTTGAACATAGGCCTCCCCCAGGGAACGCCACTTAGAGCGGCTGCTCGCCTCCTGCATCCATCGGCTCCCCGCGGCTTTCACCAGGTCGTCGGTCCACCTTGTGACACTTAGGATTAGCAAGTTGAAATGGCAATGGGCAGGTCACATCGCTCGTAGAACTGACAACCGATGGGGAAGAAAGGTTCTCGAGTGGCGACCACGAACTGGAAGACGCAGCGTAGGCCGGCCCCCCACAAGGTGGACCGAGTCTCCTAATAATGAATCTAAAACACTAAACAAAACAAAAGATATTTATGATTTTTATAGCAGTATCGCCTGCTCAGCATAAACTACAGATTATTTTTGTAAAGGAAAAATTAGAATCACGAGCGCGGATGAACCCGCATCCATCCATTCCTCAAGCCAGGATATGCTATACTTAAGCTACCGTGACAAGTGGTCTCATGTTCAAATTTTTCCTCCACCTTTACAACCAACTTACAGGGTTGGTAGCGCCATCTATTGAGTGATTCTTAAGAATCATCCCAACCTGCATGGTCAAGTTACATCAACACAAATGCTGTACAGATAACGCCTCCCAAATCAATATTTATGATTTTTATAGCAGTATGGCCTGCTCAGCGTAATCTACAGATTAATTTGTAACGGAAAAATTAGAATCACGAGCAGGGATTGAACCCGCATCCATTCTTTCCTCATTTTTCCTTTACAAATTAATTTGTAAGCCAAAAGATACCATATTTACAATAATTTAAAATAATTACGTTAAGGTGAAACCTATCTAAACTAAATCTATTACTAAGGAACAATATAGGTACTATATGTACACAACTTCTAATCTAATTATTTGCATTCATTTGTCAAACGCTTTCTCAAGTTAAGATTATGTCAAGGTTTACAGCTTATGCTACTCATGCAGGTAACTGATAGAATATTTATATAATACTTGTGGTTATCTTTTCACAAAGATATAACAAATTATTAATAACAAATTGTTATGAATCTCTTCACAAAGACCATTTATTATGAAAATGAGCCACTCTGGTAACAAAATACTAAATGTCTATGATGTTTACCACAATCCTATATTTGGGCACTGGATATCTGTCCTTATGAAAGACAACCGGAAATGACAAACCATGTGCTAATTATTAACATAGGTTTGTTTATGTTTCATTCAATTTTCTTTTTCGCATAACTTTTTTTTTTTTTTTTTTTAATCAAAATTTCAGGGCTTTATCGCCACCCGCGATTATGCCGCCCTGGTTGGTTTAACAAATACTTAGCCACACACACATTAATACCTAGCCTATACCTACATTTTTACTCAATTTCTCTCTATTAATTTGTACATCATTCTTGCTGAGTCCGAGAGAGGCTCAGCAAGAATGATGTTACAATCTCCCAGTTGTAATGGGTGAGAAGCAAATAAACTGTCTCTCTTGTCTTTGTTCCGGACACATTCCATGAGGATATGATACAGGTCGTCGATTGTATTACATTCTTCACAATTGTAGTATTGTGTTGTTTTGTTTTGCTCTGGGTTTATTGCCTTGAAATAAATGACTATTTATTTTATTTCTTAACCAAAAGTTAAACTTGCACATTCCAGGATCGTCTCAGTGTCCCACCACAAGACATTCAGCAAGCATGTGCGCAGAACAAGGCCTAACCTCACAATTGGCACAGTCCTGATCCTGCTCGCTGGCAGGCACGCCGGCAAGCGAGTTGTGCTGGTCGGAGTATTGCCTAGCGGTCTACTACTTGTTACTGGACCTTTTGCAGTGAGTGCTATATATTTTTTCCAGTTATTTAATGTAAATCCTAACTACTGAGCTAATTTTAATGATAATTCTATGGGAAAAATTTGAAAATATATCCATTTATGTTGTTTGTGTTTTTTGTCCGTTATGGGCGGCCGTCTCGTTTAACATCAGGTGAACGATTAGATCGTCACATCACTCAATCTCATAAAAAAATTGTTTTTCAAATCGGCTTATAATTGGTTGGTATCTTAGGTAGGGTCAATTCAAACTTAATTGTGCCTGTGAAGTGCACTGCAAGCCCCCTGCATGCTGCTTTTACCACTTTCCGGTGCAGCATTTCACAGCCACACAATAACAAACATATTTTAATAAAATTCAACCTAATTGGGAACCTTCTTGTTTATGAAGTTGGTTGAAAATAAGCAAGAATTACTTTTATTAAAATAAATAGCACTCAAAGGATGCATACATAGATCCCAGACCCTAACTAGGATTACCTCTAGGAGACCCAGGAACTATGAGGACCAAGGTCCCATAATACTCAGACACAACAAGTATTTGCACTGTTTTTGTACACATATATTTGTCTTGTTATGAAAATCGAACCCGCATCTTCCTGACTGAACTAACCAGCACCCCTACTGCGTATTCATTCTGGTAATGAAGATAGCCTGCCATCCTGCATGTGCCAATTATTTACAAGTCCTTGAGTTCGAGCAAGAGAGCTCAGGATTACGATTGCCGCCAGACTTCACGGTAAGGCCACAGCTCAACCACCACACCATCTGCGACGCCAACACTGGAGCAGTTATGCCAGCACCCCAAAGCCACACTCTGTTATTTCAAGGAGCTGGGCTGGCTTGGGTAGATGCTGGAGGGGGAAATGCACAATACACCCCAAGCGGGACGTCAGTGCAGGCCTTACCGCCCCCATTCCAAATTAGAATTAGAACCACCACACCACCAAGGCTATTTGTTTGAATTTCGTGGTGGTGTTCTGTTCTAATATTTTCCTTGTTGCAATTTCCAGCTCAACTCATGCCCCTTGAGACGCATCCCCCAGCGTTACGTCATCGGCACATCCACCAAGGTGGACCTTGGTGACTTCAAGCTGCCCGAGCACCTGGACGATACTTACTTCAAGAAGAACAAGAAGAGCACCAAGCGCAGCGTGAAGAGGAAGCAGGGTGAAGATATCTTTGCTCCTAAGAAAGAGGTGAGGATATTGAACTTAGGTATTTTATGTTTATTTACTGTGTGGTTGCAGTGTTAGAATTAGGACCATCCCATCTCATATTGTTATGTTGCAAAAGCCGGATAACATATCCAGTGTGCAGTGCACTGTCATGTGAAATTTTATATTTTGCAGATCTGAGTGGCACTGCTCCTATGCTCAGCAGTTGAAACAAAAGGCTGATGAGGGTGGTTTATTTATTTATAGTGTTGTTTTATATTTATTATTCTGTTTCTATATTGGTGCTCTGTGGGGTGATTACGTAACTTTGACAGCAATGCAACAGGGAGAAATTTCATTCCGAATATGAAAATTTTCATAGTAACTATGCACATAAACTGCGTATTGAAACTGTCAAACCCATACATTTTTGTGTTTCTATTGATTGCAATCAAGTTACATAATCGCCTAGCTGATCTGTGTCACCAACTACAGCCTGAATATGTCCACTACTGAACATTATCTTCCCCCAGAGAGCACCACTTTGAGTGGCTGCTCGCCTCCTGCAACTATCAGCTTCTCGTGGCTATCACCAGATGGTCAGTCCACCTAGTGAGGGTTTCCGGTCCGTGATCGCCTCTCAAGAACCTTTCTTTCCCATCGGTTATCAGTTCTGCGAGCGATGTGGCTTGCCCACTGCTACTTCAACTTGCTAATTCTACGAGCTATATCTGATCTGGGTGCCGTTTGGTAAGGCCTCTTCCAGCCCCTTATATTGCATCTTATGCGGGCTTTACCGGCAATTTCATCCTGCCATTTTTTAAATTGTCTTCTCTTTCCTTTGCTTGGGTATGGTGAGTTTAAAACCATTATTATACTAGAGGATCTGTGAACTGGAGTCTGTCTTTGCATAGCTTAAAACTGTAAAAGGTGCATTTTCAACTCATTTTCTAGAAACGAAGAAATTCACAAGAATCGGGTAAGAAATGCAACCTGCAGTACAAAATAAAACATTTCTGTCCTAACTGAAACTGAGATGCTTCGCACTCGCTCGGTGAATCGATCAACATCATCCATTCCTTCAATATGGATCCTAAAACTCCTTTTCTCTTTCCAGAAATACGTTCCATCAGAGCAACGCAAGACCGACCAAAAGCTAGTTGATGAGGCAGTGGTAAAGGCGATCGGCAAGCGCGCCGACAAGAAGACCCTGCGAGGATACCTCAAGTCTGCCTTTGGACTTCGGTCCAGCCAGTTCCCACATAGAATGGTCTTCTAAGTCAATAAACAACTATGACTAAATTGATGAATTTTATTTGTAGATTTTAAGTAGGCTGTCGCGATATCTTATTTGACTGTCACAATTTAGTCTTCAGTCGCCGAGTTGCCTATTTGTAAGTGAACACGTCCACAACTGCCCTATTTATGTACTACTCTATCTCCGCAACGTCTGATAGATTAAATAGGCCGGGAAAAAAATGCAAGGTAGCATTCCATGATGTCCCCCAAGTACAGCCGGAGAAAAAAAATAGCTTGATTCCATTTTACCAGCAGAATCAGTATTAGACGTCTTCCGGCTAATGATATTCAAATGTAACACGATAAATAATGCACAAATTAGGTCAAGCGAAGCGTATTATTTTCGTGCGCTGTGGTGGTCTGTGTCACTCGGAGGGAGATAAATAGATAATCAGCCGGGCTACCACGGACGGTAGACAAAATTGTCTTTCCCTGTTTTATGTCAAATTCTTCATACAATTTACATGTCAAGTGGAGTAAAACAAGGGAGAGACAATTTTGTCTACCGTCCGTGCTAACCATGCAGCTAGTGTTAGCTTTGTAGAGGTTCTACGAAGCTGCATCGGCTAGTGTCAGCTTCGTAGAGGCTCTACGACGTAGCTGACGCTAGCCGGTTACCTCCCTCCAAAGCTATGTGCATTATTAAACACCGGTTGCTATAGTCAAAGATTTCTTTAGTAAAATACCTCTTTACCTATAGTTCGCATGAATAAATAAAAGGCAATAATCCAAGTAGCAATCCGTATATTTTCACTTGTACTTGGTATGCGCGGGGCGCGGGCGCGGCGCGGCGGCGGACCGCGCGCGCTGCCCGTGACGCTCGCGCCATTCCGCTTCTAGCCGCGCGTATACACCACCTGAGGAGTGATTAAAGTAAATATTAAATAACGCCTAACGAGATCACTTGCATAGATCTTGGACACCAACTAGGATTCCCTGTACTGTACCTAGGGACCAAGGTACTAATTTAATTCTAATCAAACATTGAAAGCTATGAAAACAATAGGCATGATGACTAAAATTTTATTTTTGGATAAATTAAAAATATTTCTCAAAAGATAAACATTTGTGAAAACAAAAATTAAATATCTCGAAAAATGACCAAGCTCCAAGCATTTTAAAAACCCTAATAGAAAGAGAGCTCAAACGGCCAGTGACGTCAGAGGAAGGTCGTTCATAGTACCTCATTACTAAGGTGTGGGAGCTTTTCATACAATCTCTGGCATGTGACGTCACGAATGGGTTTTTCATAGTAACTGTGAGGGCGCGGCTCTGTTTCGCGAGAAAGGGACAGGAGATGCCTCCTGTAGAAACTTTAAAAGTTTATACTCCGTGATTTATTTACCGATTTTGCTTATTTTATCAATTATTGCATTCATTCTTAATCTTCTTTATGAAAGTAATATTTACTTGTTCATTTTTAATAGTAGTCATCATGCCTATTCTAAGAGTGATTTAACGTTTTACGTATACAAAAGTCCATACTTTTAATAAATACAAGTAGGTAGTTTGTTAGATAGTGTTATTCTGCAATAAAAAGAAGTAACCTTTTTCCATAACGCTGCAACAATAATTTGTATCATGCTTGGGTATTGGGGAGCCGTGTTCCTTGTCTCTCTTGGCGTGGGTCTCTCTATTTGGAGTTTCGTGCCCTGTGATTAGGTATTGGACGTATAGTATAGATCGAGTATTAGAAGGACTCTACCTCTGAAAGGTCATTCGCTGCTTACCATTTTGGGGGCATAACAAAAGTGTGGGTAGTCATTTCATACCTAAATGGGAAGGTCAAAATCGTATTTGGTAATTTGCGTTGGCCTGCATTTTCATGAGTAAGCGTGGTTCACCAACTTCATCACTTACAGGTGAGTTGTTGTCAAACGTATGCCCATTATAACAAAAAAACTGCTAATAGTTATTTCCAGTTTTTTAACCCACCTGCGGGTCCCTTCGCCTTAGTTCCTTGTAGGTTGGCTCGGCGCGCGAGTGCGGCGCGCATCTGCCGCGCGGCGCGCTCCTCGAACCTCCTCTGCTGGTCCTGGTTGCTGCGCGCCGACACGCATGTCGCCCACTGCCGGCCCACTACACGCGGCCGTCTGCTACGAGTACGAGAGGTATCACTTGTCGGTGAGTGTTCCGGATTTGTAAAAGGTACGGGTCGGATCTGTACCAGGGCCATTATTCCGTATCGATTCCTTACTTCGAAACCACGCTAATTCCTTGTCTTACATATAAAATCTGGAAAAGTCTATTCTCTATGAAACTAAAACAAAACCGCGCGAAATGAATTTGGAATTGGCGCGATTTGAACTGTCAAAAGTCATGTTTCAACTTCAACTTCAACTCTTGGTTAATGGCCTTTGTGGAGAGGTGACCACAATTTTGCCAGTGTCACGTGGACAAAGATAGAACATCAAACGAAGATTGTTCAGTGAGAAATTTTGGCACATGTAGGTAATGAGTATGAAGACAGCTATGAGCTACGAGTGGTGATGAATCTAAAATACTGAAACAAAAAGTCATGTTTTACCGAGACGCGTTTTCGATTGACTTTAAAGTGTGACGCTAGTACGGAGTGTGAAGTTAGTGACAGTTTTGCTTATAAATACGGACCGAAATGTCAGAGAGGGGTATTCCGAGTCCGACTGGCAGACCGAACAGACGTAAGTGTTATCTTGTGTATTTATTTACAATTATGTATATGTATAGTAATTATTATAATTATGTAAGTATGTACTGTGTTAAGATCATTGAGTCATTGCTATGCAAAATTATTTAATATTGTATTTCGAGTTATAGTACCAAATAATATAATAATATATCATTTGAAAGTATTATACAAATACAACCATAGATATAATGTGGTGCTTCAATAAAGAGTTTATCTATCTATCTATCTATATGTTCAAAAATATAATAAATGAATAGTTGATATTATTTATGATCGTTTATTCCATTCCATAAACAAGAGAAACCTACATAATTAGTCTTCTAGCTATAACATCCATCTCTTTTCACAAAATGCCGTCTGGTAGAGGTATGTATTCTATCCATTGATTAGGCGAATCTGACACGTTCCGAAACATCAACACATCAAAAGATATGACCAATTATGTCAATATATTTTATTCAAAATAAAGATAACTTTAATGTGAAGGTACATCTAACGCTGTGACACGATTTGAACAAGACACGATAACGACGTGGTTTCGTATCGTGTGGAATCTGTGTTTCCATAAAGAATAACCGCCCAGGACTTACGGGAGCTACATTTAGGCGGGCGAGCACTTTCGATTAGTAAATATACCAAGGCCTTGGTATATTTGTCAATCGAAAGTGGCCTAACGGACTGAAAGTGCCATGCTGGCTGTATTATTTGGATGGTATTTATTGCGACTGTATACTCAGGTCCGTCTAAGTGCTGACTGCTGTACTTGTGTAGCTCCCCTTTAGGAGAAAATAATCAGTTAGTTTCGGCTTTGTATGGCGTCGTTTCTGTCCTGATTAACTTCCTCCGAGTGACAAAAATGACGTTCTACGAAACGGACATGAGAGACAGAGATGACGCTCTACGAAGCGGACAGTAGCGGATTATCTTCTGCGTGACAGAGACCACGCTTTGTTTATTTCGATGTGCATTATTAACTGCCGGGATTTCGGCCAGAAAAATGTAGTTTGAACACTTCCTAAAACACAAAATCAACTATGGAAGGAGTTGCACAAGGCAATAGCCTAGCTTCTAGGTACTCTTAACTCACATGTTACCCTGATGAGACCGAGGCCGCACGACACGATGGACCTTCCTTCTCGGAGCTGTATCCTCGTCGCTCTTGGCGCTGGTGGAGCTCTGTTCGCTGTCCGAGGAGCTGGACTGCTCGCCGCAATCGTCGGCCGAGTCGCCTCCGCCAGGGGCGCCTTTCTTTGTATAGCAGGGGGTGTGATTACTACTGAGAGGGTAAGTTGCCAGGGGAATGATTTCGTGATCATTATAAATCGACAGGTACTTACCTACTATGTAAAAGCTCGAATTTTAGTTTAATAGTATTATAGTAGGTATATCTACTCGGTTCGGCATATCATTTTTATATCAGGTTTTGCTGAAGTTATTTGATTTTTATGTATTTATTTATTATTATAATTTTTTATATCAAACATTCCCTATTTTACAAAATAGGGCAAAATCAGATGTTTTTGGGAAATCGAGGAGGGAAATAATCACGGAAATTATTCAATCACGTCTAAAGTTTTAGTAAAATTACTTCGGCTATTTTTCAAAACGATGACATGAAAATTGTGATTGTGAATCTAAATTTTTTTTTAATATCTTAGCCTTGCGTTTTTAGTACCATTCATAAAATTCGTAAACACGACTTAAAGCTCAAATACACACAATTTAAATTAATAATTTGATTAATATACTAAATAGTGCAATATCTGGTACCTACATTACCTACCCTGTTCAACCGTGATCGTGCGGCGCTTTATGGTGGATTTTTTATTATATGGGTGCTGGTACTTATCTACAATCCGAAGCCTATGTAGGTACTACTAGGTCGTATCACTATTATCTATTCTACGGCCTAAAAGCATTAGGGCTAAACATTTAGATACCATCACTACTTTCACAACTTTATAAATATGTAAAAAGGTTCTACGAGTGCATTTACTCATACAATGCATACTGCTACGCTACTCTCAACTACTTCACATCACATTATAAACAAAGCTTTTGTGCACTTCTGTCTGTATTTACAGAATCTGTATTACTCGTTCGTTTCACCACAACTGCTGTTTCTCGAAGCTAGACATAGTCACAAAATGACCGAATAACTACGATTAAAAGGGTTTAAAGGAATAAGGTTCTGTTCCCCATTTCAAGTCCTTACCTTGAAGATTTTGAACTTGCGTGGTGGCTCCTTGACTTCCCTCGGTTTCTTCTCTAACTCTGGCGTGGTGGGCGTGACTCCGCAGGTCCCGGCGAGGGATTGCGCCGATGTGTGCGGCGCTCCGAGCGCGGGCGAGCCGGGCCGGACGCTCGCTGTGTATGTGCCATGTGATATGGAGGTGCAGAGACTTTGGCCTTTTGAAAGGTCTAACGTGCCTTTGGAGTTTTGGTTTGGTCTAATCGTTGGCAGTTTTTAGGACCTTGGTTTGGGATGATTCTGCCATTTTTGCTTCTGAACATTGTCTAAGATTGTTCAGCACTTTGGTGTGTCTTTGTTACTTTTTTTAAAGATAAACTCTTTTTCTGAGTGACGGTTGGCCTGCTTGTTATAAAACATAGAGCTTGGCCGTGGCTTAGCTATTAGATAATTTTACAGCCTGCATTAAACATTATTATTAGAGGGACTAGTACTATTTTGATTGGAATGCTAGTCTGGGTCGGCTTGGTCTTTATTGCTTGACAGTTTGATATCAGCAATTAATTGATGATGAAGTGTGAATGGCCGTGTTGTGTTAGAAAATTTCTTTGTAAGATCATTAGAAATTGTGAGTAGAAGACTGGCTATGTTTGATCGAGTGATGTAGGTAGTTATTATTACTACGTAAACCTTATCAAAACGGGTTTCAAGCAATTGGCAGAGACTGTGTGATTCACTTGCCTTGTTCTTCCAGCTGATAGAAAAGGTAGAGGCCTTTTCCTAATGTGGAAACGAGAATGGAAGGGTAGTAAGCCACAAAACTTTTGGAACCAGATATCTGCTTCCAGCTGACCTTGATCTAATACTTTTGTACATTTCCGTAATTCACAGTGAAATGTGTATTTACATATAACTTGCGCTAATAATGAAACAAAATAAAAGCTGAAAAATTAGTTGTTTAGATCAACAGTAGGCAATAAATAGTGACTTCAGATCGTTTAGTAGCGCAAGTTATACAGTGTAATTTTGCCAATTGCAGGTCTAGTTTGGAAGCATCATGACATGACATGACATGACATGACATGACATGACATGACATGACATGACATGACATGACATGGCTGCTACATGTATTGCCAATTATGTAGCGTATGTACAGCTCTAGAATTTTGCCTTTGTCTATTTCAATCTATGGTGTGGTGATATGGAAAGGATTCAGTTTCAATAAAAGTTCAAAGAATAAAGGTTGAGGATTCTCAATCCCTATTTCACCCAGAAGCCATTAGCCTTATCTTTATAGAGCGTACTGTTCCCCCCCTGTGCGCATGTAACTTGCAGGTAAATGTTTTATTACATCAAAGGCAGTCCTGTGCAGTTAATTACCGTGCCCGCACGCACAACTTTAGTGGAATTTGTATGTACCTACTATGTACCTACGCGCTGATCAATTGGTTTTCTACTCTGAGTCCCTTAGAGTCAAATTCAGGCTCAGTCAATAAAGATTTACCTGCACACAGAACACTAATCAACCATAAAGATCTAACCAATCGCCTGTCACCCTACATTTTTGTCCGTAGCACTCTGACCGCAACCAATTTAGTAAAAGTAAAATCTTATATCACCACACCACAGACCTTAGGGTCTAAATCTAAACCCTAGCGGCATTTTAGTGCTCACGGTTGAACTTGTTGTTGCTTGTATACAGCTTGCCCAACAGTCCCAGGGGTGGCCGTGGTGGTGCCAGCTGGATACCTTCCCACCAGAACACCTCCTTGCACTGGAGACGGCCAGTGTCCTCGTTAGGCTCTGGCGGGGAGTAAGTCTATGAGGCTATCTAAGAGCAAGTTTTTTATGAGGCTAATGGGAAATAATATGTATTAAGATTAGAAGTGGTTGGAAGATGGAGAGCATCACTAGAAGAAGGTTCATTCATGCGACTCTTATTATACTTACCTAGTTCTTGTTACGATAACTGAGTAGGTCAGTGAGTATGTATATTCTGTTGAAACGCAGGAGATAAATGGAAAACTCAATATCCCGCACTCATCGAGGACGAAAAATCCTGGAAACAAGACTTCTGGCATACTCTTTGAATAGTGTAGGTAATTGATCTTTGAATCATTGGGATTTAGTTTGGAACTCACCTCGTGGCACGAGCTTGGTGACTCGCTCTGGGAACATGAGCTGCGGTGGACGCATGGCGATGATATCGCGGTACTTGTTGTATAACTCGAGCACGGCCGCGTCTGTCGGTAGTCTTTCATCGGGCACGTGCTCGCGGAACTGACAACCCTGGGGGACGAGAACAAAGCAGGATGCTGTGCTGGTAAGTAGTAACTTTGACAAGTCGGAAGGTACTACATTGATGGATTTTATAGGCGGGTTCAAGAGTGCTATGGTTATAGCGAACTTGCAGGCTTCTACGACATATGCCTGATGAAAAGAGTTAATCTTTTTAACTCTAAAGGTCGGCTTTAGTGTACCTACCTATTTCTTCGTCTTGTTCAAGTCTACTGCTAATACACCACAGAATACGATTTGATAGATATTGAAGACGAGGTATGAGAGATGTCTGAAAGGAATGCAAGTTTGAGGAGGAGTTTGGACTGGCTCTAGTACCTCATTTAAGGAGGAGTGTTGAAGAGGTTGTATATGAGCTTCTAGGTAGTTAAAACTCTTTATGTATTTCTTTAGTAGATATTCTATGTCATTGCTGTATTTTTGAATCTCTTGATTTTTCGTCTGTCACTTACAAATGTACTCTGTGAAGGAACCAAACTGTTCTTTAATATACATTTTACATTATCCTTAATTTACCAGTTTTATTGGCTAAAACGATCTAGAACGGACCTCGTCTTCAATATCTATCATGGTAGCATCGCATTGGAGATTTTTAGTTAAATAAAAATTGGTTACGAGTATGGAAAACGTAAGGAGTGGTGCGGACGGTGACGACGGTGGACCGCACACCCATGTATCAGGAGGATTACTGCAAAGCATAGAGAAACTTGACGGCGCGACTAACTACGCGACATGGAAGGTTCAAGTGGAGCTTTATCTGGTAATGGAAGATTTATGGGATTATATAGAAGAAACACCGTCGAATGCTGCTGGTCTTAAAATTGACAGGAAGGTACGTGCAAAGGTGCTCCTTATGGTGAAGCCACACTGTCTGGTGCACGTGAAGAAGGCCACTACAGCTAAAGAGAGCTGGAATGCGCTGAGAGCCGCCTTCGAAGACCAAGGAGTAAATAACAGATGCCGGTTACTAGGACGCCTTGTAAGTCAGAAGCTAAGTATGTATAGCAGTCCACGAGTCTACGTCACCGAGATGCTGTCGCTAGCCGATCAGCTAGCAGATATGGGCAAAGAAGTAGACGACGAGTTGCTGGCTGCATTTATGCTGCAAGGGCTAGGAGACCAGTACGAGCCGATGAGAATGGCTATAGAAAATAGCAATATAACGTTGACAACCGACTACGTTAAAACCAAATTGCTACAGATTGACGTCAGTGTGACGTCAGATCGTTCGCCGCAGAATGCTTTGAGTGCTGCTAGGAAGAAAAGCTATGGCAAAGCAAAGGAGAAGAACAAAGGCAACACAGAAAAGAAGAAGATAGAATGCTATGTGTGCGGGGAAGGACATAAAGCACGTTTTTGCCCCAAGAAGCATGACTGTCAAGCGCACACTACACATACGGCACTCCATACCTACAGTAATGCATCGCAAGAGTGGATACTTGATTCTGGAGCGTCATTTCATATGACAAACAGGAGAGATTGGCTAGATAACTATGTGAAGTTAGGAGAGCCAGTCCAAATATCCTGCGCGAATGGGAACAGGGTGGAAGGTGAAGGCCGAGGTGATGTTTGTTCGGATGAACTGAACGTGAGTGTGAATGGAGCTGTGTTCATGCCGAAGTTAGCTGCGAATCTATTAAGTGTAAGTACGTTAGTGAATCGTAACTTTGTGGTAGTGTTTTCGAAAAGAGGTTGCGAGTTGTATAAGTCGGAAGAATGTCAAGTAAGCGGTAAGGTAGAGTTGGTATGCAAGGAAGAGAAAGGGATTTATGTAGTCAAGTCCAAATCTAATCCTCCCATGTTTTCAGCTTTAAAAACCAACGCTGATGATGCAGTCCAACTATGGCATCGCAGACTTGGACATTTGGGACTCGGCAACATGAAGATACTACGTGACGGACTGGCTAGAGGTATATGTTTCAAGGACCCAGTTTCAGTACAGTGTGTGTCGTGCTTGAAAGGTAAGCAAACTACATTACCTTTTCCGAAACAAAAGAGTACGCGTGCTACTGAACTACTTGAACTTGTACATAGTGACGTCTGTGGGCCAATAGAAACTACTTCATTTACGGGGTATAAGTATTTTTTGACATTTATTGATGACAAATCGAGAAAAACTTTTGTTTATTTTTTGCGAAACAAAAGTGAAGTTTATTCGAAATTGGTAGAGTTTAAAACGCTTGTTAAAATCAGACGGGTAAAAAAACTAAAGGCGATTCGAACAGACAACGCGACCGATTACGTCAATGAACGTGTAAATACTTTTTTGCGGAACAATGGTATTGTCCACCAGTTGACAGTGGAATACACACCGCAACAAAATGGAGTGAGTGAGAGGGGCAATCGTTCAATTGTAGAACGAGCAAGAAGCATGCTTGAAGAAGCGAAACTTAACAAGAGGTATTGGGCAGAAGCGGTCAACACGTCAGTTTATTTGAAAAATAGATGTCCGACACGAGCTGTTAAAGGGATGACAACTGAAGAAGCATGGTCTAACAAGAAGGTAGACCTGAGTCATTTAAAAGTTTTCGGCTACCGTGCGTTTGTGCATGTTCCGAAACAAAAGCGGAAGAAGTTTGATTCGAAAACAAAAGAACTACTGTTTGTCGGCTACTGCGAAACAACAAAAGGCTATCGACTTATAGATCCTGTGACGCATAGCTTATACAAAGCAAGAGATGATGTTTTTTTTGAAAATCAAATCAGAGTTCATGCAAACGACACTCAAGATGAAATCGTGGAAGTGACACCATCAGATGACAGCTGGGAGAGACCGATAGTGATTCGAGAAGTTGATGCCTCTAATGAAGCTTATCAAGTGGAACAACATGAAACAGTACGAAGAGGGCCTGATGAATTTTTCGACTGCGAAGATGTTGATGAACAGCGTTGTACGGAAAATATAGCTGATGAAGAAGTACAGTCAGCTGGAGAAATAAATACAATTGAGACCTTGTATCCCAATGAAGAAGTGGAAGTTCCTGAATCAGAAGTGCCAGATAGTGAAGGTTCTGCACCTGAATTGGAAACCACCTATGATGTTCCTGAAAGAAGATATCCTCTTAGAGAGAGAAAGCCTAAAAACTTGAGTGATTATATTCTCTATTATGCAGAAGAAGATATGAAGGAAGATCCAGTAACAGTTGAAGAAGCCTTATCTAGAGCTGATAAAGAAGAATGGCAGAAAGCTATTCAGGAAGAGCTTGATGCAATGAAGAAGAACCGGACCTGGGAGCTAGTAGAAAAGGCTAATGGCTACTTCGTGGATTCTAAATGGATATTTAGACAAAAAAAAGATCCGGGGAAGATACGGTATAAGGCGAGACTCGTAGCCAGAGGGTTTACACAAATAAAAGGGTTGAACTACAACGAAACTTTCGCACCTGTAGTACGGCATAGTACCCTGAGACTACTGTTAGCCCTAGCCGTGGAGAATAATCTGAAGGTAGATCAGATGGATGTCGTTACCGCGTTCTTAAACGGAGAGTTGAAAGAGAAGGTTTACATGAGACAACCTAAAGGTTTTGAAGAACCAGGTAAAGAGGGACATGTCTGTCTACTGAAGAAGGCTCTTTATGGGCTAAAGCAGGCTCCCAGAGCATGGTATGAGAAACTGAACAAAGTATTGTTGGAGATGGGTTTCAAGCGATGTGAAACTGAACCTTGTGTCTACATGAGGAAGAAACAAATCTCCATGATGTTTGTTGCAGTTTATGTTGACGATATTCTAATATTTTGGAATAATGAACTGGAGAGAATATCGGTCAAAAGAGAACTTCAAACAAAGTTCGAAATGAAAGACCTTGGTGAAATAGATGTTTTTCTGGGTATGAAAATCAAACGTCAGGAAAACTCTATACGACTCAACCAAACCGAGTATCTTGAGAAGATTTTAAAGAAATTTGGGATGAGTGACTGCAAGAGTGTAAAGACTCCTGTTGAAAGTGGGATTAAGCTTGTGAAGCTACAAGATGAGAAGTACATTCCACCAACTGACCTGCCATACAGGGAGTTAATTGGTTCACTGATGTACCTAGCTGTATGCTCAAGACCTGATATTGCATATGCAGTTAGTTACCTAAGCCAGTTTAATAGTTGTTTTGATCAATCACATTGGACAGCTGCGAAGCGTGTGCTTAGATATTTGAACGGAACCAAAGAACACGGGCTTATATTCAAGAAGACAGGGAATAAGCTGGTTGGCTACGTGGATGCAGATCACGCAGGAGATGTGTGTGATAGGAAATCATATACTGGTTTTGTATTCACACTTGGAGGATGTCCTATAGCGTGGGAAAGTCGCAAGCAAACGACAGTAGCACTCTCAAGTGCTGAAGCTGAGTATGTGGCTCTTTCGGAGGGATGCAGAGAGTCAGCTTTTTTGACCGCACTTCTAGCTGAGCTGACTGGGATTACAGAAGCTGTGAAACTATATAGTGATAGTCAGTCTGCCATTCAAATTGCTGAGAATCCCATGCATCATCGGAGAACCAAACATATAGATGTGAGGCATCACTACATTCGTGAAATGATGCGAATGGGGAAGGTTAAGTTGAGCTACTTGCCTACGAGTGAGATGCCTGCAGATGTGCTGACGAAAGGACTTTGCAGAGAGAGGCATGAGAGATGTCTGAAAGGAATGCAAGTTTGAGGAGGAGTTTGGACTGGCTCTAGTACCTCATTTAAGGAGGAGTGTTGAAGAGGTTGTATATGAGCTTCTAGGTAGTTAAAACTCTCGACGAGGTCCGTCTTCAATATCTATCACGATTAAACATAGCTGGACATCTAAGGCTTCTCTCGAGGACTGGTATGTACCGTAACGTATATGAAGTGAGTATTGAGCGATGGTGTCCGATAAAAATGAAGAGAAAAATATGCTTCGCTGACCGGTTGATGACGAGAAAAAAGAAAACTTGTGTTGAAACCGAAAGATCGTCGTTCCAGATAACTCACAGTGTTCCTCGTGATGGTCTCAAACCGATACGCCCGCTCCCCGCAGCACGGGTAGCGGCCGGCGGCGAGCGGCGCGCGGCCCTCCACGCACAACATATGCGGCGGCTGCTCGTGGTGCGAGCACCACTCCATCTGTACAACACGCCCGCATCCTACATCACATAACCTCATATCTTATTAATAGGGTTGCGTTTGACCACGTGTCTGCTGATGTTACAAACTTTAAGTGATTTCATCGTCATGTAGAGCACGCTCACATATTAAAAACCTGTTCTCTCTGAAGTTCTGTGCTCTTGAAAACATTCCTGATTATCGGGGGAGATATGATATGAGATAAAAAATTTGTGCCACCAACTTGTCTGTGCGGTTGAACCTTCCGGTCTCTTTCGAATTGATTCAAAGGTATTAGAAAGAATTGGCGAAAATACAGACAGAACAGATAAGTTGGCCGTGTACCTGATAAGCTGGGAAGTAAGTGTCACACAGCTGACAGCGCATGAAGTGACAGTCGGCCCACAGCCGCCAGTACACGCGGCGCCACGACCGCAGCTCGCCATACAACCACGTTATGTACTCGTTCAAACTCCACACTGGATCCCTGGATAAAGGGGTTAAAAACTAAAGGACGGGAAGGAAAAATGTAAAAGAAAGCTTTCGGGCCTCGAAGGCCTAAAGGTACCTACATAAGAATAAAAGAGTGGGAAAGCTTACTTGGTGTGCGTAGACACAACATTTCCCCTCTTATCGATGCGCATAGCAGCCGGCTGACAAGGTACTTGCTCCGCTATATGTCTGCCAAGGAGCTTGTTGCACCTGTAACGAGATAGGAAGTTTTATTTATTATATTGTTATTGGACATTTGCTTTGCAAGGTAAGGTATTATTTATCTATATTAAATAGTAATTTTCGATTTTATAGCATGCTGCATGAAAATATCTCCAATATATTTAAATATTTATTTATCCACCACGTCGTCTATAAAAAAATACTGCAGAACAACTTTCGATCAAAAACTTTACAACGAAGTGTCTCACTTGCTACACTTGAACAATGTCGCTAGAGTGGAGTAGTGTCCGCGGATAGTCTCGGGGACGGGCTCAGCAAGCGAGAGTATCATCTTGCAGAACAAACGGGACTGGATCTTGTCCTTACGGTCTTTCACTGTTTCTAGCTCAGCATTCGTGTACATCGCTGCTAATCTGAGGAAGAATGAGAACCTGGTACTACTAGATTTATTTAAATGAATACAATTATGTTTATAAAAAAAACCGATGGGAAAGAAAGGTTCTCGAGTGACGACCACGAGCCGGAAGGCACAACGTAGGTCCCAATAGCTAGAGCGACGATCTGCTCAGAACCGTGGAGAGCCGATGGATTCAGGAGGCGAGCAGTCGCTCAAAAAAGCGCTCTCCGTAGGAGGCGTTCACAGTAGACGTCTTCAGGCTGTTGGTGATGATTTGGTGATAATGATGATTCAGAAAAAATGACCAGTAGTGGACGTACGCTGATGATGACATATTTATTTAAGTTCCATCTCACCTAGTAAGCAAAGCATCGCTGAGGCAGGCCAGATTAGTGGAAGTCTTCACGATGTCGCTCATGTGCGCGTGGCAGTAGATCAGGCAGTCGTGGAGCAATGGCTCCATCTGCACAAAAATATTGCCGCATAGTTGTAGATAGGTACGATATAATAGGTACACATTATACAATATCTATAGGTACCGGCGGTAAATAATGTTCATCGAGTTAAAGAGGGAGGGATAATCGTTTGGTTTTGCATAGCATCATCTTTGTCACACGAAGCACTAGACTGAAAAAACGTCACATAACGTACTGAGTGAAAGAGGCGATGCGATGCTCTACGAAGCTCACACTAGCCGATTACTGCACTCTTTGAGTGCATGAGGAGCTCTACGAAGCCTACATTATCCGATTATTGCACAACGTCAGATAACGTACTGATTAACCACTGTATTTTTTTTTCTCTGTGTGAGTGACAGAAGCGACGCTCTACGAAGCTGACACTAGCCGATTATTGCACTCTAGTAGTGATCGAGGCGAAGCTCTACGAAGCCGACACTATCCTATTATCTTCCTTTGACTGACAGAGACGGTGCTCTACGAAGCCGACACTGTATAGCTGATTATTTCCCTTGTTAACTCAACGCTCATTATTTAATTCCCGCCCGTAGGTAGGTAGTACATATTTTTACCGATTTCAGCCGAACAACTAAAAAAAACTACAGGTTAGTAATTTCTGTTTTGAGAGGGATATGTGTTATGCGTAGTGTGAGGGTCCGAAGCTATTCCATACTTCCTTAGGGAGGTAGGTACCTACCTATACAAGGTGATCTTGAATTGGTATGTCATCCCGAAAGGGGGTAAATCTACACCCCAAAGTAGACAATGCTTTTTTCTACGACTTTACTAAATTAATAGCTTTTCATTGAAAAAATGCCATGTAAAGTTTACGTTCGAAAATAGCCTTAGCGCAGCTGGGTGGTTGAACTTCGTCCTTGACCGAGTGCACATAATCATTTATTATTTAACGACCTGTGTTTAGAAATAAATTTATGGTATCTTTTTAACTCTCGTAGCGATCGGACGTGCAATATTGCGAGTGGATTTATTTTTACCATGGAGGCTTGGAAACACCCAGTTTCAAGTAAGGCTCTCACAACTTTAGGGTATCATGGTCCCAGTCCCCCCATTTCGGGATAACGACAATTCAAGGTCACCTTGTATAGATAAAACAACGTAAAACAATAATGCACCTGCAAGAAAGACGCGGAGACTAGAATAGGCACCACATTGTGAGGATCGAGGAGTGGCCACTCGGCCACCAAAATGCTGTCGCGTTTCACCCAGCGCATCAGCCAGTCGAATATCTGGGAACATTCACATAAATTATGGCATTTAATTGACCGAGCGAGTGCGAAGTGCGAGCGAGGCATCTGCAAAGTCTGCGTGTCCGCTTTAGGCCAAAGACAATAACTGGATGAATCACTTTTTTCTCTTTCAATTTCTTGCTGGGTAAAAACGGCGGGTGCGATTATTTTTTACAAATTATTATCAAATAAAATGGAATATTCTTAAAAAATTAATATTCGCTGTACTAGATATGCGATATTTAGGTCAGTAACAATATCCTCGATTAGCGACATTGGGTGACCTAGGAGACAATAAACAATTTGTCCCGTATTTGTATGGAAAATACAGGGTTTGTCTGGGTTACTAATATTTAATTAGGCTTTGTTAAATCATAATATTTTTTATTATGTATATAGGTATCAATAAAGTAAATTTTACTATATTTGAAGAATATCAATAAGCCAAAAAATAGTTGGTACCTATTTAATTGTCTTTGGTTTGGGCAAAAATGATTTCTTAATAACTTATGTCCAAGTTAATCCAACCGATTTTCGTGAAATTATATGTGAGCTTTTTTTGTCGATTCTTTAGAAATTTTTCCTAATGGGGAAGTTGTAGGGGGTGAAAAAGCGGTATGTAGGTAGGTAAGTACCTAGTACATGCATCTACCTGTATATCGCAATGCACAGAAATGTCCATGTCTTCTAACCGCTGACCCGCCGTCACATCGGCAAAGTACCCCATTTTGGACACGAGCAGTTTTTGTGGACACCTGAAGTCCTTTTTCAGGCCTTTTACTTCGTCACAAACGTGAATTTCTACATCTCCACTGAAAAAGAAATAAAAACTGCAAAAAGTAAATTCCGATACCGGGAATCGAACCCGAGCCTCCTGGGTGAGAGCCAGGTATCCTAGCCACTAGACCATATCGGATAATGAATAATGAGCCGAAAATGTATTTTAGTATCTAATTGATAAACACTAAAGTAAATTCGAGTCGTTTACTTACTCTTGTTTTTGATTGTTTTTTTCTTGTGCTGCGATGACTGACGATTTCCGCCTTCCTAGCCGGTCTCGTGATTCTTTCTCATTTACGAACCCTAAATATAAATAACTTGAGTAAAAACTTGGAGTGAATTTCAACAATTGGCTCATGCACCTACTTAGAAAAAGATTTCTAGGTATACCTCCAAAACTGGCGGGTTTCTTTACATCTGATGAACTATTTGATGGGACCTTCTTGATGATTGGAGTGTAAACGCTTGCTGTTTTAGACACTTTTTTGTATCCAACAAGGTAAGGAAGGATAGAATCTAGAATTCCTTCATTTATGACCTAAAATATTAATTCAGTTTTAGCGCCATCTATTGTTTCGTTTATAACAACATAAATAAAGCCGCCCTGCATATGCGAATTTAAGGAAACCTAATTGAATTGCATATTTACATCATTTAATTTGCAATTAAGATTAGCTTCAGTCCACACTCCAAGCATTTCAACCCTTGCTTCAGGTGGCAAAGATTTTCTGCGACCTTTTCCTAAAACAAAAATAGTTCAATATATTTCTGCTAGATGGCGCTGAATACAAAAAAATAATGCATATTTTATGAGTACCTTCTAATTCACTGCAACTGTATCTTTTGGTAACATTATCTTCAGAACTCTTTCTGTCTAATAATGTTTCACTCTTGCTAGATACGGGTTTTGGCTCTAAATATGCAGTTTTATGAAGAAGATCCCTCTCTTGTTGTTCTATCACGTGGTTTATCACGGTCAGTTTTGTCAGCTCTTCCCAATTTATTTTTGACCCTTCGTCGTCGTCGCCCTCAAGGTGTTCATAAACTTGATAGGCGGTTTTCATGAAATCAAAAAAGTCTTTGACAGTAATTACTTCTGCAGACACGTTGCTCAGATTGGTCTTCACAACTGAATTTCTCCTCGATGTTGGTTCTGATTTCGCTGGGCTCTTCAGTCTCTTCCCATCACCTTTTTGCATAAACATTGACGAAGAATCTGATTCTTGATTTGGGCTTGCCATTTTGAAGAAGCTATCGTAAATTACTTGAATTTTATCACCGTTATTGATCTAATAAGCCACCTAGATACCAAAGTTACCAAGTGATATTATCAATTCGGTTATATAATATGATATGCTTTACCAACGGATTTGGCTCATAAAGTAGGAGTGAGCCTGAAGTTCAGTAAATATATTACCTACTTACTTATTATTGCTTAGATATTTGTTTGAAAATAACGAAAAAAATTCAAAGCCAATACATTGAAATATTTTGATTGAAAATGGCCATATCTTTACCAATGTACTCTGTGATGGCCATTTGCAGTTGTCAAAATTTTTTTTTTTTTTTTTATATATATTGGCTCCACACATAGTGTATTTAGCCAGTGTCAAGTATTGTATATTTTCATCGAGTTTTAGAATATTTTACGTAGTCAAGTCTTAGTCATAGTCATAGTCCAGTCTAAGTCGGGTCATAGTCCAGTCTAAGTCATGCTCAAGTAAAGTGGTGGCAACTTTACAAGAAGCTTCTATGGAATTTTGGAAGCAACACGAAAAACCACGTTACACCACATTATATCACTTGACCACACTCATGCTCGTAATTCAGCACTTAATGCGTAAAACGCCACCAATTTTAAACATTAACACTGAAAAAGCACAAGTTTTGAGAAATAATACAATGCAACGACGTGAACTTTTTCACGTTCCCGCCAAAACTCGTTGTCAAAATTTTTTTTTTTTTTTATATTGGCTCCACACAGTGTATTTAGCCAGTGTCAAGTATTGTATATTTTCATCGAGTTTTAGAATATTTTACGTAGTCAAGTCTTAGTCATAGTCATAGTCCAGTCTAAGTCGGGTCATAGTCCAGTCTAAGTCATGCTCAAGTAAAGTGGTGGCAACTTTACAAGAAGCTTCTATGGAATTTTGGAAGCAACACGAAAAACCACGTTACACCACATTATATCACTTGACCACACTCATGCTCGTAATTCAGCACTTAATGCGTAAAACGCCACCAATTTTAAACATTAACACTGAAAAAAGCACAAGTTTTGAGAAATAATACAATGCAACGACGTGAACTTTTTCACGTTCCCGCCAAAAAACCGTTGTCAAAATTATTATTCTGCCAATGCCGTTTCATGCTACCCCGTATTCCGAGTTACGCTAAAATCGCTCATAGCGCTCCCAGCGCTCACGTTCATTTTTCAGCGTTCCGATGCAGATATTGCGCTCAATGACTTTGACCGCTGTCAATGACTCGGGACAACCAATCTCGGATGGCGATATCGCAAGATGGCGTCGGTCATGACGTTTACAAGAGATTTCGTTGTCGCGCTCACGGCAATTCGGTACGTGTTTTTAGCGCGATAATATCGATTTTAGCGTGAATCGGAATAAGGCCCTAGTGTCATGCAGATAATTTTACACACTTCAAACAGACTTCGTTCTATCGTATGATTAATGTCTATGTTTTACGTTTTATTTTTCAAAGAATTTAATAATATCTATAAGCATTCATTCAAAGCATCGAATAAAATTATTTTGACATCTAATCGAAATTACAACGAAAGAGACGTAAATATGTTAAAATAAAAAAAGTCTGTCAATTCATTCATACGTCAGTCTGACTGGTGATATGTCATATCAATTTTCTCAAGTATTTTGTTGTCCAACAAAGTTATTTAGAATGTTCTTAGCTGTAATTTATTATGGAAAGTTATCAGTACGAACATGACAAGGGCGTTTTGTTGTCTGACACGTTTTGGAGGACTTCGAAGCGCGCTCTCCCGGGCAGACCTCTTCAAAGAGTTGGCACAAACGAGGTTATGTCCGGGTCTTCGTACCAGCAATTTCAGGCGTCTGTAAACGACGCCTGGGACCTCGGGGACGACGACATCATCTCTGGCATCGCGGAGACTAGAATATCGAAAGCAATATCACAAACCGCAGCTTTAAATGTTATAAATTCACATAGGAAAAGTAACAAGACTGTAAACAAAAGTGACGGAAAAGTTGTGAATGAGAGTGTAAAAAAGGAGAACAATGGGGAAAAAAGTGAAGTTAAAAAGGTTGTTAGTGTTTCGAGTGGTGCTGCGGTGCCCATGAGACACTACCCAGGGCGGCCGCGGCCTGTGAGGCTCTCGGCGCTGGCTTCGAGAGAAGAAAGCAGCGAGTCTAAGCTAGAAAGGTTTCAACAGTTACACGAGAGTGCTGTCGTAGACTTGAATGAGCTTAAACAGCAAAGCTGGTCTGGAATTCCAGTGAAGGTGAGCTAATTTATAATTATTGCTATACATTGACGATGATGACAACATATAATGAAGATTAATGATGATGATTTTTTTTTTTTACTGTTACTATTGCATCCTTTTTAAATTATGTATTAGTCTATTGTATTATAATGTATATACGTATTCGGATGTAGGTATATTTATTAGTACCAAGTTAGGTAATAGTATTTTATTCTATTTATTTATCTGTATTTACTTCATCTATTAAATTGTTTTGCACCATCGTTTATTCTCTCTCTACTGATACTGTCCATCCAAAGGTTGTCTGGAAGAGATTGCTGTCAGCGATAAGACCGCCCATTGCTGCACTAGTTCGTAAGATTTATTTTATTCCAGTGTGTATTAATTGTGAAACAATAAAGAGTTCTCTATCTATCTATCTATCTATGATGTGATTAATGTAGGCAATAGTCCTGCAGGACTAATGCCTACATTAATGGTATTGTAGCCTTTCAAGTAAGTATTTTTAAGGGTAAAAATGGGCTCTATTACTAAGCGTCTGGTGTCTGTCTGTATGTCACACTCATTTTTTCCATTACTACCTTTCCAGTATCATAAAACTGTACATGCACTTTTAGTTGGTAAAAAAGCTTTTTTGATCATGTAGCTACAAGCATATGGGCAAACCCGGCTGATCGGGCCTATCCTTGTTATACATAATGCTTCAGAAAAGATAAGTGGTAAGAGTTAGATAATGTGTTCGAAGAGGTAACTAATAGTTAAATACAAGTTTTAAATTTCTTTGCAGATGAATCTTCTGTGCCTGGTTGTTCTATAAAATGTGTTGTGAGCCCAAGGCCAAGGATTTTTTAATTAGGTTCGCATGACACTTGATTGTGTGTATGTGCATGACTCATTATGAATTTCAAATGAGTGACAACCAAGAGGCTGTATTGTTTCTAATTTGGTTTTCACACTTGAAGGCCTCTAATACTTATATCATTGCTCTGGTCGTTTTAATAATATTTATTCAACTGTTGTCTTTATTAAAATTTTAAAACCTAATATTAAATTTTTAATTTAAATAAGTAACACCCAACAGTCACATAATTAGATCATCATCCATACATACATATATCCTGGACCCTAACTAGGGCTCTATTCCGATTCACGCTAAAATCGATAATATCGATGTTATTGCTCTAAAAACGCCTACCGAATGGCCGTGAGCGTGACAACGAAATCTCTTGTAAACGTCATGACGCCATCTTGCAATATCGCCGTCCGAGATTGGTTGTTCTGAGTCATTGACAGCGGTCAAAGTCGTGAGCGCAATATCTGAATCGGAACGCTGAATAATCAACGTAAGCACTGTAGGTCCCTGTATCTAGGGACCAAGGATCATGGTCCCACAACACCTATACATAGAACAAGCGCTTGCACTTTTTGTCCCTTGCACAAATACTTGTCCTGCTGCGGGATTCAAACACACTGCCTCCAGATAAGCCAATCTGCTCAACCACAACACCTTTCTAAACATTGATACTTTGATTTATAGAAAAGTCATGTTCCAGTTTTTCCAATTGTACCCTATTTTTATCACTTTTCAGGAAACCATTTTTTTTGTAAATGCCATTTCATACAGCGCCATCTAGCCCCAAACTAAGCACAGCTTGTACTATGGGAACCATCAACCAGATAACTGATACAATACTTA
This sequence comes from Ennomos erosarius, assembly GCA_963580505.1. Lineage (NCBI taxonomy): Eukaryota > Metazoa > Arthropoda > Insecta > Lepidoptera > Geometridae > Ennomos > Ennomos erosarius. Next base: position 11,674,298 of record OY756998.1, read on the forward strand.
TATACTTTTTTGTTTGTACGGCGAGGGGATAACTGCAGAATCGCTGCTATATATTCATTTGTGTAATTAGTTGTAATGGTCAGCATAACAACGTGGGTATATTAAAATATAATAAGATTAATAGATATTCTATCAGTACAAGTATGCTTAGTTTGAGGCTAGATGGCGCTGTGTGAAATGTCCATACATTATTAAAAAAACAATACACGTAATTTTTGCGCCGAGCGGAATTCAACCCAAGTGCTTTGATGTGTGATCAGACTTATGATTTATTAGCAGCATTACCTGCTTATCGTAATCAACTGATCATAATTAAGGTAGAATGTTCAAGAAAATTTGAGTTTGGCATTTTTGCTATTGATTCAAAATACTTTACGTTACATTAAACTTAAGCATACCTAGGTCTAAACTCTGCTATCCATTGCTCCCTAGGCCCGTACCATGACCTGGAGTCTTCTATCCGGGTATCCGTGCCGGACTCCGGGTGTCGGACAGAAACTCTGGACCATAAGATATAAGTACATACAATATTATACTATGTATTTCATCTCTAAATTCTCTTACCCATTTTCCCTAGGCCCGTGCAATAACCTGGCGTCTTCTAGCCGGGTACCTGCCGCCCAACATGGAGCGACGGAGTGAGACCCTCGACCGAAAGCGAGCCGACTACAAACACCTCGTGAAGCAGTATTATGATGCTGAACGAGATGATGACACTTACAGGCAGATACACATAGATATACCTCGGATGAGCCCGCTTGTGGCTCTGTTTCAGCAGCTCACAGTGCAGGTGAGTCAATACATAAAAGTCACTTATAGCACAGTAAAGTCACTTACAGCAAAGTCAATTACAGTACAGGAAGATCACTTATAGTACAGGAAAGTCACTTAAATAGTACAGGAGACAAACTGAAAGTATACTTAAATGGCGTAAGAATAGGGCAACCCCATCTCATTTCTTCCCATGGGTGCCGTGTGGTGGGCTAGAGGAATACTAGAGAAGGCGGCAGCCTTCCCCTTGGTATATTTATTATAAACTACTGCGATCACCAAGACGCCTATCGAATATGGCGTACTTTATGATGTGTTATTTTATAATAGCAACTCTCCCCCCCACTTGTGGGGAGGCCTATGTTCATCAGTGGAATTCTTCAAACTAATGGTGAATCAATAGTCATTAATCCACATTGACTATAAATCTAGTTGACCAATGATACAATTCCCGTCATGCGAAAATTAGTGGTGTATTTCAACCGCTAATCTTATGAGAGGAAACGGGCACCAATTTTTTTTTTATTCCATCCTGCTCTGTTCCTTTGAAATTCGTATGACTTTGTCTCGTTTTGTTACATCGTCCCCTGCCCGCACAAGTACGTCGTTTTTGTAGGAGAAATTATATAGGAGAAATTATTTACAATTAAATCCCATCTTCTAATTTCAGGTGATGTTCGAACGCATCCTATATATTTGGGCGATCAGGCACCCTGCTTCAGGGTACGTGCAAGGCATTAACGACCTGGTGACTCCGTTCTTCATGGTCTTCCTCCAAGAGGCTGCTCCGGGCCAGGAGCTGGACAACTTTCCCCTTGACAAGCTGACGGAGGAACAGAGGGATGTCATCGAAGCTGACTCCTTCTGGTGCTTGTCCAAGTTTCTGGACAGCATACAGGATAATTATATATTTGCTCAACTCGGGATTCAGTATAAGGTATGAAATTATAAGTGTACCAATGATATGGTTAAAACCGCGATGGGTGCAGGTGTGCAGCCGATCAAAGTGGCGCTCAGAGTGGGAGGCCTAGAAGATAATAGTAAAGGTAGTTCCTGATATAAAAAAATACAAGTCGTTGTATAGGTACGTCACGTCATTCATTCTCATAAAAAAACTGATGTCATTGAACTGATTATTTTACATACTAACTCCTGCTACAACTACCTACTAAACTTTACATTTAGGGCTTTTTTTACAAAAAGCTAATATGTCTTTAAAACAATCATTAAAAATGCGCTTTTATTCGTTTTCGCAATAAAATACTTATAATAGACTTTGTAAAAGATGAAGAATGTTATGTAATGTTAATGTAAACCGCTAACCATACCCCTTCCGCCACTTTGAGTGGCTGCTCTTGCATCCATCGGCTCCCCGCGTTTTTGACGTCGGTCCCCCTAGTGGGGAGTTTACGCTGCGTCTTCCAGTTCGTGGTCGCCACTCGAGAACCTTTCTTCCCGATCAGTTGTCAGTTCTACGAGCGATGTGGCCTGCCTATTGTCTTTTCAACTTGCTAATTTTGAGAGCTATTCTTAGTTCGCATTAGTAGTATGTCATTGGCGCTAGTTATGAAGCTAGTGGCTAGTTTAAAGGTACATGGGAAAATCGGCATGAACGATGTGTCCCATGGCCTTCCCATGAACATACTAAATAAATCACACAAATTCTCCTGTATTTATACCTCGCAGACATAACCTAAACTCTCATTAAAATCCAAAATAACCAATTAAAACATTTTAATCATTAAAACGTTCATAACCATTTCAAGATTAAATTATTAAATTTTCCGCTTAGTTTGCATCAACATAGGAAAATTAAATGTTAATATTAATTAAATCAATAATATTAACAATGCGACAATAACAGGAAATGTATGTAAATAAATATGTTTATCCCGTTCGTAGGTATTTGTAATTGTTAAAAATAGTACTTGATTAATAACTTGCAGCAGATTTAAAAAAAAAAAATAGAACGCGGCAAAGTTTCTAAGATATAGATCTTAGAAACATATTTATTATTTAATGAAAGAGGTCACGGTAATGTCAAAAATATTAAATGTTTCATCTACGTAGGTATTCTGATGTTCATCATCATCGTCATCATCATCAACAGCCTGAAGACGTCCACTGCTGAACATAGGCCTCCCCCAGAGAGCGCCATCTTGAGCGGCTGCTCGCCGCCTGCATCCATCGGCTCCCCTCGGTTAAAAACCGCGGTCTGATGTTAAATAATACTATATTATGGCCTATGGTGACGTCACAACACGCCTTGCCTTGGGATACACATACTTTTAAAAACCTCGCAATGTTCAAGACACATAAAACAACTCATAAATTCAAAAGTCGCTTTTGTTTCACATCATCGGTCTGAAGACGTCCACTGCTGAACACAGGCCTCCACATAAAATGGACGTTTATAATAGGGGGCGGGGGGTGTTGCCATAATCACCCCGCTTGGTAGGCGGCTTTCGCAGATTTTAATGTACCGAGGAGAATGCTGCTGACCATTCCCTGGATATTACTTTAGCCAGTTCATACGGCACCCACGGGAAGAGATGGGATGTTCCTATTCTCACACCACGCCGGGACTACATCCTGTATATGTATAAATACAAATAAAAATAGCCTTGATTTACTGAACTTTCTTATTAATAGTCTTATCGACTAACATATTATTATTCCAAACTTATTGTTTTAACATTGTTAAACTTTTACAATTTCATCAATCCTGTATATACAAGGTGGCCTTGAATTGGTCTGTTAGCCCGAAAGGGGGTAAATCTACACCCCAAGGTAGACAATGTTTCTTCTACGACTATACGAAATTAATAGTTTTTCATTGAAAAAATTCCATGTAAAGTTTACGTTCGAAAATAGCCTTAGCGCAGCTGGGTGGTTGAACTTCGTCCTTGACCGAGTGCACATAAATGAGATTAACGACCTGTGTTGAGAAATGAATTTTGCGAGTGGATTTATTTTTTGACGGGCCCGATAGCTCAGTTGGTAGTAGCCCTGCCTACTGAACTGAGGGCTGTGGGTTCGATTCCTACCCAGGACAAACATTTGTGTGATGAACATAGATGTTTGTTCGGTGTCTGGGTGTTATAATGTATTCTATGTATGTATTTACAAACAAAAAGTATCTAAGTATTATATCAGTTATCTGGTTCCCATAGTACAAGCTATGCTTAGTTTGGGGCTATATGGCGCTGTGTGAAATTTCCAAACATATTTATTTATATTTATTTATTTTATTTTACCATGGAAGTTTGGAAACACTCAGTTTCAAGTAAGGCTCTCACAACTTTTAGGGTATCATGGTCCCAGTCCCCCCCATTTCGGGATAACATACCAATTCAAGGTCACCTTGTATATAGTATGTTATTAAAACATCTTATAACATGTAGTATATTTTCCCCTGTTCTAGGTAAACCAGTTAAAAGAGCTAATCCGTCGCATAGACCAGCCATTACACGAGCATTTGCAATCGCACGGCGTAGACTACCTTCAATTCTCATTCCGCTGGATGAACAACTTGCTGACCAGGGAAATTCCCCTGCCATGCACCATACGGTTATGGGACACTTACCTGGCAGAGTCGGACGGATTCGCCACGTTTCAGCTTTACGTCTGCGCAGCGTTTCTTCTCCATTGGCGCGAAAGGTTAATGCTGGAAAGGGACTTCCAGGGACTGATGATTCTACTTCAGAATGTGCCGACGCAGAACTGGACGGATTCTAATATAAGTGTGTTGGTCGCTGAAGCGTATAGGCTGAAGTTTGCGTTTGCTGATGCGCCGAACCATCTTAATGCTGGTAAGTCTGATAGATGACCTGGGTCGGAGATTCGGTGCTAGATATGGTCTGTGTTGATGTATTTGGAGTACTTGATTGCAGTGACAGTTATGGATTTTTGGTCTGTTTTTTGTGTGTTATTGGTGTATGCTAAGTGCAAAATTATTAAACTTCATAAAATTGCATAGGTTTGTAACTAAATATTATTCAAGAAAATTAGTCTTGTGTCTATATTAACAAGTGCAATCGATTTTTGTAGTAATGTTGGGGTGGTCCTTATCGCTAAGTGAAATATAATCTAGCAACTTTGACGGAAAAGCAGTGAGGTGTAATACACATTACACATACCTCAATGCGCAAGTCATGATTTTCACTGCAATTTTTTAGAAATTTCTATAAAAAGCTAATAAAATTTTGCTATATATTTTACATCCGGGGCAACATATTTATGTTGAATAATTTAGTCAAAAAAAAATGCGAAGCCGAAATTTTATAGTCTCTTGTCGTAAATGATTCTGCCCATTAACATAATCGTTTACATAGTATACCTAAGTATTCGTATGCCAGAATTTAAACTTCCATATTTAACTTCTAAACTAAAAAAAATATCGAAATTTGTTCAGCCACTGAAGAGCTATCTTATTATAAACACTGGCATTTATAACTATTATAATTGATATAATTATTAATTTAGTGATTTACAACACGTGCTGTACTTGTCTATTCATATCGATACTCCAGACCAAGCTTTTAATGGATTATTTAAAATTAAAATAAAAAATTGATGAAAATTAAAAAAAAATGTGGCTAAATCAATGTAAAATAATGCCATTTTTACCCACCTGCGCGAAGTAACAAGGAGGGCTGACTGTACCAGGATGGCAGGGTAAGCTTGTATCCCGATAAAAATATTATGTTGAGTTATATTTTAAGTTATAGGAAATAATTATATGGGTCGACTTGAAAATCTACTTATGTTTAAAAAGTTGGTTTAGATTACCGGACCTTATTTTTTAAATACGAACCCAATCTTTCGTGAGAAATTAGGTAAAATAGATGTCTTTTACACTTTCGCGAACTATAAATAAATAGTATATGAACACGCGCTGCCCTATTTTTTAGTTTGCGAAGTTTTCAAAGAACTTATCTAACTTTTCACGAAAGATTGGGTCAGTTATTTAAATATTTCCTATCTGCTTTCCTAAAGGAAAAGAATGAGGCAAGAATACAGTCAGGAATAAATCAATAAGTAATGTTAAAAATTGAACCGAAATATACGTGTTATGTTAAAACGAAGTTCTGAAAAGTAAAAGAAAACAGCTTTTCACTAAATCCGGTTACAATCCGGCTGTACATGTAAATACACGAAGTATTTTTAAACGCGCTACTTTTGGCTATGAAATTATACGGCAAAAATGGAGTAATTTATATAAAAAAAAAATGGAAAAAACAATTATCATCAATTGTAAAAACTTTATTAATTGTAAAAATGTTATAAAATTAGAAAAAAAAATGTTTTAAGAGTTTGTAAACGTCACGCAAAAGGTGCTCAGATGTGCATTGATCCCACAATATCAATATGTTTAGCTAATTATGTATATATTATTATGTAACTGTCCTTATAACGTTTTTTTGAATAATCTGCAATTACCATACCAAAAGATTTTCTTTTAGAAATTCTTTGTGTAATTTTAAAATAGACTGCACACTTATCAGCATCAAAACCATCTTACGTAAAGTGGTATCTAAAAAAAATTCGGGTCTAATTCAATTCTTTCGTTTCTTTCAAATACAACCACCTACAAATCTAACAGGGCGTCCTGGGGTCTAGCAAAGATACCAACCACTAACGCTAACGCCAAACGCTAACTCTAAAACTGTATTGAAATGACTTCAACTTCACTTTGTGGAGAGGTGGCCACAATTTTGCCAGTGTCACGTGGACTAAGATAGAACATCAAACGAAGATTGTTCAGTGATGACATTCGCTGCGGAAAAGTAAGCGATTTTAGAAATGTCATTTCAGTACATTTCGGAGTTAGCGTTTGGCGTTAGCGTTAGTGGTTGGTATCTTTACTAGACACTTTGTTTTGTCAAGCCGCGGTCACAATTCATTATTTTATTTGCACTCACTAATTACCTAATGCTGATGATTGTTGGTCTAAACCCCCGCGGTGTTGTTATGTAAAGGCCTAATGAATGTGGAAGTCTGTAATATAATTGTGTAATAAGTAGGTACTAAATCCCGTATTCAGAAACCTGAAACTATAGCTAATCAATGTAATAAATTATCTATCAATATATTAAAAAGAAAAGAAGAAAGTAAAAATTACAAGTCAACAGTAAAGAAAGAAGGTTTATGAATAAGGGGATTATTATCTTACACGTGTGCCTGTAAGGTATAGATATTATTATATTTAGTTGATTTAGTTAAGGCAGCTTCTGTCATCTGTGCCACTCCCGGATGATTGCACTGTGTCACAAATTAAATATGTACATAATTTTTACAATAAGCACCAAGCGCAATGCGACCTGCGTAGATAAAACAGCCCATTGCATTCAGGGGGCTGCCATGCTAGACCTTACTATAAGGGAATTAATTTTAAACTCGTGCCAGCCTGCACTGAAAGACATCTTCTAAGTTCGTACTTATTTCTTTAGGCTCTAGGATGTAACCAAATGCGTCGCAGTAGGTAGGTAATAATCTATTCTATGACGTTCCTACTAAAACAAACACTGTTCTCTAGGCTATTTAATAGAGGTTTAAGAGCGAACTTAGGAGTTTTCAAACGTTAATGCAGACGGACATCGAATCAATAGATGCAAAAATTAACTCGTAAAAAGAACTTTCTCAAGAATGCTTATTATTTGTGGAGTTTTCGACACATGTTAGTTACTATTTTGGTATGGTTGCGTTTGTCCATAATCATAAATTCATGCTGGCGGTAAATAATACACACAGGGCTATGGAGATAATCGACAAGTGCCGGCTTCGTAGAGCGTTGTCTCCACGGAGTATTACAATGATGAAGGTGATGGTGATGACTACATCATCACCACCACCATCATCACTGAAACAGTAATGTCAGCGACCCAAGGCTGTGCTCCGATATTTCAAGGAGTTAGGTTGGCTAGGATAACTGGCAGGGGGAAATGCACAAAACACCCCATGCGGGACGTCAGTACAGGCCTTTATCGCTATTTAGAATCAGTCAATCGCTCCCAGAAAAGCGTGAATTTTTTAATGCTCTGTGGTCGTCTCTGTCTTTGTAGGTGGCTTGTGCTGATCTGGAGTTCGGCTGGGGTTGTTGTAACGTGTGATGTTTTAGAGAAGTTGAAGGCTGTCTCTTTTATTTCTGCGCCGACTTGTCTTTGAATACAGATCAAATGTGAAATTAAATCTCCCTAGATCCATCATCTATTGAGATTTAACCGGTGTTAGCGAGGCGGACCGTTCGAGTTTCCTTTCCTAGGGGTCTAGCAAAGATTTCCTTTCCATTAGCGTTAACGCCAAACGGTTACTCAAATTGTATGAAAATGCGGTTTCCGCAGCTACTGGCATTCCAATATATTTTAGAGCTAGCCTTTGACGTTAACACTATTGGAAAGGATCTTTGCTAGACTCCCTGATTGAACGCTGGCAATTTTGAAGTTTTAATTTTTTCAATTAGATGTTTACCAAAAAGGTATTTATCTCTATCTATATTCTTTTACTGCTTCTATGATTTTTTATCTAATAGAGTCGTCAGCATTTTGTGTGAAGTGCCGTCAAAATTCTCCCCGCGTCTCTTAATATTGAGATCATTTTTAATCTATGCATTTCCTCATTCTAATTAAGAGCGAGATTGCACTTCCTAATATAGATAGGCCTACACCCCCCTGTATATGTTCTGATTCGATTTTCTTGTCTCGATTAGTTACAGGTTCAGGGAACTGTTTCTTTCAAGATTAACTTTTGGGACCGGTATTACGAGACAGTTTTGTGGTGTCAGTTGGTTTATTAAGTTTTGTTTATTTTCCTTTTGCAGTCCCGTTAAAATTGTAGTCTAGATGCGGGCTACCTCTTCATTTATTGGCGGCCCAAATGGTACCTAGCCTAGGGCTTATGCATAGTCTCCTAATGCCAATAGAACATTTTGACTTGTAGATGGACCGTTTCCACATCTTCTCCAATATTCAAGGTTCTCGGCTGTGGCAGTGGTGATATATGATTTTGTCTCTGGTTCTTTATGTGCTGGAGATATATGATATTGTCAGTTCCTTGCTTGCCAGGGATTATTCTGTCCTGTGATGTTTGGTCGCTCTCAGTCGCTCTACACAAACTAAGTAGAGGATACAAGTCTAGTCCTCCGTGAAAGATGGCGCTCTACGAAGACGACAATTGCTGTTTATCTCCCTCTTATGCTCAATGTGCATTTATTTTCATAAAAAGTTAAAAATTATTTACGAATTTTTCAACGGTCATTACACGTTTTTGAATATTGTGTAAAAACCTACCTACATGTACCAAAATTGTGATGCTTTGTTAATACTGTAGGTATATTTCTCTCCATGAATAATTAACAGTGCAATCTGTCGTGTAAATTATAGATTTCGGTTACATTTTGTGTTAGTGTATTTAATGTTATTGGTTTTAATTTGTATGTTATTTACTTGGATAAATATAGGATTATACATTGTATATATTTATGAAATGTACGAGTTTTATTTTTACCTATTTATCCTATTTATGTACGTGTTTTCCGAAAACTTAATGTAAGACATAGTTTCGGTTGGTTCCTAGACCTAGTCCCTATTACCTATTTTAATGAAGTAATTACCTACTATACCTAAAAATATATCCACGAACGAATGAATAGACATCTCAAGATTTTAGATCAATATTATGGATCTTGGAATATGGTCCTTGAGATCAACCATTAAATTATTACTATTATTATTCGGAGAAGTTAGGTACACGACGTTATCTTCAGCAGTCAGACGTCTTCAGGCTGTTGATGAATTTGTAAGTATCCTATGTTGATTTCGGTATCGAACTATTTGGAAAGATCTTACAGTATTGTATTAAGTATACTTCTGATTGATTCCATAGAAATATCAAGAGGTTCAGTACTATTGCTCATAATCTGTGCTTTCCAGCTAGATTGGATTTCAAATTAAAATATAAGGATGAAGATACATAATTATCAACCAAACTAAGCCTTTCTCAATATGAAATTAAGTTTACCTAATTATAACCCCGTTTTAAAAAAAATATTAATCCGGTAATAATGGATTTTCTAAGGCTGGGTTTTTTGATCCGTAGTTAAGGTAAACAATAGTTAAAAACTTAATATGTATAATCATAAAGTTAAATACTGTATGAGCATTGGTTAGAATATTGTTAGCATTTTTAAAAAACACCTTTAAAAAATATGTTGCCATAAATTTCTGCCAGGCGCCACGAAATCCTCGCCTTCACCGCGCAGGTCTGGCTCTCGACCTTGGCCTAGAACTTGACATTGGCTGGGCAGCTGACCCACAAACCTCGGCAGAACAATATCCGGTGAAAATCAATCCCATCGCAATCAGAATTTCTTTACTCGTAGTACATAAGCTCGTAAACCCGGGTCGTGTCGAGTAAAATTAAATTGCTGCTTGGAAGGCTGATATATTTGCGCCTATTACTGCTTGAAGTTTAGAAGAGTATGCGGAAGCTGAGATGTCCTTGAAATGGTGTCATCTTCCGGCCTTGAACAGTAAGTAGTTCAAACTAGTACTTTTTAGCAGTTTTGATAAACTAGACTAGAAGATACTAGTGAGTGGTTTATGAATAAGATTTTTTATATCCTTTCAATTGTTCTATTCAGTCATGTAGTTTTTGGAACATTTTGTTTATGTTTCATTGTATTTCAATAAATATATCATCGTGTACCTAGGTTCTTATATTCTAGGTCTGTGGGTATACCTAACATTGTGTTGTAGGTAGCTCTGCTCGATGCTTTGCTTGCAGTGAGGTGTCGTGTTGTTGCTAGGATAGGAAGCCATCCTAGAAACAACGCGAGAAGGATCAAAATAAAAACAACGTAGGTATACCTAACCAATTTGGGGAAACTAACGATTTAGTTATAGTCTGAATGCTATAACTTACCCTTACGTTTAATAATTACTTATCAGCCTGACTATGTACTCATTAAGTCGGTGCTTATAACAAGCTTAATGACTTATGGAGGTAGGTATTACTTAAACAAAATAGGTGTTAGGTCAGCTAGTATGTATCTACTAAATAATAATTTTTTGTGCCTTGGTATTTAATTACATTACTTACTTACGTAAGATATAGGTGGGTAGGTAGGTACATAATAATATTTAAATGGGTATTTAATAATAAATAACGCATAAATTAAAGGGATGAAGATATAAAATGACCATAACAATAACACAGCCTACCCATTTGTTCCAACTTTACCTGATTCGGAAAATAGCACGTGCAGGATAAAATACTCGCATGAGCTCACCGTGCGGTTTTCCTTGCTCAGATAATTATTCGGTATTTTAATTAAATATTAAAAATAGGTAGGTCCTGTATCATTTATTTTGTAAAAATAATTCTATATTGTATTGATGACTTCATCGAAATAGTTCTGTTTCATTCTACTTTAAAAGAAACCGAAGAAATACGTGCATGCAGAAATACGTACAAATTCCTTGGGGCATGCAAACTAGATACTTAGGTTTTTTTTATGAGAATGAATGACGTGACGAGCTGGTCGTTCACCTGATATTAAGCAATACGGCCGCCCATAACAGTTGCAGTGTTACTCGGAACTTTAAAATAATAAAGTTTCGCGTGACACTGCACTGCGCACGTCATCCTGAGACATCACACAGTCTAGTAACCAGATTACTACACTGTGTAATCAGGTCATAAAGTCTCATTTGCCCAGTAATTTCAGTAGCTACAATGCCCTTCAAACCGGAACACAGTAGTGCTTGCACACTACTGCTTGGCGGCAGAATGACTGACAAAGCGGTGGTACCTACCTAGACGAACTTTGCAGAAAAGTCCTACCACCTAGTAGTTATGTAGGCCTGAACTGAACCCATAAAGCAATCACATAAAAAAAACAATTCGATCGATCTCAGGGATGAATCGACTCTGCAAGACTTCAAGACTACTCGTGCAAGGTACCTACCCAATTAATTTAAATTAAGGGTGCTCCTTAGATAAAGTGGGGTGCTCAAATGAAGTCGATCGTGCAAATGTAAAGACCCACAGCATATACCTACTTCCAATGTCCATGCTCCAATCACCTTTACTTTGGGCTTAGCTATATACTGGGTGTGATTGAATTCATTAGCATCCTTTGAAACTAGGTACCTACTCCTGATACCGGTCAATGCGGTCACGTGTGGACCAAAATTTTTGAATTCTAACACATTGGTTTGGTAATAATAATAACTCCAAAAAGTGGAATAACTTACTTAATCAAATGCTACAAAAGAAAATTAAAAACGTTTACATGTATCAAAATCATCCGTGCCAACTGCGTTAGGCGCCGCAGCAATCCTCATAATTGTCAATAAAAATGAAATAATTTACACTCTTTACTCTTTAATGGTCATCTATAAATGATGTACTATCATTGGCTCAATTTATGCTAATGAATTAAATTACATCCTATATAATAGATAGATAGATCAACACTTAATTAAATTAAACGTAATGCGTACAGGAGCTAACTTATATTATTATAATATCTGTACTAGTAGGTACCTACTACTGACAATAGGCGGTCTTATTGCTTCAAATGATTTCTTGCAGAGACAAACTGGATGGAATGGAATAAATCTGTAGCTAGGAATTGAGACATCAACACAACACGATATAAAAGAGTAGGAATAATATTTGACTTGTAGGTAGGATCAACATCCTACCTTTTGTCTTAGGTCTGTGGCGCCAGCGTTTAAAGGTGACGGGAACGGCCACGCCCATATATATCCAACCTCATCTCTGCTCGGCCTTTCTGTAGGTACTTACCTATTATCTTGATAGAATTGCTCAAATACGTAATCAATTTTAATTATTTCAAATATAAAACTAACCATAAGTTTCTACACAGTGCCATTATCGCTGCGCCTGCGCTTCCTGCCCAGTTTCCTGTAACGCCGCCGATAGCGGATTTTATTTGTGCTAGTGATGGTGCGATTGTGCGACACGGGACTTTTACCACTCAATCGTCTCGCTTGTCAAGTTGTCAAAATTGGAAATTGCTTGTCTATAAATGACAGGAGTTTTTAAATTAAACTCTTATGCACCTTTGTTAAGGTAATATTGGAGACGTCAAATAAGTGGCTGCTAAAATAGAGTCTGGCAAAACTAACTCTGCAGTGACATATTTTGGAACCCCCAAAAACTTTTTCATATAGCAATCAGTTTTTCATGTCATGCCTGTTCATTATGCATGTCAATTACATGTCAGTGGATTAAACAATCTGAATTTTCTGATTGGTTGTATTTTCGAGAGGAAGTAATAGTTCAACCAATTAAAAGTGTTAAAAGTTAATTGAAGTATGCATTGTGCTACCAAGATTTTATATGACATGACACCAATATGAAGGCACCGCAGAGTTAGCTTTGCGAGATATACCTATAATAATTAATATGTAAGTAATTAATAAATAGTTCAAATAACCGGTCTCAATCTCGGTTTCCAATTGTTAATTATTTCAAAGCAATTATAGAGTCCCCTTATTTTAAAACAAGTTGAGCGAATGAGTAAGTTCGCGACAATCTATTATAATTAAAAAAACACGTTTTTAATGCACTGTCATTGTGGCAGCCTCTGTGGTATGTTGGTTGAGCAGCGGCTCATAAATCGGAGGTGGCGGGTTCGATTCCCACGACAGGACAATTATTATTTGTGCATAGAAAAAAAAGCGAATAATTTGTTCTTTTTCTGGGTGTTGTGGCCCATGCCATGGTTCTGGTAATTCTTGGGTCCCTCGATAATTATACAGTATCCTAATTAGGGTCCAGGTTATTTTTCATTATCATTGTTAAACTTTGTAAGTAATTAATATTTTGCCAACGTAAAAACTAAGAATCTTTAGTTCAGGGCGGTTGAATGAAAGCATCAAACTGATACTTACAGTAACCCAAAGATCAAGGGCTAGAAAGAGCCTGACGCGACGTCCCTAGCTAAAATGAAAAAGAACATAATCTTCTGCAAAATATCGACAGAACATTTTTAAACCAAAAACTGAAAAGTTAGGACTTCAAAACAGAAAACACGGAGAGCGACAACATGTTCGGTGCAGTTAGTCCCTTTTATCAAAAATCTTATTGTGTCCCATCCCTACTCTATATCAAAACGTAGTTTTAACCATTATCCCTCGGTCCAGCACCAGTGGCTTCTAATTAGTGGAATAACTCGCGGCTTTCCCTGTAGATAAACCACTGTTTATAACACTTGAATGTGGTTTTGTGGCGGTAGTTCGCTGCGGCCGCTTAGCTGGCTGGTTCATCCAAGAACGGGTATGTTGAATTTACTAATAATCGGTGGTCCCTATTTATGCACAATTAAGTTTAAAACTGTATAGTAGTTGTAAATCAATGGAACGTGGTGTCGTCATTGTTGTGCGGAGGTTTCAGCTTCAGGTAAGTGGCAAAGCGCATTTTAATTGTCTTCAAGTGGTTGTATTGTAAAACAGTGTTTTTAAATGTAATTTGATGGTGACGCCGACAGGGTAGGTTAAGCATATTATTAATCTAGTTCTTAGTATTTTGTAAAATATGTGTATCTATTGTGTGTATCGCTAAAAACATCTCGTAGGTACGTAGTATTTCTTGCGGGTAGGTTCCTATTACTCCTCTTTTCTTAGGGTTCCGTACCCAAAGGGTAAAGCGAACCCTACTACTAAGGCTCCGCTGTCCGCCTGTCTATCACCAGGCTGTATCTCATGAACCGTGATAATTAGACAGTTGAAATGTTCACAGATGATGTATTTCTGTTGCCGTTATGATAACAAAGACTAAAAAAACCCGAATAAAAAAATAAAAAATATATATATGTGTGGACATTTCACACAGCGCCATCTAGCCCCAAACTAAGCATAGCTTGTACTATGGGAACCAGATAATTGATACAATACTTATATACTTTTTTGTTTGTAAATACATACATAGAATACAATATAACACCCAGACGCAGAGCAAACATCTATGTTCATCACACAAATGTTTGCCCCGGGTAGGAAACGAACCCACAGCCCTCAGTTCAGAAGGCAGGGATACTACCAACTGAGCTATCGGTGATATTTTAGGAGGTTCCCACACAACTAACGTGATTTTTTCGCTCGTCTTTATACATAATGGTACGGAAGACTTTGTGCGCGAGTCCGACACGCACTTGGCCGGTGTTTTTCAATTAACTATTGATGGTACTTAAATAAAATTTACGATTTATGTAGCAGTCTGCTTAGCGTAGTCAACAGATTAATTTTGAATTATTTTATTTAATCTGTTGATTACGCTAAGCAGGCGATACTGTAACTTTAATAGAAGAAAGAAGAACAAAGTAGAAGAGCGAAGAAAGAAGAAGACTCTTGTCGGTTGCGGCTCATCGTATGGCAGTTTGCTGTGTTGTATTTGCCAGCTGCCTAGCGAAGGGCAACAAATGACTGAGTTTTTCGACGGGTAAGAAGAAGAAAAGAGGAAGAAAGAAGATGCGCTGGACGATAAGTCCGACAGCTCAGTTGTTAGTAGACCAGCCTTCTGAACTGAGGGCTGTGGGTTCGATTCCTACTACAGAACAAACATTTGTGTGATAAACATAGATGTTTGTTTTGTGTCTGGGTGTTATATTGTATTCTATGTATGTATTTACAAACAAAAAAAAGTATCTAAGTATTATATCAGTTATCTGGTTCCCATAGCTTTGCTTAGTTTGGGGCTAGATGGCGCTGTGTGAAATGTCTACACATATTAAATAAAAAAAATATGCCACAGTGCGGCGACGGCGGTGTTAGATTTGCTTTTAGTTACTGGCGGAGCGTTATTCCTCTGTGATTGGCGGTATCACAGAATAGATATAACGTACGTCAAACGTGTCCTCCCACAGTTCCTGGTTAAAGTAAACAGATCACAACTTTTTTTTTTAAACGCTAAAAATTTAATTTCGGCCCTAGTCTTAGTGGTTAAGTCGCATCTGCGGCAATGTTGTCATCACCGAATATTAATAGGAACCTTTCATCCCTTTGGATGCGCTCTATTTTTCTTTTGGACTTCAGTTGACAAGAATTTGTTTGAAAGATAGAAAACAAGAAAATCTTATGAAGAATTACGTTGACCAACAATGACGTTTCATTATAATAATAATAGTGCACCAATAGCTCCAAGATTTTGGGGTCATTGTTTACATAGTATGCATAGCTTGCTTATGTAGGTATAGGTAATGGTCATTATCATTATGCGTGTTTTTATTACTAAGGCTCCGCGGTCCGTCTCTCACCAAGCTGTAGGTATCTCATGAACCGTGATAGTTAGAAATTTTTGAGAGAACAGTTGAAATTTTCATAGACTTAGAGATTAGAGATTAGAATAGAGATTTAAGTCATCAAGCATTTGTGTTGATGTAACTTGACCATGCTGGTTGGGATGATTCTTAAAAAATCACTCAATAGATGGCGCTACCAACCCCATAAGTTGGTTGTATAAGATGAAGGAAAAATTCGGACATGAGACCACTTGTCACGGTAGCTTAAGTAAAGCATATCCCGGCTTGAGGGATGGATGGATGCGGGTTCAATCCCCGCTCGTGATTCTAATTTTTCCTTTACAAATTAATCTGTAGATTACGCTGAGCAGGCGATACTGCTATAAAAATCATAAATATTAAGTCATTTAAGTATTTCTGTCACCGCTATAACAACGACATTAAAAAGCCCCATACAACAAACGTGATTTTTTGCACGTTTTTATAGATACTGGTACGGATCCCTTCGTGTGCGAGTCCGACTCGCACTTGGCCGGTTATTTGATTATGTACTTAATAGCAGCAGAGCTTCGCCCAAAAAGTTATAGCCGCGACCGTCGCTCATCACATTCGCTTGCGGGCTTGATGAAATGTTTTATTTTTAACAATCAGAGCCGCAGCTGCCTAGTTTCGTTATTTTTATGTAATGTAGGATTGTTATACTGTGTTAGTAGCGACACGTAGCGATAAGCAATATACACCTACTGTAACTATGTAATACTATTAATTATTACCGTTATAGTAAATTGGTAAGTTGTAGGTATACTATTTACCTAAAAGCATAGAATTAGCATAGAATAAGTCATAGAATATAGGCATAAAATATAGGAATATTCTATGCATAAAAGCTTTTTCGTAGAGTTTACTTCATAATACTAGAAATTTTTAACGACTTTGTAGAGCTGAATTTTTTATAAGTGCCAGAGTTTATTGAATAATTGCAGAAACTGTGCCTAAACTAAAAATATGTAATCATAACAAAATTATGGGATCGGAATTATAACAGTTGGAATCCAACCTCGGATGGAGAATCATAAAATTTTTAGGAACTAAAAGCACTTAACAACAGTTGTTCAAAATAATTTTATGGGAGGTCTTCACTCTTCACACAGATATGATGGCTCCGCGAGAGCCCGTACGGTGCCATAGATCTGGTTCTGGCACCAATTAAACAGCCTACATTTCGCGAATGTACTTACTTGCGTTCAGTTACTTGTTCTAAGCAAGAACGCGATTAAATTTACCTACGTTAAAAATTTATGTGAACATGGCTGGTTTCTAGATTCAAAAGGAATTTATTTATTTATTCCTTCTTTATTTATGAATCTTCGGTTCAAGATGTAATTATGAGGAATAAAGGTAAATGGATGTCGGAACTCGCGGGTTCGATGTTCGATGCCTGTGCAGGCACAAGCCGCAACACAAGGTCGCCTGCTGAAGATGCGCAGAACATGTTTCTTTTATTTTAAACCCCGACGTTAAAAAGCCCGCCCGGCCCGGCCTAGGTGGTGGTGGCACAAACAAATGAACAAATGAGCTGATCATAGAGCTCTATGTACCTAGTACAGAAGTCTTTGGAACCGATTTTGATTTTTGTTAGTTGAAAGTTATCAGTTGTTGGAAAACTATGGAAATTTTCTTCAAGTTTATTAGATAAATTAATTATTGAGTTCGCCGCTACACGCGCTAATAGTAGCGCATGCCAAAAATGTAATAAAGGTACTAGCTTTAAAGTTTTTTAGTTTTATGTGTTGGGGGAGAATTCAAGTTTGATAACTTACATAATAGTAGGACATAATACCTAATGTAGATCTACCTTCTAGGTAGATCCTAAACCTACTTAACTAGAATCGGAATATATTTTTACTCATAGGTAAGTAGGTATATACCTAGAGTACCTACCTACTAGTATTAACTTAGCGCCTAAGTAGGTACATAATAGGTGTATTAAATTGGTATATTAATTATAATACCTACATAAGATATTATAATTAATATAATATCCATGGGTATAGATTAATTGTGTCTTAATCGATAGCTCTCAATGTAAACAATTGATAATTCGCTCATTAAACTATCATCTAGGACCTACACTGCCTACCTACATTAATTTCAAGAACCTACCTACAATACCTACCTAGGTACCCATAGGTACCTATAGGGTCATTAAATGTACATTACATATTCCTACATATTACATTCCTTTAAATGTTTAGCAGTTGGGCGATTTTAAAAATATCGATAATTTTGATTATGATATCGATATGTCACCGTCTTATTGTAAAAACCGTTAGTTTATAAACCGGTCGATATTTCGGTTGTTTATAATTAATCCGCATCACTTCGTTTTATTGTATTTGTGTACTTCTAATGTGGTCAAAACTAACCTAACACTCGTCACTTCGCTCGTCGTCGTAACCTACTGGTTAGCCACCCACAAATGACTTTAAAAAAACAATAAATTACCGCAAATATTGTGGGATTGTTCACAATTAAACGCTACTAAAACCCGTTTTTTATAAACTCACCGCTAGGCACCGACTGTTTATAAATAATCGAAATATCATCCGTGTTATTGTAAGACAGATTGTCAGATTGCAATAAATCGAAAAAAAAAAGCGCAAATACTT
The DNA here is from genome assembly GCA_963580505.1 of Ennomos erosarius. Taxonomy (NCBI): domain Eukaryota; kingdom Metazoa; phylum Arthropoda; class Insecta; order Lepidoptera; family Geometridae; genus Ennomos; species Ennomos erosarius. The sequence continues at coordinate 11,693,006 of OY756998.1, forward strand.
GTTCTGTGTCTGGGTGTTGTTGGACCATGGTCCTCGTAGTCCCTGGGTCCCTAGATACAGGGAATCCTAGTTAGGGTCCAGGATCTATGTATGTGATCGTTGGGCGTTAGTTATTTATTTATTTTATTTAGTTTATAAATAACCGGTTTTATTTTCGTTTTTTTATAAACAAACGGTTTTTACAATAAGACGGTGACAGATATATTCGGTACGGTCTACCTACCGCTTAAAAGCTGAGAATTTACATATTATTTTTAGTTCCATCCCATACGTTGTGTTATAGGATAAGCTTTTAAACTATTTATGTACCTGGGAGTCATAAATATTGTAGTTTTGTTGATGTCGTGCGTTGCAAGGCCGAGGTGATCATTTTAGTCGTGGTCAACGGTCGGAAATTATTGCCCTGGGCGCTGCACAACATAGGTGAGTGAAGTTTTATTACGAGATGTTTTATTAGTAGGTAAGTTAAGTACCGGAATGAAGCTCCCTCTGGCGCTTTTCGTGTCACGTCCTGGAGCAAAAAGGATTTATGCAAAAAAATATAAAAAAAATACATTTAAATTCCAAAGCAGTTTTAGTAATTTTGTTAAGTAGATACTAATACCTGTCCACTTAATTACTTTAATTACGTACTAAAAAAAAATTACATGTAAAACTGGGGATTCAAAATTGTGAGTGGTCGTTTTCCGTAGTACCTACCGCTGCATTAATTAATTGACTATCTTTCAAATCTGTACATAGGTAAGGCTTAAAAATTTGCTATAACGATTCCATACATTTCTGGAGGTAGGTCTAGGTACTCTATTATTAGTCTAGCTAGGTCCTTAGGTTACGGTTACTCCTGGCAGTTGTAATATACAACTGTCGAGATGTTGTATTGTGGTACGATAAACAAAACTGCACGTTAAACTGGCCGATGTCCAAGATAGCGGTTAACAAACAGTTCGAATAGTTACCGTTAATAAAATTCAGGTCACCTAGGTAAAATAGGCTAGACCTAGACCTAAAACCTATGTATTTCATACATTGTTATCTCGTAACCTACTTAAGACCGTGGGGAGCCGATGGATGCAAGAGGCAAGCAGCCGCTTAAAGTGGCGCTCTTTGGGGGAGGCCTATGTTTAGCACGTCTTCAGGCTGATGATGGGTTCATCATCAGCCTGAAGCTACTTAACTAGTATTATTAATGAGCAAGTAACGTGTGGCTCAGTGGTTAACCGAGCGACTTTCTAACCGACACACCCAGGTTCAAGTCCCGCTCGGCCCTGCACCAGACTTTTCAAGTTTTGTGAGGAAATTGGACTCGTTCTTCGTGAAGGAAAACCTCGTGAGGAAACCGACATGTTTAAGAATCACTAAATTCGAGACATGCGTCATCCACCAGCCCGCACTTGGCCAACGTAGTGAAGACCCACGTGCTCAGCACTGAGAACATTTGGGCTGATGAAATTATCCTTAAATAAGTGTATTAAATACCCAGTAGGAGCGTTAGGTACCTAGCTAATACTTATATCAATACTTTCAACTTTTGATTGGTGAAACTCACCCTTATTAGAAAGGTACCTATTTAATTAAACTACGTATAGTACTAAGTTGTAACCTACATAACACATTCAGCATCATCACATAACTTTAAGATTACCCCTATTTACATATAAATCACGTACGCAGTACGCAGTTATAATTACTGGATAATAAAAAGAATATTTTAAAATAATGTTCATAAAAACTCATTAATAACGACCCAGGAAATGGTTCGGGCGCGTGAGATAACCGAAGAATTGTCTGCATGCCTAAAGTACCTACATAATGTACCCACAATACTACAATAATAAAATTGCAGCACTCATCATAACTTTGTAAATTACTACACATAGCCAGCATACAATCATACAACCTACTTACTTATTTTATGATTGGTGTATTAGTAAGTAATGTAGTAGTAGCTTTAGTAAATGTAGTAGTTTTTTAATTATTTTCATATTTAAATAATTTATAAACAATAAACCTATATAACACACAACAAAAAACTACCTGCTAACTACTACATTATATATTCAATCAATCAATCAATCAATCAATCAATCAATCAATCAATCAATCAATGTTTATTAAGTACAAGTTACAATTTTGCATGTAGAAGCTTACCATACCAAAATATATTATATTATACACAAGTGGACGTTAGTGATGTCACACGAACCGACGCATATTGACTTAAGAGACGCAATGTTTGGCCACCGGAGTATTTTCTGGCGATCATCGTCTCCAAACTAAGAAAATCTTGTATTTCAGAGTACTAGAGTACTAATATTATATCTACTTCATTTATATTTTAGACACTGCACATTTTCACTATCCGGTAAAATTGGGATTGAAGTGAATAGGTCATCAAAATAAGGTAATATAATAAAAATGTATCATTAAAATATTACCGGCAGGAGTTCATAGGTACTTCATAATTTTGTAGGATATGTGGGTATGCATTCAATAAATAATTAATATTATACAAAGAGTAGGGTAGCTATGTAAGTTTTAAGATCGCCATTCGAAAATACAGCTGTGTCCCGAATATAAGCCTATTTATTTGTTTCGCCTCCTGTAGGAACTTTACAAATTTTAACCCGGTTTATAGAACTATGTTTTAGACACTGCTAAATTAGGTACTTATGCGGTAGGTGCAAAATCGGAACTGGCCGAAGTATCCCAATTTTTACAGGAAATCGGGGAGTACTTACTTTTTAAAAATAAAAGGATCGAATTCTTTAAAAATGCTAGGAATCGCTAAATGATTATTTACAAAACAATATTTTTTGTAAAATCTCAACTCAACAATTGATATTCTGCTGCAAAGGTTGAGATTGGTACTTATTAAAATTATTTTTTCAATTTTTCACAGTTCCCAAACTAATAATTTTATTCAGAGGTATAGTAGATAGATAGAGCTGACCACAAACAAAATTATCTCGCCCGTATTTCCGGTCTTTATATATATTTTCTGATGGGAAATTGTAAGTCTAAGTTCACCGATAACAACTTGCGTTTAAAGAAAATCCCACGCCCCTCCATTTCGGCGGGAGGCTGCACGGCACGCGTGCGCCGCTTTCAGTCGTTTACCGTTTGGCGCCAAAAAAGATACGCACGATACCGGCCGAAAGAATCCAACCACAAAAAAGTTTATGAACATTCAATTTTCTTCAAGGAAATCAGACAAATAAAAAACTTATTATCTTCTGCAAATAAAATAAATTCTTGCCATTGTATTAGACGAATACCGTTATCCCTAGTGCATCTTTTGAATCAGGCAGATGGTTTTACAGTGTCGTTTTGTATAAATAGGTTGTTTATAAGTGGCCGGCGAAGCATCCCTCGCGACTGTCTCTGGAGGAACGCGTGTGAGCGAGCATCAGACATGTACCGGTCAGTGCGCATTTTAAAAGACCTTTTTTAACCGCGAGTCTCAAGTTCATGGCTAAATGGATGTGCACCGATGACAACTTTTTGATCGATTGGTGAAATTTGAAAAGAAAATTCAAAGTGCTTTTGGAAGATGGTGGCCGGCGCGGTAGCTTTATTTTATTTATAACAGAATCAGAGAAATAACTATAAAAAAGTTTATTTAAGTAATTATTAGTGTATCTAGATCATTGGATTTCTTATTTGATCGAGGTATGGATCACTCTTCGTTTTTCTCTAAGCGTTAGTTATTATTTTTAGCTTGTTTGAACTTGATATTCAACTTTTTTAAAACGAAGCTACATTTCTATAGATAAAAATTGGATCTTTCTATTAATCGCAGTCGTAACAGGTTACACCTGTTTTGGAAGGATTTTTAATCACAGGCGGCCAGGAGATTGATTCTGGTAAAAAATTTAATGATGCCCAAATCTCTAGAGATTTGCCATTTGATGATAATAGTGCACGCCACTTTTTAGAGGATCGTCTTTTGTTTGTCACTTGATAAAAAGTTCTGCTAAGTAGGATAATTACCTATTCAATTTTTCGACCCAAACTAAGTATCGTAATTTTGAACTGTTTTATGCTTTTATGTAAGTAGCTACCTACCTAAGTGTACCTATATTAAAAAAATAATCTAAGCACTTAAATTATTTGCAAAAATAATAATGTTATAATATAAATATGACTACAGCCTACTAACGAATACCAATACCCGGTTCCAACTTTATAGGTATAGCAAAGTTCTGTGTTCCAACTGCTGACTGATTTTAAAGTTCGAAAATGGTTTCAATTGTTTTTGAATAATTCGTAATTTGAAATCTACCAGTGATTAAAAATAAGTAGGTAGGTAATTACCTACAAGGAAAACAAATACGGCAAAAGAGCGGTTGCGTCGCGTAATTTTCTCACGTATAGGTACAATAACCTATTTAATAATATTTATTTTAAATAATCGGTAAGGAAAATCCCATCGGCAGACCGAACCCAAAATTATTCTAACTTATTAATTACTAAGTACAGCAGCGAATAGTTAAAAGTAATAGAGTAGGTACGTACCTACAAGCTGTTAAGGTCTAGTTTAGTATAAATGTTTAAAAAAAAAATTGTTTAAACATTATAGTAGGTACAAAGAATCTACGACCAGTTCAAAAATTAATTATCAAAAAAAATTACGTGCCTTATAGGTAGGTACACCGGATGTTTTTCTTCTCCCATTAAATAATATCGTGCGACTTGCAATGCGGGCTACCTATTATAATTTAAGTATAAAGGTCCCACCAATTCAATATAATCCAGCAACCTCTAGTCAAACCAAAAGAGACAATGTACAAAAACTACAAAACTATTCATTGTCTCAAACAATACCTAAGCACGGGAACCTAATTATTTACAATTAGGTATACATACCTACTGGTAATTAACTGATTGGCGATACGATCTTTGTGCTTCTGGTTTTTAAATATATTTGGCTTAATGAGGATGGACCTAATGACCGTATTTTATATGTCATACAAAATTAACGATTTTTGAATGGCCAACGTTTAAGATGAGCAGCAGGTACTTCATCTGCGATGTGCAGTGTAGCTTTTGCTTTGATGAGGGATTAATAATAAGTTATTAATCCTTCATCAAAGAGTTTTTGTAGTCACATGGTATCAATATTTAATTTTGACATTGAATAGTTTTCGAAAGCGTTATCAAAATAGAATTTCACCCACAAAGCAAGAAAAATACAATTCGCCCCGCCTCCCGATGTCATATTCTTCAAAGCACTGTGATTTCACCACTGATCCGAACAGTTGCATTTTGATAACGGTGTACCGATTATAAGTAAGTAACCTACCTACTTCTGTTAATAGCCCCCTAGCGAGATAAGTGCGAATTTAAGGACTATCAAATTTTAGTGCAGAGCATAATAATATAATACTGTTCACATTGTAATCCAAAAGCATTAAATACCCATGTCTCCTTTTCAAGGAATCTTGCACCACCTCGCACTATTTAATTACTACATACATTCCAGTCCTTAAACGGTAACGTAACAGACTGTTTCCAAGTTATCTCCAAATCTACACACAGCAACAATGCAAGGAGCGTATCATAAATACCCATTTTGTCATGTAAACCAATTAAACACTTGCGTAAAACTGAGGCTATTGTGTCCACGGTAGTTAGCGGTGACAGAAAACAGCTACTGTCGGCAAAGAAACCGCGATAAATTGTAATTTTAAGAAGCTTGTACGCGGCGTGTTAGGAGAAACATTAACCGCCGTTACTCATCGTAGGTAACTGATACGCGCACTTCAACACTTTCACTATACTGCATTGGGTTAAGCTATTTGCAGGGGGTGCAAATAGACTGCTTCCACAACAGGATCAGTAACAATCGCCTTAGCCTGGTTGGCAGGTACTCGCAGCTGCATTATGTTTCTTCATTAAAATTTGGTTTCCCCATGGTGAAATTGACGAACGACGATAACGCAAAAAGACACAAAAAGATTGCAGCCATAGTTCATTATTTCGAACACTCCATTATAAAAGTTTCACTCACGTTATAGAGTTATAGATCACTGATGAAATTTAATATCCGGACCTCGCTGACTCACGAGGGTAGACCGCTTTAGCAGGGTCGCCATGTACGGGGCGTGTTAGGAGACGAGTAAAAACAACGAGATCATGATTAATACTCACTATTTATTATAATAAAACGCGGTTTTAATATGGGTTAAACTAGGGCACCTTAAACAATAGGTATAGCTAGTTAATATAGCTCTCTACCGTACAAGCTGGCTAAGTGCCTTAATTGTATGTTGCCATATTTTAATGAAAATTGATTAATTGACCCGTTATGATGATGCAATGCATTAAATTTGCGTGTAATTTTATCAGGCACATTCTGGCACATTTCTTTAAAATGCATGTCGAAGCATAAACTTTCATGATTCGTGAACTCCTCGTATCAAAAGTAACTCAATGATTGTGATCGCAACAGGGATAGCTTTTTTACGAATCGATCTTGATTTATTTCGTACCTACCTACATCTGCATCTGCCTAAATTAGATGGCGTGATCAAAAACAAAAACGCGATTAAATAAAACTAATGGCCAAATAACTGAATCTCTTAATTCAGTAGGGAGGTACAACGTCAGAGGGCTTGGATTCTCTTCTTAGCGAGTCGATATGGCAAAGTTGTTACCTAAGTAAATAGTTGCGGCCCAGAACCTGGCTACGTCAACTGCATTGCTGGTGGCATCCATAAGTTCCTGCATCGAGCAAGAGCTTGGATTGAGTGGTCCAGAGTTAGTCAGACAGACCAAATGCACTTCTTCGTAAAAAATAAAAACTCTTGTTACATTTTGAATGTGTGGTCTGTTGTGCGATTTATTTAACGATCATTGCCGCATTCATTAGGAAGCCTATGCGGATCTCCGTCGCGTCGCGAATGTTTTCAATGTAACTTCAGTCACGAAAACTGGAAGCTACCATTGCACTTGATTGCAAAATGAATGTTGAACATTTCTGAGGAAATCCTATGAACCACGAAATTATTTCTTTATAGATCCATACGACATGTATCTGCAGAACAATCAACCGTCATTAACTGAACTAATGAGACAAAAGCCACGCACAGTCAATGGATTGAACTACTGGGAGCGGAGGATTCGATAGACATAGGTTCCCACATTCTATGGTTCCTACCTAGGTATTATACGCGGGTTTTGAAAGGGTTCCAAAAATGGGAAAACTGGGATAGTGGGTATACCACAGATCTTATAAAAAACGATACCTACTTACTTACGTGTTTAATGACGTTCTCATCTCATCATCATCATCATCATCATCATCATCAGACTATTAGCGGATGTTTTAATAACTTATACTAAATTTAGATATTTCTTCCAAAAATTACCCATTTTTCGCAGCATGGTCAAACGACTTTATCTAGTCACTTATTATGATAGCGTTATACGATTATAACAAACATGCAAAAAAGAAAATCATTACATAAGCAACCGGCAAGAACCCCTGCGCGTGCGCCGCCGGCGTGTCAACAAGTCGGGTCAGGGCTCTGTTTGCCCGGTCCTTACGTAAATGCGTGTTTGTTCGTTTGCCGCGTGTTTGCCCGCGACTGAGCTATGGTAATTAAGCACTGACACCGATTATGGTGATTGAGACCTTGAAAACTATTGGATTTACTCCGAGATGGCGGAAATGTTAAAGCAAAGAGAATAGGGTATAGTGCGTGCTTCTTTTTCAAATTTCACGCGGCGCCAGCGTCCGTTTACATAAACTCTACTGCGATTATTTGTAAACGTTCTTCAATCGCACAACACACATGACACACACAGTGTAACATTTTCAAAAATGTTTAATGTGTTGATTTAATAATAGTGTAGCTTACACTATTATTGAATTATTGAATCAACACATTAAAACATTCGCAAAAAACTTCTTGCAGACACATTTTTGCACCATTAAATTAATCTAGATTTTAGATGTTATGTTTTTTCTTGCAAAGAATATAAAGATTTATTATGTAAGTATGTATTTTATTAGGGTCATTCCACTTGGCACTTGCAAAGCAGCCATTAGCGAAGATAAATCGAAATTGCTACATTTCCATATTATGATTATGCGAACTCGTAAATAAATGGTAAAATATATACCAGTGGAAATTAAAACAAGTTTTTAGAATACATTGACTGGTCATTCGGATCTTCGGATTCGTGAGCTGGTCTTAATTAATAGTAGATTAATTATGATTCGTCAGTAGTATAGATGAATATACCTTATTGCACACAAAATACACACAAAGATAACAAAACAATACGAAATAACTGTCAAAACTATTGTGTGTAAAATAAGAAAAATGTTGTTTATCAATAACAATGACAATACAGAAAATACCTGCGTATAGAGGAACTAAAATGGCAATTAGATATACTTACGGTTACAGTGTATTTACGGTTTTCCAAAGTTAGCAATGAACTTGGAAAAGAAAAAGCCATAAAATATGAACTCATTAAACAGACTGCGACAATAAAATTGTAAGGAAACATAGACCAAGCATCTTACCCTCTTACTCATAATGAACTATTCAGGGAAGTAAGAGTAGTTTTAGAATTAATAGAAGGGTGGTGCCTAACAGTCAATCAATCAGGAAAATGTTTTTTCCTAATATAAAATACTAAGTCCAATCATTTAACATTTACAGACTACTTCTCACAATCCTGGTATGCCTGGATACTGCATCAGCAGCACCCCAGAGCAAGGAGAGTGACGTCACGTACGTCAAGGTCCAGCCCGCGGTACAAGACTCGCCGGTGGAAGCAGCGAGCAGCATCCGAGAATCTAGGATTGAAAAGCTACCACTAACCTTTCCGGGCAATGTCTCCAAAGGTGAAGAACCTCAGAAAAACCTGACGGACAATTCAGAGAGTACCCCCTCCGAAAACCCATTAGATAACAAATCTGATAGCGTTGTAGACAACTCTGATGACTTGTCAGAAAACAAATCCGACTTAACAGAAAACTTGGATTTGTCAGAAACCAACCAATCGGATACCATTTCGGATGTACTCAACTCTGATGAAATCAGCACAACTGATGACATACCCATAGTAAACCCAACTGATGACTTGTCAGAATCGAACAGCGACAACTTATCTGATACTGTACCATCAGACACCAACCAATCTGACCGACGCGCTAGAAATTTCGAAGCATTGGAAACAACGGAAATAAATGAAGATGCGACTGAGAAATACGAAGACGAGCTGATAGACCACACTGCATTAGAACGGCCTCGAACAAGATCGCCGCCGAAATTCATCCCAAAACCGCCAAAACTGAGCTACTTTCAGAAACCAGTGTTCCAGAGCTATTCATCGAATTTACTAGAGAATGGTGGGAAGAGGAAGTTTAGGTCGAGGTGCAGTTGCCAGAAGATATGGAACTGTCCCAAACTGCAGATAACGGTTCCCAGATGCCCCAATGAGTACTTTTTGTGTTGTTTCTGAGTTACACGGAGAAATTCTGATGGAAATAACTTCTGTATGAAACTTACTTCTGTTCCAAATTATAGCTCTAGATTAAAAAGCTACAGTACTTACTGGTAACACCGAATATATATATAACCTGTAGGTACAGTGTAATTTTGCAGTTGCACAATTTTAGAAACCGCATTTTTCGCGAAAATTACTATAGCTGCTGCCTGCGGCTGCGTACAAGGTTAACACGATAAAAAGCATGTCTTCCCCAGGTTTCCAACTATTTTCCATATCAAATAACATCAAGATCTATTCAGCCGGTTTGTGGGTGACAAATAGATAAAGACAGACAAGGATACTTTCGAATTCATAATATTTTATACGTAAAGATGTATTGGGTAAATGTGGTCGTTTTAAGAACATATTATGCAAGATTAATATTATTTCAGTGTCAATGCAGTCCTATATAAAATTACGTTAATTAAAATAAGTCTAATGCTTAGCGCACTAAAATTTTTACTCTTGGGTACTTATCCAAATGCGATGCAGTAAGTACGATAAGTGCGAACTTAGGACCTGTCTTCAAGTACAGGCGCGCGCATAAACGTACTTAGCAAAGTGGTTGCATTAATGTCGGTTTAGTTTAAATACTTAAACCCACCGAATTAGCTAGAAACGGAAATATTGGGTTTCATATGAAAATATTATATAATAGGCATTACAATACAATGTCTTCCTAACAAGGTGTCAAATAGTTCTGGCCTTCTATAGTAAGGTTAGATTTGTCTGAAGGTCTCACGACTTAACGTACAATAAATTATAAGACCGTATCTATGTATATTAAATTGTATTTTTCGATATAAATTAATTTATTGACAATTCAGTTGGTACTTAATTATTTATTACCTACCCTCAAGTTATGAAAAAGATAAACAAAATGTGTAGTATAAGTACTGACCTCGTTAAGTCCTCGCCGCAGTTCCGTGGCTGAGGACTTGATCTCCCGGAAGCGGTCGCCCACGCCATCGTCCCCACTGATCTCCAGGAAGCGGTCGCCCACACCATCGTCCCCACTGATCTCCCGGAAGCGGTCGCTCACACCATCGTCCCCACTGATCTCCCGGAAGCGGTCGCCCACACCATCGTCCCCACTGATCTCCCGGAAGCGGTCGCCCACACCATCGTCCCCACTGATCTCCCGGAAGCGGTCGCCCACGCCATCGTCCCCACTGATCTCCCGGAAGCGGTCGCCCACACCATCGTCCCCACTGATCTCCCGGAAGCGGTCACCCACACCATCGTCCCCACTGATCTCCCGGAAGCGGTCGCCCACACCATCTTCCCCACTGATCTCGCGGAAGCGGTCGCCTACGCCATCGTCCCCACTGATCTCCCGGAAGCGGACCCTCACATCTCCCTATTTTTTGTTACGATTATGATACAATTCAATTATTTTCATTTAATTAAATAGATTCACTATTTATTTACCGACTCCATTCGTACGTCCATAACGTTCGTTGGATCAACAGTGAACATTAGTTAAAATTTAATCAATAGTTAAAAATTAAATGGCTTCTTTACTTCTTGATGACGTTAACTGTCACGAGCGAAAACGAGATGGTATTTTAAGCATTAATTTTTAATTAACTTTTATAGGATATATTACACCAATGGACATGACTAATTTCTTGTTAAAACTAAAATTAAATACTGTATACACATAATAAATCGATATAATAACCATTAGAAACATGAATTATCACAAAATAACATAAACATCTCGACACAGTCGTACTTCGTATCGTATGCTAAGGTCCCAACACACACTTGGCATTTAACCACCTGCATTTAATCAGCGGATAAACACTGCCATGTATTAAATATTTTGACACTTTAATTTTGAACAGAATAAATCGTGCCTACGTCTAATTATAAACACATTTTATTTAAAAAATTATATATAATAAGGACGATATGAAAAATGCGTACCTACCTACATAATATTATTATTATCAATAACCATTCTGTTCTATACACGCTCTAATACAATATGGAAGAACGTTATATATCTTTCTTATAATTAAATTGAGTTATATTAGCCTTTACTTATAATTAATTTTTCTATAACTAATACAAGAACAAAAAGCTTTATTAAATGTCATAAGATTTGTAGCGTTATAAAAACCGCTGCGTGTTAAACCGCTGCGTGTTTCACACGCCACGTGGTAATTTATCTTTGGAATTTGTGATGTTGGAAAAAAGGACTAAGGATGCCCTTACTACGTGTTTTTATATGTATATGTCACCGTCTTTTTGTAAGAACCGATTGTTTATAATAAAACGCGGTTATATATAAACTGTCGAATAATTGCAAACGGGCAATGTGTCTCACAATAAAACGGTCGATTTATTGGTTATTTAAAATTAATCAGTATCACTTCGTTTTATTGTATCGCGTACTTCTAGAGTGGTCAAAACTAACCTAACACTCCTCCTCGCTTCGCTCGTCGTCGTAACCTACTAAAAAAACAATAATTTACAGATAGACGTGGTGCATTAATGCAGGTTCGTTCACAATTAAACGCTACTAAAAATCGTTCGTTTATAAACTCACCGCTGGGCAACGACTAATTATAAATAATCAAAAATCACCCGTTTTATTGCAAGACAAATTGTCTGTTTACAATATTTCGACGTTTTATAAATAACCGCGTTTTTTATAAACAATCAGTTTTTACAAACAGACGGTGACATATAGGTAAACAAACGTAGGTACCTAATATACATATTATCAACAATAATATGATACAAGTATAAGTAAATAATTATAACAGATATATTTGTAATTCACCTTTTAGGAACATTATGAATTAAATTTTTTACGTCAATTACTTATAAATTCAATCCTTTATAAAAAATAGTAATACCGCCAACCACCAAGTCTTGAATATTTTTCATGGAAGTGTAAATAACGTTGATAGGACCAACTAAATAGGTAATTACGTTTGATTGAAACAAAAACCGATTTTGACGATAACAAGAGTAGGTATATTGTTTTCCCACTTCCACCATTATAATTAAATGCAGTGAGAGAAAGCAATAGAAAAGTTGTATCAAAAAATTGTTATTAAAATTAAGTAAACTTCGGAATAAATTGGCCGTATTACTGTTGTTATTTATAACTAGGATTTTAAACTAAAAATTATATTTAAATACACTTACAAAACTAAACTAAATCTTATCTAATTCACAGAGGATTAAATTTTGAGCCTCGAAGGAAGATAAAATATAAATCTATAAACGAATAATTTTTCATAGATTTACGATATTTTTTTCCCGTATAAATATTGTTCAACAAGAGAAAAGAGATAGCAGAGTCCTAGCTGGGCTTAGAATATTTACTCTGTAGAAGTAGTTTTCACATGAACCTTTTAGATAGCAATTGTTTTGTCTGAAAGTAGTATTCGTCAACCGATCACTATGACAGCTCACATACTTTTTGTCACAAACATGACTTTGTAACAGACACAAAATGAGTTACGCGTATCGTCTACGTGATCAAATTGTGGTCACCCCTCCACAAAGGCCATCAACCAAGAGTTAAAGTTGAAGGGATGCAAGATCAGTATGCTCTGTTCCCGTTCTATCTCGGCCTAAGTAGTATATCGCTCGTTCTTTCTTTTTGTAGTGACGTCATGGATGCTCCTTCTATAATATTATAAGTAGCTAGGGCCCTATTGCATAAGTCTGCTATTGGTGATCGTGTCTCTTGCTCGCACTCAAAAACAACTAAATTGGTGCGGTCTGGGTGGCAGGCGATGTTCTTTACTTCACTGTTGAACAATGTTTTTACGTGCAAGTAAACAATTAATTTAACAATAATTATCTTACTTCAATACATCTGATTACATCAAGAACATTTTACAGACTAGAAAATTCGTCAACTCGTTCCCACTGACTACCTTTTGTCTTAATCTGTGCCCTTTTCTAAATGAGTAGCTTTATTCTATTTTTAAATGTTTTGTTTATTTAATCGCGTGGTAAATTATTTAAAAATTCCTTGGTATTATAAAAAGGTTTGGTTTAAGGTATTCTATATACTTGGATGATCCTTCTATCCTTTATATATAACGAATTACAAAAATTATCAAGTCTACCGATGTTGTTTATAATTTTCACAGATAATATTATAAGTATCTATTAACAAAAATTACAGAGTTTTTATAACATCGCTTCTTGCCCCCGGTTCTCATACGTTTGTTGAAGTTAAGCTCATGTCAATTTAAAATACGGAACGCTGATTGGTTGCCTGTTGATCATCGACTGTCTTAGACCAATGAGCGTATTATATTTGAATTTGGTAAGTTAACATAAGTTTGACAATCGTACGAGAACCCGTAGGTTACACGAGCCACTTGAGCACAGATTAACAATTTATATATTAGATACTTCAGAAGCCCTATCAAGTACACTATGACCCTCGGTTTCTCGATCTGTCAAACTCATGTCAACTAAACACACCAAAAACTGTGCGCTCGTTGGTAGAAAACACCCAATGATCCAGGCAACCAATGAGTGTTCAATATTTGGTGTAACGAGTTGACACGAGCTTAAGAAATATAGGAAAAACTGGGGATGAGTCCTACATGAGAAAGAAGAAAGGTTAGGAACAAGATAAAATTCACAAAAACAATTTAAATGAATCGATTTTAGCAGTCCGTGAAATTAGGGCTATGCGGACATTCCTAATACTGTCTCCCTCTTACCAATACAAAACTAAATCTATTATGACAGTAACTAAAATTGTTGCCATCCCTTTCACAAAAGGTCGAAATAAAAAGTACTGTCAAATTATTTTTTCTTACTGCATACTGCAAATCCTAAATATATCTCTGTATTTTATCGCTAAAATCTTCAGTACAATACGTTCATTAATTAAATCGTATAACATAGTAGCTTCAAGCGATTCTTGATACAAAAATCGATTCATTCAAATCGATTCTACTACAAACATTCAATTTGTTATGGAAGACATGTCAGTCTGCGGATAAGATGTCCACTTCTCTCGCACAACGTTCCTGAAATAAATATTAACTTTTACATTTCTAATACCTTGGGAAGTACGCTTGAAGTGAACTGTTTAGAAGGATGAAAACAGTACTTTTCGTCCCTGGAAAACGATCCTCCTGGCTGTTAAAAAATTTAAAAGCAAAGTTTGTGCGATGCATGTTCAATGGCGGCTGTGAAGTCGGCGCACGCAACACGGTGTGCACAGCGTGCGGTTTGGGGGCTTGAAGGGCACTTCACAGCCGCCATTGACGTTGATTCACACATGTCCCTAGTTTTACAGTTATTTTTCATTTATTTTTCACCTGACCTTATCAAGGCTCCATGATGGCTCAAGGGCACCCCTAGGGTGCGAGCCTCAACTCGGGTCGTTGCCGGGATAAGAGAATCGAGAAGCTTACGTATACTGGAAGAGTGGCCTATGGAAAGGCTGGGTAAAATAATGTAAGTATGGAAGTCGTTATTCTACTAGTTTTTTTTTTAATTTTAGATACTACAGGAACATCCGCCAGGAGAAACCATCATGTAGGGGCCACCTTAGAGCATTCAGTCCCCATGTAGTCGCCCGTAAAAAACAGCAGAAATTAATGTTCGCGAATAACGTTAACATTTTCATTGGTTAAATCATGGTTAAAGGGACAGTAAACTTTTATTTTGTTTTTTTTTGTCATTTTTTTTTGACATACTTCTAAAAAGATGATCGGTAAACGCCCTAGAAGAAACCTTGTGTCTCACCTGGTGTTCAGTGATGAGGTACACAGGCAGGGAGCGCGCACAGAACTCGCAGGGGATGACGGGGTCGGCGCGGGGCGGGGACGCCGGGGCGCGGTCGGCGCGGGGCGGGGACGCCGGGGCGCGGTCGGCGCGGGGCGGGGACGCCGGGGCGCGGCCGGCGCGGGGCGGGGACGCGGGGGGCGCGCCCCGGTACTGCGCCAGGTCCGGCCGGCAACCTGTCTGGAGAGGGGGAATAGGGGACATGCTATTTTTCAAAATAAAGTTGGTTGAATGGACAACATTGACATTTGTTGTTTTTTTTTTGTCAAACCAAATAAATAAATAAACATTTCATTTATTGTGAGGTGCCATAATTAAAAAAACAGTTTTCTTCTCGGTATATTAAAATCTGCGATCACCAAGACGCAAGAAGAATAAGCGTCTAAGGGGTCGTTTTAGGGGGGATGCAACTAGCTCAAGGGTAAGGGTGCGACCCTCGGCTTGGGCTGTTGCCGGGATAAGAGGATCGAGAAGGCTACATCCGCTGGAGGAGTGGACCCTATGGACAGTCGCGACCATTCTAGCTAACCTACGGGGGGTACGTCGACCTCGCCGGCGGGGTCGGTGTCTGATTGTGTTACGCTGGTATCCTATACCGGTGCCGAAATCGGTACCTGAGCCAGAAGGGCTAGACTGATCCGGTGATCCTAGCGCAGCCGAAACAACGGCTGCTATTGGATCTTCCAGGTCGCTCAAGACGTATCTTGGGCGGCGACGACGTAGTGATGTTCAGCAATGCTCGTTTTCCGGCTGATTATGTGAACATTCCGCTACAGATCGCAAATCCAGCTTGCTACCAACTGAAACGCAACTACTGGTATGACTTTTCTGCAAAAATCGTCTAGGCAGGTACCACCGCATTACCAGTTATTCAGCCGCCAAGCAGTAGCGTGCAACCACTACTGTGTTCCGATTTCAAAGGCACTGAAGCCAGTGAAATTACTGGGCAAATAAGACGTTATGACCAGAATATACCGAGAATGGGCTGCAACATTCTCCTCGGTCTTCATCATTATAATCTGCGATCTCATGACAAATACAGGGAGGTGGCGAGCAACCGCTCAAAGTGGCGCTCTCAGGGGAGGCGTATGTTCAGCAGTGGACGTCTTCAGGCTGTTGATGATGATGATAATGGTGATGATGAAGGAAGCTGACCTGATGCTGCACCAGATCGTCGGCCGGCACGAGCAGGTTACAGAACTCACACGGGAGCTCCACCACGCGAGAACTTTCCCATCCCCCGCCTTCACTGTACAACATACATTACATATTATTCCCATTTTCGTAGATAATATAAACCCCCACTTTCTTGTACGTTTGTCAAACTCGTGGTAACTTACCAAATACTATACGTTCATTGGTTGAAGACAGCCGATGATCAACAGGCAACCAATAAGCGTTCAGTATTTACAAGCTGACATGAGTTTGACTTTAACAAACATACCAGGAATTCGAGGTAAAAGTGTTAAAGCAGATTAAAACCTACTTGTTGTTAACAGCAGCATTATTGTTATTGTTGTACGGAGCTGTGACCTGGAATGGAAAATGTCAATCAACATTTATTTGTAATATTTCTGACTTCAACTTTACCCGAACGTATTAGAGATGAATGGACTGTAAGTAGAAATAGAGTGTAAACAACATAAAGGAACTAACCTTACATAATCATAACTATTTCTTTTTGAGGGGGGAGCATCAAGGAGGTTTGCTCTATAGTTTTATAAACTAAAATAAAAATGGAGGTAGAGAAATTTTCTTCCCTGGGGGCAAAGATACCAACCACTAACGCTAACGCCTAACGCTAACTCTAAAACTGTATTGAAATGACATTCGCTGCGGAAAAGTAAGCGATTTCAGAAATGTCATTTCAGTACATTTTGGAGTTAGTGTTTGGCGTTAGCGTTAGTGGTTGGTATATTTGCTAGACCCCCTGAGTCCTCGCCGCAGCTACTGCAATGAGAACTTATTCTTTTCTATTCGTTGATGAACCTACCTAACCATCATCATCATGGATAGCAGCTACAGAAATCGATATAATTACAGTTCCTTTACCGAAAAAGCGTTCTATAATTTAACGAATTAACGATCTCGAGGATCACGCCATACATAACCCTTTTGAGTGTCTATTCGTCGGTTTCTCTCAATGAGAGAATGCTATTCGTATAGTCTAAGAAAAATCTAAGAAATGATTTTCGCGATTTGAACACATAGTTTTACGTTTCACACAGGACTTAATCGAGGTAAATAAATAATGTTTTTAGCGCGATTAAGTCCTGTGTGAAACATAAAACTATGCTATTCGTATAGTCAATCCTAAACCATTTAGGGCTTCTTTCTCTATATGCGATAAATATGCCATTTTGGGTACGTTTTTTATTTTTTTGTAATTTTTATGTGCCAGCTATATGCTGCGGTGCGGTAGGTGCCCTTCAAAGAGTATTTATTACCTACCTAAAAACAGTAAATAGGTAAGGATTTAACCATTACAGAAAAGGGTATCAACTAATTAAATTAATGTAATGAGGAATGTAATACGAATTTAGATTACATTATACATTATTTAGTTCAACGGAAAATGTAATAAGTAATACTTATAGTTTTATCTCGACACAATAATCCAAATTAAAACGACACAAAATAAAAATATCATAATATATAGGTACAGGGTGAGCCAGAAAGTTGAGTGGATTTGAAAAAATCATTAAAAAAAAGGGCACATATTATACAAACAAATCTTTATTGTATTAAAAATAGATACACGAAAAAGTTATTTTTTGTAAATGACATCCTCAAGATGTGCACCATCGCGCTGCAAACACTCCTCCAATCTGGACCTTAGATTATCGAAAACTCGCTGGCACATTGCTTTTGGAATTGCCGCCATTTCTTCTTCGATATTGGTCTTCAACTGG
This sequence comes from Ennomos erosarius, assembly GCA_963580505.1. NCBI lineage: Eukaryota > Metazoa > Arthropoda > Insecta > Lepidoptera > Geometridae > Ennomos > Ennomos erosarius. The sequence goes on from OY756998.1 coordinate 11,711,209, forward strand.
GCAGTCGTGATTGGATTATTGTGGTAAACTATACTTTTCATGTATCCCCACAAAAAAGTCTGGTGGTGTCAAATCTGGGCTTCTGGGCGGCCACGCAATATCACCTCGGCGCGATATGAGTTTTCCTCTAAACCTCTCGTTTACGACTACTATCGAGGCATCCGATGTATGGCATGTCGCGCCATCTTGTTGAAACCATGTCGAACGATTATATCCTTCGAATTCTTGCAGTTGTGGAAAGAAAAAATCTCGCAACATGGCTGTGTATCGGTCCGAATTGACTGTCACAGATCGCCCCCGCTGATTTTCAAAGAAATACGGACCTATGATCCCACGTGCAGAAATGGCTGTCCAAACCGTAACTTTTGATGTTTAGAACGTGGGTTTACTGCGGCCCAGTAACGGCAATTTTGTTTATTGACGTGGCCGTTTAAGTGAAAATGGGCTTCATCGGAAAAAAAGAATATTGTTGAAACCTCTAAAACGCTCCAACATTATTTCACAAAAAACACGGCGTAAATTGAGGTCATTTGGCTTCAAATCCTGCACTAACTGAATCTTATATGGGTGAAACTTAAGATCTTTTGTTAAAATGCGTCGCAAAGTTGTTCTGGATACAGCAAGCTGAGCTGAACGCTTGCGAGTTGATAGACCAGGATTCCGTTGCACGGAAGCTTTAACTTCGTTAATTGATTTTTCCGTTCTTGTTGACCTTGGGCGTCCTGAAGATTTCTGATTGAGAGTTGACCCAGTAGACTCAAACTTTCTGACCCAAGACCTAATCACTCTTTCACTGGGACACTGATTTAGGTCGTGTAATCCGTACTCGGAACGGTATAAACGTCGAACAACACTGCACGAATCATTAAGTTTGTAATAATTTTGCTGTGAACCCGTGAAGCGCTCCATGGCAACTAAAACTTTTTTAGTCGTCATCATCATCATAATCATCAGCCTGAAGACATCCACTGCTAAACATAGGCCTCCTCCAAAGCGCACCACTTAGAGCGGCTGCAAGCTTCTTGCATCTATCGGCTCCCCATGGTTCTGAGCGGACTATTTTATTAAGACCATTCACGCACGTAACGCGGCGCGTTACGATATCTTCGTGGAATGGTTTTGGGTTTAAAATGCTATTCTGTATGCCGTTGTCAAATTTGACAAACACGACAACACACGTTACACGCACGTCAAAAAACAGAAAACACTGGGCACAAACAATCTAACGCGTGGCATACAGAATACGCGCGTTAAAGCCCGCATTTACGTTTGGAGCATGTTACACGTCACGCGTTATTGCCAAGGAATCTTATGTGTCATAGCGAATAACCCCCCTGTAAGTAACGCCCTGGTTTACGGGTCGGTTAGCGCTACTCTGACATTCTGAAATTCGTTACTGCAGTTACAAGTGACATTAAAACGACAAATCAAAATAAACCTACAATTATTAGTAGACATACACTACACATGTCTGACATTACAATACAATACAAAAATATGTTTAAACACCAAAACACATGGAGGAGGAGAACTCCAAGAAGTGTTAAAAGAGTGCTCTCTAAGGGATGGCAACGGTAATGCCCTCGGTGTTGCAGATGTCCATAGGCGGCGGTGACCACTCACCATCAGCTGGGCCGCCTGCTTGTTTACCAACCATCTTATAAAAAAATATTGTAGGTTTTTACAGATAAAGATAAAGATTCTTTATTTGTATAAACATGTGGTTCGTTACATACACAATGCATGCAGATCTTACAAAACAAAAAGTTCTACACGTATTGCCCCAGTAGGCGTGCAAAAGGTGAGAGAGATGGGGTTTATTATGATTGTTTGCTTTATGAAACAGGGGCTTGCTAGTACCCCTCTATATACTGACCTCGTTAAGTCCTCGCCGCAGCTCCGTGAGCGAGGACTTGATCTCCCGGAAGCGATCCCCCACTCCCCCGTCCCCACTGATCCCCCGGAAGCGATCCCCCACTTCTTGGTCCCCATTGATCCCCCGGAAACGGTCCTCCACTCTTGCATCCCCAGTGATCCCCCGAAAACGGTCCCCCACCCTTCCTTCATCCCCCCGTAACTGCATCTCGTTGAACCGGGACATGAACTGCTCCGGAGACATCGGCTTCAAGTTCTGAAGTACATATTTAAACATCTATGACCAGTATTTTTTACTAGAGGTATGCCCATTTGTACTAAAGCCTATTCCAATAAAAGTTAGCTAGGCTACAGTTTCCCCCGGGTTCTCAATCATGATCATCCGAAGACATCCACTGCTGAACATAGGTCTCCCCCATAAAGCGCCACCTTGAGCGGCTGCTCGCCTCCTGCATCCATCGGCTCCCGCGGTTTTACCAGATATTCGGTCCACCTAGTGTGGGCCTAGGGCGCCGGCCTACGTTGCGTCTTCCGATTCGTGGTCGCCACTTGAGAACCTTTCTATGACGTAAATCTATAACAGCTAATAACCAAAATCAAAATATTTGTATACGTTTTTGTGATAGTGTAAAACTTACCTTGAACTCTTGCCGTCTCCTTTCCTCCTCATCGGTAGCGGGCGACCGTTTCCTCGGTCGGTATTCCTCTGACTCCCTGTTGTGAAGTGCGTCCATTTTGCGAAGCTTCTCCAACTTCGCGGCTGGGTTTAAGACTGGGGGTAGTCCTGCGAAGAATAATGATAGATAAACTCTTTATTGAAACATTTTCACTAGGTGGTAGAACTTTTCTGGAGAGTTTGTCTACTACGGTCCTACGGCCACATACCCCAGAAGAACTGTAGGCTCTAATGCAATAAGAGGTATGTTAAGACAAGAAAAAATAGGATAATGACTTCTGATATTATTATTAATTTGTTGAAAATATTAAAGCTAATTTTTTTTTTTTTGAGATATTTAATTTTTCTACCAATTTTAAAGTGGCATGAGTTTTTTTTATGTGTGTACTTATTGTTACCTACTGTAAAAAATTTGAATCGAGCTGCAGTGTTCTTACTCAGGTTTTTTAATGAAATTATATCGCGAAAACTTAATTAACTTGATTAGCGACATTCAAAATTTTCCAAGTTTTTAATCTAAGCTTTCTAAACATGGACCTAATCGTCTGAGTAAAAATAAACGACTAAATATTTTATAGGTTACGACCACAGAGAATTGAAACAAATGACTTTTTTTTTTTGCTCTGTGGTTACGACCCAAATACACTAGCAATACACTAGGGGTTCTAGCAAAGATACCAAATGCTAACTACAAAATGTATTGAAATGACGGCCCCTGCGGATAACTTTTCCGCGGCGAATGTAAAAGCTAATGTCATTCTCCAATTTTGAGTTATCGTTTGGCGTTAACGCTAATGGAAAGGAATCTTTGCTAGACCCCCTGGACAATGAAGATGAAGATGACGATAACGCCGTTAACTCACCATGAGCGAGATTATACTCGTTCTGTGTAGCTCTGTCCCTCTCCTCCTCCTGCTGGCGGTGCATGGCAGAGTAGTACGGCAGATCGCGGAGCGGCGCGGGGGGCGCCGACCGCGGGGGGCGCGGGGCGGGACGCTTCTTCACCGCGCCGCGGGATACGCCTCTATTGTTGGGGTAATAAGGACTATATTGGCTTGCTTTGTTTGGGAATTACGGAGTTTTAATTATATTTGCTTGGACCACGTTTATACATGCTGGAAGTGTTGCGCGGTTATGCAAGAGAACTCGCAGAAGGCATGTGCAATTTCTGCTAGAAAACTCGCGGAAGTCTAGCGCGATTTCTGCAAGAACACTCGCGGAAGTATAGCGCGATTTCTGCAAGAACACTCACGGAAGTCTAGCGCGATTTCTGCAAGAACACTCGCGGAAGTCTAGCGCGATTTCTGCAAGAACACTCACGGAAGTCTAGCGCGATTTCTGCAAGAAAATTCGCGGTCTTGCGCGATTACACGGGAAGCCGTTGGATGCAGGAGGTGAGCAGCCACTCAAGGTGGCGCTCTATAGGGAGACCTATATTCAACAGTGGACGACTTCAAGCTGTTGTTAATGATGATGATATTGGTACTCACAAAACCTTATCAACTTTATTCGTGACCTCCGTATTAGTATTGATCTGTGGCTGATCGTTGGTCCGTTTCTTCACACCGTTGACAGGTCTAGTTCCACTGGCTACCATGTCTTGTGGACTGGTGGTGGTTGAGGAGGAGCTACCACTGTTACTTGGGTCAAGGTAGCGGATGTTAGTTCTAGGAAAGTCATTGCGGAAGTTGCTGGGGCCTGCGTCGGTGAAGATTGCAGTAGGCCGACCGTTTGATGGAGATCCTGAAATATAAATTAATATTTGTGGACATTTTCACACAACGCCATCTTGCTCCAAACTACGAAGCTTGTGTTATTGGGACAAAGGACCAAATAACTAACAAAATACTATTTTGTTTGTCAAACATTCAGATGTACATCACAAAAATGTTAGTCCTGAGTGGGAATCACATCCACAATAAAATGCTCGTAAAATTCAAGATAACTTCCGAAATACCGTACCCTCATTGGTTGACGATAACCGATGAACATCAGCAACCAATGAGCGTTCAGTATTTCAAAGTTGACATGAGTGTAACTCACAGATAATCTGTGGTGTAACTTTAACAAACATATGTGAAACCGGAGGTAACATTTTGGTGATAAGAAGCAACTCTAATAAATAACCAATTCGTTCTATCTGGAAACCTTAAAAAGACTCTAACAAACCTGTATTTTCAAAGTTATTCGGTAATCGAGCGTTGGCCACGGTATTGGGCCGAGGGCTACAATTGACACCAACGTTTGCCAAAGCGGGCGTTCCGCTAACTACCGGGGCTGCGGGGGCCACTCGCGTTAGAGCGGGACGGATGTTTAGCTTCGGGGGCTCTTTCTTCACTGGGGCGGGGTCTGGTACATAAATAAATATGAACATTTTACACAGCGCCTTCTAGCCACAAACTAAGCAAAGCTTGTCTATAGATTATCATTATGGGCTAAATGCTGGAAGCTGGGCACAGAAAGCTGCTACAGCATTGAATACAATAATTATGTATAAAACGTTTTGATTCCTCATTCGGTCAGCAAAAGAAATGGAACACCTTACCAGAGCCATTGTTTCCTGACAGTCTGGGAGTTTTTAAGGCCAGAGTGAACTGGTACTCTTCTCTTCTAGGCAAGCATGCTCCATCGTCATTTACCATCAGGTGAGACCATGGCATGGTCAAATGTTAATGTTATGATAAAAGGAAAACCCCATAGTGATTAAAAAATGTTTCCTTACAAAATAATCCGTAGATTAAGCTAAGCAGGCGATACTGCTATATAAATCATAAACATATAATACATCTTCTATTTTTAAACCCCGATTCAAACAGGTTATAAGTTTATAACATGTGTTTTTGATAGCTCCCAAACGTGACCTATTTTTTTACTCTTATTAGTTGTTAGTAAGTTACCATCGTCAAGCCGTATGAACCCGTGGTTGGAGTCGAGGTGGAGCTGGCGGTACTTGATCATGACCCACTCGCGACACTCGCCGCACTGCTCCGTCCGCACGCCGCAGTACCCCTCGTGCGTCGGCAACTCGCGCCGCGGCAACTCTAGCTCGCAGAACCTGATAACCATAAAATAAATAAGTTATTTGTTTTAGGCAATAAACCCATGGTACAAATGACAAAGTAACACAAATAAATTATATAAAATACAATAAAAAAAACACCCTTCGTACCATATTATTTTATTAATATTTTAAGCATGTCTAGAAATATTATGTAATATTGTTTATTTTTGTTTGTACATCCCTCTTTCTTAAACGTTGTGTGGAATGACTGGTAGAAAATGCTTTAGCATAAATTCCTCCTTTTGTAGTTTAAGTGCAATAAAGAATTAAATAAACAAAAAATTCTGTTTTTGTTAATGAAATGAAAAATGAAAATGAAAAAACATTTATTTGATAACAGGCAAAAATTACATTGTAAAAAAAAATTATGAGAAAATAATGAGAGTCATTATATGTAGATTTAGTTTTTTACTTAATAGCTACTAATAAATTTTCCGTATCGTCATAGTTTAAATCAGATAGTGTTTCAAACAGGACTTTTTTACAAATTTTCAACGTTACCTCTTGTCAAGAGGTAACGTTGAAAATTTTATTATTATTATTATTTGATAATAGAAGAGCAGCATTGCTGATTTTTGAACTTTTATTAATTTTATTATAAATAAAGGGACCCAGAAAGTCAGGAAACTTACCAGCAAATTCTGTATTTGTTCTAGGCACTACACACACATAATGCGAAACACGTTTGACTGTTGTAGGGTTAAATTTGTAAGGGAGTGATGAAGAAGTAATAAATTTTGAATGTACAACTGTCTAACCGTAAGAACCTTACATTGTTTATACAGAGCCACTGTTGGATATCAATATGGTCGGTTTGTACTGCACTTAAGTAAACCTCTTTGAGCTCTTTCAAGCGGTAGAAGGTGGGTTTTGTTTGTACCACCCCAAGACGTGATACAGTAGGTAAGTAGAAACTGACAAAGGAAGTAGTAAAGCATTTTGATTACGCCTGCGTCAACGCAATCTCTTATATTTTTAAATACCGCTGTTAGTTTCCTGACACGTTGTGTAATTAAGTGAATATGCTTAACAAAACTAAGCCTATCGTCCAAAATGACGCCAAGATACTTAATTGACTCCTCTCGCTGTATGACCGCACAATCACAAGAACCAGGTATAGCATTTTGGCAAGAGGATGCTTTATGACCAACTAGGATAAGGGAGTCCAGTGGTCGTAGGCTATTAATGTTTTTGATTTTGAAGGTTATATATTTAGTTTTTTCTATGTTCAAGGTTAGCATATTATTACGCAGCCAAGAAGAAATGTCATTGAATACCCTCTGAGCTGTTTAAAATACTTCAGCCCAGCTATCTCCCCGGACAACCACAGCTGTGTCATCAGCATAAGTTATAACACAACCACTATGAATTGAAATACTACAGAGGCCATAGTGTTGGGCCGAGGATCGAGCCTTGAGGGACGCCGCAGGTCACAGGCAAAGGGTTACCAACTGTGTCGCCTATTTTGACACTTTGCATTCTTCCACTCAAGTAATTCTTAAAAAGATTAAGTTGCGTGCCTCTAATTCCTAACTTCTCTAGGTTATTCAGAAGCATTGGAATGGACACCGTGTTAAAGGCCTTTGCAAGATCCAAGAAAAGTACAAGACTTTTCTTTTTCACATCCAGACTACCAACAATGTATTGAGTTGTTAATAGTATAAGATTCTTTAGTTTGAGTGGAGTTACCTGCAAGTCTTGATAGTATTGGCACAAGAGTCTCGGATGTGGTCCTCCAGGTCTGTCCCACACACACTCTCGCCGCATTGCTTGCATGGCACTGTCAACAACAACATAAGGTGTCATTATGTCTGGATAAACCTAACCTAAATTTGCAATAAACATTTACTCTGACCATTTCAACCACACTGTACCTCCATTTACATTCCAGCTACAAAATTGAATTTTCACATAATATTTTGACTTACACAGCTCATGAAACTTTTTATGATGGTCATCCAGCTCAGCCCCCGGCACGGGTTCCTTGCACACCGGACACATCCTAATGTTCCGTGCACAGTGCACCGAGTGGATTGTGAAGTTCACCGCCGGGATCTCACGCTTGCTGGAACAATATTTTAAATTTAAATAGCCACATATTTTTTTTTCATGTGTAGCTGCTCTGTCATCTATCTGTCTGCTCTGTCATTGAGAGTGAATCACACTATATCTTATGTCTTAAATATATTTTATACACAGTGATCCTAGTGGGTCTAATAAATTAATAAATTATAATATTAACTGTTACTGTTGTGTTTTATTATAATTAGCTGCCTGCGCCTTAATAAAATCAAATAATAAAATATTATGAAACTGGGTCATAGCATAAAACACACCGCATTTGGTGGCACAGTCACAGAGTGAAATTATAAAATAGAAGTGCCAGACTGTCCTGTATGCTCATAGGTTCAAGACAAGAGGTCAACAGGGGCATGACCTTTTGACTGTTTGCACAGTCCCACTCGAGACTGAAAAACTATGAACTTTTGGTACCAACGGAAGTAAGTCTTGCTTGAACTGTCTGATTATGGTGTCTGATGAAAATACTATATTGGAAACATTATTTGGTAAAAACTGAGGAAAGCCTATTACAAAATTACAAAGCGGATACGATCAAATTGTGTTTATAATAAGTAAGGTAAACAACCGTAGAAGAGTGCAAACAGCTGTGATTCGGGATGTAAGCAATGATCTAAATATCTATAAATAGCGCCAACGTGTAGCGAAAATAGCACAAAATATTGACACATTATGTAGGCGAGCAACATAAACTCACCAATTCGGACAATTCTTAGTTTCCTCTTCGTCCATCGTTGTAATTTAACTACAAAATTCTTTACAATCAATTATTATATTATATACTTTAACCTATATCTCGACGTATACGCCAGTTTTAATAGTAATTGCTTTTCTTTTTGTAATTTGCGGTTCAATTTCGCTATTTTCACAATAATGCCGAAAAATTACTGGCGTTAGATTTGAAATTATAATAATCTCGGAAATTATCAACAAAAAACACAATTTTGCAAAAACATTTCGGTGAATCCCACCACCAGTGTGACCATGATGCACATTGCATATTCTTCCCTAAATAGGATAGAAATCCGCTTAAATCGGTCCAAATCGATCTAATATCTGCCAGGAATAAAATGCTCTGTCTTTCATAATATAACAGAGATGAGAAATATTAAAATAGTACCTAGATGATAAGCAGCGTCTGTGATAGTAACTGTAGCACGGCATTTACGCTCGCAACTTATAAGGCCAACACGGAAACGGCAGCTAGAGTCTGGCAAAGTTAACTCTGCAGTGGAATATTTTGGAAGCCCCAAAAACTTTTTCATATAGCAATCAGGGTTTTGTTTTGTCATTAAGTACCTTTCAATTTCATAACAACAAATGTCAGTGTCAAAGAGTATATCAACGCTAGTCAGTGTATTAAACTGTCTGAATTTTCTAGTTGGTGTTAAATTTCTATATTTTCGGGAAGAAGTAATGGTTAAACCTATTAAAAGTTATGTTCTAGAGATACTATAATCAAATATGTAGAGTTCAGTATGGGAAAGAACATGAGGAATTGCTAATGTCCCAAAAACTACAATGTGTCCAAGACATTTACACAAGGCACTGTATTTTCCACCAATTTTAAAGCACTGCAGAGTATGCTTTGCCAGACTATAAATCTGCATTGTTTTTCAAATAGTTTACCTACAGTTAAGTATTATTTCTCTCTATGATTTAAACCATCTGCCACAGGGTTTAGGTAAGGTTTAAATCTGCCCAAAAAGTAGAAATCTGCCACAAATGATCACACTGCCCTCCACCATAGACAAAAAATGACAATGTAATGAATGAACGTTGAACAACAGAGCAACGTTACAGATTACACAAAACGACAATCTACAAATAATGATTACATTCTTGACCATGGCCCATTTAACTCGTCATACATTGGATGGTAATAGTAGGTGGGCATGCTATAGGGATCCCAGTATAACAAAAATATTTTTTTATTTTATTTTAGATATGGCAACAAAATGATTTTGAGGTTATAATTGCCACCGGTCTCGTGTTGTTTTCTTTTCGTGAATTTTCAGTGCTTCGTTATTTAGCTTAGAGACTCTTTTTGTGTTTGTGTATTGTGATGTCGTGTTAAAAACAATGAAGGACAATAGCCGTAAATGTGCTAAATGCAATGCATCATCAGCGAAAAAGCCGAGTCTGTTCAACGGTAAATAACACAAAACTCATGTGACGTTGTGAGACGTCACGGTACACAGGATGTCAAATTAGAACCCTAGAGGTAATAATAAAGAAAATAATAACGCGCGCATCCCTAAATATCGGTGCGTAAACAACTGCAGGCGGTAGCAACGGTCTATAAATAGCCGCGAGGCAGGGGCTAGCCCATTCACCACTTGTTTGCGACGCTGGACACACTAGTTCAGCAGAGTACTACTACTACTGTTGGAAATTAAAATCAGTGTCTACATATCTTCGAGAATCCCGCTGGGGTGAGCTACCATTTACTAATCATCCATTTTCCTTTAAACTTTGCAGTCTCATATTCTTGTGTTTATTCATCTGTACCTAACTTGCGCCTCGTGCTCCTAGATCATGTAACTCTGTGTAATCTGTGTCTCTATTACTATCATCTCTCTATCTAACGTTCTTATGTGTAACAAATAAGCTGTTCTGCTGTGCCGGCTGTATGTAGTAAATTCACGAGCAAGCTCGTCGTACCACCTTGGCCACCTTGACTGGCATGAGCTCCATCTCGCTGCAGCGAAGAAGGCATAGCACAACAGTTCCTACAGAACAAGAAACTCATACCGAGAATATTTCAGGATTCTCGGAGGACACCTACTACTACTACTCAGCATCCTCGTGCTGGGAGCACGCATGCTCCGCGAGCTTTCCATGAGAGCCGCGCTTTTCTTCATCCTCGACAACGGGCCGGCTCTGCTGCTGCCCTGGCCACGTGTCTCCGACTCCTTCGGCGCTAGGCTGATGAAGACCACGTGGACTCGTGCCGTTGAGGCAGGCAAAGGCCAGTGCGACAATATAAGCGTGCTAATGAGCGGTTGTGCAACTGTTATTGAATATGTTCTCATTAATAAACACCTACTTGTAAATTAAGGTTGAGCATTTTCACTACGAACCCAGCTAGGACCTAACTAGTCTACCTACCTGTTGGTAGTGCCGCCTAACGGTAAACGCCACACTCATACAATATAATTTGAGGTTATGTACTTATTATTGCGTTCATTGTGGATTTGGAATTAAACATGTTAATTATGTTTTGCACAATGCTATCATGGGCAAAGTTTTGTATTATGTATTTTGTATTATGTTTTTCTTAAATAAAATCGCTCTCGATTTATTATTAACAATGTCATGTATGCAATATATATAAAAAATTATGTAATCCTATGGTTTTTTTTTGCGAATTGATGTAGTTTTGTCCCTATAATAAGATAGTTTATCTGATAATACAATGAGGCTGCTCTATAATTAATTACTATTGACATTAATAAATTAATGTCAATAATAAATTAATGTCAATAGTAATTAATTTTGGAACAGCCCCTTTTATCAATTCAAATCTATACGAATAGAACATTTAAATTTTCCGCCTTTTTTAAGTTTCCAAAGGGTCCCACTAAAGGCGCTAGTACTAAATTTCATAACCACTTTTTTGTATGAAGATGTCATTCTTCTCCGCTAGGAGTAATAGTATTCTGTGATCACCATCATCAACATAGAATCAGAATGAAACAGACATGCATTCACAAAATGCATGTCCATTTTCTGCTGGTGTGAGTATCTAACTAACTATGCATTAGTTGCGTGAGTAGGGAAGTGACCCCTATTACACAATAAATCGATATATAGTAAACCTAACCAAACAGTGCTGCAGAATATCAATACTTATACCTCCATGTTCTTGACTGAACGATAGGCAGACTTGAGAAAAACAAAGGTGACCCCTTCTGTGACGATCGATATGTGACGGAGATGATATCCTTTACAGGTAGTTTGTGGGAGATGGACAAAATATAATTTATTTGCATATTGTACATCGTGCATTCGTTCGAAGATATAGTACTTTTAACATGCAGCATTCCCATTTGCTGGTAACCAAGACGCAACTTTAGAGCCTCCATAGAGCCCTAAAACAAAAAACTAAACACACCCTAGTCTATGTCACGCGTCCTGTCAAAGTCACTTTTTTTCATTCGCGCGGTAACCTACGCAATGTTTTTTCTTTAATTTTCTCAATTTTTTACTAAATTTATTAAGAATACGAGCTTAGGGACATTCTTTTTCAGCCAAAGCGTCCTAAAGGACGGAATATGGTGAAATATTACCTAAAGGAAACAAGGAAATGTAAAAAACATAAAGTAAAATGCAGAACACCAAACAATACTACGATAGTAAGACTACGATATTTTATATCTGTAGGAAGCCAGTGTGCCAGGTAAATAATGAGCAGGAACTGAAATCCGTTTCGGAGATGCAAATAAAAAGAGGAAGACAGCCGGTTTTTTCACAACCTCAAAACGGGTGGCACACGTGATGTGTCGACGTTATGCTTGGGGTAAAAACCGAAGATACGGGTGGCACACGAGATGTGTCGACGTGGTTGTGACTCTTGGGTTTCATACGCGATACGAAGACAAGAGATCTATGACTTAAAGGTAGCTTACAAACCTCTACTACTATCTGCCTATACCTGGTGAAAAAACCTAAGACACGGGTGGCACACGAGATGTGTCAACGTGGTTGTGACTCTTGGGTTTCATACGCGATACGAAGACAAGAGATCTATGACGTAAAGGTAGCTTACAAACCTCTACTACTATCTGCCTATACCTGGTGAAAAAATCTAAGACACGGGTGGCACACGAGATGTGTCGACGTGGTTGTGACTCTTGGGTTTCATACGCGATATGAAGAGAAGAGATCTGATGTAAAGGTAGCTTTCAAACCTCTACCACTATTTGCCTATACCTGTTGAAAAAACTGAAGACACGGGTGGCACACCAGATGTGTCAACGTGATCCTGACTGTTGGGTTTCATATGCGACATAAAGACAAGAGATCTATTATGTAAAGGTAGCTTTCAAAGCTTTACCACTATCGGCTTGTACCTGGTCTAAGTTTCAATGGCACATGTTACCTAATTGGCTGCACTCACATAATGTCGCAATGAGTCTTTCGCTTTGGGCCTAGTATTAATAGCTCATTATTACCATCATGATCTTATGGTCCCACAGGGTACTATATTGTAAATGGTCTAGAGTTCCAGAGTTTCAGGCAGTAGCATAGAAAGAATAATGTAAAATTAATAATTCCCCTGAATTAACAATATATAAAGAACGAACAGAGAAATAAAACAACAAATCAGCGCAGCCACAACCGACAGCCTTGAGCATTGAAATTGAGGTAGAAGTTTACCATCTACCAGTCAAGACATACTATTGGCATTAGGAGACCTAACGCCTAAAGCAGCCTAAATATGGACCACCAATAAATGAAAGAAAGCCCACATCTGGACTGACCGCAGTTCTTAAGTCTTGATTACAAAAAGAAAAATAAATAAAAAATAATGGATCAACTGATACCACAAAACTGTACCCTAATACAGGCAATAAAAGTGTTTTTTTTTTATGTATAAATAGGCCAACATTTGACTGCAACTCACCTGATGTTAAGCGACGATGCAGCCGAAGGTGTAGCACGTTGGCCCATGAGGAGCCTATTCACTCTAGTCTTAAAGAGACTATATTTGTCAGGAAACACAGAAGCCGGGAGCGAGTTCCATTCCCTAGCAGATCGCATGATAAAAGAGTCAGCAAAACGCTTGGTTCGACATGTTGGTAAATCAACTACGTAGGGGTGAAATGACTCCTCGCGCCTTGTTGTTCGAAATGGAGATGACGGAATCATCTCATGCAGTTCTTGTGCGCATTCCCCGAAATGCAACCGGTAGAAGATTGATAGACATGCCACCTTACGTCGATGATCAAGACTATACAGCTTCTTAACCACCAGCGCCTCGTCATTGATAAGTTTCTTGGCGCGTCGTTCGATAGTATCTAGAGCAGCCAACTGGTATTTCGCGGAACCATCCCATATGTGGCTACAATATTCCATACTGGCTCTGATCTGAGCTTGGTATAGCCTAAGTAGCATGGATGAGGTGAAATACTGCCTAACTTTAGACAGCACTCCAAGCTTTCTCGCCGCAGTTTTGGCTCTAGACTCTATGAACCGACCGTAGTTTAAGGTAGAAGAGATTTGCATACCTAGTAGGTCCAGCTGATCTTTAGTCTGTACCGGTTCACTCTGAAATTGGGGAGTCACCGATAGGGGAACACGTTTAGTGGAGAAAACACACGCCTGAGTCTTAGACGCATTGAACTGAACTAAGTTAGAGGCGCCCACTGAGGACACTACCTCCAAAGTCGAGTTGGCGCGTTCAAGCATCTTCTCTCTCTGAATCAAAACTTCAGTAGCACCAGCCCTGGCACTGGAAAAGTATCTCTCCACAACAGTGCTGTCATCCGCATAGCCGACTATACCTGGTACAAGTAAGTCGTTTATATGCAGAAGAAACAATGTTGCAGAGAGAACTGACCCTTGTGGGACTCCGGCATTGATGGCCATTAAGTCAGAGGAGCAACCATCAACAACTACTTTAATAGATCTATCAGCCAGGAAGTTGGAGATCCAGGCGCAAAGGCTGGAGGAGATACCATAAGATGACAGTTTGTTCAAGAGGCTTGCGTGCCATACCCTATCGAAAGCATGCAGGTATGCCATCTGGACCACTAGCTTTATTGACATCAAGGTCACGCAAGCTTTTTAATACTTCAGTTTGCTTTATGGAGACTTCAGGCATGAATGTTCCACAGTGTGGCAAATTAGATGGCAATTTTGAACCAGGATTCAGAGACGAGTTGTCAGCAAAAAGCGATGCAAACAGGTTTGCTTTATCAACTGCAGTGTGAGCAAGCGTACCGTCGGGTTTTATCATCGGCGGTAGTGAAGGACGGCAGAAATTGCTTTCGACGGATTTGGCGAGACCAAAAAGCCCTACTCCCAGAAGGATGTGATGCCAGTTTTCCTCCAATCAGGCCAATTCTATCGAAGCGAGCTTTACGAAAAACCTTCTTACACGCCTTGGCCGCACGATTGAATGCTTTTTTGAAGACGACCAAATTGGGATCTTTGGATGCACGTGCCTCTGCCCATGATTGGTAAGCGGCTTGTTTTTCCGATTCCGCTAAGTTGCAGTCATTATTGAACCAAGGGCGAGCCTCCCTACCAAGTGGAACATCATAAAATGGGATGAAGAAGTCCATGCCCTGACGCACCACCTCGGTTATGGCATCCGCGCATTCTGACGGATCATTGGATTTGAAGCACACTTGGTGCCATGGGTATGAGGCAAAAAAGTGACGCATTTCGTCCCAGTCCGCGGAACCGTATCGCCATACCCGTCAGTTTCCTCTGGGGCTGCAGTCGGGTGGACAAAAATTGGATACAGTTCTGACAAGACAGTGATCAGATGTTCCAAGGGGCGCAGTGACTGATACTGTGTAGTTGTCAGGTTCAGTTGTAAGGAAAATATCAAGGCAGTAGGACGTGTGCCCAGCAATGTCCGGTATTCTTGTTGGTTGATCAACAAGTTGTGATAAATTAAATGAAAGAGAGAACTTAAAAGCTTCTCTGCCTGCATGATCGGTATCTCGGTGTGGGAACAGCCAATCTCGATGATGAGCGTTGAAATCCCCCAAGAACACGAGCTGCGCACAAGGGTACCTTTGCTGGGCAACGTCCGCGGCTTGGACTAGATAGTCAAAGAGTCTTGTTGTCTCCTGGTCTCCACTATGTGACCTATAAATGGCAGCATAGACAACTTGCTCCCTTCCTGTATCCACTAGAGACTAGCCCATGGAATCATAGACAAGTACTGTACCGGTGGAGGACTTGCTTGGAGACTGCGGGGACGCCCGAACCCCCTGTAGGTGGCCATCGGTTCCTCTCTTCCGGTCGCCAACCGGCCCGATGGAGCACCACAGGATTTTTCACAGGCGGTGGGGCAGCCTTTCATTGATGGCTGGACAATTACTTGGGCCCCCTACAACCTGCGGTCGGCCAGCAGAAAACCGTTTCTTCGGATCCCGCTACCCTCCAAAGCAAGCCATCCAGCGCAATACATGTCCTGACTCCAATACCGGCCCACAAGTCAAGTACAACTAACTGCATCCAAACCATCCCGAACGGCTTCCCCAGACATCATGGTGGAACACGACGAGTCGTTTTGCACCATGGTTTTATCTGGAGGGTGGTGACTAAGCCGCCGGCCGAGGCCTACCACCAGTTATTTGGTTGCTCCTTTAGCATCACCCAGGGGCCACGTGTAGGACAGCGAGGGCTAAATCCTACGGACGCGAGCAAACACGAACCCCCACACAACTAATTGAGATAACAAAATCGAATCGGAACCAACACAGCCGGCTATTGGCCTATCCATATTAGGAAATACCACATTACTCTTAATTAAAAAAGAGGATAAATAATCTGATTGGAAAAATTAAAACCTCAAAGGCACACTGCTTAATATTATAAAAAAGGCCATAAAGAAAACACGAATGATGTGCCTGGCTACCATCAAAGGTTGACACAGGTATGGACATAGGAAAAGCTACCCTTCAATTTCCTGAAGAACATTACAACTCCAGCCTAAGTGCTGGACACAAACGGGTCTTGACCTCAATTTATACTAATATGTCTAACATATATTGATATTTTGTATAATATGCTAAAATATGGGTGCAATCTTAGGATACAACCTATCTATTGTTAATCAAAATATCCGACCACAGCTCATATTACAATGGATTTATTCATGTAATGCTTTGCCATAATTTATAGTTTATGCTCAGCACCCATTATCCAATGTATAATTGCAAAAGTAATGATAATGGTGTTGACTAGTATACAATCATATAAGTTCCTTTGTGTTGACACATTTAAGAAAAGAAGGCTACAAATCAGTCCAAATTATGAAACAAGTAAGGTTTGTTATACTTGCCTTGGGTTCGTTATAAAACTTTTATGAAAACATTATTTAACCCATACAGTGTTGTCAATTTTGGGGTTTTATATTTGACACCAGAGAACCATGCCAGTACAGTTACCTAGGCACAAAAGAATATCAAACATAACTCAATACAAAGACACCTTCACTAAATGAATGTTGCATATGAGATCTTGGTCTATGGATCTAGGTACTTTGATTACAGTGTGCTCTGCACTTCTAGAGCACTATAAAGCTAAGTCAAGGGAGGGACCTATGCTATTCCCTAAGGGGTAAACTTGATCTGTCTTGGTGGGCCAACAGTATTAAAATAAATTGATAAATAATATATGATGAAGAAATCCTTATTGATGCAAATAGAACAGGATAGGCACGTGACTGTAGTCCAAAAATAAATGGAATGTGGAAACAAGAAGCACACACAAAACACACATTTTGCGAAGCTTATCACATAATTTTAATTTTTGGAATTATTAACTATATTCCTGAATTTAAAATTCTTTATGAAACATTAAATATATCCACATTTTATTATGAGTAGATAATAACTAAATAAATATGTGGGGATATTTCACAAAGTGCCATCCAGCCCCAAACTAAGCATAGCTTGTACTGTGTCTGGGTGTTATATTGTATACTATGTATGTATTTACAAACAAAAAAGTATATAAGTATTGTATCAGTTATCTGGTTCCCATAGTACAAGCTATGCTTAGTTTGGGGCTAGATGGCGCTGTGTGAAATGTCCACACATATTTATTTATTTATTTACATCTGCATGTTAAAAGTACTATATTTTCGAACGAATGTACGATGTACAATAAGTGATCAAACTACTTACCTGACGTTCGATCATTATTGCTTCGTTCGAAGATATACTCCCCCTTCCCACCCTACCCATGGGTAAAGTTGAGTAAAAGCTCTGAAGAAAGTGACTTTGACAGGACGCGTGACATAGACTAGGGTGTGTTTAGTTTTTTGTTTTAGGGCTCTATGGAGGCTCTAAAGTTGCGTCTTGGTTTCCAGCAAATGGGAATGCTGCATGTTAAAAGTACTATATCTTCGAACGAAGCACTTCGTACAATAATGATCGAACGTCAGGTAAGTAGTTTGATCACTTAATATGTCAAGATTCAAGCAAGATCGTATGGAGAATGGAAGACCTCGGTTTGTGCCTGAGCACCGTGACCATGACATGAGCATGGATAACTCCATGATCATGCATGAGTGTTAATATTATAAGCTAAGAGTACTCCCGCTTGATGGTTAGCAGGGATAGAACATACCATTACGTAGAATCGAGCAAAATAAAATACAGACCAAGGAGATAATTGGGTCCCACTCCCCATCAAGCGTGCGAATGCGAACCACCCACTGCCACTGGCGCGAATGAGGAGCGATTTTTTCGATGGCCACCACCGGTGCACGACAGAGTATATAATTTACTAGCGCACGATGGCGTGGGATGAGGGCATAAAAATACAATATCTCAATGGTGGCATATTTTATTAATTATCTTACAAGGAAACAAACATCACATAGAATAAAACAATGTTATATCTACACTTAGGAACAAGAAGTGAAGATTTGTATAAAATACTTTGCACTTCTAAAGCTTGTTATACTCTAATAAACACTAGCTATACATACAGGGGTCATTCCCTGTCATTTCCTACTCCATAGCATTCACACTATGACTTCCCAGAATAATTAGCATTATCACATTATCAGTGGATAAATAAGCATTTTTTAATACATATGCAGTGTATGCAAAGAGATAGGTGCCAAAATGGCGCCTTAATTAATTGCACTGTTAGAATGCTTTAAGAGTGTGACGACTATATTGTATGTACATACTGTATAATAGGTATTATATTATCTGGGGTACAACTTAAATATTATACCTACCTCATCATTAGTAAAAAAATATATCACACAGCAGATAATGTTACTATAATAAATAATTACATCTTAATTCAATATAGTTAGATATTTTCAGGACACGTTATTGGAAAGATGTTTATGATTATTTATGAGTTACATTTCAAAGATAAACAATTTTATTTGTAGAAACATGTGGAGTCATAAACAAAACACAAGCAGACCCAGATTTTTCACAACATGAATTCTTTGTGACCAAGAGAATAAATCCAGTTTACAATAAACTGTTGCTGTTGACCAAGTATGCCATATCTTAACTCTAAATACATTACCTACATTATTTTATCATCTTTAGAACAAGTATTAATTTCACAATATTTTCGAATAATTCTCTCTAGTACTTTTCAATTCACGAAATAAGCTATATAAATTCTTGTAATATCTAGTATTCAAAATCACAACTTGCATAACAAAATGGTTTCAAGTTCCATCATCTAGCACCACAGAGCAAGAAAATAGTAATTTGTGCAACAAGAGAGCAAAGTTGATTTTTGCTTCGAGTGCTGATGTTAAATCCCGAGCAAGCAAAGGATCCAAAGGCACGAGATGCATAAACTTTGCTCTCGAGTAGCACATACAACTTTTTACCTCAGCAGTGAGAACATCATTACATTACAGGTAGGTACTTACCTATACCTAGTAACAAAACACTATCGCGTTCCCGCCAAAATTATGACAAAGAAAAAAAATTTCATGTTCTCTCCAAAACTCCATATTAATGTAACCTAAAGCTGGCTAAATACATTTAACGCAGTCATAATATTAAAAAATCACTGTCTCACGCAGTGAGCAAAATACGATTTTGCACACTGTTTTCTTGCAGCAAAGGGTGCCATTTTGAGCTGCTGAGGTGAAAAATTATGTGCTTTACACCTAGAACCATTTTTTTTCTTGCTATGTGAGCTTATGTGAGCACTTTTAGACCCAAGTCTGCAACGTTGAGATCCGGAGAAGAACCAATGTCCATGACATTGGAACCACAGTAGCGCAACTTAAGTGGAGCTGGGCAGGACACATGGACAGGCGAAGTGACAATAGATGGAGTAAAGTGCTCACAGAGTGGCGGCCGAGACAAGGTAAGCCAACCGCAGGCCGCCCAAGAGCAAGATGAGCTGACGATATTAAAAAGATTGCAGGTCAAACATGGACCCGATCGGCACAGGACCGAGGCGAATGGCATGCACTATAGGCCTATACCCAGCAGTGGGATGATAAAGGTTGTGGATGATGATGCTGATGATGAGCCACACACAGCATATTATCATGATAAAATATGTATTTAACACATTTTTTTTATTGATATGATTATTGATAGGCCTTTTGGTACCAAAAATTGATATAACGTATTTATCAAAATGTTGCCATTGATTACTACAATTGCCAGCATCTGACCACTAGTGCCCGCCAAAATGGTACATAATACATAATGGAGAATGGGAGCATTTTAATAAGGCTTGCCAACACTCAGAGGTAAAACCAGCAAAGAGCTAGAAATTTCCAAAGGCTTTATCTCTCTTTTCTACTATACACACTTTACACAGTTGCCAGTAAAGTCCCATACAATAATTACTGCACCACATTTGCAAGTAAAGTTGCAAACTTCATTTACACTTTTGCCAGTAAAGTCACATACTTTATTTACATTTTGCCAGTAAAGTCACACATTTCGCTTTACACTATTGCCAATAAAGTCACATCTCCCAGTCTCTTATCAGGTAGGGTGCCGCTAGAACTGTCCCCTCTGGAACCCTAGGCCTACGCCCCGCATCGTGTGCGTGGTTGCTCGTGCGACTTCGTACTGTGCTTGCATCGCTTGGAACAGCTCTTCTTGCTTTTTGATAGGATCTACCGTCTTGTCTGGCTCAGGCTTTACGGCCGCTGTAATTGAAAAATTCACATACATTAATGGATAACTTGTATGTATTTAAATTGTTAACAGACTATGCTCTTGGACTGCTTAAAATGTCCTGTAATGTTCTTGCTGGGCCCTTATTCCGTATCGATTTCTTACTTCGAAACCACGCGAATTCCTTGTCTTACATAAGAAATCTGCAAAAGTCTATTCTCTATGAAACGAAAACAAAACCGCGCGAAATGAATTTGGAATTGGCGTGATTTGAACTGTCAAAAATCATATGTTTTACCAAGACGCGTTCCGAAACATCAACACATCAAAAGATATGACCACTTATGTCACTATATTTTAGACAAAATAATGATAACTTTAATGTAAAGTGAAGGTATATCTAACGCTGTGACACGATAGCGACGTGGTTTCGTATCGTGTGGAATCTGTGTTTCCATAGAGAATAACCACCCTGGGCCATTATTCCGTATAGATTCCTTACTTCGAAACCACGCGAATTCCTTGTCTTACATAAGAAATCTGCAAAACTGTATTCTCTATGAAACAAAAACAAAACCGCGCGAAATGAATTTGGAATTGGCGTGATTTGAACAGTCAAAAATTTATGTTTTACCGAGACGCGTTCCGAAACATAAACAAATCAAAACTTGACCACTTATGTCAATATATTTTATTCAAAATAAAGATAACTTTAATGTAAAGTGAAGGTATATCTGACGCTGTGACACAGTTTGAACAAGACACGATAGCGACGTGGTTTCGTATCGTGTGGAATCTGTGTTTCCATAGAGAATAACCACCCTGATGTGTAATGTCACAAATGAAAACATTACAGCACTTTAAGTATTTCATAAGTAGGGCTATAGGTATTATTTACCTCTACACATCCTTATTCATAAAGCGTGTATGCCCACTCACCAGGATCCTTGATTCCCATGAGCCTCATGAACTTGGAGACCTGTTTCCCATCATTGTCCTGCGCAAACCGAGTGCCACTCCACTTCGCAGCTTCCTCCTGCTCGTTCTTAGCCTTGTTCGACCATAGCAGCTTGCGTTTGTTCACCTGAGACAGTGGAAAATTTGTTTTAGCTTTACTTACAATAATCTCATTACTGGGCAAATGAGACATTGACCTGATCTCATGGTTTAGTCATTATCAACAGCCAGAACACACCCACTGCAGAACATAGGCCTCTTCCAGAGAGCAGCACCTTGAGCGGCATCTTGCCTCCTGCATCCATCGGCTCCTCGCGATTTTCACCAGATCGTCGGTCTACCTAGTGGCCGGCTTACGCTGCGTCTTCCGGTTCGTGGTCGCCACTCGAGAACCTTTTTTACCCACCGGTTGTCAGTCGTCACGCAAAAAGGGCCGCGGAAAACAGCCCGCGGCCGCGCACTAAATACCAAGTACCGGTTGTCAGTTCTGCGAGCGATGTGGCCTGCCCATTGTCATTTAAACTTGCTAATTCTAATTCTTTAAACGACTAGCTCGTCACGCGATTCATTACCAACATTATCGCCATTTTTTAATATTATAACCATCGAAAATTATAACCCAGTTATGCAGATGAATATTGAATTTTTTTTTCTCGCATTGAAAACAAAACGTAACTTACTTGGTCCAAAATTTTAGCGCTGTTCATAGCAGTAGAGTTGTAATAGGAAGGTAGGGCTCCGCTGGTCATGGGCGTGGGCTCGCCGGCGGCGGCCCGCAGCTGCTGCGCGGTCGCCATGGAGCCCGAGGGCGTCTTGATCTGGAGCCCCATCTTCTCCATCACTTCCAGCTTCTTGTTCACCTTGTACGAGGGACGGTATTCATTGGTCGGTGCGGGACGGTCACTCGTACTGCTGTGGGTAAAACAACATTTTGCTACTTTTACTACCCCAATGTGCGGCCCGAAGGTTCTAGGGTCACGACCACGAACCGGAAGACGCAGCATATGACCCCCACTAGGTGGACCGACGATCTGATAAAACAGCGGGGAGCAGATGGATGCTGCAGCTGCTCAAAGTGGCGCTCTGTTCAGCAGTGGACGGCTTCAGGAGCAGTTACGGCGAGGTCGTTAACCATGCGGTAAATTACCCAAGGATGCAGCAGCGTGCGAGCGAGATAGCTGCACATACCAGCGATAGATAGATAGCTCTTTCTTCTTTAATTACTTTAAATTTGCAATGCTCCAGTTGTTTTTTGTGGATTCGAGTTCCGATTAAGTAGTATATCACCAACTTAACTATGTCTATAAACATTGAATCTGTTAAAAACCATAGCTGACAATCAGCAGCCGGAAAACTTCCACTGCTGAACATAAACCTCCCCCATCAAGCGCCACGTGGGCGCTTATTATAGCGGTCGAAATCACCACGCAGGCTGCTTGTTCATTGCAAAAAAATATGTAACGAGGAGAATTCTGCGGCTCATTCCCTGGATATTCCCTTATCCAGCTCTTACGGCACCCACGGGAAGAGATGGGGTGGTCCTATTCTCACAATGGCTACATGTACATACTAAGATAAATATAAAATAGACTACTACTAGTAGGATAGTATTTACCTGGATGAAGCGAGCGATGAAGGCGGGGGATGAGCGGCGCCGCGCGACCGGGATCTATCGCGTCTCTCGGGGTGCTTGTGTCTGTAATATACGTTTTAAATATAAATTCCCAATAATGTAAACGAATGACAATACGAGCTGGTTGTTTGCCTGATGCTAAGCGTCACGGCAGCCCATAACCCATAACAGACTACAGTGTCGGTTGGAACTCTAAATTAAAGTTTTGCGTGTCACTGCACTGCACACATCATCATGAGACACATTGATAGACTATGAAATCATAGTAAGTTTCATTTGCCCAATAACATCACTAGCTACAATGCCCTTCAAACCAGAACACAGTAGTGCTTGCACACTACTGCTTGGCGGCATAACAACTGGCAAAGCGGTGGTACCTACCAAGACGAATGTTGCAGAAAAGTCCTACCACCTATATAGTGAGTTTCATACTGATGCCAAATGATTTGCCCGATTGTCAGTCTGTGAATGGGCCTTGCTTAATATTAATCCAATTACTGTTTCTAAATTATTAATCTAATGCCCGTTTTCACCAAAGATCCCTAAATTTTAAGGGACCCTTAATAATATATAAGTGACAACTGACAGTAATTTCGTTTTCACCAGCGGTTAAGGGACACCTAAAGCATTAAGGGATCTCCTATGTTTATGGGGCCGAAGCTCGACCCCTTAGCGTTAAGTGGCGGTTTCAATTATCGTGTTACTTTTTACTTTTTTGAAACTTTGGACTTGCTATCGAGCTCAAGTTTATTTAGGCGACCACGTATTTACCGTGAAAGAGTGGATTTTTTCACAAAATATGACGACCAAGACTTTGTGAAAAGGTTCAGATTAAACAAAGCAAGTGTCTTATATTTACTTGACAAAATAGAACACCTTTCGGAATATGAATGTTGAATGGATATCATCATCATCATTAACAGCCTGAAGACATCCACTGCTGAACATAGGCCTCCCCCAGGGAGCGCCACTTAGCGCGGCTGCTCGCCTTCTGCATCCATCGGCTCCCCGCGGCTTTCACCAGGTCGTCAGTCAACCTAGTGGGGGGGCCGGCCCACGCTGCGTCTTCGTGGTCGCCACTCGAGAACTTTTCTTCCCCATCGGTTGTCAGTTTTACGAGCGATGTGGCCTGCCCATTGCCATTTCATAATCATAAGCGCTACATCGGTCATTTTATTTCTCCTGCGGATCTCCTTATTCCGGATCTTATCTCGCAGGGAAACACCGAGCATTGCTCTCTCCATAGCTCGTTGCGCAACTTTGAGCTTAGTAATGAGGCCAACAGTTAGAGACAACGTCTCAGTATGGAATGGATATGGAATATAGATATTGAAATGGCAACGTGCAGGCCACATTTACACAGTTGAAGTGCAATTTTTACTTCAAAATATTAGTAACTACAAGCATAAAGCTTGCTTTTTAGGACATTTTTCTCTAAAGTTTCAACCTTGTTTCAACCAAATACCAAAATCGGTAAATGTTCGGTTTTTGGAAACCATAGACTAGAAACAAACTGATACTTTACTAGGGTCCTTTATTTAGGTGTCACTCAGCGCTGTGAAAACGAATTTAGGTAAGGGTCAAATTTAAGGGGCCCGTAGCCAAAGGGATTCCTAGTTAAGGGATAGTTTAGGGATCTTTGGTGAAAATGGGCATAAGTAGTAAGAAAATTTACCTTCTCTCTTCCGACCTCCTGCCGTGTCTGTGGTCGCGCTCTCGCTCCCTCTCTCTGTCCTTGTCACGCCGGTCACGCTCGCGATCCGCAAATCTGAACCATAATTGTTAACCATGTTATTAAGTATTTAAATTGCATGTCAACTCAACACAGCAAACAATTTATCTTTTTCTTACTTCTAATCATTTCATTCACTTTATCTCGTGAGAGACCGTGACAAGACTATGGTAGCGCCTAAGTGTGTCTCACTCTAACATCCCTGTTAGAGTGAGACACACTTAGGACCAGTTTAGTTTTCGCGCGTTGCGCTATCTATAATAGGCAATGACGGTGGATAAAATTAACCGATAAACGTTCGTGAACATGCATGAATGAAAAACAAGTAATAATATAATAACGAAAAACGAGTCTTATCGTGCTTCATAGTATTTTTAGAATCAATTATAATTTACCATTCACTGCATTACTGGGGCTTGAATTGGACTTGGGCCTGGCTAAATATGGACAAAGCCACACTGTATTAAAGAAAAACAATTGAAATTTAATTGTATGTTACCTGGGTGAGACCGCGTCCCTAGCGTCCTGTGACTTCCGCCGTTCAAATCCCGGCGGTGCCTCGCCGCCAAACGGCTTCAAGTCCATTAGCGCCGGCACCTGATGATATTCACAAAGTATTCGTTAGAATTGTCAAAAGATTCATTTTAGTTGCAAATTGGAAACATTTTGACTAAATAAGATTTGGATATTAATACTTGGACAATTTGAGACTGATATTGATTTATAGTTGCACAAAATGAGACTAAGACAAGGTGGTGCCTACCTAAGCCATAAAAATCGAAGTCAAAGTCAAATATCTACTTTTTGGAATAAAAATGGGAAAATTTCCAGATAATTTTCAAATTCGAGATATATTGAACATACTTTTTTCCATGTTAATTAGGATAACATTGTCTAGTGTCAGGTATAACAATATGAAATACCTAACACATTGAATAGGACGACAATTTTATTGTTGTTTACATTCAAAATTAACACAACTACCCTAATTACTAATTACATTAATTAATTATAATCAATTACCTTAGAATCAGTTCCTTTATCATCAGGGCGGTCCCCAAGCAGCCCACGCCGCGAGCCCTCACTCCCGCGACTGCGGTCTGACCGCTCCGACCGCTCCGATCTGATCGCAATACAATAACAATAGATTGTGCCACAAGGGATCAAAATAATGGATTTAGAGCGGTTGGTGGAGTGTAAGGTACGACATACTCTATGGTCCATCATGCCCAGCCCTAAAGTACGTACCGTGTGGCACAACTCTGCTTTTCATCCCTCTCTATAAGGCATTTTCAAATTAGGTGCGCAACTTACACTAGCAATTACAGATCTTACAATGGTGACAGAAAACATCGGAAGGAAACAGGCATAACGAATAACTACTGGCGTAAAGGATAAAGAATAAATGGAGCGGACGGCGAAGGCAGGCAGGTAGGAGGGAACGAAATAAAAGAGAAAAATAATGAATATGGGACGGCGCAGAGAAGCAGGTGGTGATGTATCATGGCCTACTGTCCCTGTAAAAGGCGTCCTAGCAGTGGGAAAGTAATGCTGATGCCGAGAACTGACCTGTACCTGTGATCTGTGCGTGACTCCCGTCGGTCTCTCGCGGGGGAGTCCCGCCGCCGAGACTCGCGCTCCCGGGACCCTCGGGACCTCTCGCCTGGTGACAAATATCTTCATCATCATCTGTAGTACGCTCACCTACACCATCTCAAGCCTAGACGAGCTGTTAGGAGCTGCTTGTTCTACGTTGAACCAGCCCCCTTATTACGGTGAATCTAGCGGCACTAATGACGTGCATCTGCCGCTGTGAAAGTACATACAATTTCGAAAGTAGTTGAGCGGAAGACGCGCGTCAGCAGCACAGCTAGATTCATCGTAATAGGGCTCCTGTTTCAATTAAACTGAACAGTGTAAACGTACCAGATCCCCTCTCATCGCGGTGGTGGTGCTTGACGGGCGCGGGCTCCGCTTGCGGCAGCTCGGGCTCCGACTCGGACTCCTGCGGCAAAACATGTGCCTCCTACGTAAACAACATAGTAAACATGTACAACTGGTTAACTTTATTCAAGGGTAGAAAAGAAGAAGAAGAAGAAGAAGGGTGAATATGGTCCTCCATATTCACCCTTCTTCTTTCTAAAGGCGAAAATACACGGTTCACTTTTGCCTTTCAATTTGGATGAAGCAACCAAATTGATCCATGTTATCATAAAAGTGAATCATTCAATGTCATTCACAAACCTTTCAATTCTGCTCCGTTCAACCAAAGTGATTCAATTTGGTTGAACCGTGTATTTTCGCCTTTACTGACAATTATGTTAGTTGTTATATAGGTCCGAGTTAATTAATGCACAATTTTACACGCAGAGGGCGGTTTGGTATCGATAACTGGTCAAGGTAAAATAACGCGATTCCTCTATGAACGCAATAATGTTTTGCAAAAAATCGAACAATCAAAAAGATTAGACACTTTACAGTCCAGTGACAAAAAAAAATGTCCAGTGATAAAATTAAAATAAATAAAAATATGGCTCAGACAGTGTCGAGACGAGACACGCATTATGGTTCTGTTACCATGGTCCGTTATTGGACCCTTCATAGTACATCTACCGCCACCTATACCAGGGCTGCGACATTTTATAAACAGAATAAAAGTACAAGCTGTAATTTGAAGCAACAGTAAGCTTAAATGTTATTATTCGATGTTTTTTCCTGAATCTTGGCAAGTAGATGTCGATAACAATAAACCATCCACTGTAAATTCGTGCGTTAATTAGCTCGTACATTAACATAACGTCACATTGCGCTCGACTCGCTCCGATGGGAGGGAGCTATCGGTACCGAGACATATGATACCTACCTATTCAGTACCATCTACCCTGCATAAGGATGGTGTTTTTATCAGGATTCCCATTCGCCCCAACTGGGGCCCAAGGGGAAAAAATCCTGTTGGCCCCAATGGGAGGCGAAAATATGGGGGTCCCAAGTCAGATTGTCCCCTAATTGTAAATAATTATTTCCAATTCGGAGCATTAGGGTGGATGCTACTATACCAGTATGGACGGCTATTACAGTCAGGTTTTTCTGTCCGCGTGAATTCACGACTGTAAGTACTGATAATACAAATTACAAACTTACAGCCACCAATTAATTGACATTACGCATTATTATTATTATTGAAATATTTTGTGAATGGTGAAATAAATACGTCCATATTATGGAACGTTGCTCAGTCGCCGATCGCTGCTCAAGTATGGTATTTTGTTTACAACATGACCAGTTCGTGAAGAAATCTTGACTCGAGCGCCAATCGTCAACTGAGCATAGTTTTGTATTACAGGCCTTAGAACTGTACAATTTTACTTAATTAATATCAGACCAAAGATTATAAAGCCCGTGAACGTAATTTCCCCTACAAACACGACTCATTAGCGCGGGCAGGGGGCGAAGTAACAAAACGAGACAGTCATATGAAATTACAAAGAACAGAGCAGGATGAAACAAGACACATTGGGTGTCTCGTTTCCTCGCATAGGATTAGTGGTTGAAATACACCACTAGATTTCGTATGAGCGTTAAGTTGTATCATTGGTCAACTGTATTTATAGTCAATGTATCAGACTTACAGTAATAGTAAGGTGCAATATTGTATGAACACATCTCTTCTTTTATTTCCTCTTCTCGTCTAGCTTTTTAATTGTATTGTATTTACTATTTAATGTATTATATTAGTATCTAAGACTATGGAAAAGTTTAAAGACTTGATTTTATCCGGGTTAAATTACGAATATGATTCACTCTTACAATCAATTTCAATGTTCAAACTCACATTGTTTTGATCTTGATTGTGAATGTATATAAAGGTATATTCTTGATTCTCATAGTTTTAGATCTGCATACCCATCTAACTTGCTTGATTATTGACTACTTACCATGATACTGAATGGTTAGTACAGAGGTAGAAAACTTATTTTTATAGTTCAGATTATGATAAGGTATAATTTTTTTTAACTCTAAAACTAAAAATTTCCAGCACATACACAGGGGAGATTTAGATGTCCTAGGGTTTGTTTTTCCTTTAGACTTTCATTTGATACAAATTCCTGGGACACTGGTATAGTGAGTTTCTATGTTGTCTTCTCATTTAGTTGTATTTTTGATTTATTTTAATTTGCGTACTTTGATATAATATTATATCAGTGTTGACCGCTTATGATGTTAAACTGAAGATGAAGATACTATACTAAAGGGCCACTTTCTGAATTAAGTAGAAGAATACCTCCTAAATATAACGGTGATAAGAAATCATGAAGCTTTTTGAGATATAATTACCTTAAAAGGGTTATGATACACACTTGCATATTACAACATTACAATTACACAAATATAACAGGATAAAAAGAAAGATAACTTTAATTCAGTTTTTATATCTGATTTTTTTTTATTATTTTGATATTTTATGATTAATGTGACATTATTTGTTGAATATTTGTAATGGGGTTCTTGAGGGTCAGGTTTTTAGTCAGATTTTCTTTTTTTCAGAAGTAAATTCAGTCATTGAGATTTTCGAAAATGTTGCAACTCACAATGAGATAGCTGATAGAGGTATGGATCACGGACTCAAAAGATTTTAGTGACCACCCTGTAGTCATAAACTATGACATCACCAAAGTGATAGCATTTTGATTATGATAGATCCTTCTTACAACAGCTAAGCTGGATGTCTAAATAATTATTGAACAGAAAAATGTGATACTTTTTTATAATAGTAACTGTATCACCACCATTTATAATATTACCACAAACCTATAACAAGAATAAGTAACTGTAAACTCTGGAAAATTAATTACATACAACCATAAAACAATTGATAAATAGGTATGTAGTAGGTACAGTTCAATTTTATGTTTCACTTGTTCAATAAATTAGTAAAATAACATATTATCAAAACCATTTTCCATATCTTGTTCTTACATCTATGTACTTACATGCAAGTTCTATGTACGGAGTGCAGAACAGTCGTCGTGTGAAGCCCTCGGGTTGGTTCGGTCGGGGGTATTTGACTTTTGTTTTGTGTCAATTTATAAATGGGTAACATATAAAATAATAAAAGTGTTAATATCATCGTTGAAAACAGCTGATATGGACGTTTGAGATTAAGATTTAATTTTCAAAATACTGTAATGCTAAATTTTGGAATGCTTTTAATTTTAGAGTAGAATTCAGATGGAAACATAAGTGTAGATAGATTTGAAATACCAGGAAATTTGGCTCTAAAATATGGAGGCCACTCTCGCAGCAAATTTTCATCAATATTGAATATTGAAAGTCGACTGTGCAAATTTTATTAATAATTATGATGGAGTTATGATAATTTTAGTTACCTCGCTCATGTCCATGTTGACGTCATCGTAGTTGGTGTCGTCATCGCGGCGGCGAGAGCCTCCAGGCGCTTCGCCGTGGTCCACCTATAATACCATTCTATTGTCAAGCAGAACGCAGGTTAATATCCGTAACTCATAAGAATCATATAAATGCAGGAAAGGAAGCGTCATTTTAACGAAAGCATCTCAAGTTCTCGAGGCCACCAGGAATGAGGAAAACTTACCGATGAGTGCTGGCTCCCGTATCGCTCGTTTTCAACTTCATCATCGCTTCCATATCCAACAAGGGAATCCATTGTTTAATTTATTTGTAATGTATGTGAAATAATCTTCAAAACAAAACTCGTAATTTCAAAAATTGCCAAAATATTTCTTTGAGAATATGGCGGACAAACAGTTTCTTTTTTTTATGAGAACCACAGACACTATCACAGAATACTACTACCGATTGTCTATGAGAATGAATGAAACGAACGGGCTGCCATAAGTAAAAACTATTACAACGGTTTTTCGATGGCTATTCGATTTGAGAATAGGCACTTTATTTTTTTTCATTCGAGTTTGCGTTCGGATACAGTCAATGATCTCTGTCTGAAACCACAGTCTGAATTTCTGAAACTTAAGGAGCAATCATTTCACTAAAACCTAAAAATAATTTTACTACACAGGTACACAGGTATTATGTATAGCCGAAAATGCTCTAAAATGTAGCATTACATTCAAAATCAAACTGAATAAAGAAAAGTACAAAAAAGGGAAATAAACACTTTGAATTTGAAGTATGTCATGCAAAGAGTATATAATAATTTACTATGTGCCTCTGCCCCAGACTGTATCCGAAAATAATAATTCTTTTCTCTATGAAATTTTTAATATGGCGGAATCAATGACCGCCGTTCAGACGTCTGCTTTTTTAGAAATCACGTATTAATTTATACGCGTTGGAAATCAGTGAATTTGATAGAAAAGTAATAACAGGAGTGCGTGGATCAAGTTGTGCTAATAATCATTGACTTTAAAAGCCTGGGCTACCCACAATCAGTAGGAAAAAATGGTAATGATAGTTTTTTGTTTTGATACTTTTTTTACAAACTTTACTTCTTTCACGATTGTGTTTTTTGTATTTTTCTTCGAATTTTCATGTATTTTCAATTTCTACAATGTAGCCTTTCAGCTCTGCTATATTAAAAGGTCAAAAAATCGGGATTTTTTCATATTTTTTTCTTTGTTTTCAAGTTTTATAACCAAAAAAAAAGTGTCGTAATGTGGTCTCAATCTCACATGTGATATTATTCCCATGTTTGTTCCCAAATTGCAGTGTTTCTTAGTGGAAGTGATGAGTTAATTATGCAAGCTGGGTGTGGCTGTATTGATTTTCTCGGAAGGTTCTAGGCACAGGCATAGAATACGTCTCAAACATGGTGCAGTGTGCCTATGTAAGACACTGTTACAATGCGGTATTCATCTCTGAAGCTCTATGTTTGTTGCAAATTTGGGCTATAAATACATATTGAGGCGTTAGTGAACGTTATTATGCCTAAAATCGTGTATTAGAATGATGTAAATACTAGATCTAATGCAAAAAAAATTGTATGAGTTCTACTGTAGTAATTCAACTATGTCAATTGTAAAAATGCAATAAAAGTGCAATATAAAAACATGTTATCGCTTATTGTATAAGTGTAGTAAAGGTTTATTAGCCAAGTACAGAAAAGTGCAAAAGAGAACAGTTTTTATGCCAAAATATAAACATATTTTCAATGGAATCTTGACATTGGAGCTTTGAGCAGTTGGCTTATAATGAATGTAGGTAACTTGCTTTTAGTTTTTATTGTGCAATCGATTGAATTGCAACATTTTTAGTTATGTGTGAACTATGTGCAAAAAAATCAAAAGCCAGTAAACCATGGTGAATCACCTGAATCATAACAATCAATTGTTACACTGTTTTGAAGTGTGTTTTGGTATAGAAAAGAGTGTTATTGACTAATCTGGTCCTAAAGGCAGATATTTGGTAATAATGTAAATCTTTTCTGTTTCATTTCTTTTCTGCATATTACATTTTTAGACATAGTTCCGATGGCATAGATTTTGGTAATTGAATAATGAAGCAGTACATTTTACAGGGTAGCTGTATATTTTTACTGTACTTAAATAAGTTATTTTAAAGTACCCAACATGACTATAAAAACAGTCAAAAAACCTTCATATTATAAAGACTTTATTAAAATTTATTTCTCTATTATACTAGCTAGAGACCAGCAGTTTGGGTTGTCCATCACTCATTTCATTGTCATTTAGGACACATCCTTTGTAAATGTACTTAGCTTAGCTTTAGTTTGACAAAATGTCCAAAATACTAACATAATACTTCAGCTTTTTTTTTAAATATATCATAGTATTGTTTAGAAATTCTTAACACAACTTCTCATAGTTAATTGTCTGAAGTGGGTTAACATTGCAAAAGCAAATTTAAAAAATGTGTGGCTGTCTTCAAGCTAATTATTGGCCGTTACTAATTTTATGCTATCATGTTGTAATTTCAACAAACCTGCATAGTTTTATTGCATGAGGCCAAGGGCACTTAGTTATAACATCTACATCTACTACTACACTCACCTGATGGTAGAAAATTGTCATTTGGCCTGCATTCCATAAAAATTACATTGAATTAAGCTTAAGAAAGAATAATGCTGATTTTTTTTTTTTTTTTTTTAAATCAAAATTTCAGGGCTTTATCGCCACCCGCGATTATGCCGCCCTGGTTGGTTTAACAAATACTTAGCCACACACACATTAATACCTAGCCCATACCTACATTTTTACTCAATTTCTCTCTATTAATTTGTACATCATTCTTGCTGAGTCCGAGAGAGGCTCAGCAAGAATGATGTTACAATCTCCCAGTTGTAATGGGTGAGAAGCAAATAAACTGTCTCTCTTGTCTTTGTTCCGGACACATTCCATGAGGATATGATACAGGTCGTCGATTGTATTACATTCTTCACAATTTGGAGAGTTACTTTTCCGCATTAAAAATGAAAATTTATTGCATGGGATGTGTCCGGTCCGAAGTCTTAGTGCTAAAACTGTATAATGTCTGCCAAAAATACTGTTATCTATCCACGGGTAGCGCAAGGGTTGTGGCTGAATCGTACGATACCAGATTCCTTTTTCGCGTGACCTGACATCAAAATATTCCTTGAATAAATCGTAACATTGATTTTTAATAGTTGAAATGTGATTTGTATAGTAAGTTAAAGATTCAATAGGTACTCCTTCTGATGCGGCCATCTTTGCTAAACTGTCAACCTTATCATTTCCATCTAGGCCAATATGGGATGGGATCCATTGAAGGATTATTGGATTATTGGATTCCTGTAGCTTTAAGATAGTATCTAGAATGGAGTAGGCTATCGGTGTACCTCGAAAAGTCGAGGTACACCGAGCCAAGTGTTGTAACGAACTCTTGGAGTCTGTTAGAATCACAACATCAGTAAGATTAGCTGACTCAACATATGACAGCGCTTCAGCTATGGCAACTAACTCAGCCTCCATGATGGACATTTTGGAATTTATTTTAAATGACATGCTTTGTTGTTCATAAGGGTCATAAAAGGCAGCTCCAATATCCATGTCATCTTTAGAACCATCTGTGTAAATTTTGTAAAACGATGAATACTTACTATTAAGGTATTGACAACAAACTGATTTTAAATGAGTAGGGTTAAATTGATGTTTAGGTTTGGGTAATGTTTCTATTTCTGATATAATAACTTTAGACAAATCAATGTTAGTTACCCAAGTATCTAAAGAGAACATGCCAAAAATTTTGCTACGATGAATTGAAAGATGATTTAAGTTGTCATGAATAAGTGTCAGTAAAGGTTTCCTTTTGTTGGACCAGTAACGACTAGGGCATAAACTGGATAGTTCGGATATTATTTCCATGAAATGGTTATTTGAGGCTGCCTTACTTCGGAGCCAATACTTCCCAGCCAGGTATCTACGGCGCAAGTACAATGGATGGAGGCTGAGCTCGCTCTCCATCGCATGAATAGGAGTGGTCCTAACAAATCCACCAATAATTCGCATCGCCTGATTTTGGATTATATCTAATTTTTTTAAAAACAATAAGGAACTATTATCATATAGGAAACTTGCATAGTCGATTCGGCTTCTAATAATTGAAATATATAGCCTGCGTAGGTGTTTGGGGTGAACCCCCCAACCTGCACCAGCCAACACTTTAAATAAATTCAAAAACTTTAAAACTCTCTCTGATATTTCGCAATGCTGATGTAATTTTATTTTAGTCTAAACGGGCAGCATTTGGGGATGATGAGGACAATCCACCGACACCGTCAGATGACTCCGACTTTGATGATGATGAAGATCCAGACAATTTGGAAGTACCAGGTGGGTTACCACTATCATCATCTTTGTTGTTACCTTTTATTCTGAAGGTTTTTAAAGGATTTTTAGCTAACATGGCCGAGCAAACCAAACCTTGCCCCAAGAAAAGGAAATAGTGAATTAAAAAAAATGTGCTTTCTCGCTGGAGAACTGTACAAATAGAATAAGTGCGAGTTGGACTCGCGCACGACGGGCTCTGTACCATTATCTATTAAAAAACACATTTTTTGTATGGAACGCACCTTAAATACTTTATTATGTTATTTAGTATTTGTTGTTACAGTGACAACAGAAATACATTGTCTATGAACATTTCTGCTGTTTAACTATCATGGTTCATGAGATACAGCCTGGTGACAGCGGAGCCTTAGTAATAGGGTTTGTTTTACCCTTTAGGTATGGAACCCTACAGTTGTATCGATTCTGTGTCCATTGCCTGAAGCCTAATTGGTATTAAAATGTTTTAAACACAGGTGGGGGTAAAACCTTAGCTGCTGCAGCACGCATAGTCAACAAAAAGCCGGCCTCCATGCCACAAGTGACCGTCAAGCCCACTACCAACCCTCTAGCTGGTTAGTACAATCAATATCAAAAACTTGATTTTATGAAGTCGATTGGTTTTGGTATTGGCCTACATTTGATCACAACTCGCCTGATGTTGACAATGCAGTTGTAGGTGTAGCGTGCTGACCTATGAAGAACCTATTCATTCTAATGTTAGAAATGCCCAGACTATATTTATCAAGAAATAAGAAAGTAAGTTCATTCCCTAGTAGTTGCATGATAACAGAGTCAGCGAAACACTTGGTCTGTAATGTTGGCAAATCTACTACAGAGAGGAGTGAAACAACCTATGTCAGAATGGGGATGATGGAATCATCTTATGCAGTTTTTGCATTCTCTGCAGGTTGTGCATTCTTCATTTATTTATTTTATTTATTTATCTAGTTATATATTCAGGTGATTTTGGTATAGATTTAATGAAAGTATTTTCTCAGTGTAGACTTAATTTAAAAAAAAATGCTATTATCGCGCTCTGCGGTACATTTCTCCCGCTTTCTCACAGAAATTAATTTTCAGTGTTAAAAGTATCCTATGTGTTGGCTGAACCATATTGTATGCAACATTTCATCAAAACCAACCACCAGTATACTTTCTGTCGCATTAACCAGCTCCGTCAGGCACTGCATTCGGGCAGGCGAGCAATGTGAAGCCGATCAAAATATCGGCGAGCTCGCTCACCAAGCCGATCAACCTGGGCAGTCTATCCAGTCTGGGCAACCTTGCCAACCTGGGCAACCTTGCCAGTATAGCCAACCTCGGCAACCTTGGCATTGGCAACCTCAGCGGGTTGGGGAGAGGCGCTGGAGCACCCAATAAAGGTAAATATTACATAACTGAGCTTGGCAAAATAAGTTATAATAATTAATTTCGACTTGTGAGTTTTGTACTTAATTAATCTAATTTGACATGTTTATAAATTAGTGACAGTGCTTAGTGAGGCGTATTATTAGTTACCTACTATATTTATTTCTATGATCCAGATTTGTCCAAAATTTTCCACAAATATTGGTCTGCACAAACAAAAAAATCTTTCTTGAAATCCCTAGATGATTGAGTATTGAGTTATGTTATGCCTTGATTTTATAAGGTATGAACTAATACATTTTTTTCCTGTATAGTGGACCTTAATAGTCTATTTGGTAAGTGTTGTTTCAGAATAATGTATGACTGTTATAATATGTAGGTTTTATTTAATTGTTAACGTTTCAATCTCCATACAACAAGAATATGATCTGAGGAAGGTTAAAAAGTAACAATTATGGCGTAAAATAACGAATTGAATCGAACACAGGTTATAATAATATAATTATATAAATAAATACATATTACAAAAGTTTAGGTAATAAATAGCAACATTGGTAACAAAACGTTGCGTTAAAATAATATTTTAGGCTGTGACCTTATTTTGTAAGATACATTTAAGTTAATGGGGTTGTATATCGTTAAAATATTTAAATTTAATCTTTAACAAAAATAAATTATAAAAAACGGTAATATTGAAAGCATATATTTTTCTTTATTTTTATTGATGTAATTAGGTGAAAATCAATTTATCCTAACTTCCTTCTTTTTGTATACTATTTTTTTTATACTATATAGACTTGCGTCCTTCTTTCATGCTTGCTTTCTTTATCGTATAGGCCAGTGGTCAGTTCTTTATACTTTTTTATTCTGTCCAAAGATTTTGGACGTGTCCTGATGGTCTAGCATGCGGGCTCGGACCGCGAGAAAACTTCGTCGGGTCGTCTCTGTTAGAGCGAGACACACTTAAGCGCTACCATAGTCTTGTCACGGTCTCTCACGAAAAAAAGTGTTGGGATTTCGTCGCGGTGCGCATGCTAGCCGGGCTGACGACTTGTCTTATGAACCATGGTCCTCGTAGTTCCTGGGTCCCTAGATACAGGGAATCCTATAGTTAGGGACCAAGATCTGTGTGTTTATTTATTTATTGAAAATTTTACGTCTGTAATATTAGTAAAGTAAAGAATTACTGCTATTGATGATTTACAATGTCAAATGAAATCTTTGATTTTGGTTAGATCTCTATTAAGATAATTAAAAGTTATGTTAATCTTTTACTTATGAGAATGTTAATGAATAACTTGTCGTTCCGAGGTCTCAATTAGAATTGTAAATAAACTAGCAATGGTTGAACCTGACCTTTCCTAATAAATAACAAATAAATCGGTATTAATCACCATTTTTCTCGTGAGAGACCGTGACAAGGCTATGGTAGCGTGTAAGTGTGTCTCACTCTAACAGTGGCGACAAGTTTTCTCGCGGTGCGCATGCTAGGACATCAGGTAAAATCAACGTTTGACTGGATGTACCTAGTAGGTCCGCACAGCTGTACATAATCGATCGGTAAAGTTAAGCAATGTTTTCTATTCACTTGGATAGGTGAGCATTACAAAAAGTGGTGCTTACAACTGAGCGCTACTGTCCTTCGGACAGCACGTTATGCTGTTGTCGACAGTCGTTAATCTAAAAAAAAAAAGTCTTAAAGTGGCTAAAATTCCGGCACCAGGCCTGTCACTGTCACCACTGTCTTAATGAGAGAGATGGCAGAAAGTACGTCTTTTGCAAAAATATTTCGTAAAGAATCCTTACAAAACAAAAGTCCATCCGTTTCATGAACCTCACGTTGCTCAAGTTGACTTCGGGGCTGTGGCAGTTTCAGGGGCTTCGTATTCATAAGTAAATAATAAAAAGAATAATAATGGTAGGTAAAATTATTACAATATCTTAGCAACATGATTTTATTATAGGTTCTGCTAATTTAATTTCAAGTAACAAATAAAGCCATAGACCAAAACCTATGCGTCTGAGACTTTATCGTACATCTGGAAAAAGCTGTCAATGTTATTGTTTTCTCACCACTTTTGACATTTGTGTGGGAGAAAGGGACGAAAGGACTAGAACACCTTATTTTCAGCTTTCTTCAAATCGTTTCCATATCGTTGACGCAAGTTATAGTTCGCGCAAATCTTTCACAGCTTTCTTAAGGTAGGCATGGGTATTCTACGACTATCTAGCTCTAGTACCCTTGATGGATTGGCTGACTTAAAAAGCAACACGCAAGAGGAGCGCTTCGCGCTGAAAGACGCCAGCAGACGCAACGCTATCCTTCCCAAAGCTCTCGCGTCTCTTACGATATGCGTATAAAACTATTCTGCTTACTTCCGAGGGCTACAAAATATTTGCGTGAACTATACTAATTAGTACGAGGAATTAAAGTAATGACTTGATGTAGCGGGGGCGGCGGGCCCGCCCGGCGTGCCGTCTCCGTACGCGGCCGGCTCGTCGTCGGCCGCATTCAACGCAGCCACGCTACTCGCGCAGAGTGAGTCCTATATTAATATAGTACAGTACCCGGCCAATGTGTTGAACGGTTTCAATTATTCACACCTTCGTATCGTTCATTTTCACGGAAAGTTTGCAACCAGATACGGCAGTTCCGAGATTATTGGTTTTTCTATGCAATTCATATTGTAACCAATATACTTGTATAAATAAATATATATAGAACAACCTATACCCACGGTTGCACAGTGCATCCAGAGCAAACTTCAGGTATAGGTCAGCTCAGGTCTACATTTAAGTACTCTCGTTTCAGCCTCTGATATGAATAGTTCTAGTTTGTGCAAGCTTTTACAAACACCCGCTTTCTCGTGGGAACCCTTTTTCCAGTATTTTATTATAAAAGTAGCAAGATATTTTGTTCAAATATAAATAAGTTTACATAAACTATACATGATAATTTCGTTTACATAATGACGTGTCATACATTTGGCCGGGTACTGTAACCGTGTGAATATAACCTCACGCATAGAGATGCTATTTAAATTATTATTTGCATAGATTTTTAAACGTTTTTACCTTTTTTATTTATTTTGCTGTATTAATATTTTAAGAGTAACCTCACATGGGTGATGCCGGTTTTCACGGCCGTGTTGAATAAACTATTTTTGGGATGGAAAATGGAAATTGGCGATTGATTAGAGAGAGATGATTGGCTGTAATTATCGGTAGATTAAAATTTTGCTGTATTGATTGGCTGTAATTGTTGTTTTGGGAAGCTTTTAAAATTTTCGGCAGTTTTAATACAAAGAAACAAGATGTTAAAGGACGTAAACCCATTCCAACCGTCAAAGGGTTGATTTTTCAAAATTACTAGGTTTAAGAACATGAATTTATTTATTCTCTCAATGCTGACGTTTAAAACGCAAAGTGGTTTTGTTAGGAATGCATGGCTAGTGGCTCACGTGATATTCAGTTCGTGGCGTTCGGTCATATTTCTTGGCCGGTCATCTTCAAGGCATTCACTTTAATCATAGTTTTGAAGTGCTCTAGTGCGGTAACTCTTAAAATTCTGGAATGATTTTTTTCTATTTACAGCCCTTATTTGCCTCCACTAACGTATTTATGTAGTAAAGTTTGTTTGTTTTACTGTAGACTAGATATAACAACAATAGTAATTAGATTGCTTTAAAACCTATTTTTTCTCTCTCTTCTTTTTTTTAACTCCATTTGTTTTTGTACAATTAATTAATGATGTAACTTGATTAATGATAGTGTATTTTATACAGGATGTTTTTTAATTCATTAGCATAAATTGAGTACATGATAGTACATCATTTACTGATGATTATTAAAGAGTAAAAGAGTGCAAATGAAATTATTTTTTATTGAAATTTATGAAGATTGCCGCGGCGCCTCACGCAGTTGGCACGGATGATTTTGATACATTTAGACGTTTTATTACCTTGTATGTACTAATTAAAAACAGTAATTCATTATTTTAATTAAAAATTGTGCTGTAGCATTTGATTTAGTAAGTTATCCCACTTTTCGGAATTATCATTATTACCAAACCAATGCCTTAGAATTCAAAAATTTTAGTCCACACGTGACCGGTATCAAGAGTAGGTATCTACTTTCAAAGGATGCTAATGAATTCAATTACACCCGGTATATAAGGTAAAAAGGAGTGTGAACAACAGTATCTGCCATCAAAGTGTGATTTAAACGTAGTGAATTATGTAAAAAAGACTCAGTCTACTATGAAATCTACATTCTCCATCTCCTTCATTCTAAATGTAGATGAAAGAGATGGAATGTGTAAAACTCTAATCGGAGCCTTTCAGATTCCTAATTATAAAGTTATTTTTTACTAGGTATGTTTGATAATCAATTATTGATCTGTTTGAAATGAAAGACTAAAAGTTGAAACATAACGGAACTGAGCTAGAAAATGATAGAAATCATAATAGTATTCCGTCTTATGCAGCTTGTTGGTCACCTACTCCATTATCAAATAGTCATCAAAATTGCATAGCAACTGCACCTCATTAAACGCAGTGCCAATCACTCAAACTGCAGTGATCGGTGACAGTTGCTCTAATTGGTTCTCATTAAGTATGACTTGATAGTAATTTATGTAGAACGGTTGAGGATGAGAATAGCCTAATATTTTCAGCTTTACTTTTGTAGACCTTACGCTAATAGAATAGAATCGAAAATGGATTGGAAATCGCATATGTGATTTGAGGGTATTGTAACTTGAAAGATCAATAATTGGTCAATAATTACGGAGGACCAGCTAGAAAAGATCAATAATTACGGAGGACCAGCTAGACAAACTTGAGCGTCTCCAGAACTTCTGCATAAGGTTCATATTTGGCTTGCGCAAATTTGACCATGTCTCCGCTTTTCGTACTAGGCTCAAGTGGCTTCCCATTAGACTTCGTCGGAATGCTCATATATTGTCTCTTTTGTACAGTGTTCTGTTTCATCCTTCCTCTCCGCGCTACCTTCAGGAACGTTTTGAATTTCGTCACGTTTCTAATCCTCGTTCTTTGCGGTCATCAGAGTACTACATGTTAAAAATGCCGGTGCATAAAACATCATTTTACGATTCCTCTTTCACTGTGGAAGCGGTTCGATTGTGGAACGCGCTACCTTTAGACATTAAACGTGCACCATCACTGAACATTTTTAAAGATAAAGTTAAAGCTCACTATCTTGCCCAATAGCGATATTACTTGTTCAAAACTAGTGCATCTTTCTCTTTTATAATATAATTTTATGTATGTTTATGTCATTGTGTGTATTATGTATTTATTCATATAGGTATGTATTTATGTATATTATATTATCAAGTTTATTTATTTATAAATATTTATGTATTCATGTATTTTATTTATTTTATTATTATTGTACTTACTTATTGAACTTTTGTTTATGACTAGTTGCCCACCTTTTTTATGAAGTTAAGTACCCACTTCATCTAAAGTTTTATAATTATTCCTGTACTAAAA
Organism: Ennomos erosarius; assembly: GCA_963580505.1. Taxonomy (NCBI): domain Eukaryota; kingdom Metazoa; phylum Arthropoda; class Insecta; order Lepidoptera; family Geometridae; genus Ennomos; species Ennomos erosarius. The sequence goes on from OY756998.1 coordinate 11,752,730, forward strand.
ACCACCGTCCTTATTATTGCCGTTTCCTTTCACTGTTTTCTGGGTTGTCTGGAAGAGATCGCTTTAAGCGATAAGACCGCCCGTTGTGACACTTAGTTTTAAGCTTGTGCGTGTACATTGAGTGTTTCTGTAAATGTGGTGTTTCAATAAAGAGTTTTATCTATCTATCTATCTAATTGGAATATTTATGGTGATAAACACTTCAGTGATGAGCTGATTTTGGTACAATTTTTTTCAATAAGTAACCACGTCCAGTTCAATTGTCTGGTAGTAATTTTTTTTAAATATCTGTTAGATAAAGCGGCGAATCAAAAGAGATTTACCCAAGTTTTTTATTAATACTTTTACAATACCTGACTGCCTAACGTGGCGTATAATGTCTACCTTGACCCTGTTCCTGTGATCCTACGCATTGTGTACGAGATATTTGCATTTTGCACTTTTTATCTCTTCACTAGACGGCGCGTTCAGAACAAAAGTAAAGCCAAACAATAAAATTCAAGACAAATTGAAAATTTACGCCTGCTGTATTATCAAGCAACGATCGGGAGTGTCTTCTGACTTTGTTCTGAATAGGCACGCATTATATTAGGAACCGCTCCAGATCCGTCTTTCAGAATAATGTGAGCTATCTGGCATTCTTTCAGTTCTAAGCCCGCTGTCGGCATGGTTCTTTTAGTGTAAACTTTTCCTGAACGTTTAAATTGAGTTCTATTCATTTTAAATTAATATTTCCGACTGTCACTTACAAAATATAGTGTGTCGAATTCTCAACCAGGGTTTGAGCATAGCTGATGCTCTTCCTCAAAATGTGAGAACACGCAGCGAATAGCGTCGGATATGCTCGAATTCTGTAGGGTTAGTATGAGCTGTAGAAATACTTAGAGCATCTATAAATGGAGATGTTAACGTTATAATCCGCAAGCACCATTTTTCTGCCATTTTTTACGGGGGACGAGGTAGACACGTATACAGCACACGCGCAAACCGCGCGTGTAAACGCACGCCGCACACCATCTTAAAACACGCAGATCGTCTCAACAATAGAGTTATGACATGATCCGCGTCATCGTTCATTGGTTTAAACGCTTTCTCTAGAGAAGCTGAAGGATCTCATGCTGGTTAAAATTTGACACGTTATTATAACTTTTTAAATAAATAATATTGTAGTCACACGAATCAGGAACGTAATCAGGATCTAAAACATGTTTGTGTAATTCGCAGTGGAAATGGTAGGCATGCCGGGCATGAACTCTTATCTACTGCAGAACCTGAACCAGATATTAGCTTCGGGCATGGGCGGTCCGCTGGCGGGCATGCTCGGACAGTATGCGCAGATGCCCTCGTGGGGGCAGTCGAAGCCGGGCATGTGGCAGCAGGATAAGGTAAGAAAATCCTGCGAAGCCTTCAATATTTCATTCCCAATTGGTGAATTCCACAAAACAAACAAGGGTAGAGAGAGCGCCCAAATATACCAGAAATGGTGAAATGTCGTAGAATTTTCACATATTGTACTGTTTACGGACAATGTTTCACTTGTCTTACATTAGTGGGGAAGGATTAGGGATTTAATTAACCATCGAAATCGTATTATAGATGCCCGGAGACGAAGAAGAAGTAGATGATGAAGAAATGGGCGTCGCTGAAACGTACGCAGACTACATGCCTCCTAAATGTAAGTCTTATATTAGACAGGATAGCGAGCTGATTTTATCTTGCCTAGCTACAAAGGTAAAAAAACTGTAAAAATTTTGTATTTTCCGGTTCAGAGTCACCACCAGCCTTAAGGCCAGGATATTCATGCATCGTCTATCTCGCTTGCGCATTACGTCATTTTTGAAGGTATTAAATGGAAGAAAGTACAAAAATTCCTACCGTATGAAAACTTTAAAAATAACATCAATAGAATCAATTGGACGACTTAAAGTCTAATACTAAACAAGTTTTCATACATAATAACAGTACAGAACGAAAAACCTTTTGATTCTGTTCTTTGCCTTAAGATGAACTCTCGCGAAGGCACGCCTGAGCATATTATGTTTCCAGTGAAACTGGGTCGCAAGCACCCGGACCCGGTGGTGGAGACGGCGTCTCTATCCTCCGTGGAGCCGGTGGACGTGACGTACGAAGTGAGCCTCCCGGACGAGACCATCCGGAAAGGACTGCTGTCGGCGCTGCAACTGGAAGCTGTGGTCTACGCCTCGCAGGCGCACGAGCATGTGCTACCTGATGGAACCAGGGCTGGCTTCCTTATCGGTAAGTGTCCCATATGTTCGCCTAAGGTGATGAACCGGAATGTTCTTAATTATAAACACAACACAATAATATCTTTTCATGCAGTGTTTGACCATATAAATGTCGAACGATAGAAACATTTTAGTACATATTTAAAAATGCCAGATTGATAATGATGGTGAACTTAATAATGTTGTAAAAAACATCCTCCACTAGGTGGACCGATGAGCGACGACTTAGTCAAAACCGCGCGAAGCCGATGAATACAGAAGACAGGTTGCTGGTCGGATGGCGCTTCGTGAAGGAGGCTTATGTTCATCAGGCTGTTGATGAAATAACATTCCGTTTAATCGATATTAACCTAAATCTGAAAACAGCTATTTCCCTGCAGAAATCTTTAGGACTATTTTTGTATAGATAAAGCTGAGTGATGACATCTATAAAGCGTGTGTCATACAGGTATACTATTCATTACTTGTAGTTACGATACGACTGAATGATTACAAATGCACATTAGATAGATAGATCAACTTATGAAGAGTAGCTTACAATTGTAAATCCATTCTTGATAATTATCTATTCATTGTAACATTATACTCTCAGGTGATGGCGCCGGTGTGGGTAAGGGGCGAACGATCGCCGGCATCATCTTTGAGAACTACTTGAAAGGTCGCAAGCGTGCCGTGTGGGTCTCCGTCTCCAACGATCTCAAGTACGATGCCGAGAGGGATCTCAGGGACATCGGCGCTGGGAAGATTGAGGTCTATCCACTCAATAAGGTAGGACAGAACTTTCGTCTAAAAATGTACGGGGCACCAACCAACTGAGTAATAATCTAAACCTAAAAATAAAACATTGTAAATCCCCCGCCCCATATAAGTTATTGTTGTGCATACTATGGCCCATCTTTAATCACAGATTAGTACGCCAGGACTGATGCACTCAACACTATGGACACGAAGCTAAAAGTACATGGAACCAGCCTCAACTACTGGGGTGGTATAATACGCATTGGTTTCATCCCTTCTGGGTCTAGCAATGACAATGCAACGCTGGTTGTTGTCTACAACCTGATTTGATTTAAATATTTGTCGTTGTAATTTAATTCGTTGTGAGTTGTTATTATATTGAAAACAATCAAGTTTCAAATATATTTTATAGTGGAAGAGTTTGTCCGACAGTTTAAATACGCAAAGATATCGTCTGCCATCAACGGTAACGTGAAGAAGGGCGTGGTGTTCAGCACATACTCGGCTCTCATCGGTGAGACCTCGTCCACCACCACCAAGTATCGGACGAGACTCAAGCAGCTGCTGCAGTGGTGCGGGGAAGACTTTGATGGATGTGTATCCTTTTGGAAATAAATCATAGATGAAAAACATAAAAAAACTTACTTGAAAAATGTTTAGTTGTCATTCGATGTTTCTAAAAGGAATCTCAATAATACTTTTATTTACGGATAACACAAATTACAATAAAACATTTTGATCTGGATTTAAATTAAAAGCTAGGTCTACTACTGGATTAACATAGTCTGATTTTGCCAAGGCTTTTGATTGACTAGATTGCCAAATAGTTCTCCCAAAACTTCCGGCAAACGTTATCGTTCAAACCTTACTGAATTGGTTGTGGATCGTGTTTACCTGACACAAGGGTTTTGCTTATGACAAATAACTATTATTAAGATTCTTTTTCGGTAGATTGAGGAGTTTCGCAAGGGTCACTTTTGGGTCCCTTGTTCATCAACTTGGACGAGAGGTTGGTGACGTAAATTACATGGTGCCCTATTCGCATCTTATAGGCCAACTTTTACCGCTACAAGTTACTAATAAATGCACAATTAAATCTACAAACCAAACCAAGCACGCAAATTCTATTATCCATAAACATCCCTAACTCAATCTCAGATTGTATTTGACGAGTGTCACAAAGCAAAGAATCTCTGCCCGGTGGGTTCAGGCAAAGCCACCAAGACAGGTCTAACCGCCCTGGACCTTCAAAACAAGCTGCCTAAAGCCCGAGTGGTATATGCCTCGGCTACTGGTGCTTCTGAACCAAGGAACATGGCTTATATGGTGCGGCTCGGTATATGGGGAGAGGGAACACCGTTCCCGACGTTTATGGACTTTATTAATGCTGTGGAGAAGAGGTATGTAGAATATAAATGATTTTAAAATCCTTTAAAAAGATTTCTTTTATTCTCCTATAGGGCTACAAATGTTAATTTGGCTAACATGTTCGAACTAAAATCCTAAGTGCATTTGCCATTTTGTCATCCTGGCGCATTCAGTAGGATCAAAATGTATGGTTTCTTACTTTCGGAAATAGATTGAGGTAAATTTTTTTTTTGTAGTCAAATTCAACAAGTGTTTATAACAAAAATGAAGTCCAAGGTTCAAGTCTGTATTTAAAAGTATGATAATTGTATTAAGTGTCTTTAGCTCCAAAAGATGCATGCTACGTTGGTAGTAGCTCTGCCTTTTGTACAGTGGGTTGTGGAGTTGATTCCCAACCGGTACAAACATTTGTGTGTTACATCGATGTTTGCTTTGTGTCCAGGCAAACCCACTAGCTAGATAGACCCTTAGCACCCAGGTGTTAAGAGTACTCTAAGTATGTATTTACAGCAACAATAAAAAACGTTATCAATTAGTTTTGGGGTTCCCATAGTACAAACATTGCTTAGTTTGGGGCTAGATGGTGCTGTGTTAAATGGTTTCAAATATTTGTTTATCTATTATTAATAGAGGAGTGGGTGCCATGGAGATAGTAGCGATGGACATGAAGCTGCGAGGGATGTACATCGCCCGCCAGCTCTCCTTCCACGGAGTCACCTTCAAGATCGAAGAGGTGCCTCTCAGTGACGCTTTCCGGGAGACATACGATAAGGCGGTGGCTCTGGTACGTACACAAAGAACATGTATCATTAGGAACGATTTCTAAAATTTTTGTTTTATTAGAATTGGTTTTAAAGCTTAAATCCTTCTCCATTACATAAATTGGCCATGTCAGAGTAATACAAAAGTAAAAGCATTGTAATTTTTATCGTGAGTTTGCGAGTTTTGAACGTTATTAGTTACGTGTGTATTTGTGTATTAATTAGTGGCATAAATCCTCATTTTCGCTTGAAAGCTGACTTGATTGAGAGTTTTCTTAAATATCTTTTTTAATTCTTTATAATTGGATTGTGGTCAATATTTACTTTTTTGACCCTACAAAAAATTGTTAGTAAATTTAATTAATAAGTACTTTTAAAGAGCGCTATCCCAACAGTGGGTGGAAGCGATGCAGCGTTTCACGGAAGCAGCCGAGCTGATCGACGCGGAGTCACGCATGAGGAAAACTATGTGGGGGCAGTTCTGGTCTGCACATCAGCGGTTCTTCAAGTATCTTTGTATTGCTGCCAAGGTAAGGCATTTTAGATCTTATACCGTCTGTTTAAGGCCCATCAAAGGGGTAAACTTAAAACCTAAGGGGATAGTGAATCTAAATTATTGTACATGCCAGATTTATTTGTGTATATTTGTCTCTGTTATTTGCCAAGTCGGAAGCTATTAATTTGTATAACATAATTGATGAACAGAACAGAACCGAAAACCGATGGGGAAAAAGCTTCTTGAATGGCGACTACTATTTAAAAGACGCAGTAATGGCGCTCCACTAGTTGAACCGATGATCTGGATAAAACCGCTGAGAGCCGATGGATGCAGGAGGCAATCAGTTGCTCAAAGTTACGCTTTTTGAGGATCACGTGTTTTGAGGAAATATGTTCATGAGCTATCAACGGGCTTTTTAATAAATAAATAAATAAATATGTGTGGACATTTCACACATCGTCATCTAGCCCCAAACTAAGCATAGCTTGTACTATGGGAACCAGATAACGGATATAATACTTATATACTTTTTTTGCTTGTAAATACATACATAGGATACAATATAACACCCAGACGCAGAACAAACACACACAAATGTTTGTCCTGGGTAGGAATCGAACCCACAGCCCTCAGTTCAGAAGGCAGGGATACTACCAACTGAGCTATTGGGCCCGTAATCTTTGACTGTAGAGTATGTTGTTCCTTCGATGTTCCCTTAGGTGACTCTATAGCTCCCACGGAAAGAGAGGGTGGGACTGACACCGAGATCACGGCTTAATCTGTGTAAATCTTTATAATTTTTGTTTAATTTAAAAACAGGTATGTTAAAATAATATAATAAGTGCGATTCCCAAGTTTTACGCTTCCATTTTTTTAATTCTTTATAGGCAATAGGCAAAGCATTTGACTACTGTCTCACCTGATGGAAAGCGACGACGCTGTCTACGATGGTGCACACTTGGCTAGAAGATACCCGTTCACTCTAGACTTGATATCATAGTTAGCTGGAAACATGGTGTCTCGCTCATTGGGTGTTCGCAGTATGAAGTGTAGACAATAACACATCGTCCAGGTGAACCACGCGGTGGTGACGGCCCGCGAGGCGGTGAAGTGCGGCAAGTGTGTCGTCATCGGGCTGCAGTCCACCGGCGAGGCGCGCACGCTCGACCAGCTCGAGCGGGACGACGGCGAGCTCTCGGACTTCGTCTCCACCGCCAAGTAACTTGACACGTTCAACGTAGATATTACTTTCTATTGGCTCTTAAGATCAACAAATAATAAGACGCCTCAGAAAGATGACCTTTTTGGAAATGGACAATTTAAGAATTCATCCAGGAATGGTATAAATATTATGTGTAACAATGGGTATCACTGACAGGGGTTTCTTCCAGATAACCTTTTATTGAAAAACGTTTATGACTTATAACAAAAGCAATATTGTTTATCCACTTCTGTCTAAATGCAGTGGCAGTGAGACAGTAACTGGAAATGACAACTTAACGTGACATTTGAAGCACTAGCATACACCACACAGTTGTAAAACACCACTATTAACACAACTAAGGACACAGTAATGGTGCAGCGAATATTGCTTATCGATTTAAAATGGCCACAACCGATCAACAGCGTCATTGTCATTTCTCAAATTAAAAATAATGACTTATTGCACAGCTACTTTTTTGTGCACATCTAAGTTGACTGGTAGATAATGCTTCATAGCATTGAGTCCTCCTTGTACTTAATTGTTTTGTGCTAAAGTACAAATAAATAATAACCAAAAACTTATCGGCTGTTAAAAATAGGACTAATAAAAAATAGGAAATAGGCTAATTTAGGACTGTTATTTTCGATTTTGAATTGGGAATACAACCTTCGTTTCTATCACAGGGGAGTATTCCAAAGCCTGGTGGAGAAGCACTTCCCGGCGCCGGACCGCGACCGCATCAACCGGCTACTGGGACTAGAGGCGGCGCCCGGCAACAACCACAAGGCCAAGGCTGCCCCGCCGCCGCCGCCGGTGGTGCAGCACAACGGGAACGGACTTGACGACAATGCTAGTAAACGGAAACGTTAGTAAACACTACACTTCTTATAATATATAATTATCAACTACAGGGCTCCTCCGTTTCACACGCAATTCTACGCCGTTTTCACATGGAATTTAATTGCTATGTTTAATATCCGCTTGTTATCGAAGTTTTTGAGTATTTTATTTGAATTAGGGGTTTTTGCATTTTGCAAACAGGAAAGATCTCGAGCTGTCATGTGTGTATATGTGGTGGTCTATAAAAATACCATGATTATTGCTAGCCCAAAAGGGTGTGTGTGAATGTGTGTGGGATATGTTTTGACCGTCCCTTTTTAATAGTGGTAATGTCTACAAACAATTTGCACGCAGATCGTGCATAAAAATAGATAGACAACTTCATAGAACAGGTATAATACCGTAATTCAGGTAAGATAATTAATTAAATAGCGAGTCTTGCTACGACGCAGTGAGTTCAATTTTGAATGAAACTAGCACAGCACTACAAGCTTAAAATTTTTATCATTTTCAAGTTGCTGCTTTCCTGGTACTCGTAGCTTCGTTCCTTAAATGCGGAGCTTACAGACCTGATGAAAGAGTGAGACGATGATAAAGAAACCTTGTAGTGAGACGGCATGAAATGTGTTTTCGGACCGGGCAGACTATTATTATTAAGTAAGTTGTATGTATTGTCCAGTGACATCGAGACAGCAAGCCAACGTGGCCGCCAAGCGAGCGCGCGGTCGTTCCTCCTCGGACGAGTTTGTGCGAGGATCTGAAGACGAGCTCGACTTGGAGTCTGATGAGGAACGGCGGCGAGGATCCGACTCCGATCTGAGTGACTTCAACCCGTTCCGAGCGAGGAGTGATAGTGACGACGGTGAGTTATCTTCGACCTTGTAGGTAGGGAATAAGGTTCATAGTTAGAAAGAAGAAGAAAAAAGAAATTACATTTATTCAGGACATCACATGCTCTGTGAGCTGTAAGACCTCGCGACCCTGTTATTGCATAGCTTAGAACCGAAAAACTATTATTACGTTTACAACTCCCATGGCTCTGCCATTTTGAAAAAAATCCAAAATGAATTGACATCAAGTTCCATATAGTTATCGAACCTGCTACATAATTTTCCGAGAATCAGTTAAGAAATACATTCGGACATACGAAATCATTTTTGCTCAAGCTGAAACAGATGTTTCATACTAGCTCAGTCAATAATCCATCCAACCTATATAATGTAAGTAGATGTTTTTTTTAGCTAATATAGCTAACTGATTTTATGTTATCATTTCAGACCCCTGGGTTGGAAGGCAAAAGAAGAAACCGCTCAAGAAGAAGAAAGCATCTGCCTCCGCTGCTTCAGCCGCCTCTCCGAAGAAGAAGCCAACAACCACTCAGGACAAGATAGAGACAATGTTCGAAAGGAAAAGCCAAGCGACGACCAGCGCAGTCACTCTCACCACGAATACGGGACAGAGCGTTACTGGGACGCCGGTTGGGACTAACGGGCTTTATCTAGGTGAGTGGGGCGTTCTTGAAAATTGCATGGCACAAGTGGGATATCGATTATTACAATCGGTATATTCAACGTAACTTTCTTCAAAAAACGAGGAGGGTTTCAAATCGGGTTTCATTCAAAATAACACAAAAAAACATCACATTCCATGAGAAATAAAATAATATAATCAACAATTACAATCTGCTTTCGCCACATCTGGTTTACCAGCATTTTCCGTAACAATAGAAAACCAATGTATAACCAACTCGATTCCAGCTTCTGGGAGTCCAAAGGCAGGATAAATGCTAGGTAAGAAGTTTGATTTTAATCGATCAGTAGAATAAATAAATAAATATGTGTGGACATTTCACACAGCGCCATCTAGCCCCAAACTAAGAAAAAGCTAACTGAAGCTAACTAGAAAAGCTTCTGTTTAAGTGTTACATTTACAATCCAATGACATCACAAAATGGCTATTTTAGATGTTGTGGTTTTTGAAAACACAATCAAATTAAAAAAGGGTAATAAGGTATTACATTAATATAACAGCTGTTTTTTATTTAAATATATTTTAACGCTTCCTATCCATTAAGAAATATTTTACAAATGGAGGCATTGCATACATGACGGGCCCGATAGCTCAGTTGGTAGTATCCCTGCCTTCTGAACTGAGGGCTGTGGGTTCGATTCCTACCGGGGACAAACATTTGTGTGATGAACATAGATGTTTGCTCTGCGTCTGGGTGTTATATTGTATTATATGTATGTATTTACAAATAAAAAAGTATATAAGTATTGTATCAGTTATCTGGTTCCCATAGTACAAGCTATGCTTAGTTTGGGGCTAGATGGCGCTGTGTGAAATGTCCACACATATTTATTATTTATTTATTTATTACATTGCATCTCTTTTCTTCAGGTCCATCCCGCAGCCAGCCGCCGCCGCGGTCGGCCATCGAGCGCGCGTGCAGCATGAAGGAGGAGCTGCTCGCCGCCATCGAGCGGCTCGGCCGGCGCCTGCCGCCCAACACGCTCGACCAGCTGGTGGACGAGCTCGGCGGCACCGAGAACGTGGCCGAGGTGGGACCCTACTTACACTAGTTCACACCATCGAGCGGCTCGGCCGGCGCCTGCCGCCCAACACGCTCGACCAGCTGGTGGACGAGCTCGGCGGCACCGAGAACGTGGCCGAGGTGGGACCCTACTTACACTAGTTCACACCATCGAGCGGCTCGGCCGGCGCCTGCCGCCCAACACGCTCGACCAGCTGGTGGACGAGCTCGGCGGCACCGAGAACGTGGCCGAGGTGGGACCCTACTTACACTAGTTCACACCATCGAGCGGCTCGGCCGGCGCCTGCCGCCCAACACGCTCGACCAGCTGGTGGACGAGTACTTACACTACCTACTATCTCTAACACCTAGAGATAGTAGCTAGTCTAGAGTCTAGGTGGTAGGGCTTTTCTGCAGAGTTTGTTTAGGTTGGTACCACCGCTTTGCCACATATCCCGCTGCCAAATCATGTGCAACTGCTACTTTGGTCCGTAGAACACATGTAGTTCTAGTGAAATTACTGGGCAAGTGAAATTTTATGATCTGATTTTTAGTCCAGTTATTTATTAGAATAGAATAGATTCTATTCTATTCTTATTTATTACTAGTGCTGATGTTTCAGGATGACTTGGAATGTTTTTTTTTTAATTTTTAACTGCAGATAAAACGTTTATGCAACCAACTTCAACTACAGCACTAACCTGAAACTGACAGCATTTCTTCTCTTCTCAGATGACAGGTCGCAAAGGCCGCGTAGTACAAACAGAAGATGGGCAGATTCTATACGAGAGTCGGTCCGAAGCTGACGTTCCTCTGGAAACCCTCAACTTGACGGAGAAGCAGCGGTTCATGGACGGAGAGAAGGATGTGGCCATCATCTCTGAAGCTGCGTCCAGTGGTATCTCTCTACAGAGCGATAGGAGGTAAGGGGTGCAAAGAAGATGAATGTTGGTCTGCACTAGAGTTTGACAGCCTTATCTAGAGTCCTTAACTTTCAACTTAGCAACTTTCCCTGAAGTCATGTCAACTTGGCACAGAAAATATTGAACGCTCATTGATTACCTGTTGATCATGGGCTGTCTTCAATCAATGAGTGTATGTTGGTTATAACTGGCGTACCTACTTCCTAGTAGGTCAACTCGGGATTTGGAATGAAATCCGGAATACGTGAACCGAATTTATTTGCGCGGGAAATCTCTTTACATAGGTATGACTCCGCACGGGGAGGCGAGCCACCGAGGCCGCAGGTCGCGGGCGGGGTGCAGTGCTCACACTGCATACCTTGCATTTGCCCGCGACGTGTGCCTCTACAGTGTACTTGAGAAACTGTGACCTAAAACACAGACCAACTAAAATTAAAAAAATACTGTTTCATATTGTTTGCAGAGCGCGAAACCAAAGACGAAGAGTGCACATAACTTTGGAGCTGCCGTGGTCGGCCGACCGAGCTGTGCAGCAGTTTGGTGAGCATCGTCATCGCCTTTACCATGCATTGTTGAGTCTCCCTTTGCACATACCATTCGCTTTAACTGTTTTTTTTTTTTATGATATATAAGTATAGCATTTGACCACTGACTCACCTGATGGTAAATGATGACGCGGCCTACGGTGGTGCATGCTAGAAGGTATCTGTTCACTCTTAACTTGAAAACACCCAGGTTATAGTTAAGTATAGTGAAGTAGTCCTGTGCCAGTCGGCCCCGGAAGTAAAAGTTCGCGACAGAGACAGCAAACGCTTTGCAATCGGTCTCAAAATGTCACTAGAAATCATAGATTTATATATCAGGATATGCCCGAAGGAACATTTTATTTAGACAAAATGGCGTGGGAAAAGTCAGCGCCATCTATTAGATTTCGCGTGAACTACGACAAGTTAAGAAAATTAGGTGCCTATCGCTGCCATTATGTCCGTCAATGTTTATGTTTACAATGATTATTCCAAATATAAATTCGATTATTTTGTTACAAAACAGAGTGTAATATTGAAAATATTGAATTACTTGAGGTAAGAAACTTGGTCTTTCTTTTTACTGCACTTTTGAGTATAGGTTGTGCAACCCTTCACAATACAACTTGGCATATTACTTTTGTGACATTCGACCGATGCCTTCTAACTTCCATCACAGACTGAGCGCTAGTGGATGCCAATCTGTGAAATTGGCTCCCACTTTGAAGTGACCTATAACCAGTCATTAGGCCTGTCCTTAATATATATGTCTATGCTAGAAATCGTATTACGGAAGCCAGTCGCTCCTCTGTTGCTCGTCTGTCGCTGAATGAAATTATAACAAATTATTATTATTATTGGAAACCAACAGTCCAACAGTAATTCACCAGTGAAAAGCCCCTGAGATCTTAGTGACAATATGTGTTGTTTTTGTTAATTTTCACTCAATCCACATCAAACTCAATTCACGTCTCAGGTCGAACCCACCGGTCCAACCAAGTGAACGCCCCGGAGTACATATTCCTCATCTCGGACCTCGCCGGCGAGCGACGGTTCGCGTCCACTGTCGCCAAGCGGCTCGAGTCCCTCGGGGCCTTGACACACGGGGACCGGAGGGCCACCGAGACCCGCGACCTCAGCCAGTTCAATATAGACAACAAATACGGTGAGTGGGGACCAAGCGGCTCGAGTCCCTCGGGGCCTTGACACACGGGGACCGGAGGGCCACCGAGACCCGCGACCTCAGCCAGTTCAATATAGACAACAAATACGGTGAGTGGGGACCAAGCGGCTCGAGTCCCTCGGGGCCTTGACACACGGGGACCGGAGGGCCACCGAGACCCGCGACCTCAGCCAGTTCAATATAGACAACAAATACGGTGAGTGGGGACCAAGCGGCTCGAGTCCCTCGGGGCCTTGACACACGGGGACCGGAGGGCCACCGAGACCCGCGACCTCAGCCAGTTCAATATAGACAACAAATACGGTGAGTGGGGACCAAGCGGCTCGAGTCCCTCGGGGCCTTGACCCACGGGGACCGGAGGGCCACCGAGACCCGCGACCTCAGCCAGTTCAATATAGACAACAAATACGGTGAGTGGGGACCAAGCGGCTCGAGTCCCTCGGGGCCTTGACCCACGGGGACCGGAGGGCCACCGAGACCCGCGACCTCAGCCAGTTCAATATAGACAACAAATACGGTGAGTGGGGACCAAGCGGCTCGAGTCCCTCGGGGCCTTGACCCACGGGGACCGGAGGGCCACCGAGACCCGCGACCTCAGCCAGTTCAATATAGACAACAAATACGGTGAGTGGGGACCAAGCGGCTCGAGTCCCTCGGGGCCTTGACCCACGGGGACCGGAGGGCCACCGAGACCCGCGACCTCAGCCAGTTCAATATAGACAACAAATACGGTGAGTGGGGACCAAGCGGCTCGAGTCCCTCGGGGCCTTGACCCACGGGGACCGGAGGGCCACCGAGACCCGCGACCTCAGCCAGTTCAATATAGACAACAAATACGGTGAGTGGGGACCAAGCGGCTCGAGTCCCTCGGGGCCTTGACACACGGGGACCGGAGGGCCACCGAGACCCGCGACCTCAGCCAGTTCAATATAGACAACAAATACGGTGAGTGGGGACCAAGCGGCTCGAGTCCCTCGGGGCCTTGACACACGGGGACCGGAGGGCCACCGAGACCCGCGACCTCAGCCAGTTCAATATAGACAACAAATACGGTGAGTGGGGACCAAGCGGCTCGAGTCCCTCGGGGCCTTGACACACGGGGACCGGAGGGCCACCGAGACCCGCGACCTCAGCCAGTTCAATATAGACAACAAATACGGTGAGTGGGGACCAAGCGGCTCGAGTCCCTCGGGGCCTTGACACACGGGGACCGGAGGGCCACCGAGACCCGCGACCTCAGCCAGTTCAATATAGACAACAAATACGGTGAGTGGGGACCAAGCGGCTCGAGTCCCTCGGGGCCTTGACACACGGGGACCGGAGGGCCACCGAGACCCGCGACCTCAGCCAGTTCAATATAGACAACAAATACGGTGAGTGGGGACCAAGCGGCTCGAGTCCCTCGGGGCCTTGACACACGGGGACCGGAGGGCCACCGAGACCCGCGACCTCAGCCAGTTCAATATAGACAACAAATACGGTGAGTGGGGACCAAGCGGCTCGAGTCCCTTGGGGCCTTGACACACGGGGACCGGAGGGCCACCGAGACCCGCGACCTCAGCCAGTTCAATATAGACAACAAATACGGTGAGTGGGGACCAAGCGGCTCGAGTCCCTCGGGGCCTTGACCCACGGGGACCGGAGGGCCACCGAGACCCGCGACCTCAGCCAGTTCAATATAGACAACAAATACGGTGAGTGGGGACCAAGCGGCTCGAGTCCCTCGGGGCCTTGACACACGGGGACCGGAGGGCCACCGAGACCCGCGACCTCAGCCAGTTCAATATAGACAACAAATACGGTGAGTGGGGACCAAGCGGCTCGAGTCCCTCGGGGCCTTGACACACGGGGACCGGAGGGCCACCGAGACCCGCGACCTCAGCCAGTTCAATATAGACAACAAATACGGTGAGTGGGGACCAAGCGGCTCGAGTCCCTCGGGGCCTTGACACACGGGGACCGGAGGGCCACCGAGACCCGCGACCTCAGCCAGTTCAATATAGACAACAAATACGGTGAGTGGGGACCAAGCGGCTCGAGTCCCTCGGGGCCTTGACACACGGGGACCGGAGGGCCACCGAGACCCGCGACCTCAGCCAGTTCAATATAGACAACAAATACGGTGAGTGGGGACCAAGCGGCTCGAGTCCCTTGGGGCCTTGACACACGGGGACCGGAGGGCCACCGAGACCCGCGACCTCAGCCAGTTCAATATAGACAACAAATACGGTGAGTGGGGACCAAGCGGCTCGAGTCCCTCGGGGCCTTGACACACGGGGACCGGAGGGCCACCGAGACCCGCGACCTCAGCCAGTTCAATATAGACAACAAATACGGTGAGTGGGGACCAAGCGGCTCGAGTCCCTCGGGGCCTTGACACACGGGGACCGGAGGGCCACCGAGACCCGCGACCTCAGCCAGTTCAATATAGACAACAAATACGGTGAGTGGGGACCAAGCGGCTCGAGTCCCTCGGGGCCTTGACACACGGGGACCGGAGGGCCACCGAGACCCCCAACCTCAGCCAGTTCAATATAGACAACAAATACGGTGAGTGGGGACCAAGCGGCTCGAGTCCCTCGTTATTATCCATTATTAGAACTTAACGCTTAAATAGACGTTAGTGAAGAGCGAGCGTTGTGAACAGTCTGCCCGAGACTGCTTTCTGTTTCTGAGATCAGCTGGGTTAGCATGGATGATAGACAAAATTGCCTATGCCCGTGTTATGTCACTTTCTTCATGCTTTCTTATTTGTAAAGTGGGGTAAAACCGGGGAAAGACGATTTTGCATTTCGTCCGTGCTAACGCAGTTATGGTTTTTGCAAATTCTTGTGGACCTATCTCTCGCTGGGCTGTTTATTTAAAATGTAAACGAATAATGTGGCCATTTCGTCGTTCGCCTACTGTTACCATCTCTTTTTTTTATGAGGATGAATAATGGCGTTACGGGCTAGTCGTTCACCTGAGGTTAAGTGACACGGCCGCTCATAACATTTTCAGAGTCACTCGGAACTTAAAAATAATAAAGTTTCGCATGACACTGCACTGCGCACGTCATTCTGAGATATCACACAGTTTAGTAATCAGATTACTCTGTGTAATTAGGTGATTTAAAAGTCTCATTTGCCCATTAATTTCACTAGCTACAATTCCCTTCAAACCGGAACACAGTATTGCTTCGCGGCAGAATAACTGGCAAAGTGGTGGTACCTACCTAGACGATTTTGCAGAAAAGTCCTACCACCTAGTGAAGTAACCTCTTGCTTTAGTGTTTCAAAGTTGAGGGCGGTTATTCTCTATCGATTCCTTACTTCGTAACCACGCGAGTTCCTTGTCTTACATAAGAAAACTGCAAAAATGTATTCTCTATGAAACTAAAACAAAACCGCGCGAAACGAATTTGGAATTGGCGCGATTCGAACTGTCAAAAATCGTATGTTTTACCGAGACGCGTTCCGAAACATAAACACATCAAAAGATTTGACCATTTATGTCAATATATTTTATTCAAAATAAAGATAACTTTAATGTAAAATGAAGGTATTTCTAACGCTGTGGCACGATTTGAACAAGACACGATAACGACGTGGTTTCGTATCGTGTGGAATCTGTGTTTCCATAGAGAATAACCGGGCTGATAACCCACCCCCAGGGCGCACGGCGCTGGAGGCGGTGATGCGCGCCATAATGAAGTACGAGGGGGCGCTGGTGCCGCCGCCGCCGGACTACGCGGGCGACTTCTTCCAGGACGTGGCCGCCGCGCTCGTCGGGGTCGGGCTCATCGTCAACAGCGACCACCCGCCCGGCGTGCTCGCGCTCGATAAGGTCGGATATTTATTTATTTCATCACAGGAAACTTACAGCCAAATAAACGATAAAATGTAACATAATTATAGAAAATAAACTAGGCCAATTACAAGTTTCCACCTATAGATAAAACATATAAAAGAAATCCGTAGTAGATAGCTAGTGAAGTCAACATGAAGCAGATACCGATAGTGTAATTAAATGAAACAGTATATCTGAGTTTGAGAACCGAAGAAATCAGCACTGGCTACTACTGAGATACAGACATAATGTGCCCAATTTTAAAGGCTTTTAGTTGACAGATCTTAAACTCCTCTCTGCTGTTCTTGTCAAATAGATGGCAATGTTAAATACTGTCAACTAAAGCCTTCAAAATTAGGCCCCTTATGCACTACTAGTACATCGATAGCTTATACACTCATTATTAACTTGTGCAAATAGGCTCGTTGATTTTAAATTGACTGAGAATGAGATTTTGTTCGAGGAGCCGTTGGATGCAAGAGGAGAGCAGCCGCTCAAGGTAGGTACCGTACCCAACATGCTGGCAGCATTGCTTGTTGAATTGCAATGATGCATATTGGTTGTAAAGAAATTGAAAAATATGTTACTTTAATAAGGTTGGGATTTTGAAGTTTTTGTTGAATTATATTGTATTGTATTGTATTGTATTCTTTCCAGGATTACAACAACATGTCAAAGTTTCTGAACAGGATACTGGGTATGCCGGTGGACCTACAGAACAGGCTGTTTAAATACTTCACCGATACGCTCGCCGCTGTTATGGAGCAAGGTTAGTTCACTTTTAGTTTTATTAGATGTAATTCCATTGTGCTGAGGCAGGAGATTGGTCGTAGTAGACGCTAGTTAAATATTAGAATAACGGCTTTGTTTATCGGTATCATGTAAAGATTGCCGTCAGAACTTTACGTAGTTGGCTCGTTTGATTTTATTAGTTTTAACATTTTCACAACCCCCATACAAAGACTAAAATTGTTTCAAAGTCCCAATGGTTTCTTTCCAGCAAAATGACTGCTGTCAGTGTTAAAATACTATGTAATTTGTATCAAATAAAACTGAAAATTTCGAAATGCAGCGGTTAGGAAAAATTAAGCGTAATAATTAAAAACAATAAATAATTATTTTAATTTAATTATGTGCATTAGTTGACTATGTACGTTTGTACGTTTTCCTATTTTCCGTAATGTAACATGATTTGGTTGGGATCTAAGTATGTGTATACTCTCCAGCGAAACGCAGCGGTCGGTTCGACCTGGGCATCCTGGACCTGGGCAGCGCGGGCGAGTGCGTGCGGCGCGTGCGCTGCGTGCGCTTCCTGCGGCGCCACGCCACCGGCCGCGCGCCCGTCGAGCTGCACACCGTGCACTCGGAGGTAACGTCCCTCCACACTAGTGCCGGCTCCTGGAGCGGCCAGTGCGTGCGGCGCGTGCGCTGCGTGCGCTTCCTACATTAACCTGGATAGCGGTAATATACATTAGCCTGCCTAAACGCCTCACTTTTTCCCTGGGTAAGATCGCTCTAAGCGATAAGACCTAGTATGTATAAGTTAATTAAGTTTTTCCTTTGTAATTTTTGTGTATTTGCCTCCAGTTTGCCACTATCATTCTGTTCTAAAAAATGTCCATATAGAGCGTATTGTACGCAATTTGCGACGTTGTCATAGACTCATTTAGTGAGCGACGCAATTTACTCCTACTGGCGGCAAAGTCTAGTGAGGAAAGCTATGTATTCAATAGCGACTGCACTAAATAAATTCTGGAGGCACTGAATTCATTTATTGCAATTTCAGCTTTTGTTTCACCCTCTTTTAACTATTATGATGTACTCAGATAATTAATAATAAATACTACATTTAATATAAAACAAATATATCAATAATTATTTTGTTGCTTTCAGCGTGGCATGGACTGGACAGAAGCCCTAGAGAAGTGGTCGGAACTGGGCGGGCCAAAGGAAGGGTTCTACCTCTCGCTCCAACCTCGCAACAACAAGTACACAGCAGTTCTATGCGTCGCTGCAGTTAATAACTCGAAAAGCAAGCTTACCAAGAAGGAAACAATGTTCCAGATATACAGGTAATTATCTCGCTCCCACTTATGCTAAGGATTGTATCTCTCAGTCTAAATTGGGTGTGTGAAGGTACTTTGTACAAAAAGATAAGTTTACTACGACAGCACCGATTTCCTTGACAAGGTATGGGTTGAATGTGTGGCTGTGGTGTTCTATGCTCGGGTATTGCTGCTAAGTTTGGGTAGTGCATTCCTAGCGCAGTTGGTAAACAGATGGTTTAACAGAACGTTTCATTAAAAAAAAAAGCTGTAATTTTATAAAGACCCGATAGATGGCGTTAAAATGGGGGTTTTACGTACTGTCATTGTTAAGATAATTATTTATCGAGTTTAGTACCTTATCTTTATTTTATGGAAGGCATAATACTCTAATGGCTTTCAATCGACAAATCGACAACGTACTCTGTGACTCACTCAACTGAATTTGACATTTCCTTGTACTCTGTAGTTTGAAACTACGACCATGTTTGAAATACGTCGTTACTACGCCATCTAGTAACAGAAGCGGAACTAGTTTTTTTTTTTAAATAAAACGTCTCATTTAATAAGCTATTGATACACTTAAGCTTTATAAAGTAGCGTTCTATTTGGGAGAACTATGTTTTAAGTAGTGTTGTATTTTAGCAGTGGAATTTTTCGCCCGTTGATGGGTGACGGTTGGATGGATATTCGTCACAGATCACATTCAGCCCAGTCGGCTGTATTGTTATTATGGTTTTTTATATTGGCTCTATCATAAGGTAGTTTGTGGTATACAATGACATCTACATCAACTCGAAGACGGCCACTGCTGAACATAGGTTTCTCCTAGAACACCACATTGAAAGTTTACCCATGCTCTAGACTCTAGATAAAGTCATCCTCATTCCTTTAGCTGGCTCTCACGTCACTTGTAATGAGATACAGGGCGGTTATTCTCTATGGAAACACAGATTCCACACGATACGAAACCACGTCGTTATCGTGTCTTGTTCAAATCGTGTCACAGCGTTAAATATACCTTCACTTTACATTCAAGTTTTCTTTATTTTGAATAAAATATATTGACATAAGTGGTCATATCTTTTGATGTGTTGATGTTTCGATAAAACATACGATTTTTGACAGTTCAAATCACGCCAATTCAAAATTCATTTCGCGTTATTTTGTTTTCGTTAGATAGAGAATAGAGTTTTGCAGATTTCTTATGTAAGACAAGGAATTCGCGTGGTTTCGAAGTAAGGAATCGATACGGAATAAGGGCCCAGATGTGATGGTCTTGTTTTCACTATATAGTAGTGTGATAGTCTTTGGTATGCGATTGGTTTATTATATGCGGCGTTCGTATACGAGCACAGATAGCTCCGTACAATGGTAGTATCAATAAAAGGTAAGAACAAACCGTGTGTGCACTTCCCCAGACCGAACACAGGACTTCAGTTACGTCAGGAATCGCTCGCGGAGATCGAGAAGAAATACAAGAAGGTGGAGAGTAGCGCCGCGGAGGGCGCGTGGCGGGCGCAGTACTCCGCCTCGCTTCGTGTCTGTTCCCACGCGTACTGGCGGGCCGTGTGTCGCGCCGCCGCCGACTGCGAGGTACGTGTGACGCGATGCGCTCGGCCCCGGGTGAGGAGCGTGCTACAGTAGCCGTGTCGCGCGCGATGCGCTCGGCCCCGGGTGAGGAGCGTGCTACAGTAGCCGTGTCGCGCGCGATGCGCTCGGCCCCGGGTGAGGAGCGTGCTACAGTAGCCGTGTCGCGCGCGATGCGCTCGGCCCCGGGTGAGGAGCGTGCTACAGTAGCCGTGTCGCGCGCGATGCGATCGGCCCCGGGTGAGGAGCGTGCTACAGTAGCCGTGTCGCGCGCGATGCGATCGGCCCCGGGTGAGGAGCGTGCTACAGTAGCCGTGTCGCGCGCGATGCGCTCGGCCCCGGGTGAGGAGCGTGCTACAGTAGTCGTGTCGGCAGGTGGGGCTGCGCGTGCGCACGTACCACGTGCTGTCGGGCTCGGTGCTGGCCGTGTGGGCGCGCGTGGAGGCCGTGCTGGCCGCGCGCTCCGTGCTCAACAAGATGCAGGTCGTCCGGATCAAGACCGACCAGGGACTCAAGATTGTCGGTCAGTATATGTCCACACCACTGCACCTACACTATACACTAACTCTGACATCGCCGACACAACCGTGCGATTATACTGCATACAACAAAAGTCGTATCACTTCACCAACATCTCATTTTCATGCATCATCAAGCATCTCCATCTTTGGTGCCCCAATGTATATTTGGTATTTTACCAAACGTAAACTTAATAGGCATGAAGACTAAAATATTTTTTTTGGATTAATTAATTATATTCCTCAAAAGATAAACATTTGTTAAAACAAAAATTAAATATCTCAAAAAATTACCATGTTACAAGCATTTTTAAAACCGGAATAAAAAGAGATAACTCAAACGGCCAGTGACGTCAGAGGAAGGTCTTTATAGTACCTCATTACTAAGCTGTGGTAGCTTTTCATACAATCTCTTTGGCATGTGACGTCACAAGTAGATTTTTCACAGTAACTGTGGGGGCGATCTGTTACGCGAGAAAGGAACAGGAGATGTCTCCTGTAGAAACTTTAAAAGCTTATTACTCCGTGATTTATTTACCGATTTTACTTATTTTCAATTATTGTATTCATTTTTAATCTTCTTTATGAAAGTAACATTTACTTGTTCATTTTTAATAGTAGTCATCATGCCTATTCGCACGACGCGTTAACCCAATCAAGTACACTCAAACAGTTATATTGCATTAGCATCAGCATTTAACATTTCAATCCAAAAACAGTATAGAGACTATAGAGAATATACTTGACTCAATTATTATTCTTTCATTTCACTACATCCTCCCTACAGAACACTTGTGTGGTTATTCCACTGTGTTGCATGTATTATAGTAATGGGAACTATAATTCACTTGGTCACCAACATTCATTTTACACACAACATAGACACACAATAAACAAAAAAAAAAACAAATATTATACACATGCAGATGCACCCATACTATTACATTCAGATTTTATACTTACGCAATTTATAACGCTTGCGCTTATGCTCACATTTTATTGAACCACGGAGTTTTTTTTTCTTAGATTTTGGCTCCACACGTCGTGTATTTAGCCAGTGTCAAGTATTGTAATTTTTCACCGTTAAAGAATATATCACGTAAAGTCAAGTCTTAGTCATAGTCCAGTCTAAGTCATGCTCCAGTAAAGTGGTGGCAACTTTACTAGAAGCTTTTATGGAATTTTGGAAGCAACACGAAAACTCACGTTTCACCACATTATATCACTTGCCCACACTCATGCTCGTAATTCAGCACTTAATGCGTAAAACGCCACCAATTTTAAACATTAATACTGGAAAAAGCACAAGTTTTGAGAAATAATACAATGCATCGACGTGAACACTTCCGCATTCCCGCCAAAAACCCCAACCACGGAGTTATTAATTATACTGGACATTACTTCACACATTTGCAATCAATTCACGTTGTCACCACATAAATACTAAAACCTTTCAAAATAACAAACAACATAATATGAAAGACAAAATGTATATACAGGTACGGTGATCCCAAAGAACTGCGTGGAGCCACTAAAGGAGGCGCTTTCCTACGACGCGGTCTCGGTCAGCGAGCAAACGTTCGAGCAGGAGGACGCGAAATGAACCTAATAGTTATAGAAATAAAGTATAGATTAGCGCGGACCCCACTATAGTTCCTCTATCTCTCTTTATTTTCGTCCGGGGCCATTGCAAATAGAAGAGTTATGTCTGGATGTGAGCGGGGACCGGTCCCGGACTTAGTCAATTATGGGAATGGAACGCGGCAACCTGATGGTTGGTTGCGGGTGGCAACCCGAATGTTGGTTGCGGGCGGCAACCTTGTGGTTGGTTAGGAGTGGCAACCTCAATGTTGGTTGCGAGAAGCAACCTACGTGTTGGTTGTGTGCGGCAACTTAAGCAAAGCCCAGCCAAACGTTGCAAGTGATATTGTTGAACGGAGGTTGCTAGTCACGCAATTCTCGCGACAACCTTTTGTTGCAATTGACAACTTAAGCCTATGGTTGCAAGGGAGTAAATGATATTAGTGTAAGCGCCTCCTAACCGGTGGTTCCTATGTTGTATGTAACTGAGTGATCTTATATGCGATGAGCGTAAGCCGATTTATATAACGTGCTGTTTTCATATTCATATGATGTTAGGACTTCGTTTTCATGTGCTTTTCGTTTATTTAATTTTAATTTTATAGTTATTGGTTATGGTTGAAACCCCACCTCGACTGATAAACGCAAATTAAAATACATAAATCTGTTTCTTTATTAAGCTTTTATTTTGATCAAGTGAAACAGCGCGGTGGGTTTTGAACCGTGTTCAGCTTAGAAAGTTGTATACGAGCTGTCGAATTTTAATTTTTGTACAAAAATATAGTGTTTTATTTAAAATTCAATGTTGTAGTTGAATGATTTTCGCGCGTGATTTTAACTGAGAAAATCTGATATAATGTATTGTAACATAGTTAATAATTATATATTAGCGATTTATATTTATATCGAATATTATGTATCGTCGTGCAACAGGTCAAATATTATGTAAAGATAACTACGAAAAAATTTGTCGAAATTTTATGAATGGATATTTGCACATTATAATTTTAATCGTAGCACTTATTGCGACAAGGTATCTGTTTTTGTATCGTCGACCATATTTGGGGAATCAATATTTGTAGTTATCACGTCTCATTAAAGAAACTAATCTGACGCAAAAAGAAACCATTGTTTTCCCTTTTCCACTATTGTATTTAAGTGCAGAAGGAGTGAGACAGCAATATAAATGTTTGCTCTTTTTAGTTGTTTTCTTGATTGAATCGAGTTATAATATTGCACTAGACTTTGGTTTATACATCATTCATCGTGGTTATGTACTTATTAAGATATTTTGGGCGCCGTTTTTGATCGTATAAAAACATAGTTCATATACATTATATTAATACGAATAAAACCGTATTGAATAGAGTTATATTATATTGTAAATCTGGAATAAAAAACAACTCTTTGTTTCCTTCATGACAAAATGCAATATCTTATGAAATTGTCTTTCTGAATTTATTGGCGTTTAATAAGTCTTTATTATATATCTTTATATAAAATAAATAAATAACACCCAATGATCTCTTTCATAGATCCTGGAACCAGGCACTACGAGGACCTTATAAAAAGTAAAATCGTATGCGGCTTATACTTTGGCCATTTTTGGTATATATTGATGGTATCATATGAAATCAAATTGTAAACAATAACTTTATTTATATTAGACATAGACATAGAAGTGAAAAGGGAAGATAAGGCACTAAGTTCTCGATAGTGGTCCATTTAAATCGGGTGCAATTGGTGCGAAATAAATACATAAAAACGCCTTTTGATTGCGCGACATAGGGCTAGTGTTTGACTATCGATGTAAAGATGTTGGTACTGCATCTTCCCTGTGCTAGTTACATCTATGTTACTACGATAGTAATGTCGAAACTAAAAAGTAACACAAAATACTTGCCAACGCGTCTGCGATTTTTTTTATATCACGCCATAATAATTATACCTTTCGGGATAGACAGGGAACATTATCGATGATATGGGTACAGTCAATCAATAATCTCATCTCACTTCATTTATAAAATGCGACGTAATAAAAACGTATCGTTTGAGCATTCATCTGAAATTATTTTAAGGTTTTAATTAGCTTTTTTAATTTAATAATCAATAATTAGAAGTGTAAAATACAGGTTTGACTGTTTATAAAAATTGTAAAAAATATGACAAAAATATAAAGTTTTGTGCACACTAATATGTATCATACAAATAATGTGACTCAATTTTTATTTTATTAATTCTGACATCGATACTGAATTCTTGCTTATATCGATACTAAGTGGTATTTGTGTGCATAGGGTCTTACAGTTACTATTAATATCCACAGAGGAGGTTCATGAAACCTGTGAGGTTTTAGAACCGTTATTATGAAGTTTATCATGTAAACTTGTGTCACACACTAAATCTCGTCTACATACATGTTTCTTTTATGTGTAAATTAAAGACAAATAATAAATTAATGTACATATTAAAAAAAACTGTTTTGTTTTACTAATCGTTGGCGGGATAAATTTTCAATTGTTTAGGTCAAGTGTGGGTAGCTTTTTTGTGTACAATAAGGACTTCGACTTCATCTTGCCTGATGGTAAGCGACGATGAAGCCGAGAGTGTTAGCATTAGCAAGCAGGTTCAGGGAATACACCCTGGCTGTTCTGACGCTAATGCAAGCATCTACATTACTCGAGTCGTGACCACGACCAACGCCAAATAACAATTACATAAAAGTACTATTGTTCTTAGCTTCCACTATTATATTCTATCAAAGCATTGCGTGTATAAATCACAGTTTTTTTTTCTCTAATCTGGTGTATAAATAAATACCACAGACAATAGAATTATATTTTTTCTCTAATCTGTGGTCCGCGTTTTGTTCCAGCCCCCCTATTACGAACGAGCTAGCAGCGACCCTGACGCGAGTGTGCCGCTCAACTGCTGTCAATTTTCATACAATTTTGACAGCATTTGAGCGGCAGACGCCTATCAGCATCAAGCCAGGGGGTCTAGCAAAGATACCAACTACTAACGCTAATGCCAAACGCTAACTCCAAAATGTACTGAAATGATGTTTCCGAAATCGCTAACTTTCCGCAGCGAATGTCAATTCAATACATTTTTGAGTAAGAGTGAGGCGTTAGCGTTAGTGGTTGGTATCTTTGCTAGACCCCCTGCTCGTTCGTAATAGGGGGCAGCACAGATAAAAAGATTAGACTGCTTGTGACAACAGTTTGCATCATGCCATGTGTCAACGTCATTTTTTAACTGACAGATAAATGACACAGCTTTTGACAGTTACCTGACAGCAGAGTCAACCAAAATCAATTCATTTTCGGGAATTCGTTTCGTGAATCGGACTAATGTCCTATTTTTATTAATTTTGTGGTAAAAATTGTGAAGTTTTGAACAAATATGACTGAAAAAGATATTACAATCGAAGAACTAGAAGAGACGGTAAGTAAAGTGCCATTTTCTTTGTAATATAGCGTGATTAGTGAACAGTTATGCCCAGGCCGCAAATGTAGGTCAGCTAGCCGCTTCCTATAAATAATAAACTGTTCAATACCATGTGCTGGAAAGGGCAGCGCCCCCCTGCTCCTTAGCCTAAATGCCATCTATGCCATAGGGCCATGGGGCTAGTTTGCGTAAGGGTTTGTGTCATAGTTTGCTTTTTCTGTCTAAGTACATAATTATAAGTAAAGCGTTCAAATATTTACCTGCTAAACAAGTGCGCGAGGCTTGTTTTTGTAGACTACAGTAAGTAGGTACCTAACTCAATAATAGGAGGTAGCTTGGATGAGATTCCTTATCGTTGAAGTCAAAGGAAGTACCTCAAATAAAAGAAGTACTTGCATAATTTATTTTGTGCATATAAAGGACCAAGAATTGTTCAAACATAGTAAATTAAACTAAGAAACTATTTGAGTTTGGATTTGTTCATAGGAAACACATTTTCTTTCTTTCCTTATTTGTACCCAACAGAAAACCGTAAGGACATACTTGCAAAGTGTCATAACTGGCAACTATATCAATAAACACATTTCCAAGCAACATGTAGAGTCTGCCCCAAACTTAATGGCAGCTGTGAAGTTGCCCAAAAATGCTGCACAGTAGCAAAAAATAGATGTGTGCAGGTGGTGTGCGCCTCGTAGAACACTTCACAGGTGCTACTGTGTTTGGCGCAGACTACTAAGGAATTTATTTTCTCAAAATAGTTGTGATGTATTTAAACATACCCTTCAGGCAAAGAGCACAGATGAGCAGCTAGACTTGATGGACTGGAAGATGGAAACCGTGGTTAGGGAGCCATCCATTGACGCCCAGGACATGTGTGTCATGAATCTGCTCAAATCCGTCTCAGAGGTAAGCTGGCAAGTGAATAAAAAGATGAGATTTTATTTGAATAATCAAGAAAACCTTTTGGTGGTGTTTGAGTACACAGGAATATTATAAAAATAAAAATAAATAAATAAAAATAAAAAATAAAAAATAAAAATAAAAATAAAAAATAAAAAATAAAAATAAAAATAAAAATAAAAATAAAAATAGCCTTTATTCACTGAATTTTTCCTACCTAATAATCTTAACTACTAACATTTTCACATTGTTTAAAACTATTACAATTTCACCAGCAGTCTGTTTCACATTCAGGCTGTCCGCTCCGGACATAGGCCTCCTCTAGAGTATGCCATTTTTCCCTGTCTCTAGCTTCCCTTCGCCACCCTTTGGGTAAATCGTCTTCCCACCTTCTCTGTGGTCGTCCTTTTGGTCTTTTCCCATCTCTGGGGTACCAGTGTATGATGTCTGCGGTCCATTTGCCTTTCGTAGATCTGACAGTATGTCCAATCCAACGCCATTTGAGCCTCTTGATTTTTCTTGAGACATCTGTCACACCTGTAGCCTTCCTTATTTTAGTTAGTCTCCATTTGTCTTTTAGTTTAATGTGCAACATGCTTCTCTCCATCCCCTGTTGGCACACCTTTAGTTTTTGGCTTTGTGCCTTTGTGAGGCCCCAAGTTTGACACCCATATGTAAGAACTGGCAGAATACACATGTTGTACACCTTCCGCTTTTCTAGCATTGGTATATTCTTATTCTTCAGTATTTCTTTTAGTGACCAGTATCGAGCCCATGTATTGCTTACTCGTCTTTGCAGTTCTTTTTCCATTTGCGAGTTTGGTGCTATCATTTGCCCTAAATATACATATTCATCTACATAGTCTATTTCTTGATTATTTACTTTTATATTTTGTTTGAGGCTGTTTGTCATTATTTTTGTTTTGGAGGTATTCATTGTGAGACCCGCTTTTCCACTTTCTGTAGCTAGTTGTTCCAGCATTTCTTGTAGGGTTCCAGGATCCTCCGCAAATAGCACTAGGTCATCCGCAAACCTTAGATGGGATAGCTTTCTTCCATTTATGCTTAGACCTATTCTCTCCCAGTCTAGATTCCTGAAAATTTCCTCCAATACCGCCGAGAACAATTTAGGAGAAAGCGGATCCCCCTGC
The DNA here is from genome assembly GCA_963580505.1 of Ennomos erosarius. NCBI lineage: Eukaryota > Metazoa > Arthropoda > Insecta > Lepidoptera > Geometridae > Ennomos > Ennomos erosarius. The sequence continues at coordinate 11,780,612 of OY756998.1, forward strand.
CTGACACCTTTTTGAATCTTGAACTCTTCACCAATTTTTTCCAGTTGTACTTTTGCTGTGCAGTTGCTGTATATATTTTTTATAATTCTGATGTATTTGTTTTCTATCCCTTGATTTACTAAGGCTTTATATATGTAGCAGTGAGCTAAGGAGTCAAAAGCTTTATTGTAATCTACAAATGATATGTAGTATGGCTTTCTATATTCATTGTACTTCTCTAGTACTTGTTTTACCACATGCATGTGGTCTACGGTTGAGAAGTCTGCTCTGAACCCTGCTTGTTCCCTTGGTTGTTCCTCATCTAATTTTTTTGTCAGCCTGCCTAAAACAATTTTCGAGAAGATTTTATATAAATTAGTCATTAGACTTATTGGTCTGTAATTATCGATTTTGTCTTTATCTCCTTTTTTATGAATCAGCACTATAGTAGATTTTGTCCATTGTTCTGGGGTAACCTCAGTCTCCAAAATGTTGTTGAATAGGATAGTCAGAGGTTGAAGTATAATATCTAATATTCCTTTTAGCAGTTCATTAGTTATTCTGTCAGTTCCAGGAGCTTTATCGCTTTTTTGTGATAGTATGGCCTTTTTTGTTTCACTTTCTAGTATGTATGGGATTTCTTCTTCTCTATTAGGATTTTCTCCAACAACTGACACTGCTGAGGAAGTGTAGAGATTTCTGTAAAAATCGGTGGCGATTTTGATTATCAATGGTCTTTTTGATGTTACATATTGCTTGTTTTTATTTGTTTTACCCACCATATTTGGTATCCATAAAGAATGATCCTTCAGCTTCTTCAGTGTTCTTTTGATTCCTCCAGTTTTTGAGATTGCGGATCGTATTTTGCTTATTCGTATTTCTTTCTTATAGTTTTTTATGCTTGCTGTGATTTCTTTGCTTATCGCCTCTATCTTTTTGATGTTATTTTTCCTGTTTGCAAACATTTCTCTCCTTTTTTGTATCAGAATCCTTGCTTCGTGTCCTATTTTATCCTTTTTTCCCTTATTTCTTGTCTGTGTTAATTCTGTTCCTAAGTTTGTTAATATTTTTTCAATATGATTATATCTTTCTTGAACTGACTTGTTAGTGTCCGTTTTTCCTATTTTCCTTCTAACTTCAGTGCAAATCTTTTCTGGTATTGGAGTAACAATTTCATTAGTTGTACTTTTTATGTGTTTCCTTATTCTCCGCTTATTTGTGATCTCTAATGTGCCTCTGACCATTCTATGATTTGTACTAAAGTTAAATTGGTTCACTATGCTAACATCGTTGAAATGGTTCGGGGTATTGGTTAATAGAAAGTCTATTTCATTTTTGTATCTCCCGTCGGGTGATATCCATGTCCATTTCCTATTTGTCCCTTTCCTGTAGTATGTATTCATTATCTTTAGATTGCATTCAAGAGCAAGGTCGACTAGCTTTTGTCCGTTTTTATTGCGCTTACCTCTACTATATGGACCAAGGATGTTATTCTCTCCATCTTGTTGGCTACCTATTTGGCTATTGAAGTCCCCCATTACAATTTTATTTTTGTTAGCTTCTTCAATGGTTTCTTGCAACTCTGTATAAAACGAGTTCCTTTCTTCTTCATTCGTTTGCTCAGTGGGCGCATATACTTGAATTATGGACCATGGCTCTTTCCCCTCCTGTATATTCAGGTCTAGAACTGCTATTCTTTCCGATTTGCTTTTAAATTGTATAATGGACTCCTTCAGGTATTTTTTGATGATAAAACCCACGCCGTGTAACCCTTTCGTCTCCCCTTTGTAGTAGAAGATAAAGTCGTTATATTCTCTCACTTCTTCCCCTAGCCTTCGTATTTCACTAAGTCCTACCACGTCCCATTTTATTACTTCTAGTGCTTGTTCCAGTTCTGCTAATCTATCGTCTGTTCGGAGTGTTCTTACATTCAATGTTGCTATATATACTTTATTATTTTTATTTATCTCCTTCCCATTCCTTACAGGAATTACTTTTACATATTTCTCGTCTTCTAGAGGGTGATAGTCTGACGTCCCAAGGTGACCAGCCTGGTTGGGACCTTTCATTGTTGGTTCATTTATTTCAGTTTGTGACATTTTAGTTTTCCGTTTGCTGCTGGTGATATTTAATTGCTACTTAGGGTTGTTGGGAATGTTCTCGCTAAGTGAGAGTGATCTTGCTTTATTAAAGAAGTTGATTTTGTTCATTTTTGGTTTGTTACTGATCTTACTGCATTCTCCGTTAGGTGTGCTCGGCGATTTTGTAGGTGACCGTTTTCTCTTCTCTGTCTTCTCTTTTATCACTAATCTGTCATAAGCTATAAATCCTTCATTGCCCTTCTGTAGCTCCTCCTGCAGTTTAACTTTCAATTCTTTTCTCTTGATTAATACTTCCTTAGGATAATCTTCAGTTATGTAGATCTTTTCAGGCAAATACTTTTTATTTCTTAGTAGCTCCATTTTTCGCCAGTATAAGGTGAGCGTTAAGCATATGGGCCGCGCCTTTCTGTCATTAGTCTTCCCGATTCTATAGGCATTACTTATCTCCCACTTATCCCAAGTATCCAGGCCTGCTTTATCACTGACATTATCCAATATTGTAGTTACCCTTTTAAGTAGATCGGAAAAGGTACTTTCGTTTTCTTGCACACCGTGAAGTATTACGTTGTTCTTCCTCAGTTCTCTCTCTAGGTAGTGTGTTTTAGATTTTACTAATTCTACATCCAGTTTTAGCGCAGCCGTGTCTTCCACCAAAGGTTTCAACTTCTCTTCCATAGTTAGAACCATATTTCTATTTATAGCATCTGTTTGCTGGCTCATCTCTTCCTTCATTTTGCTCCAGAGTAGTTGAAATTGCGGATCCATTTTATTTTTAAAGTTTACCAAAATTAGTAGTTTTCAGTTTTATATAATATATATATTTTATATAACACAGGAATATTAATAAATATTAATTAAATATCAATAATCCTTATTAAAATCTGTATATATAAAATTCAAAGTCTTGACTGACTGACTGACTTATATATCAGCGTACAGCCTAAACCGCTGGTCGTAGAGATTTGAAATTTGGAGGGTATATTCTGCGTAAAGTGTAGACGTCCACTAAGAAAGGGTTTTTCGAAATTCCACCCCTAAGGGGGTGAAACGGGGGTTTTACGTTTGTATGAAACTTTTTAGTCTGTGGATCGATTAGTTTGAAATTTGGTATGTATATTCTTCAGTTGAAATAAAAATAGACGTATGTCACGGTTTCCTGAAAATCATCTTCCATCAGGGTCTAAAGGAGCTTCAAAGTTTTTTCTTTTGATATCTATAGATCAACGCACAGCCTAAACTGCTGGTCGTAGAGATTTGAAATTTGGAAGGTATATTCTTCGTAAAGTGTAGACATCCACTAAGAAAGGGGTTTTCGAAATTCCACCCCTAAAGAGGTGAAACGGGGATTTTACGTTTGTATGAAACTTTTTACTCTATGGGTCAATTAGTTTGAAATTTAGTGTGTATACTCTTCAATTAAAATAAGAATAGACGTGTGTCACGGTTTTCTGAAAATCATCTTCCATCAGGGTCAAACGGAGTCTCAAAGTTTTTTCTATTGGAATCTAGAAATCAACGCACAGCTTAAACTGCTGGTTGCAGAAGCTTTACATGAGTTTCCTATACAAATTATTGTTTTGGAATAAATGAATTGCATGAAAAAATTTTTCGCGCTCGCTCTCGCTCGCGCTTTAGGTTGTTCTACTGTATTTTGTTTGTAATATAGCAAACGCGTTTATACCTGGGTCAATCTCAGAAAAATGGACAAATTCACGTATTGACAAATTTTGACCAAATAAGAATTATAATATATCAGAATTTATTACCTTCATACATCTAAAAATACTCTACTTTTATAATCCTAACCTACACGCAGCATAGAATTAACCGAAATAAACTATTTTCGCAATATTTGACCTTGAAAATCATATTCCTGACATGTAATGCCCCCATGCTGCAACTGTTTACTCTAAGAAGATTACTTAAAATTGGTAATACTGTTAGTTTTATTGTTTTAATTGATAGTGTAAACATTACATGACTAAATATTTTTAATAGAGCACTAATATAACTTATAGATTTTGTGAAAATGTCGCAACTTTATGTGTAATGCACTTCGCAACCATAACCCCGCCAAAAAATTAAACTCAAAAAAAAGGCGGGAACGCGTTATGCATTGAGTCTCAAGTATTTGTCTATAAAGCGGCCGTTTCACGCTCTTTTCTATGATCCATTCAATTCCACACTCCATTCTCTCAATTGTCCGTACAGTCTTGTTTAGAGCTGGAGGGTGTGTCTGGTCCAGACAAATTATCATATAGTCTGGCTACATTTATTTACCGAATGCGTGATAATTAACTAGTGATAGTCTGTGCAGTAAATATACAACAATAGGTAAGTTCAATAATATATATCTCTTATACCTATGGGTTTTCTTTGTAATTTTATCAAGTGTTTTATTACGAAATCGTCATTATCCTGCCGTCATTAACCTGTGAAATCGAGTGAGAGGCAAATGGCTGGGTACTAGGAAAATGGTTAAATTGTCTGGCCAAGGGTTTTAACAGTAGCCGCTTGTAGTAAATATGCTGTTCCACAATAATTTTACCAATTATGCAACAGATTTTTCAATAATTTTTTTCATGCCGATTTTGTCAATTTTTGGGAGATTCACCCACCTACTGACTGACATGTAGTTCATGATTTAATTGCCACACGTGCTTTTTGAAACCAATACCTACAATCAAAAAATTTTTCGCGCTCTCTCTCGCTCGCGCTTTTGGTAGTTCTACTGTGTTTTGTTTGTAATATAGCAAACGGGTCTATACCTACTGACTTACATGTAGTTCATGATTTAATTTCCACACGTGCTTTTTGAAACCAATACCTACAATCAAAAATTTTTTCGCACTCTCTCTCGCTCGCGCTTTTGGTAGTTCTACTGTGTTTTGTTTGTAATATAGCAAACGCGTCTATACCTACTGACTGACATGTAGTTCATGATTTAATTTCCACACGTGCTTTTTGAAACCAATACCTACAATCAAAAATTTTTTCGCGCTCTCTCTCGCTCGCGCTTTTGGTAGTTCTACTGTGTTTTGTTTGTAATATAGCAAACGGGTCTATACCTACTGACTGACATGTAGTTTATGATTTAATTGCCACACGTGCTTTATGAAAACCAATACCTACAATCAAAAAATTTTTCGCGCTCGCTGTCGCTCGCGCTTTGTGTTTTTGTACTGTATTTTGTTTGTAATATAGCAAACGCGTCTATACCTACTGACTGACATGTAGTTCATGATTTAATTTCCACACGTGCTTTTCGAAACCAATACCTACAATCAAAAAATTTTTCGCGCTCTCTCTCGCTCGCGCTTTTGGTAGTTCTACTGTGTTTTGTTTGTAATATAGCAAACGCGTCTATACCTACTGAATGACATGTAGTTCATGATTTAATTGCCACACGTGCTTTTTGAAACTAACACCTACAATCAAAAACGCTCTCTCTCGCTCGCCCTTTTGGTAGTTTTACTGTGTTTTGTTTGTAATATAGCAAACGTGTTTGTACCTACTGACTGACATGTAGTTCATAATAATTTAATTGCCACACGTGCTTTTTGAAAACCAATACCTACAATAAAAATGTTTGCTCTATTTGCTGAACCATGAGCGGCGCACTTGTGAAGCTATACATAAATAAATAATACCTTTTTGTAGGTGTAGCTGCATTTTTCGTTGGAATGAAAAAAGGGTCAATTACTATAAGTTTCTGTTATCCTGATTCAAAGCTCAGCTAGCTTTGTTCATTTTTCACTAGAATAACGCGGGCGAAGCCGCGGGCAAAAGCTAGTAATACTATAATGTGGATTGTGGAGCATCAATCAATTCTGCTAGAATTGATTGATGCTAACAATCTACTAATATAAGTTTTACACTAGCTTCCACTAGCACCAGTCAGCCTGAATGTGTAAATATACCTAAAAGTGAAAAAGAAAAGAAAGGAAAAATGCTTTTCTCTGAAATGCTCACCAAAAAATATTCAACTTTAAATATTGAATCTTAGTCCATAAACACAACAAAATAATAATCATTTGTGATTACTTGATTTACTATGATATCTATGACCAACAAGAAGAAGTAACCATGACAAATCCTCCTAAAACATAACTCAGCTATTACCAAGAACACTACTAATACTTGTGCTCTGGGTAAACAAAAGCCTCAAGAAAAACGTTTCAGTAACAAATCACACAATACTTATCACACTGAAAACACCACAGTGTGCATAGTAGCTACTATAAGTGACTCAGGTGGAAACCATCCTGGTGTGACATCACTAACAGGCGTAGCAGCCGCGTGTTAGCGATACAATGAACTTGTGTTAACATAACATTTTATTGTATAATCACTAATCAGAAATAATTTGAGCTCTGCTTCCAGCTATTGTCTGACATAATGTAGCATTATAGTGATTATTGGCTCTGTTAGTCATAAAGAACACTGTTTGTATGGTCAGCAACAAAGTTACCAGGAAAGTGGAGCAAAACTAATACAAAGATGGTCTTTTTATGTTTAACTCATTCAAGTATGATTTTGTTGCATACTGTATATTTCAGAGAAGTATGTATTAAATTACTAACTCATCACTTTTGGCTCATAATCCGGAGGCGGCGGGTTTGATTCCCGCGACATGACTAGTATTTGTGGACAGAAAAAAATGCAAATACTTGTTCTGTCTCTGGGTGTTGTGGGAGCATGGTCCTCGTAGTTCCTGAGTCCCTAGATACAGGGAATCCTAGTTAGGGTTCAGGATCCATGTATGTGATTGATGGGCGTTATATATTTATTTTTTAATAGATTTGATGACTACTAACTGGTAGTACAATAACAGTACTTATATTATGTGAATAGATACAATCATATCCATACATGTTATCATAATATAATATGTATATACATTTGCTATTTATGCCAGTTGCAGCATTATGTTAAAAACTGGGCAGCCTTTTGCACCCTTGAACTTTCAGTCAGTATTCTGGGTATAACAATAGCAAAATATATAGTTTGCACCAAAGCTTCTACTGAAATAGCCAGTATTAAAATAATAATTTATATTTAGTACAAAATAAAAATATATATTTATGTTTTCAGCCTCTTGCCTTGTAGAGTTGATATAACAGGTCAGAATAATGATATGTACCACTTTACTAATCAACTATTAAAGTCTGTGTCGGTTGTAGCTTGTCATTATTTCCTAATAATAGTGTTTAGCAGGCTGAGGACGGAACCCCTGAGAGGCATATTTAAATTTTCTTATGTTATGACAATTTTCAGCCCCCTACTACCGGATCTATCACTGGTCTAATGGTTAAAATGATATTTTTATTTAGCCACCATTTTTAAAATCATTTTTCTTCTGAACTATAACAGCTAAAGCAATGAAATGAGTTACTGCATGAGTACCTCGATCGCCGAGGGACCGTCAGCAGCTTAAGTGTCAATTTCACACTTTTAAAGATATTGACGAATAAACTTAGGTATGAGAATGTTGGTATACTTAAGTTATGTAAAGGTTGGATTACCATCTCAAGTCAAGTGCTGTGTCTGTTTTTATTTTTTATTTGTTTGGTATTTGAAATTGCCAGGATGTAAAGTCGGTATAATAGAATATTACTTAATAATGAATATTAAAGAATGTAGACTTAAAAAATGACAAGCTATAACAATCATGCTTCTTGGCATAAGTTTGCTAAAAGTGGCTTAAATGTGGTACAGATTTTAAGCCTTCATTTCCAAAGCCCTAAAAACAGGGCCCAGTGTGTATTAACGCTTTACAGGGCTTCAAATATATATTTTTGCGAAGGTCCAGTTAAAATGACAATGTTTATTTTAATATTATATAAATTAAAAAGTAATGCTTTCTTACCTGTGTATGAATTTATTTGTCTAGTATGTTTCCTAAATATATTCTGTGTTTAATCGTCATATGAATACTTCAATGGGTCTATACCATATTCATAATCATGTTAGATCGTATTTTTCATGTGAAAATATTAATTGATAAAGCCGTAATTGCAATGTTTAAGACAATTTAGTGTATTGTGTGTATTTCAGTTAATATAGTATATTGACTTTATTAAGACAATTTTAGTGCCAATTCAGCAATAGTTACTTACATAATGTAATTATACTTTTTTTATTATTTTCTGAGATTGTAATGTAAAATAATTATACGAACATGTTATTGTATTTTTAATTCAGCTTTATCAATTAAATAGTACTTGGTTATTGTCAAAAAATTACAACTGAGGATTTAAGTCAATGATGCCAATTGACCTAATTTATTCACCAAACATACTATAAAAAAAAATGTCATTAGTGTTTTACAATAAAAACATTACAAATTACCTGTGATACACTCACTAACTAATAATATTTTTTGTTGTTGTTTTTGGTTCTTCATAGGTACAGTTAATTTCCGAACCAATCACTTTTTTTCAGTGTGCCAAAATAAATAAATACTGTTGGAATATCAGTAAACTTTTTTGACAATAATCTATAAACTTCCAGTTAAAACTAGTGTCAATTCTTAGTAATTTCGGTTGTTGGGCCTGGAATCTCCTCACGCAGAATGTGAGTTGGCACCCCGGTGTCGTCCACTGACTAATCTCCCTGATGCAGGTCCGCTCTGACTACCAGCAGCTGCGTCGCGAGCTGGTCGAGGTACAAGCTCTACAGCGAGAGCTATCCACGAAGCTCAGGGCGCAGCTGAGACTAGTTCACGGGAAGTTCGCGAGGCTCCGGCAACGGATCGCGGCCGCCTCGCCTCCGCCGCGCTAAACCTAAGCTGACGGTGTCGCCTCTCATGTCTTAATCGGAACTTGCTGGCGGTTTTTACAAGATTTTGATCGAAGATTCTGCAAAAGTTGCGTGAACACTATAGTAAAGTATTATCCGCGCGCGATTAGAATGGAACGCGACCTTTGAAACTAAGGCAAAGCTAAGGTAAGGTAAGGTAAGGTAAGGTGAGTTCTCACGTGGATCGACAATAAGATCGTGCTGTTTAATACTGGTTGATATTGATACTGTGGCGTGGTTGTTGCTAACGCTACTTCACTCGAGAAATGTCGTTTTTGATTTACTTCAACAAAGTTCCATTGCAATCTAATAGCGCGTGGATTATAGTTTACAGTAGTAGGTACTCGTGTTGTGGCTGCTCTTATAGTAATTTACTATATAGAACGTGAAATGATGATAATAACTAATTGCTGCAAATAAAATTTCGCTTGAAGGTGATTTTGGAGCATGCCTTAAATGCAGCCAGTTTAGTAGTTACGAGATTTACACGAGTTTCTACCCCTTCTATAGTGTTTAGCTGTTTGGTGTCAGATTACAATGAAGTTGAAAAAATATGGTAACAATTAAATTCAACTATTAAATTAATATTTTAAATTTTACGGTTGGATGAGTTAGTATTTTTATGAGGCCTAACATTGGTTCAAAATGTACGTTGAAAAATGTCTTTATTAGTACCAATTTAAATGAAGACATGAGAGGAAAATTTGAATTTTTAATTTTCATATTACAATTGTTGATACACAACAATCCAGTTGATTTAGCTAAAAAACTAAAATCGAAGATCGAAATATTTATGTGATCATTCACACATATCCAGTCAGTGTAGTCTGGTTCAGTATTATGATATGCAACAATCCAGTAGGACTGGATCGGAAACTACCGTGTTATAAAGCTGGTTTAGAAAATGTTCGCAATTTTTGACCAATTCCTCACGATTTTTAGCATAAAAATCGCATCGAAAATGCCCCAAGTTATCACGTTGTCGAATAGTGTGCCAAATTAAAATTATCTATTAAATTATAGTAATAAATAATTAGACAAATATATTTAAAATAACCTAGCACCTATCACATGGCACGTTTAACCTATAATATGATATACCTAGTTAGTGTTAGTTCAATAGATTTTGATCTCATATAATGGGAGTGGGGTTGGGAAAAATATTTTCTTTATATCTTACTAGCTTTTGCCCGCGGCTTCGCACGCTTGTGTTACGTTATTTTTACGTTATAGTCTAATAATAGATCATGCATTTCGTACCAAACAACAAAATCCACTAAATCTTTTCGAAGCTGAGCACAGTACATGAGTACAGTAACCTGTATTAGTTAGCATAGGTATAGGTATAACGCAAGTATAGCCGTGAGTGGAAGCTATTTAAGCCATTACCTAAAATTAAATGTTTTGAGTCTTATATAGATTTATAGCAGTATAAGAAGTTTCAAAAAAAAAACTACAATTTTATAAGTACCTCTTCATATTACAACAAAAAGAAATCATCATCACTTCACTCAGGTCTTTAACAGAAGTTTCAGTAAGTTTTGTTTAGGTAGTAGTTACCTAAGCAGGCAGGTACAGTTTAGAAAATATGGAAGAATCATACACGATGATGCTGTTTTGCTCAGTTTTACATATTATCCGTACGGTTTTTGTACCATTTACCACATTTTTTTACCTTCTTAAGTTTGGCTCCATACGAATTGAGTACGTACACTTAGCCAGTGTCAATAATAAGTTTATAAATTGCTGGAGATATGCATTTACCTGTACGATGCGTACATAACTAATTTTCTTAATACTAATTAGGAATTACAAATACTAAACCACCACTCCTTAAAGAATCGACAGTTATAATTATTATTATGTCCACTATTTTCCACGCTGTCTCATTTCCACTGCACTTTCAACATACCTACCTAGTGATGAAAGTGAGGAAATAGGTTAAATCGTCATTACATAATTATTACTTACACCCAAAGATAGTTAATTACCTACTATAACTTTCTTGAAGTAACCGAGTAATCAATCATTTTTTGCTCCCGTTGTTTATTTCAAAGCCCACAGATCTAAAATATTTTAACTATTAAAAACATATATCAACATGCAAGAAGAAGAAGAAGAAGAACAAATCAAAAACAGTCATAAACGAACTTTACGCGCCATGTTGTTGTTAATTCGAGGATACAATTGCCATAATGAATACCTACATATTATTATATCTAAATACATACTCTTTTTAAACATTTTTCATAAAATATTTCGTTTCATTTCTTACAAATAATAGCAAGCACTCCGTCTTACTTTATCCAAAACTCCAAAACTGTATTGACATGATGTCATGTCAATACAGTTTTGGAGTTAGCGTTTGGCGTTAGCGTTAGTGGTTGGTATCTTTGCTAGACCCCCTGTAGTACTTATAGCTACTTAAGTTATAGACCCTTACCATTGCTACGCATTTTAAAACCTTTTTTATTTTGGCATTAAAGTAAGACGGAGTGCTTTACTTTTCCACAGCTAATGAGCTGTGGAAAAGTAAACGATTTCCAAAATGTCATCCTAGTACATTTTGGAGTTAGCGTTAGTGGTTGGTCATCATTAACAGCCTGAAGACGTCCACTGCTGAACATAGGCCTCCCCCCGGGAGCGCCACTCAGAGCGGCTGCTCGCCTCCTGCATCCATCGGCTCCCCGCGGCTTTCACCAGGTTGTCGGTCCACCTAGTGGGGGACCGGCCTACGCTGCGTCTTCCAGTTCGTGGTTGCCACTCGAGGACCTTTCTTCCCCATCGGTTGTCGTGATGACAGTTTTACGTTCTGTCAGTAGTGGTTGCTATCACTATACAATACCTACCACTAACGCTAACGCCAAACGCTAACTCCAAAATGTACTGAAATGACATTTCTGAAATCGTTTACTTTTCCGCAGCGAATGTCATTTCAATACATTTTTGGAGTTAGCGTGAGGCGTTAACGTTAGTGGTTAGTGTCTTTGCTAGACCCCCAGGTACCTTAAAACTTCTTTGGGGTTGATCAAGAATTTAGCAGTAGCGCAAAAATAATTTTATCTACCTAATTATAATGGTAACGTGTAGTAAGTTTATGTAAATAATACATTTGACCAGATCGCCAATAAAGAACATTTCTCCCGCCAAAACCCTATAAATCAAAAACTTGAATAAAAATGTTAATTAAGTAAGCTTCAATATTGGCTAAGTATGATAATCGCGTGAAGCCTTATGAATGATTATAAAAAGTCTAAGAACCTACCCTTTTAAGCAGTTTTCATAAAATACTTCCTATCATTGGCTAAATACAAATTTTGTCTAATGCCATAGTAAAAAAGGTTATACAATGCATAGCAAAAGCAAGGGTCAATAAATTAAGTACTTATAGGCACAGATTACTGAATAAGTTACTACTATAGGTTAAGCTATAGATACTATAAATACAATTTAAATACTTATTTCGAATGGTAACGCGTAGTAGATTTTTGAAAACTAATACATAATACCAGATCGCCAATAAAGAAGTTTGCCCTCGCCAGAACCCATTAAATCGAAACCATGAAGAATAATTTTAGTTATGTTTCAATATTGGCTTAATATGATATCGCGTGAAGCCTTATAACTTATAATAAAAACTCTAAGAAGTTTTTAGTTTTCGAAATTCCTTGTTCTCTGTGTCGTGCTCATATTTAAGAAGGTTCTCGTACCTATCCTCTTTTTTAGTTTGGACCACAGATTAACGAAAAAACTTATCTTTAGTAATACCACAGATTAGAGAAAAAATACATATGACTTCCTTGATTGTTTTTCTCTAATCTGCACTGCATCGAGTAATCGCGCGATGTATTTCGCCGTAGCCCGAAAAGTGTGATACGCTGCCGGTAATGCAGGCGCGCCAATTGTTATTTACTGTTTTTTGTCTTTTAAGTTATAAATAAAAACATGCATTAAATTACTTCCTTATTGCTTAGTGCAGTGGGGATTGTTCAGAATGAAATAAAAATGATTGGGGTTCCGTACTCAAAGGGTAAATCCTTATTACTAAACCTCCGCTCTCCGTCTGTCTGTCCATCAGACACCAGGATATACTCATGAATCGTGATAGTTAGACAGTTGAATTTTTCACAGATGATACATTTCTGTTGCCACTATAACAACCGTGATCCGTATTCAAAGGGACAGATAAACAGACAAATAAAAAAAATTGGTTCTACTTCATATTGATAAGGAATTATAAATTAAAACTATTAAAATTTATTTTTGTAATCGCAAATAATACTCTCACAGTTTGTAAAACATATTTATTCGCCGACATGCAATATAACGCTACTGCTTCCTCCATTTTATTTAGCCCACGTCGGTCGCGCAGCAGGCAAACAAATTGACTATGTGTCCGGGTTGGGGCGCTACAAAAACATCGAGGATAGTCAACAGAGATGTTTTTGCGAGCCAACTCAACAGCGAAGGTTCGGGCGTATATGAAGTCGCGCCATAATAATAACAGAGTGTTTTTTCTTTAATCTGTGCATCCGGATAAACCCGAGATAATATTAGCGTCAGTAGCACAAAGCACATTTTTTTTCTCTCATCTATGATTAGTAGCCAAAACAAAACTTATTTTTTGACACTGGCTAAATACCTACACTATGTGTGGACCAAAATATAAAAAAAACTGACCTTGAAGTCTTGAAGCGGCCATCTTGTGAAAATCCCGTTCCGTTTCATAATGAAATCTTAATCCTTTTCACCAAAAAAAAAAATTTACAATATTTAAAATTTAATATATCCTATGTTGTGCGCCGGGTTTTTCTAAGCTTATTAGTGAAAACCGCATGAAAATCCGTTCAGTATTTTCGGATTTGTGCCGTAACAAACAAACAAACAAACAAACAAACAAACAAACAAACAGACAAAATGTCTAAAAAGTAGCTTAACGTGATCAGCAAAAAATTTCAAGCTAACCTGTGTCATTTTTTTTTCGATATCTTGCATTTACAGATTTTTTTATCTCTACAGTTTTATTATATGTATAGATGAAATATTGTTGTCATTTTCAATATTAGCTGCATAGTAATTTAAATCTATTTCACACTTCGTACATATTGCAACGTTATTTTATTAAAGTTTTATTTTTGACAGATGTTTTACACATTGTCTTTTATAAATATTACGTTTAAGACTTTGAATCTGCCCAGCACGCTCCAGTTACTATTCTAAAGTGACTGTTTAGTTGTGTTAGTGTCGTTTACATGTAGTCGTCCGACTAATAATTTGTGGTAGATGTAATCAATCGTTTCGATGGATAATCGTAAGATGGTGCTATACGGAACTCGGGTCACTCGGGTAATGGCTAAATTAATCTGTTTGCTTCGGAAATGTTAGTAGTTGTTGAAATTACAACGTGCCAGAAGCTGGAGTAAAGTAAACATTTATATAAAATTTTTGAGGTGAAATAACTTTCGTTCTCAGTCATGGCTATCGAAAGTAAAGGTAAAGATAAACTTTACAATTACATCGATGAAGAAGGCACGCTGTTTACTCATTTGTTCGAATACAAAATAGAGTGAATTCATCATCTTAATTCGATCAACATAAAACCCTTCCAGATTTTAATCGGCACAGTGTAATTTCATCTTCAACTTTGGGATCGAATTTACAAACGGAAAATTGATAATAATTTATGAATATGTGTAGTTTTGTGTGTTAGTTTATTTTTTTCGCTTCTTAGACTGAACCTTTTACTACATAGATAATGTAGTCACTCATTTAGAATTAGTTTTGCACGATTTTCGGTGTTTATGAATGCTCATTTTGAGCAGTTTATTAAATATGTTCTCGAATGTTATTTTACCTACGGCTTTTGAATAGAAGCATAAAGAATATTTTAAGTATGTAGAAACTTTTATTTATCAATTATTATGCATTTAATAAGGCATTTATCGCTAGTTCGTAAAATAAATTTGGGCTTGGATTTAAAAACTTCTTCTGCATGTACTTCTTGCAGTTACTGCAGTAACAAATGCGTAAGCATTTTTCTGCCTTAGCGGTAACCGCACTAAACTACTCAGTAGGCTCAGTACTTGAGTAGTTGCAGTTTTCAGTAGTCATTGCTTGCACATTCGGAAAGATGGTTGCTGGTTCGAGTTTGATCCGTGGTTCTGTCATTTGAATCCTAGCCCAAATAAAAGTTTTCGATATACTTAAATATTGCACATATCATGCACCTGCATGTTTTGAATGTAATGTTCTAATCGTATTAGAGAACTCATTACACATTAAATTACTGATTAAAACGCCTGCATTTTAAAATATGTTTTTACAATATTTATAACTAATTAACTAAATAAAAAAAAACAGTTTGAATAACGCGTATTAAATTAAAATGATAATCGTCTTGATTATCAAAATCATATTTTAAAATACAAAAATAATGACTTACCTTCACCACTGCCTGCATCCTCGTCGATTAGTTAGTTAGTAGTAGTTGTAAGAAAAATACATGTCTGAAACTATGTCTAAGTCGTATGTCTAAATTATGGTATACCTGATCCCTAGGCTAGCTCGTAGGTAGGTCCCTCGGTGTTTTTGATATAGTTTTTACATGTTGTTTTTGAACAAATTTGAGATTCTATTCACTCTTTTAATAACTCCAATACGAAGAATAGGTATTAATTATTAAAATAAAATGTTAAAAAAATTATTAAATCTATGTAAGTAACAAATATTAAAAATGTCCTATCATTTCTTTAGACGGTTTGATGCTCAAATAAATTTTAATGCGTGTTTCGTATGGATGTTAGTATCGTGATGACTGATTAGGGCTCCGTACACACGAAGGCAGTACATAAATTGTGTATATGTCACCGTCTTTCTGTAAGAACCGATTGTTTATAAAAAAAACGTGGTTATTGATAAACAAACTGTTTGCAATTCGACAAAAAAAAACGCGTTTTTTATAAACAGTCGGTGTTTACAAAATGACGGTGACATAATAGGTACTTACTGGATGGCTGCTGTGTCGCAATTCCAACTGGAACAAGCTAATGTCCTAGTGTGAACGGTGCATAGTTGCAATATTTTAAATCCTCTACATATTATTTATTTTTAGAATTTATAGCATGAACTTTAAATTTCGCGGTACGTGACCTATAACTATTCATACATATATTAAACAAACAAATGTAAAAAAAAATACTTTTTGTAATATGACATTAGAAATATGTTAGACTGTTTTTGTAAATCATTAGTTTTTATTAAACGGCAATAAATTTTGATTCTACACAAAATATTTTCGTTATTTATACACTAATATAATAGGTATTTAAATACTCAGCACGTCCGCATCTTCAGATAAGCACACAGATCTATTCTTTACATTTAATTCTAATAATAATAATTATTGTCGGCGTTGTGATTTTTATTATACAAAATGTACTGTAATTTTAATTGATAATTATAAAACCAATTTAGAGAAGAAAACAAAACTGATGGCTGCAGTTCATTGACATTAAAAAGCCTATTTAATCAGCTGATTAAATAGTATTGAATGTTCGAAGTTGTTTGTTTTTCTATCGTCGTTACGAAGTGATTATACAGGTGTTTGGTAGAGGGTTAGCCAAACGAGATGGGCAGTCTCACAAATAAAAGATGTCGAAAACCACCTAGCTTAGCCTAGGGCCTAGAGCATTGTGAGGTGAAGAAACCCTAGCCCTTAGGGTTGAGCCACGTTTATCAACACGGAAGCGTATTTTCTGTGCTCTAGCCTTTTCTATCGCTTAGGATTGTCTGGAACGAGAAGGGATAGCAGTGCTATTGCGCACGGAAGCGTCAGCGATCACTCGTGCTCTTTCGTGGGCGATCGTGAACGATAGAAAAGGATAGAGCGTGGGGTAAATGAGATTTTTTGCCGACAGATGTCTTTTGAAAATGACTTTTGTTTTGTGAAACTCCAAGTCCAATGTATGACAATATGTAATAATCCTCTATATATATCCTATTTACTGGTAGTTCTGTTTATACTTTTCTATATTATCAGCGCAGTTTTTATCGATGTGAGACCTAAATAAGCATTAATTGAAACTAACACTAGAGAAATGAATTAAGAAAACTGTTTTTGATCTGACGTTAAGTACAAGCCTCTACTTTGTATTGCATCGATAAATTCTAGATTATATGGTCAGCGGCAAAAGTTGCTGAATATTTCTAAAATACTACCATAAAAAACCTCTAAATCAGTTAAATTTTGTTGAGCAACTTTCGTCGCTGCCTATACATTTTTTTTCTTGAACTAATTTAAAGTCTTGTACCATCGTGTGTACTCGTTTAGCGAGTGTAGAACAACTAAGGTACCTATTATCGGTGCCCCGCCGTCTCGAATTTGTTTTTGAATAAATCATATTTTATGGTTCATGATAGTTTCATTTCTGATTCAAAACTTATTAAGGTATAGAGATATACTAGTTAGGATTTTACAGAGTTACCTTTCAGTTACTCAGTATTAAGGCCTTGAAATCTAATACTCTAGAAATTAATGGGTGTCTCCCCGATATTTTGTTAGGTGCATTCAGAAAAGTAGTATAGTAAGTAACCTCTTCTCGGAATCATCTGATATTTGTTCAAACTACACATTAAATGTCAATCTTGTAATTAACCTTCCAACCATTATACCTAAATTACTTATCAGATCGAACCTGTTTTTAATAAATAAAAATAATAGAATATTGTATGGAATATATTCAATTTATTTGTACTCAAACAATACATAAATCAACGCATGGAATGCAGGAGACGGAATACTCGTTGTTACTGAGGTTAACGGGTTAGATATACTTACAATACTAAACCGAAGCGTTCGGGCCGCAACTAGCGCCTAATACTTAGTTATTGCAGCGTTACAAAATTAATGTATCACAGATGATGTAAAACATGAGCGACCAATTGTCTTATATAATCGTAAACTTACGCCAGAGATTCTAAAAATCACATTTGCAAACACAAACCTACCAAAGAGAACATACCTAAACATGCCACCCTGTGTAAAATCATTTGCAGAATGCAAAATCGCAATGTCTTAACACTAGCATAAGTTTCAGAAAACTTAACTGCTAATAATTTAGAATGTTAATAAATTAATCGAGTTAATATTTAAAAAAGAATAATCAATCACGTTTATAAGTCAAAAAAGTAACAAGTAGTCAGACATCAAATTCTTACATTTTACTGTTTCCTTTTAGCTTTCTTTAGACAACATACACAGAGAGCAAATACCCAATATTTACTTATTGTTATCAATAAGTAAATATATAAAAGAGCTATTGTACAAAATCCTTTGCGTCGCCGCACAAATTCCTTTGAATTTATAATTAATTATTGAGTTTCAAGTTCCGATGGCGCCCAACAAATCAACAAGTCCAATATTCATATCATTAACATGGCACTGAATTGGTAGATAATCTAATATATAATAGGTAACGTTAACTATTATACTTGCACAACAATGTAGCTTCAATCATTTTCTACAAAATTGTCTATGGTTGGACTAATAAAGTTTTGTCTGTGAATTATCTAAATATTGAATAATTATTATATGGTATAAAATATATAATAATATCCATCATAATAACAGAGCTAAACTTGTGTATAGTAATGTTGCTAAAGCTTTAGATATAAATATTTAACTATGTGCCATAAGTGCAAAGCAGGACCTCATGGAATAATTTTAAATTAAGCATTCATAATTATATACGGAATGTAGCAGTGTTTTCTTCGAATGATGATATATCAATTGACGTACTCAACTCGTCTAACATCCTCCTCGCATGCAGACACTGAAAAACTAAGGCCCTATCACTCGGCTACCGATCGGTGTTCAAGACGAGATCCATTCACAAAATGAACAATTTGTGAATGACATCTCGAATGAGCGTAGACTTACGATCGAGCTTAGTTCTGTCATACGGGGCTATGTGCAAAATAGCACGTTTCACGCCAAACAATAGCACCAAAACTAAACACTACCAAATTTCTAAGCTAAAAAATCTTTCAAAATTCTTAAAAAGCTAAATCTAAACTGCTGACTCACGTCAGGAATTGACAGTGTTGCCAATACAAATTAAATCTAACAAAAACCAAAATACGCTTGCGCTCCTACTTATAAAAACTGTTTAATGGTAAGCTTGAACTTCAAACAATATTTATAAGCGTCAGTAAATTAGGGAGGGGCCTCTTATCAAAGCGTTTAACTTGCCCCTCCCCTTAATCCGTCCCCGGACATACAAACAACATTTCAACAATTGTATATATTAACATGTTTAACATGGCAAGAGTATATTTTTTTATACAACTAACATAGTGGAAAGGTCGGATTTGTACGTGGAATCTATCAAGTAGACATATGGCTGTGATCTTAACAAGACTTGCTGTATCTTCTACGGCTTGTGAGTCTGTTTAATATCATAAAGAGAGTTGTAGCAATTTTACATTTTTATGGTAACTGTTTGTGACAAAATTGTTAGAAATGTTAAAATATTTTATCAACAATTGTACAGTTTTTCACAGCAGCTGATCCAATAAGCCTTATAGGCCAAAGCCATACCAATATAAAGGTAAAACAGCAACTTTCCACTTTCTGGGAGAGCCATCTCCACTTGCTTGAAGCGGTCATACATTCCATTCAGTTTCAATATATTAAACTACATGACTCGTTCAACGGGCGATGTGGTTATTTCGTCCCTCGGCTTATCAACATCTAACTCTTTCTTGCTGTTTATTTTCAAATTCGCCAGACTTACGTAGTTGCTTCTTGAAATGCCAGGCCCACTTTTCTTTGGCTTATCCATACTCGGTTCTGTGTTGTTTGGCTGAAATGGTGGTAGCGGTTGTATGCTCTGTGCACTGCGTATTTTCTTTTCCACGGATGATATGGGCGCTTTGATCCTGTTCCGGCCGACGTCGATGAATTTGGGTTCCTGGCTTTTCGGTTCGTATTTGGTCCTTCGATCTCGGTAGCTGAACCTGCCATCTGCGAATTCCGGTTTCTCTGACGGCGAATGCCTTCGGAAGGTTGGCGTCATAGGTTTCCCCATGCTGGCCAACTTGAGATCGCTCTTGAGTACATCGCTCTCGTCTTTCTTGCCCAGATTCATGCGTTTCTTATCGTTCTCATCGACCGGACGGACTCGATACGAGGACCGCGCGTGGTTGGGCGACGCTGGACGTTGGATGAAGAACTTGCTCTTCGACTTTTCTTCCTCACTCTCCTTGTTCCTCACAACCTCCGCCGTGTTAGGCTTGAACAGCCGACTGAACTTCGGCGAGAGCAATTTCGACGCGAAGAACCCTGACTTTTCAATCTTATCGCCCTTCGGAGGTTCCAAAGTCTTTGGAATGTTTTTAACACCCTTCGCCATCATCGGGCTTTTCGTTAAGTAGTCTATATTGTATCTCCTGCGATCTTCCTC
Source organism: Ennomos erosarius (assembly GCA_963580505.1). Classification (NCBI taxonomy): domain Eukaryota; kingdom Metazoa; phylum Arthropoda; class Insecta; order Lepidoptera; family Geometridae; genus Ennomos; species Ennomos erosarius. The sequence goes on from OY756998.1 coordinate 11,800,956, forward strand.
CGGTATTTTCCTTTCACCCTTCAAGCAGTCAGGGTTCCTGAGCATCACATCGGAGACGTCATAACTGGACTTCTTCGATAGCAAGCCTTCCCCTTTTTTGATTAGATTCTTCGTGTTAGCGATTAGGTTTTTATCGAGGTCCATTTTCTTGGAGTTGGTGACGTTTCGGTACCAGGCGCAGTCAATGTCGTCATCCGAGGAGTCCGTGTCGGTTTGTTCGCAGTCGGGGATGCTGGTGTGTCGAGATAGGAGCGTCGTGTCGAGTTGGTCCTTGCCGTCGGTCTCGAGTCCCTCGACGGATTGGTTGCGGAGAAAGGGTTGGTTGGGGTCCACCTTGCGCGCCTTCTGCTCGAGTTTGCTGAGGTTATTGTCGGGAGAGGTCCGCTTTAGGGGGGGAGGGGAGTCCAGCCATTCTGTGATGTCATCCACCTGAATCAATGTAAGATAAATAAGCATTTATTGAAATAAGTTCAACATTAATTACAAAGTTTTGTTAATGAAAGTTGAATTAATTTATAACAGAATTATGGCTTGGAGTCTGAAAGCGTGACTTTTTGAAATCACACTTTCGAATTTTGGTTTGGTCAGTTGGCAGTCTGTCTGTCAGTTGGTGTAGCTAGAAGATGTTGTAATCTAGATATCTAGATCCCTAGAACAACATCTAGATCTATAATCTAGAACACCATCTAGATCTATAATCTAGATGGTGTTCTTTGTCTTATATTAAGTTTTGAGCTGTCTTCCTATATGTCTAGATGAGATTGTAAATTGGGCGTTGCTATCGATACCTTATTGATGTTGTCACCCCGGTGATGTTTCTACCTTGGTATTGATCCTACCTAGGTGATGGATGGTCCTACCCAGGTGATGTTCCTATTTAGATGATGTTCCTACCCTAGGAGATGTTGTGACCCCGGTGCCGTCCGTACCTTGGTAATGTTGATGCTGCGGCCGACGGTCCGCAGGATGTAGCCGGCGCGGGGCGCGAGGGTGGAGTGGCTGCGGGAGAGTGACGTCACGGTGACGCGGCGCTGGGTGCAGATGTGTGTGGCCGACACGCACTTGCCCAGCGCCGAGCCGCGGGGAGACATCGTCGGGATCGATGGGGACTGGGGGACAATATATATTTTGTTAGATATTTTGACTGAATTTAAGTACAAATATGTGGATTAAACCAGCCATTTTAAAATTGAAATGATATTAAAATTTTTTAGAGCCATTACAGACTGTTAATCATTATTTTGTAAGTCAATCCGAGTTATTGAAGAGTTCGTCTTAACGAAAACTTGGAACAAAGTCCATATAAGAAGCTCTTAAAGAAATACGGGACAAAAATATGAGAACAAGATGTATCTCATTTTATACTATAGGTGGCTTTATGCTCTGCTTGTTTCATATGGACATCTGTATTGGAAAACCTCATGCACATCTGTAACACTAGACATGCCAATAATGCGTTAAAACCAGCCATCTACTGCTGAATATAGGCCTCCCCATTAGATGGGAGTTTGCCAGAATTATCACGCTTGGCAGTCTTGTTGATCACAATAGATTATAATGCAGACCGAGGACAATGCTGCTGTCCATTCCCTGGATATTCTCTAAGCCAGCTCTTACTGCACCCACGGGAAAATGGGATGGTTTTATTCTTAATCCAGGACCGCACAGCTAACAGCCACAAAAAGGTTAAGAAAACGAAAAATATCTGTAATAAAAGCTGTTCTATTCACCTTCATAAGTGCACAGTCCGTAACAGCCGAGTCTTCACTGCCGGCGTTGCTCGGGACCCGTCGCACCGCGCAGTGCCACCGCGGGGAGTCCCCCCGGCTGGCCGGGCCGCCACCGCGCTGCCCTCCGCGCGGGCAACTGTCGTGTGGGCAGCAGCCGCCTTCCGGGGAGCTCGGGTCACGCTCGCTAACCTTGTAGCTTTGGGTGCTTTCCTGTGGAATATTATGGCGTTGAATTATGTGAGAGTTTTGTTTATATTGTTGTTATAAAAAGATATAACTTTTGCAAAAAATATAAAGTCACTTGTCGGGATAGTATGTGGGTGCGTATTCTAATCTTTACCTAGCCTACTGGAAATAAAAATAAATAAAGTGTCTGCCCTTTTCACTGTATATATTCAGGCTCTGCGGTATTTTGGAAGAACGGATAGCTCGAAGCTTCCCGAACCCAGGCGAGTTGGATTGTTTAGGCGACCTTTGTCGAGGGTGCTGGTGTTACTGCCCACTCACCTGGCTGCAGGTGCGGCACTCACCTGGCTGCAGGTGCGGCACTCACCTGGCTGCAGGTGCGGCACTCACCTGGCTGCAGGTGCGGCGGTAGTCCTGGTGACGCAGCATGTCGGCCAGCAGGGCGGGGGCGCCCGGGTGCGAGGGAGACGACAGGTGCATCACAAGCGACTCCAGCCATATCTCCATCACTTCGAACGGGGGCCTGGAACAACACCAAAAATCAAAACCAATTTATTTTTCATTTCGTCTTGGGTGGTGTGTGGGTACTCGATTAGAATTTCTCACTCTCATCTTTCACGAGTATTTTGAAAGAAGCAAAAATACTCCGGCTCCGGTAGATCAACCAAACCGTGGGTTAAACCACGGGAAGCCGATGGATGGAAGAAAAAAACAACCGCTCAAAGTGGTGCTCCGTGGACCAATTTTCAACAGTGGATGTCTTCAGGCTGTTGAGGATGTAGAGAAAACCAGACAGTATTCTGCCTACCTGGCGTCCGGGTCGAGGTGGCAGGCGCGGAAGGCGGCGCGATAGAGAGGCTCGGGGCAGGGTGTGGAAGTGAGACAGAACTTGTCTACAAAGAGAGCCTCGTTGAGGCCGAAGTCTGCGCGTCGCGGGAGGTAGTCCGGGTCCGCAGACACGCGACCTATTATCTGTGGACGACAAACTTTAATATAAAAACCAGACATGTGAAAAATTTTTAATGTGTAAACCACAATTAACCACACCACACTAGTGGGCAGGTAACTATGGTCGCACTCAGTTGGTAGAGCGTCAAATCCGGGCGCCAGTTCAAATCCCGCTAGTGGCTAAGTTTAAGTATTATAATATATTAATATCTTAACAGCCATGTGAAAATCTTTGTCGATAGAATATGGTCAACAAAAGTTACAGCTCTTAAGGCCATTTTCAAATAAACAAACACGAAAAATTTGTTAGTCATTCTATCTATCCGAAAACAGGCAAACTAGTGCGCCTAACATTTCTCAGAGGGGGATGCAAAGGCAGAGTGTGAGACGTACTTTGAATCCAGAGCGAAGCGAAGGATTCTAGAGTAGAAAGACCAATTTCTTTGTGACGAATTCTACTGTTAATTTCCTATTAAAGATTTTTATTAAATTAGGATTAGCACAAGTCACAAAATGATCACTGAATGAAATCTTAACTTTAGCATCTATTCACGACACAACAAACAAATATAAGATACATTAAGTACAATAATAGACGATCACATATAGCTTTAATAGATGTCTCACCTCACAGAGTATGATCCCAAAGGAAAACACGTCGACCTTTTCGTCGTACACGTTCCCGTTCATCATTTCTGGCGCCATCCAGTAAGGGTTGCCTACCACCTGAAAAAATAAAGACTCGATATAGCGAAGTATAGAAAATATGGTAGATATTAGATGACGTCATCCTTGAAACTTGCCGAAGGAAGAGTCACCTGTAAACAATGCAGTGTAGAAAAAGTTACTGCACAAATCGCGTTTTTTTAATCATAATAGAACCGCTTTGTCTCTGATGCGTATATGCCGCCGGTAAGGTAAAACTAAGGATACATATGCAATAAAAAGCTAAACAGACAGTTAATTTAAATAAAATTTTATATAAACTTGTAAATTTCATTGGTGAGACAATAATAGTAAATAATAAATATGCGTTGATATTTCACACAGCGCCATTTAGCTCCAAACTAAGCATAGCTTGCACAATGGGAACCAGATAACTGATACAATACTTAGGTATTTGTTTGTAAATACATATATATATATATATATAAGGTGTAATCGAAGCTACGGATCGGAGTTGTCTATTCTTCATTGTGCCGTATTGCTTGCACCTGTAGTGGAAGAAAGAACTTCTTTTTTTCAAACACTTATTGTAATAGACTTGCTATAAATAGTTACAATATTTGACATTGTGCACTTTGTGAATTTTATCTGCTCAGTAATTATAATAATTTAATTTAAGTGCCTAACGACATTTGACTTGTGAAAGTGCTATGAATAGCCTACTTGCAATAAAACATTTTGGGTTGAGTTGAGTTCTATACTCAATATAATATAGCACCCAGACGCAAAACAAACATCTATGTTCATCACACAAATGTATGTCCCGGGCACGCAGCCAGCCCACAGGCCAGTTGAGGCCGGCCACGCCAGCCCGCGGGCCGCTCACCGTGTACCGGCGGCGCAGCGCGGCGGCGCGCGCGGCGCGGGCGGCGCGGCGCTCGGGCGCGCTGGACGCGGTGCGCTGCACGATGCGCGCGAGCCCGAAGTCCGCTACTATCACTGTCTTGTCCTGCACACGTACCATCATCTTAGTTAACGTTTCAAACTACTTCATTTTAAAAAATACGAACGGGATAGAAGGGGTTTAAGGTCTGTGGTATATACGATCAGAATTTGAATTGGTATATTATCCAGAAGGGGGTAGCTCTACTCCCCTAGGTAGATAACATTACTTCTACGAATTTTCTAGATTAATAGTTTTTCATGGAAGAAATGCCATGTACTACGTTATAATTTTACCTGAACGCTACGAACGACCTAGCGCGCTGGGTAATGAACTTCGTTCATAACCGAATTCCTCAAATGAGTTTATCGACCTATGTTTAGAAATGCATTCGTTTATTTATTTCAGTATCTTATCAGCTCTCGGAGTGATCACATGTACAGGACATTATTATGTCTATTACTCCTTCGTGGATTAGGTTGTAGGTTACTACTCGTGAGTGGATTTATTTTTTATCGTGGAAATTTAGGAATACGCAGTTTCAAGTAAGGTTCTTACAAGGTCCCGATGTATGACGTTCATGCGGTGCAGGTAGCCCACGGCCGCCTACTGCGGTATAGTATAGTATAGAATGTGCTGACCTCCCTCACGAGACAGTTGTGGGAGTTGAGGTCCCGATGTATGACGTTCATGCGGTGCAGGTAGCCCACGGCCGCCTACTGTGGTATAGTATAGTATAGAATGTGCTGACCTCCCTCACGAGACAGTTGTGGGAGTTGAGGTCCCGATGTATGACGTTCATGCGGTGCAGGTAGCCCACGGCCGCCTACTGTGGTATAGTATAGTATAGAATGTGCTGACCTCCCTCACGAGACAGTTGTGGGAGTTGAGGTCCCGATGTATGACGTTCATGCGGTGCAGGTAGCCCACGGCCGCCTACTGTGGTATAGTATAGTATAGAATGTGCTGACCTCCCTCACGAGACAGTTGTGGGAGTTGAGGTCCCGATGTATGACGTTCATGCGGTGCAGGTAGCCCACGGCCGCCTACTGTGGTATAGTATAGTATAGAATGTGCTGACCTCCCTCACGAGACAGTTGTGGGAGTTGAGGTCCCGATGTATGACGTTCATGCGGTGCAGGTAGCCCACGGCCGCCTACTGCGGTATAGTATAGTATAGAATGTGCTGACCTCCCTCACGAGACAGTTGTGGGAGTTGAGGTCCCGATGTATGACGTTCATGCGGTGCAGGTAGCCCACGGCCGCCTACTGTGGTATAGTATAGTATAGAATGTGCTGACCTCCCTCACGAGACAGTTGTGGGAGTTGAGGTCCCGATGTATGACGTTCATGCGGTGCAGGTAGCCCACGCCGGCGGCCACGTCCCGCGCCAGCCGCGCCCGCGCCGCCCACGGGAGGGGAACTGACTTGTCCTGGGGAGATCTTACTTTTATTCCAATGCTATCAGCGAAAATTCATTACCTACTATATTTATAGTAACTATGTATATAAACTGTGTTTTGAAACTGTCAAATCCATACAAGTTTAAATTTCAATCGATTGCATGATCGCCTAGTTATGGACGAGGAGTTACAACTGTAGCGAGTATAACGTATACGGAGTAAAATTTGGACAAAGTTTGTATATATAAGAAATAAAAAACTAAAATCTAAATAAAAACTATGTGTCTGTCAATGTAAAGTCAATATATCTGTTAATCAGTTTGGTAAGTTTCATAAAGATTGGGTGTTTGATTTTGTAATTATGGTAAATCAACAAGAACGCCGTCGTCAAACAGTATGTAATTTCTACAGTACCCATCCCCCCCCCCCCTATGGCCGAAATCAAAGGTGGTAGAACATTTTGTGCAAGTGGGTGAGAGTCGGAGCACCATTTACAATATTTTGGCGTCCTTTGTCTTGAAGAAAACCACTGCCAGAAAGACTGGTTCTGGAAATTATTCCAGCTTGAGCAATGAGTGATGTTTTCTGGGAAAGCTCGATTAAAGAAAATTACGGCCGGCCGTGTCGCAAAATCTTATAGAGAGCTCGGAAGAACATTTAATTGTGACCGCAAAACTGTTAAAAAATATCTTAAAGACATGGGCATTGATAAGCGATGTAGAAAAGTTAAGCCCGCCGTCTCTGAAAACCAAGAAATCACTCAGAAAGTACGGCTGCGTAAATTAGTCAAAGAAATATTTTATGCTAAAAGCAATGTCACTTGCGTTATGGATGACGAGTCACGTTTCACGTTAGATGGAAACGAGTGGCAAGGCAATTACTATTTTGAGAACACCAATGGTCCAACCGATGAGAACGTGAAATATGTAGAGCATACAAAATTTCCTAAAAAAGTTTTGCTATGGCTTGCCGTCAGTCGACGCGGAATGTCTAAGCCTGTATTCTTTGAGTCAGGTTTAGCTGTGAACGCCGATCGCTCCATAGAGCGTTGTTTGCCATTAGTGCGGGGTTTCATAAACACGAGTCATAGAGGAGAAAATGTAGTGTTTTGGCCAGACTTAGCCTCAAGCCATTATTCCAAAAAAACCCTTAGCAAAATGGCGGAGTTAAACATCCCATACGTACCGAAAGACTTCAAATCCACCTAATGTTCCGCAACTTCGCTCAATTGAAGATTTTTAGGCAAATCTAAAGAGGCGAGTGTATTGCAATAATTTTCGTCCCAAAAATGTACAGCTTTTGATTCGAAAAATAAAATTGCAGTTGAGTAAAATGCCGACATCTGTGTTTTCGACAGCGACGGACAAAGTACCACAGAACTGCCGTAAAGCATCTCGCATGGGAGTAAACTATTTTTTACATTAAGCATTGATATATACATTATAATAAAAACACAATTATAATAAAAAAGAATGATGCTTTTTTATTTAAATGCAATATTGTACTTTGGCTAAATTTTACTCCGCATACGTTAATGTGCTTACCATCTATACTGCCAAGCACAAGGGGAAATTGCAATATCGTTCCACCGACCGTGTTACTTTTTACGATTTGGTCAATTTTCCGGGATAATACATATAAAACGAAGAAGTCACATTATTTTTTGCCGGATTTTGTGGCAAAAACTTGTATAAAAGTATAGCAAAACAAAAAATTATAAAACCGAACGATCACATACATAAATCCTGGACCATAAGTAGAATCTTCTACATTTATAGATCCGAGAGCTAGGAAACCATGGTTCTACAGCACCTCAAAACCAGTTAAAGATGTCCGCTGACAGACATAGCCATCACTTTGTGCAGCTGCTTGCCTCTTGCGTCCATCGACTCCCTGCGTTTTTGCGCGACTTTAACCAGTTATACAGTACCTGCAACAATTGGTAGAGCGTTCCTCCCGGCACATACTCTGTGACCAGATGTAGCCGCTTGTCTTTGTAGAGGACGCCGATGAACCGAAGCACGTGAGGATGCGTCAGAGACCGCAGAACCGCCACCTGACCGTACCATAAAAGTTAGCTTCTACACAATTCTTAACGAAGTTAATAATACATATAAACAGCGGCTTTTGCTCTTTCGCAATAAACACAGCTACATGCTTACATGCCTAAAATTTATATTCAATAAGGGTGGGGTTTTGATTCAAAATTAAGATACCCAAAGGTTAAAAATTCTAACAAATTTTGACCATAACTACGAATCAAAAAAACCCACCCTAAGTCGCCACTGTTTAGATCGCATGTTTCTTTTTAAACGCGTTTTATTTAACGTCACACTGATGAGAGCTAAGACAATACGCGTGACTAGAAGTTTCGGAACCCGAATTCCATCAACAAGTTGTCCAGTGACCCACAGAAGTACTACAATACTCACCTCCTTTAGAAAGTTCTTCTGCGCCTCGTCATCGAGCCGGTACAGCTGCTTGAGTACCATCACCTCCCCGGTGGCGCGGTGCGTCACTCGGTACACCTCGCCGAAGAAACCCGACCCTAGCAGCTCGCCCTGGAATAACATAGTCACACTTTTCATGTCTTTCTAAGGTTTCGGGTACATCGATAACGATAAAAGCTAACTGTGAGGAGAATATTGAAATTGGATGTATCCGGGGATTCGCAGGGTGGATTTAACAGGACAAAAAGGTATCCACGGATTCACAAGCGGGTGGGAATTAAAACTAAGCAGCATTTCTAAAACCAAGCGTTCTGTGCAAATATTTTTCATTGGATCGCATTAAAATGTAATTGGTTTTCTCTTTTTATTCGATGGTCGATTAACTTTGATTGGGAATATCCAGGGAATGGGCAGCAACATTATCCTCGGACTGCATTACAATGCGATCAACAATACGTCTGGCAAGGGTGACGATTATGGCAAACCTCCCCCAATGATGGAGGCCTCCTATGTTCAGGACCTCAAAAAAAGATGATGATGAAGGAACCTTACCTGCAACAGGTCGCAGGCTCGGAACACTTTAGCGGGTGGACCGGGCTCGGCCCTGAAAGAACGCGCGCGGCTCAGGTCGCACAGTACTCCGTGGGGCTCTTCGCCTTCTGCACTGCTAACAATCACAAAAATAACGATAAAATAGTAGATTGTGTCACAAGGGACCAAAATAATGTATTTAGGGCGGGTGAATGTTTAAATCCAGAGCGAAGCTTAGGGGTCTAGAGTAGAATCCTAACCGTAGCGAGGGATTCAAAGTACGTCACTCGAGGTTAAATAATGGTGGTACCGTGCAGCACACTCTGCTTTTCATCCCCTATGAGATTAGTTATTTTGTCACTGTTATTAGGTGTCCCTAAACGACCCATTTTGGGCGCACATCACGAAGAATCCTGTGCTTTTTTCCAAATTGATGGGATGAAAAAGTCATTACAATAATAATATGCGTCCGTAATATGATCTCAGGTGTGTGCTGATGCGAACCAGGATACTTCGATTTGAAAGTTGCTAAGCCACACTCGCACTCAAAACACAATATTTACATTTCTTTAAAAAATACCGATGAATCTTTTCACCGCTTATTTCCAATTGTCACCACTGGCTCTGTCACTATTGGTGACGAATCGGATAAAAACCTATTAGTTGCACTGGCAACTAATAGGTTTTTATCCAGTTGGCGGCTGACGATTGAGGCCATCGAGAGTAAAGGCACTAAGCGTACCATAGATACTGCCAACGCCTTTGATCAGGTTTAATACAGGGAACTTAATCTTTCATAAGTAACAATCGTACAGCCTTCCAATTAGAACTTGGGTTACGGGTTCTAAGAGTTGATGTAGCGATGACTGTGTCTATTACGATTACGTATTTATGCTCATAAATGAAAGCGTTCCTCAAGGGTCTTTTCTTTTACCCGCGCTGTTTATTTTGCACATTAATGTATGTGAATAAAAATCATTATAGCCTTTTTTTAAAGACAAATTCTGACGGAATTAAGTTTGCATTTATACTCACACATCAAGCAATTTGGACATACTGCTACTCCTTTCTTTGTCACCCAAAAGCGGTGACGTCGGCGTCTGCCTTCTTTTCATTACCCTGCCATTTCCATCTTCACCCTTCCTCTTGAAGAGCCTCTCTTTCTTGTCATCCCTCTCTAGAAAGTCCCCTTCCGTATCACCTTCTCGCTTCAGTCTAACCTCACCCTCTCTAAGTCTTGTATCGTCTTTAATCCGCCTCTCTATGGGTGATTTGTCTTGCTTTTGAATTTGGGTGGTGTCATTTTTGTCTGAGATTATGTTGCACATTATTCTATTGCTATTGTTGTTTGTTGTTTCTGGATTGTGTTCTATGGTTAACTGTGGAGAAATAACAGTTGTTAACTACTACATATAACATAACCTAGTTAGCGCCAGATGGAGAGACAGTTCAGGTACAGAGATTGAGAAGATAATTTATTGTCAACGGCCTTAGTTTATTGTAATCTTTATGAATAGGTAAACTTACTAGGTTACTATTACAGGCATTAACTGTTATTTGAAATGGTTAAATTTATCAGAAGTCAAAACATGGTTTGTTTTAAGTGGAAAAAGAGAACGTAGCAAGTTACCAATGCAGATTCAGATTCAGATTTTTATTGCTTCCATAGGTGGCCCTTTATGTACCGAACATCAGTGACGGGGTGAATTGTAATAAGTATTAAATTGTCTTTGCTCCTATGAAGTTCTTTACCTGTACAAGTGCCGTGGGATGTGCGTCTTCTAAGGCTCGTGCCCTCGCCGGAGCGCCGTTGATCTCGAGGATTCTGTCGCCGATGTGTAGCGTCACCGCACCGCACATCGAGTCTATCCTAAATGTTTTGAACAAAATATCAGTTACGATAATTGTTATCATAATATTGGTTGCTACTTTGGATTCGTGTACAGTCGCCAGAACCAATAGGTATACATTTCATTATTTCTAAAATATTGTGACAGTATTAGATTAAGTGCTCAAAAATATATAAATAAATATGTGTGGATATTTCACACAGCGCTATCTAGCCCCAAACTAAGCAAAGCTTGTACTATGGGAACCAGATAACTGATAGAATACTTAGATACTTTTTTGTTTTGTGAATACATACATATAATACAATATAACACCCAGACGCAGAACAAACATCTATGTTCATCACACAAATATTTGTCCTGGGTAGGAATCGAACCCACAGCCCTCAATTCAGAAGGCTGGGCTACTACCAACTGAGCTTTCGGGCCGGTATATAACCATCAATTTGCGGGGTAACAACATGTATTGTACAATTGTACATCCATATTCACTAATAAATGTAAACGAGACTAATAATCACAAAAATCTCCATCTCTAATAAGGTAAGTATTATCACTGTTCGTATTGTTGAAATGTAGTATTTAATTCGTTTTGTAGATCCGGAAGTTTTAAGTCTGTATGCGTGAACCACGGGCACTCAATTGAAGGAATTTTATGAATTACGTGTTATGAGCTGTTATAATGAGTAATTCACGCTTAATTATATCACGAATATTCACAGCGAATATTGAAATATGGACAAAATATGTCTTGGTGTACGTGGCACGGGCAGAATAATGGCAGCGTAATGTGTGTGTCACTGTCATTGCATCTATTATCATGACATTGACAGTGAGTGCGACAAAGTTACCAGCTCTTCCGTGGTCTACTAAAAAAGGCACAGCGTATAAATATTGTTTTTCTGTGTATTTTATTTTTCTTGTATATGTATTATAATTTTATTTCGTTTAAATATTATTTTGTTTGTCCTGGAGTTCGTGATGTCATGGTGATGGGTTCCGACTGAAAATCAGTTATTGGGGTCTTAGGACCTTGATTACATGCTGAGTCGGGACCTTTATCATGACGTCACGCAGCATTACATTTTATAGGTAGCATTATGTTTTCTATTGTTATATTATTTATGTTGTATGTTAGAATGTAATGTTGTGTGATGTCCTGAAATAAATGTATTTTCTTTCTTTCTTTCTTTTCTTTCAAAAATAATACTGTGACAATATTTTGAAAATTATGAAAATATAGGTACTTATTGGTACAGGCGACTGCTACTTCGGGCATTCTTCGAAACTACAAAACGCACCGCAATACTAATAACAATAACTTACATCATGCGAGATATCGACAATACATTGATATATATCAACAAATTCATGGATAAGTAAAACATTATACTTATAAACTTGCAAGTTAATATTTGTAAGTACCTATACGAAAAGCTGTAATGTATAAATGTTTCAGCTTTCAGCCGACACGTTTGTATGTGTCTATTTCAGAGACACATACAAACGTGTCTTTCTCTCCAAGCATGCATTTTTACTATAACAGGTAAAATTCATACAAATCAAAGCCACAAAAACCACAGAGTACCTAAACCTACCTATTACAGTAAACAACGAAATAACACAAGCGCTTGCACAGGCAGGACGACAACAAAATTATTACGGACATAAAAATCAGGAAATATACGGAATCATATTTTTATTTCGCGCGTTTGAAATGTTCTGTGTAATCAACGTGCGACGATGAGAAATTGCGATTGCTGCCTTGATTAACCTACGTCATTCCTCACAATATTGCTCATAATATAAGTATTGTTTGACAATAAATTACTGAAATATTGATGATAAATTGACAGCCTTTATCCTCTAACCTAGTTTACCTCTCCGTTTAGGTTATAGTTTTAATATTGTAGAGACAGCTCGTCGCTTGGAGACTGTAATCCCAAGCGATAACCAATCCTACAATATCTGCAATAGCGATTCCAATCACTAATCGAAGTTATAAATTTAAAAAGTAGAAAGAGGCTCAAATTTTAATGAAGAAATGCCGACGGTTATGTGCAACATGTAGCAGAGCAGTCTTTGAACCTGTCAGACGTCAGCAAAGCTATGACAAATAAAAAATGACGTCTCAAAAACATTATATATTTTATAAACGGTTAACCCGTTTGAGAATGAGAAGAAAAACATAGGTATCCACATCGGCATCATCTCTAATGTGGTCAATTGCTACCCTGTTCATGTTGGATGTTTTGATGAAACATTTCTGTTGGTAACAAGATCTTTGAAGGCTGTTTATGATTATAACGAATTATATAACTAAACTGTGCTCGAAAACAATGAACGATTTCGATAAATCAAATATCATACCTAAATTACCGAACTTTACCGACCCAACCTGAATTAGTCTACACCGAATACAATAGCCGTTACGTCATACGAAGGAAAATTGTACACTGTGTATTATGTACTGCGATAAATTATTATTTTATAAACAAGACTAAAACAAGAGGTATAACTGTAGTCGACAGTCATACAATACGTCGCGAGTCACTTAAAAGTAGGGAAAAGGATGGATGGATCGGTCGGCGACGAGAGGTAGTAGAAGGAAGAGAAAAAAGATAGGGAGAAAGTATAGAAACGAGATATATTTCTCATTGAATAGTACACTCGCTCCGCCACCCTCTGAGTCTAGGCTGAAAACCAGCGCTGGATGTTCCTGACATTCAGCAATATGCTGAGCCGACGCCCATTCTACACTGATTGTCAAGTTATAATAATTGTTTTGTAAATTTGTTGTACTTAATTGATTTGGTGTTGAATAAACGATTTCTATTCTATTCTATATAAGAAACGAAAATAACAGCTCAAGACTATCGAAACAAACGCACACCTATCTACTTTCTTAGATCATTAATTCTATCTGTGGGTCTTCATTACGTCTAGAACTAAGGTATGAGGAATTTGTGAGAGATAACGATGGTTCGGAGTCTGGGGGTCTAGTAAAGATACCTACCACTAACGCTAACGCCAAACGCTAACTCCAAAATGTACTGAAATGACATTTCTGAAATCGCTTACTTTTCCGCAGCGAATGTCATTTTAATACAGTTTTAGAGTTAGCGTTTGGCGTTAGCGTTAGTGCTTGGTATCTTTGCTAGACCCCCTGGTGTCGAATCTACAATTTACATTCGAAACATTAAAACTCGGTATTTTTGTATAATTATATGTTCTGCCACAGGATCAGAACTTTTGACGTGCGTATCGAAGATGAGGCTTTCGATCACTGTGGTGGGTAATAATTTAAATTGGGCACTTTTTTGTCAAACAAATCAATGTTTAAAAATATTTTTTTTAATAAATATTTTACATAACTTACTGCATGTCGCGATCGCTCAATGTAATATTATTAAAATGAATGAGATCTCCTTTTTGGCTGATTGACGTCGTCTAAGTAAACTGATTATATCAGAATAACCCTCGGAATAACGACTACACATAACAGCTTCAAACTTTTAAAACTCTTACTTACAAAGTAAATTCAGTCTAATTTGAGTAGAAATGAAACAAATTAAACTTTTTACTCAAATTGTTCAAAAACAATTATCCCAATGTCCGCACAAAAACACTTAACTCCAAGTACTAATTAAAAATGATGCATTCAACAAAAATTTCATTATCACTACACAACAAACTCTTAACGGAATATATTGGTCAGTACAGACTTCTACAGCGTCACCGGGCGGGAGTGACTGCGCGCGCGCACGGCTCTCAGCTTTAGTTTTGCTGTGTGCACTGCTGGCTATTGCCTTGCCATTGCTATCACTGCCATGTGACTCATTGCAACGGGAATGCCAAATCCTGCAGTATGGATGGTAATGCACAATGCATTATACTTCTACGCAGTACCTTAGCTCATACGTTAGTATGATAGGACATCTTGCCATAGCCACACATAAGATACGTACGTATGTACTAGGCAATTTCTTCTTCTACAATAGTTTAAACAAGTCTAGTGGGAAGCAACTAGCTCAATAGCACCCCTTTTTCAGATGCTAGAATTCAGGTCGTTGTCAGGAAAAGCGGATCGAGGAAAGACCTACATGTATGTACAACAAGAGTGGAATACCGTTTTATATTTTTACCGGTAGGTATAGGCGCTATACTAGTAGCCAGAGAGACTAGTCAGAGTTTTGATTGATTTGCTCTCGAAGTGTCGATACTCACGACCGAGCTGCTCACCGAATGCTGCGCCATTTGTGTAAATTTTTCGCAAGAGTATATAAATATACTGAAGTTTTTGTATGGTTTCACGAAAAGCGCCCCTAGCATACGAATTGGGAATCATAGAATATTGATATATTCTTTTCAAAAGACTGACGCATGTGACACAGCATCCGGTGAGCAGCTCGGAGAGTATCGACACTTTTCGAGAGCAAACTCAGACTAGGATCTCTGAAGGGTTAGACTGTTCTGAAGACCAGCCGATACTATATACGGCTGCGATAGAATCGTCCGGATCACTCAGACTGTGTCTAGTAGGGCGACGAAGACCGGGAGATTAGAATTCGACACGAAACAGTTTACCTACGCCGAGACTCGACTTTTACCGCATGTAACTAAAATCTTCATGGTGCAGGGGGTCTAGAAAAGATCCCGTTCCATTAGCGTATTGGCGAAGGGATCTTTGCTTGACCCTCTGCCTGAAGGGTCGCCTCGTCGTCTATAGACCCAAACAGGTCCCAACAGTATGTGCATTTGCAAACGACCCAGACACACAGGCTACTGTGTTTACGTAAAACGTCGTATGTAGGGTACTGGCTGACAGTATACTGTTAGTATAGTATATTGACCGTCGCGAGCGGGACACAAGGATCGGATGTTTATTTTGACACACGAGTAAAATCCGCGGTTTTGTAAACAGAATAATGGAACTGTCGTGAACCACTCGTGCGGAATGCTGAAAATGTATACAAAGACATTCTTGTACATCTTTTGTCTATTTAATAATAGATACAGAACTAGTATTGTTGTATTATATATATTCAAGCATAGATAGCATTTAAATTTTATGTAGGTAAAAACCGTAGAAATTCCATTTCACGAACTTTGAGATTTCTGAGTAGCAATTTCTCATTTATGGTCTGTGAAAGGTAAAATTTTGCCAGAACGCTTAACAGTTTCATATAATTTATGTTTTTTTTTCTGTATCATGCCAGAATCAGAATAGTCGTTGTAAAAAAACTTACTTATGTTGGGAGAGAGGCCATGCTAATCGGTCACGGTTTTCAATAATAAGATTTATTGGATAAAACATAACACAGTTAAAATAAAAAGTGAAATTTGCCGGAAATATTGTCAAAAAATCTCTCCTAAAAAGTATTTACCTGCTTTACAAAATGTAATAAATTGCAGAATCATAATGAATACGCTTGCCCTCATTAATCACGACTCATTAACATAAATATGGCATATTGATTAACATGTTTCCCGAGCGCCAGTTATCGAACCGGCGACGCGCGCCGCGACGCCCGCCGCTGACTCACTCAGCCATCGGGTGATTAACCGACTGGACTACTCAATGATCACGTACGCGCTGTTACATACCTATTAGTATGTGGAACGTATTCCCCACAGAGCATATCAATGTATTTGGAGACGCCATGGTTACTAGCGCTTCGCTAAGTATATGACGATTTGGTCATGTAGCGAACCTAATTACAATAGTAATGTGTGTTACGTTTATTTGTCTGTGGCATCATCATTGTCACTCGCAAATCGATGAAAGAATAAAAATATAATAGGATGAACAGATAAGTAATTATCTTTTGAAATGTAATTTTTTATGTGATTTTAACTAGAGTTACTTAAATAATCAAGGGTTTTTTTTAATTTATGTAGGTATTTTACCTACTGTACAAATGTACTTATGGAATTTTAAAATAGTACTTTGCTTTGAAACTTACATTTATGCCAAACTAATATGTAAAGTAGATTTCATTTCACCCAAGATTTTCATCTTAATACTTATGTTTGGGCTTAAATTTTTTTAAATGATTTAAAATTCAACCCCTAACGGTGCCGTTTTTTATCACGAGTACCGATCCGTTTGTAACACATTGCGTAGGTACTAATTAAAAAAACAGATAAATAATATTTATGCTTATTAATACAAATTCATAAACTAGCTTGTTGTTTACACTAGCTGATATTTATGACAAACAATTTATTTATCAAAGAATTAATAACAAACCAAAAAAGTGTGATTTGACCTGAGCGTTCAAAGGTGGAGCTACACATGACACCGCGTGCCGGTGCAGTGCTGCGATTCAGTCACGCAGCACTGCGACATCGTATTTGTTACGTTACACTCAATATAACTATTAATCTAATCTAGCAGCAATCATCATTTGCGAAACTTGTGTCGCGAAATGACGTTTCACGAATTCATTGAGAATGGCAATACCGCCTGCGCGATCTATATTTAGTGTAATCTATGGTAAGCCTAAATAACTATATACTCTATGACTCAAAGAACTCATTTCGCCGGCCATTTTGACGTCAACGAGAACAGCGGGAGGAGCTGGCGGCGAGTTTGTGAGAAGTTAAGTCTAGATTGATTATGTTTAAATTCTATTGTAAAGTCTCTGATCATCTCTCCGAGTCTGGTTTTTACTATTTACACATACTAAAACCTGCGCCTGCGCGATTTGTAGTGCTTTAGGTAAAAGTGTTGTAGAAAAGCAATGGCGGTCAAGGAATGCGTTCAGAGAGTTCGATAAATGTTTATTGAGATGTTGACTTGAGGAATGAGTTCTCTATTAAGTTGTATAGACACCGTGATGAGCATGGTGGTCACAACATTGAATGGTATCTTATGATGACCAGACGTAATTCGCACTAATTTTATATGATGGTGACTGGATTTGCCTCGGCGGCGCTTTTAAGCCGCGCCTCGCAGACCCAGGTAATCTGAGCACTGAGGTGACGCCGGGACAGGGGGCGTAGGTAATCTATGGGTAGGTAGGTCCTGGTTTTCACCGGTTATAGTCCCGAGGCCTTGGGCGAAATCTGCTGCAGTAGTATGTGAGAAAGTCTCAGCTGGTGTTCTGGGGGTTGAGGATCCAGTCCAGCGTAATGGGAGTACGGGAGAACGCTGATAGGTCAGTGCCCCATGACCTATGCCTGTGTTAAGATGACTATGGGAACACAAACTGAGAATAAGGTGATATGAGTACCTATGATTAATCACGCCTTATTTACTTACAACTATATCAATATGTAATACGTGCCGTGTGGTCCCGGTTACGAATAGGACCACCCCATCTCTTCCCGTAGGTGCCGTAAAAGTCGGCTAAGGGAATATCCAGGGAATGGGCTGCAGCATTCTCCATGGTCTTCACCATCATAATCTACTGCGATCACCAAGCCGCCTGCCAAGCGTGGTGATTATGGCAAACCCCCCCCCCCTAATGACAAGCACAAACAGAGACGGCCCCCAGTCCCCGGCGGCTCTGCTATCCCGTGGCTCCGGTAGCGGTCACGGTAACGGCAGGGCAGGGGGTGCGAAGAATCCCCGGCAGACGCCCGGCTACCAACCCCACCAAACACGACCCCTGGCCCTGGCAACATATAACGTGCGCACATTGAGGGCAGACGAAAGGATGGTCGAATTGGAGGAGGAGATGAGTAAGTTACGCTGGGATGTAATGGGATTGTCAGAAGTCCGAAGACAGGGACAGGACACGATAATCCTAAATTCCGGGAACTTATTCTTCTACCGGGAGGGACACCAACTCTCCCAAGGTGGTGTCGGGTTCCTCGTCCGCAAGTCTCTCGTCAACAACGTGGTCAAAGTCGACAGTGTGTCGACCAGGGTAGCGTACCTGATACTCAGAATAACCAAACGGTATTCGTTGAAAGTCATCCAGGTATACGCACCGACCTCGGCACACTCCGACGATGAAGTAGAAGCTATGTATGAGGATATATCCGAAGCCATGCATACTTCCGAAACATACTTCACCGTTGTGATGGGAGACTTTAATGCGAAGTTTGGTACAAGGAATGGCGATGAGCTGAGAGTGGGGCCATTTGGATACGGGCAGCGGAACCCTCGGGGACAAAGGCTGGTTGACTTCATGAAAAAGGAGGGCCTCTTTATGATGAACTCCTTCTACGAGAAGCGGCCATCCAGGAAGTGGACGTGGATAAGCCCCGACGGTTCCACGAAAAATGAGATAGACTTCATGATGACGACCAAGAAGCGAATATTCGATGATGTCTCTGTGATCAGCAAGGTGAAAACCGGTAGCGATCATCGTATTGTAAGAGGCACATTGAATATCAATGTCAAGCTTGAAAGGTCGCGTCTGGTGAGGTCTACGCTCCGTCCAAATCCGGTCCAAATCGAAAACCCCGAAGGCTTTCAGCTGGAACTCCAAAATCGCTTCCAGTGCCTTGCCGACTGCAACACAGTGGACGAGTTGAACAACGGGTTGGTGGAAACTGTCCAAGCTGTTGGAGCTGAGTTCTTCAAGACCCAACGCCGAAAGAGGACTCAGAAACTCTCAGGAAACACTCTTAAATTAATGGCAGACCGGAGCGAAATGAAACTACAGTCTTCAGTTGATATGTCAGCCTACGGTGAACTCAATAGACGTATCTCGAGTTCCATGCGACACGACTTGCGTGCTTTTAGTACTTCACGTATTGAGGCCGCAATTGAGCGGAACCAAGGCTCTAAGGTGTTCGCAAAAGATTCGTCAATTGGGCAAAGCCAAATGACAAAACTGAAGACCGAGAATGGTAGTGTCATTTAATCCAAGCCTGAGATTCTGAGAGAGATTGAGAACTTCTATGGACAGTTATACACCTCGACACGTGAGCCCGCTACTAACACAGCTCAGGACACCAGAGCCAAGTTAGTCCGACACTATACCGAAGATATCCCGGACGTCAGCCTGTACGAGATTAGAATGGCCCTCAAACAGCTTAAAAACAACAAGGCGCTAGGTGAGGATGGAATTACGACCGAACTTCTGAGAGCGGGTGGTAGACCGGTACTTATAGTCCTCCAGAAGTTATTCAATTCTGTCATCCTCAAAGGTACAACGCCGGAGGCGTGGCACAAGAGCGTGGTGGTACTCTTCTTCAAAAAAGGTGATAACACCTTATTGAAGAACTATAGGCCCATCTCACTCTTGAGTCATGTGTATAAGCTGTTTTCGAGGGTCATTACGAATCGTCTCGCACGCAGGTTTGATGAATTCCAGCCTCCCGAACAAGCCGGTTTCCGAAAAGGCTTTAGCACCATAGACCACATCCATACGCTACGCCAGATTATACAGAAGACCGAAGAGTATAATCGGCCGCTATGCCTAGCGTTTGTGGACTATGAGAAAGCCTTCGATTCAATCGAGACTTGGGCGGTGCTGCAGTCCTTACAGCGATGCCAAATTGACTATAGGTATATCGAAGTGTTGAAGTGTTTGTACAGTAAGGCCACTATGTCAGTCCGACTACAGAACCAGAGTACGGAACAGATCCCAGTGCAGAGAGGCGTGAGACAGGGAGACGTTATTTCTCCGAAACTGTTCACAAACGCATTGGAGGATGTTTTCAAGCTCTTGGAGTGGAAAAGATTTGGCATCAACATAAATGGCGAGTATATCACTAACCTTCGTTTTGCCGATGATAAAGTCATAACGACGGAGTCGCTCGATGATCTCAGCACCATGCTCAACGACCTCAGTAGAGTCTCCCGACAGGTTGGTCTTAAGATGAACATGGACAAGACGGAAATCATGTCAAATGCCCATGTTCCACCTATACCGGTAATTGTTGGGAACGATACTGTCGAAGTTGTCGACAAATAAGTCTATCTAGGGCAGACTGTCCAATTGGGTAGGTCCAACTTCGACAAAGAGGTCGCCCGAAGAATCCAACTCGGCTGGGCAGCGTTCGGGAAGCTTCGACCTATCTTTTCGTCCAAAATACCACAAAGCCTGAAAACAAAAGTTCAAATCAATGTTGCCAGTGCCAGTGATGACTTATGGAACTGAAACGTGGTCTCTAACTGTTGGCTTCATTACTAAGCTCAAAGTCGCGCAACGAGCTGTGGAGAGAGCAATGCTCGGTGTTTCCCTGCGAGATAGGATCCGAAATGAGGAGATCCGCAGGAGAACTAAAGTGACCGATGTAGCTCTTAGGATTAGCAAGTTGAAACGGCAATGGGCAGGCCACATCGCTCGTAGAACTGACAATCGATGGGGAAGAAAGGTTCTCGAGTGGCGACCACGAACTGGAAGACGCAGCGTAGGCCGGCCCCCCACTAGGTGGACCGACGACCTGGTGAAAGCCGCGGGGAGCCGATGGATGCAGGAGACGAGCAGCCGCTCTAAGTGGCGCTCCCTGGGGGAGGCCTATGTTCAGCAGTGGACGTCTTCAGGCTGTTAATGATGATGATGATGATATCAATATGTAATGATTTATGAAGGGGTGCAGGCTAAGAGTATATTAATAGGTGTGTGACCACGTTGTACCTACTTATAACTAAAGTGATCCGTAATAATAATAATAAGAGTAAAGGTGACACAGACCACATAAACATATAGGTATATATTTAGGTAGGCGTCATTATAAGGTATGAATGAGTATGTATGAGTGTG
This sequence comes from Ennomos erosarius, assembly GCA_963580505.1. Classification (NCBI taxonomy): domain Eukaryota; kingdom Metazoa; phylum Arthropoda; class Insecta; order Lepidoptera; family Geometridae; genus Ennomos; species Ennomos erosarius. The sequence goes on from OY756998.1 coordinate 11,822,333, forward strand.
ACATAAAATAGGACCTACACAGATAGAATTAGGTAGGCAGGTAGGGCTGTGGCAAGTGGACTAGTCCGGCGAAACCGGCTAGACCATGGTTCCACCAGTACGGTGGAATCATGGTGCCAAAATAATTACAGGTAGTGTCAAATTAAGGAGATATGCAGAGGTATCAACTATAAGCGAAGCAGACTAAAAGAGAAAGAGAATATCCAGTACCAGACAATATCAGCCAAGGCACATGAGGAACTCTGGTAAGCAATTATATTATTATAACATCAAATCATTATTATCGTTACGTCTCGTTGAGAAGATTCTCCTTTTACTATAAATGTCTGATCAATAGTTGTACTTCCCTCAAGGAGATTAATCGTGGACGTTGCGACAACTTGCCGGACTATTTAAAACATACTGGAAAACAAAAAGTGACTAATAAAACCAAGCTGCGATAGAATGAACTACTCATAAGTCATAAGCACAATGCAGACACTGAGATAACCAATTAAAGCAAACACAGGTTATAATAACCAGTAACCTCTAGAGGCCATAGCTTTAAGTTAAGGCAAACTACTTTTGTTCTACAGCTTTTAAACAACGATGCTACCACAAAAACATAAACAAGACCTTACCCCCAGTTTTCTCGTACAATCGTCAAAAACTTGCGTCGATCTAAATTCTCATTGGCTGCCTATTGATATTCAACTAATGGGCGTACAGTATTTGGTGTGTTGAGTTGATATGAGTTTGAAAAACGTACGAGAAACCAGGTTTAGACTGACAAACGTTACCAGTTCAAAGGAGTTGTTTAACACTATTCTAAAGCTTGTTTAAAGTTTTGATAAATCACCCTAATACATTAAAGCATCGGACTACGTAACGTGTTTGTACCTATGGCACGTGAGATGTATGCAGAGCGCCAGCGCGGCCCGCAGGAGAGCTCGCGCCGCGCTCGACACCTTCCCACCGCACGAGCTGTCGCGTGTGCGCACACCGTTATATTATCTTGTACATAATTATCCAATTACATTACTAAATACAGAGTTGATTTTAAATTTTAAGAGTCTTACGTATAGTTAAACTTTTACCAGTAGTAGGTACTGTTTCTAGGCATATTGTGAATCTTTTCTTCCCATCTTATTCTGCAGAGGTAGTTCGTTATATATATTTTATGACCATTGTAAACGAGCCGGAACTATGCACGCAATTTTGATGCGTCTTACGGTACCCACGGGAAGAGATGTGGTAGCTTTCACACCATTGGGACCACAGGACACGGCCGGCGTCTACTACAAGGCAAGGTGACCTTGAATTGGTATGTTATCCCGAAATGGGGGACTGGGACCATGATAACTTACAAGTTGTGAGAGCCTTACTTGAAACTGGGTGTTTCCAAACCTCCATGGTGAAAAATAAATCCACTTGCAAAATTCCAAGTGCGATAATCGCTACGAGAGTTAACAAGATCCTTTATAAATACATTTCTAAACACAGGTCGTTAAACTCATTTATGTGCACTCGGTCGAGGACGAAGTTCAACCACCCCAGCTGCGCTAAGGCTAATTTCGAACGTAAACCATACATGGCATTTTTCAATGAAAGTCTATTAATTTAGAAAAGTCGTAGAAGAAACATTGTCCACTTTGGGGTGTAGATTTACCCCCTTTCGGGATAACGTACCAATTCAAGGTCACCTTGTATAACATTTTAAAAAGATTAATAAGGAGGAGTAAGTAATACAAGTAAAGTAACTCACTGTGTGACGGTGAGCGCGGTGGGGTCTCCCTGGTCGGGCCCAAGCGTGAGCGCGGCGGGAGGCACGTGCACCGCGCGGATGGCGTGTCGCCCGCCCGCACTGTGGCCCGCCCCGTAGCAGGCCCCGCTGCGGACACACGGTGCACGGTACTAGGGGGCAGCGCGCGCCCCGCCGGCACAGTAACATGTGGCGACAATAACATACGGCTACAGTTATGTACATGCAGCCACAGTAACATATGGCGACAGTAACATACAACTACAGTAACATACGGCCACAGTAACATATGGCGACAGTGATAAACTGCCACAATAACATACGGCCACAGTAACACACAGCTACAGTAACACACGGTAACAGTAATAAACTGCCACAATAACATACGGCTACAGTAACATACGGCTACAGTAACACACGGCCACAGTAACATACGATTCAGTAACACACGGCCACAGTAACATACGGCTAAAGTAACATGCAGCCACAGTATCACACGATCACAGTACCACGCAGCCACTATCACACGAGCACAGTACCACACGGCCACAGTACCGCCAGGTATACCGACCAGTAGAGCGCGGACCGCTCGAGCAGCGCGTACGGCTCGCCGTCCTCGATGTGTCCCCCGCACGACACGCACGCGAAGCACTCCGGGTGGAACCGGTGCTGCCCGGCCGACATCACCGGACCGGTGATCACCTGCGCACGGCATAGTCATACTCACGACACGGGCTACGTTTATACAAGTAAATATTGTAGTGACCCAAGCAATAGCCAAAAATCTTGTGGAAATAATTCGCGTTAAAAGTCTAACTTGATACAATTGTAGAAGGTGTCCTGAACAACATATTAAAAGTAGAGTATGAGGCAAACTTAATGGCGGTTGTGTTGTGAAGTGCGTTGGACATCTCAATTTTGCTACTGCGCAGCGTTTCGCAACGACTTTACAGCCGTCATTGAGATGGAATAGCACTCTACTGTGAGGGGCACCAATAAGGGGGGAGGGGGTATAAAGGTCCCTTTTTTCAGATTTTCGTAACTAAATTGAGCTCTTATTTTAAAGTAAAAGTCTTTATTTAGCAGTGAACATCTTCCAGCTGATGTTGATGAGAATTTCCTCATCAAAAACAGCTGGAAAATGATTATACCAAGTTACCAACTCACATAATATTAACATCTCATCTCTATTATCTGCATTATTGTTTAGGTCAGCATTGCATCTCTTTCCAAACCAAGACTGGTTTACTAAACGTTATATTTTCTTGCATTAAATAAGCGATGTATAATTGTGTTTTTTTTTTATTATTTCTTTGATTCACAATTTGGGTGTAACACTGAAAAATACTTTAACATTCAATGTTCATCCTAAAACCAGTGAACGCAGCATGCAACCTATTCTTATATCTCTATTTCCCATTATAGGCCCTGAGTGTAGGTATATTACCTGTGTACATTGCTGGCAACTCTCTCCGTATCTCTGCCAGTAGTCCGCCTGGCAGAACAGCAGCCCTCCCTTCTCGAAGTACCATGTCGACAGTAACGCGTCGCATACCGAACATCTAAGGGATAATAGTAATGACATGTTCATAATACTTACTATGTATGTGATTTATTTATTTTCCTTATTAGGTTTTTGATTAATATTCAATCAAAAACCTAATTTTTTTTTATATGCTTAAATGGGCTCACATTTGACAAAATCTCACCTGATGGAAAGTAATGATGCATAGACCGCATCATTACTTTCCATCAGGATTTTGAGCATCAGGAGGTTGGAGCATGTTTGCCCATGAGGTGCCTATACACTCTTGATTTGAAGAGACCCAGATTGTAACTAATATGGAATTACAGATAAACCACTGGCTTTAACTTATCAATTAGCCTTTTATTCTTGTTATTATCAAACTAGTACACCATGCCATTATAGCGTAGCTCTCATAGCGAAGTACGACTAGCCGTTCCTAACCGATCGGTAAAGTTAAGCAACGTTCGCTGCGGTCACTACTATGATGGGTGACCGCTACAGCAAAAAGTTGGTATTTAGAACTGAGTGCTACCGTGCTTCGGAGGGCACGTTAAGCCGTCGGTCCCGGCTGTTGTCGTAAGACAATAGTCGTCAAGCCAAGTCAGAAGCCTTCGGGCGGCCTAAAAATTCTGACACCAGGGCTGACCACTTGCCTACACGAGAAGAAGAAGACCATGCCATTTATTTATATTGAAATATTTGTTGCTAGATACTTTATAACAGTGTATTGTAAGTTCCGGATGCCTCATGTAAGATCCAGTTTCCAGTTGCATGGAGTCACAGTCAGTCATTATATTATTATTATGACATTACATCAGCCTTGCTAACCTGTAACTCCATTACAAATTGCAACCTGTTATTTTATTTAATTACAAACAAGATCAAACACACACTATTCACAACATAGAACAGGGGCCGTACTATGAGCTCTTAGTGTGATTCAAACAGAGCCTATATTGGATCGCCTGTCAAAATCTTCATACAAAAAAAACAAATCATTCCAATATAGGCTCAGTTTTGTTTGAATCATGAGAAGAGCTCACAGTATGGCCCCCGTTCCATAGATACAACTAGTTTAGACTAGATTGTAACCATAGTTAATTTGTAAGTTGTTAACTATGTTATAGTTATATGATTATCAAAACCAAAACTTTGCTTTAGTTTACCGATCCATATATTCATATTCATTTATGGTTAATGGCTTCTTGAGTGTTATTTAGGTAAACTTACCTAAAGCAGTCTTTATGCCAGTCTTGTTGAAGTGCAGTAATATAGTCATCATCACCAATATCATTCAAACATCCTGCACAACTGAGGGTTTCTGAAAATGTAGATAGTACAATTTTTATTAGATTATTTTAGCTATTTTCTCTATATTTGGATAGTTTCTCTGCTCTTTTACTATATTCCCTTGCAATTTAAAGGTTACGGATAAAACCACATTTTAAATATTAAGTTTGGCTCTCTACTTTTCATCTGTACTGAGTACAATTAATTTTCCAGGATAAAACCTATGTGGATTCTGGTAACCAAAGCTATCTGCATGCATATTCTTATCCAGAAATATTCTAGGTCTAAGCCTGTTTTGTGGTGTTGTAAAGTGCACATTTTAGACGAAATAAGGTATCATTTAAATACTTTTAATTCAGATGCACGCGAAACTTAATTTTATCATCAAATTCTTGAAGACATTTAGTAAGTTTAAGGCTTTAAGTAAAGTGCATTGACTGGTTACGTTATTTCATAAAAGGTAAAGCAACGCAATAAATTAAAATAAGTGTATTTGATCGGACAATAGGCGAGGCATGGACAAACAAAAGATATTTTAAGCTATAAACATGTATCGCCCACACAATAATATCAATGACAAATAAGCACTCAAAACATGAGTAAAACTTCCATGAATTTCTATTACTAGGGCTATAATAATTAAAACAGCTTACCTTTGTTTTTTGATCCCTCCATTTCATTTCCAAATGGATTATTTTCATTAAAACTATTGATAAAATAATTAATTACAAATCCACTGTACACTGTACTGCGACTTGTAAACCACTAGTCATAGAGTAGTATAAGTATCGGGGAACCACTAGTGTAGGTAGTGATTGATCATTATAATTATATCGAAAATGGCTTTGGTTTGCAATATCAATATTTTTGACGATTCATCGACATAAAATATGATGCTAATTTCTTAATTTTAAAAGGATTGAGGTGGTAGGTTATATAATTATATTAATTTATTCACAGTTTTCCAAAAGTAAAGAGTGCAAATAATAAGTTGAATCGTTTTATTAAAAAATAAAACTAGTTCCGCCCTTGCTACTAGATGGCGCAGAACCAGACTGTTAAAATCACTGGAGAGAACTCACAGATTAACAATAATTGTTTTCAGTGACTGTACTTTCTTCTTGTACTTTTTTAAAATAGGCAGAAAATATGAATAATTATGTGCTATCTCGAATATAAAATAAAAGAGTTTAGAGTTGTCAGTCAGTGTCTTGACCACCTTAAAATAGTGAGTGACACATTGTGGTAAAACTGTTTAACGCTATCTATTGCGTCTTACTTAAATTACAATTTCCTTTTTTAATAAAACGCCTCTTTGTGAAGACTGTTTCTGGCATCTGGATGGTTCATGTACAGAATACCTCTACGAGTGTAATGTGTAAATAATTACACTCAAGAAGGCACTAGAACATAAATCCATGTTATCCATGTATTATAATAATGTAGGGTACCATTATTTAATTTGATCTTAGATGACGATATTTTATCGATATATACTATTTGTTCCAACACTAGTTAAGTTACATTACGTCATACTTTGACACTTGTTGAAAGTTACCATTTTGCAAAAATTATAGAATACGGTGATTTTATTGATATCTATTCTGTGATATTTTGGTAGGAAATTAAATAAGTAAATGCCGCAGAACATCTATTTTGCATCTTATATAATTAATAATTAATTACACTGTTTGTACATTTATGCAACGCTTGTAGAGTTAACTTCACATTAGGAAATTCGTTTTTTTTAAACAAAGTAAAATAAATAATTTTATACAAGCTTATATCAAGCTTAAAACTTATCAACGCACTTGACCTTGATTTTCCTCTTGACGTGGTTGTTCACCTTAACCTTGACTTTAACTTTCACTATCAGCTTCTTAAGAAGCTCTGAAAGTTCTGGGTCCTCTTCGGATTCAGAGTCCGGGTCCTCATCTGAATCTTCCTCACTTTCTTCAGGTTCTGGTTCTGGTTCTGGCTCCGGTTTAGGAGATGATGAAGGTTCCGTGGTTGTAGAAGTTGGCTGTTCCGTGGTTGTAGAAGTTGGCTGTTCAGTGGTTGTAGAAGTTGGCTGTTCAGTGGTAGTGGACGTTGGCAGTTCAGTGGGTGGTTGTGTAGGGGCCACAGTAGTGGGAATCTCGGGAGCTTCAGTCACTTCATCTTCGTCAAGGTTTTCGAAATCGATGCCGGTGACTTCTTTAAACCAGCCGAGGAACGGACCGGGACGGATGAAGCCTGAAAACGGATATTTTTAGTAGGAATCAGAGTTGATTTGCGATTTTACCAGCAATTTACCTAACTTGATTTCCTGCGTAACTTTTTATTTTCCTGATATGAAATGATATAATTTTTTAACACCTTATGTAAAGGTTTATGTTTTGGAAATATCATTTGTTGAGCGTAATCAACAGATGAATAATTATATAAAAGAATACCTACAATGTTTTTTTTAGTTACAGTGATATACACACAGACACTCGCAAAAACTCGTACGCTATACTAAGGATTTTATTCCGACAATCTGGGTGAAAACGCGGAGAGCGAATGGATGCAGGAGGCAAGCAGTCACTCAAAGTGGCAGTCTGTGGGAGAAACTTATTTTCAGTAGTGGACGTTTTCCGGCCGCAGCTGCTGATCTTCGTGGCTGTTGATGATGATGATGATGATGATGATGATGACAATGATATTGATGATGATGATATATTCTGTGGTGTAAGGTAGTGTAGCGGTAGTTACCAGCCGGCAGTCCGGAGTGGCAGCCCCAGTCCCCGCCGGCCACGAAGGAAGCGACGCCGACCAGGACAGGCACTCCATCAGGGTTCACGTGCACCAACGGTCCACCGCTGTCACCCTGTACAATATAATGAATGTCAAATGTTATGAATACCAGCCCCGTATTAACAGAAATATGTTCATCAGTCGTCGATTGATGCTAGTAGAGATGTCAGTTTGTGAATAAATCCTCGTTAGAGATTAGTAGTTCTGTAAAGGTTCTGTTAATGCCACAAAGTCTGCGCCACCGGTCAGCTCAAAACCAAATAGGTGCCTATCCCCCTTCTCCTTGGTCAATGCATACCCGAAGGCGGCGGATTTGAGTCCCGGGATAGGACAATAATTATTTGTGCAGAGGGGAAAAAGCACAACTTTGTTCTATGTCTGCGTGTTGTGGGATCATGGTCCTCGTAGCTCCTGGGGCAGTTGACAGCTCTGCCTTCTGAACTATACAGGTTATGGCCCATAACTTATATAGCTTATGGGTTCAATTATCAACTATTGAACCAAGAAAAATGGTGCTGTGTGAAATGTCTACATAATATATATATAATTTATTTTTTTATCTACCTATGTGAATGATCGTTGGGTGTTCAGCATTTATTTTAATAAAAATATTTATTTATTTCAAAAACTGTAAATGACTATTGAACACCTTAGTATATGATATTTTTCATTAAACTTTGTGAGGCCATTGTGAAAGAATGTATAGGCTTAGCTAACCTATGTAAATAGAGGAAATTCTGGGATGAATAGCTTAAAACGAATAGCATTTACTAGGTGGTAGGACTTTTCTGCAAAGTCCGTCTAGGTAGGTACCACCGCTTTGCCAGATATTCTGCCGCCAAGCAGTAGTGTGCAAGCACTACTGTGTTCCGGTTTGAAGGGCATTGTAGCTAGTAAAATTACTGGACAAATGAGACTTTATGACCTGATTACACAGTGCAGTAATCTGATTACTAGACTGTGTGATGTCTCAGGATGACGTGCGCAGTGCAGTGTCACGTAAAACTTTATTATTTTAAAGTTCCGAGTGACACTGCAACTGTTATGGGCGGCCGTAATGCTTAACACTAGGTGAACGACCAGCTCGTCACGTCATTCATTCTCATAAAAAAAAGAAAAAAGCAAATATATTATGTACCTGGCAAGTGGACTGCGAGGTGACGTTGTACCAGCGCGCACAGATGGCGTTGTCGTTGATGAGCGCGGCGCCGAACGTCTGCGCGCACGCAACGTTGGAGATCGCGCGCAGGTACACCCAGTTCAGGGTCTCCGGCTGCGCTCCTGCGGGCGGGGCATACATGCATGGGTTGTGTTACTGCTTCGATTGGGCTAGCCACTCGTCTAACGAGCTTTGGGCCATTAACTACCGCATGGCACAACGACGACGAGCTCGACTCATATACCAAAAATACTCTTAAAATGGAAGGCAGGAAGTAAATAATTCATTGATAATCATTTGATAGAAACATAATAATTGTCTCGCCGAAAAGAATCGATTTAAGTAGATTGATTACAAAGACATATGATAACGGTTATATCATAAAAAATCTGACATTAGCGAATTAGCAATGCCTTGTTATATTTTAATTTTTCCTTAATGATTCTGATCTTTTTAATATAAGAACCCTACGCCCAATCTTTATATGAGCTACACATAAATTTGTCACGACCGTGCTTACATATAAAGAGGGGGAGGGAAAGGGGCCGACTAAGAGTGGCATTGTGTGACAAGGGGTGGGTCTAAGTAGGTAAGTGGAACTGTTGACGAAAAACTTTAAAACATTTCCAACTGTCTTGATTGATGTTTACCTGAATAAATATTAAAACATGTAATTGTGATGTTTACCATTAGTCCAGAGCCTGCCCCAGCCACTGGCGATGACCACCTCATTGTCGTAGTTCGCAGTCGCTTGAGCTGACGGCTGGATGCGGATGGGTTGCAGCAGCTCTGGAACATTTACCTCAATATTTCAGTCTCTTGAATTGGTACCGATATTATACATGCATGTAAATAAATGAAAGAAGATACCTACATAAAGGCTTTTCTAAATGATGTGTAAGTACCTACTTACAGAACACAATTTGACGTGGGTAGGTACCATAGCTTGATAGCACAATATATGTATGCGCGGCTTGAGCGACAAAGAGCACAATGCAGGGCTAGTTAAATACCTATTTTTCTAATAGAGAATGTATACAAGCGTATGCCACATCAATCATATCCTTTTGAGCTTATGAAGACTGGTGAAAACTCTATATTGTTACATCTTATTAAAGCATCTTTAGGTTTTACATCCAATTTAACTTCAAATGTTACGAAGTTTTGGCTTAATCTACTTACTACTGTAAGTGACAGGTCGTTGCAGTTTCACGATGGAGATGTCGTTCGGCTGCACAAACAGTGGCTGGTTGTTGTCGTAGCTCGGATGGTTCCAGTACTCTGTGGTCTCGAAGATGTACTCCGGTCTGATCAAGCTGGTGACGCCAGCGCGCACCACCAGGGTGATACGGCTAAGAGAGAAGAGAATAAATATTGGTAGGTTTAGTGATTGTAAAATTGGGGATTTGATATCACGAAAAAAGAAAGAAAAGAAAAAAGAATACAACATCGACACAACATTCATGAGGAGCTTTAATTATGTCTATAGTTCATCATCATCATCATCATCATCATCATCAGCCTGAGGACGTCTACTGAAGAATATAGGCCTCCCTTCAATCTCCAATCGGCAACATCGGCATATATAACTTTTCCCGCCCGGTGACGCTGTAAAGGTTGATAAAGCCCAACAGTATTATCTCGTTAAAAAAATAGTATGGGCATTATTTCATTGTAAAATAGAGGCCCAGAATCCTTACAGTGCGGTGCAGTGAGCCGCAGTGACGACCCAGTTGCGATGGACGACGGAGCCGCCGCAGCCGCTGACGCTGCCGACGGCGTCCACCATGCGGAGCGACACTTGGTGCGGGTGCTGGCCCGGGTACGCCTCCCAACCGGAGAGGATGCGGCTACTGACCGGCGGCGCTGATGGAAGGAAACCAATATAACTTTCATATCGAAGCTACGGATCGAAGTTGTCTATTCTGCATTGTGCCAGATTGCTTGCACCTGTAGTGGAAGAGAGAACTTCTCTCTATTTTCAAACACTTATTGTAATAGGCTTGCTATAAATAGTTATAATATTTGACACTGTGCCGTTTGTGATTTCATCTGCTTAGTAATTAAAATAATTTAATTTGACTTGTAAAAGTGCTATGAATAGCCTATTTGCAATAAAACACTGTCTTTTGTCTATCTACATTTGCACGACTTGTCGCCAGCTAATCTACATATTACGTACGTAATTGATTAGCCAAACTGCGTTTATAAGCATGCGAATTGACTAAAGCTGGTTTAGGCTTTTTCAAGATTCATTTTTTGGGGTGGATATCATCTCATCAAACGGTTTCTTCGTCTTTCGTGATAAGTAGGTACCAATTTAATAGAAAAATACTACCATCGATGGACTAGCCCCGCAACTTTATACTTACGTATCTATTGCCTATCCTACGAATTAAGTGCCTACCTCCAGTGAGAGCATCTTCAATGTAAACTGGCTCCGCGAGCTCTGCGGGCACCTGTAAAAATACCATACATTTTGAAAGGAAAGAATGAACGGTAGATTTAGGCACAGAATAGATAATGTACTACGATATAGACGTCCGGTTGGCCGTCCTAGGTAGCTCTGGAGTGATGAAGTGGACAAGGACCTGCGCGAGTTCCAGGCGGAAAACTGACAGGTAAGTACTCCTTAATTGAAACTTGCGAAGAATATGAGAACTTTACTGATAGAGATCGTGATTTTAAGGAACCGCAACGCTTAACTTATATGCTGGTGCAATCGAATTTAATTCTAAACTAGCTCAGGATAGATCGAAGTGGCGGCTCTTTTTATCGGAGGCAAAGACTCATTTTGGGTCACTGCGCCATACTAGTTAGTTAATACTACGATATTTTTTTTTATCGAGTGTGACGCGGTCGATGATGGAGCATGCTTGCCTAGAAAAGGTAGGTACGTAGGCATAGGTTAGGTACTTACATACCTAACTATAAGAAACTTACATAAGTATATTCTAAATACGAAATATGCACAAAATTTAAAAAACCTAAAAATGGTGTTCTTTTTTATGCCTACTAGGTGTTCTAGGTACGAGATTCTTAATAGGCAGGTAAGTACTTAGTGCATTAGTAAAATCACAGATATTATAATAGTATACGTAAAATCAACTATAAAAAATCCAACCCAGAAAAGTATAAAAGTAAAATATTCCTTACCTGGCCAAAAGCCAGGGCCACTATTACGAGGCCCGCTGTCCAAAACATCTTGGCCAGGACTGAGGGTTGGGCTAATTATCAGCACTAGGTATAGGTACTATCAATTATCTGGATCGGCGGTGCGGTAGCAAACAGTCATGAAATCACGCCAATCAACTAATCCCTGATTACAACTAATGAACTGACACCTTTTCGATAACACCGGACTGTGATTTACCTATAATTTGACTAGTGATATCTCCCGACTGCTCTAAGCATTATAAGCTTACAAAAGTTAACCCTATATAAGTAGGTACCTACTTACTTACTTTAGGCACTTAGTACCAACTTCTTAGCCATAGAGCTCCCCTTTGAGAGGTGATTTCTTGTATCCAACGGGTCCCCAAGGGTTTTCCAGGTTTTTCTTGAGGTCGTCAACCCAGCGTCAGTGAAGGTCTAGCCTGCGCGCCGCTTTCGGTTCGTGGTCGCCACTCGAGAACCTATCTTCCCAATCGGTTAATGTCGGTTCGCTTGTGCGTAGTAGTTCTGTCTGATCAGCCCGTTGACTGTCATCATTGAAATTATTTCTTGCAGTCAATACCCATGTACTATATAGTATATAGGTTAGTAGGTAGGTACTTACGCAAGTTTTTTCCCGTTTTTGATATCAAAGGTGGTCCCCCCTCCGTTACCATCTTTTATGTCATGAATGGTCATGGTAACTGACGTGAGGTGGGTGCCCCATTGCATGGTCAATGAATAAGATTACAGACTGGACGCTTTTGTTTTACAGACATCGAATCCAAATCTGTAAATGAGAGTTAAGTACCTATTTTTATTAGGAAGTATAAATAGGTACCTAATACGAATTTTGCGCGAGATTAGTTTCGCGGTAAATTACGTGACACTTAACTGAAACTAATCAAATCTAATCTCAATAATCTGATTTAGGGTTAACATTCAATATTAGTGATATTGTGGGACTTACGTTTGTGATAGCAGCACATCAGGTGCATACAAGATAAGTAAATATGTACATGTACTTATACCATAAGTAATACAATAAAATGTAAAGGTACAGTATACACCATCACTTAGTTGCCTCCATTGTTTTTCCATCTGATTACATATTAAAGGTACCTATACCTACACAATTGATTTTTTACGCGGGTCTGGCCCAATATTGCTGAATCGCATTCACCCTATTAACGGTAACGTCATAATATTGTAATCTATGTTGGTAACACTTTCAGCCCTAGCTCAAATATTAGGAGAAAAAAACAATTGGTCTTATAAACATTATGTTTTTCACTACAGGTAAATACGCAATTGTCAATATGACATTATTACGACTATATATGTATAACCACAGATATTATAATAGTATACTACTATATAACGTAGGGTAGGATAGGTTAGGTACCTACCTTAATGTTCCTATACCTATTTGAATTTTGAGATATAATCTAGGAATATTATAATTTCCATTAGATTGTTAGAAATCGCAGATCTTTATCGCTGTTGTGATTAGATTGTTTACTTCTCTGATTTTGCTTTGATAACCTATTCGTATCTAGGATTGTAGGAAATTCACCAACAAATAGTACATACTAATTTAATTCTACTAAATACCATGGCTGAGGAAATATAGAAGTAAGCTTGTGAGCCCCTCGGTTAGATTGAAATATCTTAAGCCTAGATACAGAACGATTGTATAACAAAATTAAATTCTTATCCAAGCAAAAGAATCAGTGCATAATTTATATAAATGTACTTAAGTGAAACAATGAAATAACTATGCACCACAACCACAACAAAAACTTGAACAAATACTACTTAAAATAATAATCCAAAAAAAATTGGAAATGGTTATCAGTCGCTCACCGCTACCACAGCCACTGTACAATATTTATCAAAGATTATACCTACAATCACAATAAAAGCACGATAATTGGGAAAACTGCCTACGTAGAAAATGGTACCTACGACGATAGTCTTTTCACCTTCTACTGTATCTTCACTTAACATTGATCACCCTGAAAATCAAAGTTACACAATGAACTAGTAAAATAACAAAACAAAAGCAAGATTCATTTAAAAAATATGGCGAAAAACCACAATAAAAATCAATAAATGATTGATTGATTGATTTTTGCATGTAATCATCTGAAGTGAAACGTTGGCCTATTCATACATTTAAAAAATAGAGTGAGCGAGTGCACTTCCCTATGTAACACCTTAAAACACGATACCGAACTGTTACGCTTAATGTAACGTTAGATGGCGTGTGAGCTTCCCCATTTACATTGCAGAGTAATGTTATGATTACATATTCAGAGATATTTCTTGAAAATTCTTTAGTGTTTCAACATTATAGCAATATATATAGCATACACAAAATACTAGTAGGAGTAGTGGGTATATCAATAAAACAGGTAGTTAAGTATTGGATACATTTATAAAACACTCAGTGCAACAGACCTAGTCAATGAGTTAACGCATATCACATCTATTCTGCTTCCGCAGGGCCTGTGCGCTAGGACGGCGGGTACAGACATCTTCTGTCTATGACAGCTCGAATATAGGATTTTCTGTGTAACATAGAACAAGCTTTGTACCATTTCATGACTTTCTTTCTTTAACATAGGAATAGTTGATATCCACTTCCCAAAAAATAAAATTGAAACTTCTATCAGTGGAGCTATATTAATATTATGTAGGCTGTCTGATTCAAACAGATTCGGCCATATTCTTTATTTGATGTAGACTATTATTTAAAAGAGCATCTTTTCGAATCCAATTAATAGGCTTGTGTCCTGCTATTAAAGATTAACAAGTTAATATTATTTTAATAAAGTAGGTTAAAGATTAATGCAATAATTTAAAAAATCAGTAAAATCGTTAATTAAATCACGGAGTAATAAGCTTTTAAAGTTTATGTGGGGGGGATCACCTGTGCCTTTCTTGCAGAACAGAGCTCCCCATAGCTACTATGTAACTTTGGGATATGACGTCACATGCCAAAGAGATTGTATACCCACAGCTTAGTAATGAGGTACTATGAAGGTGGAAGAAGTGACGTCACTGCGCGTTTGAACTGTCTCTTACTATTCCTGTATTTTAAAATGCTTGTATATTGTCATTTTTTGAGGAATATTATTAATTTATGCAATAAAAAATAGCAGGACACAAGCCTATTACCCAACTGGAACAATTTTTTCTGCATATTACAGGGTAACTTTATACTTTAACTTAGAAAAACAACAATTCTCAAATAATTTGGGTAAAATTAAGAGTTATGTACGTCTACACCCACCGATGGCTAACACACAAGCATTATATAAATTAACTACACAATAATTACATTTAACACTGGTAACACCGTTCCATACAAAACGTACGATCGTACATCAACACTACCTTATACCTACTTAGATCAAAGAAACAAGATTCGTGGCAACCACATACTATTGAGGCACAACCGGCAAACTTAGCTTCATCACTTACGAAATTAATCGCCGAAATAGACACCATAGCGCGCGTCAATAAAAATGTTTCTAAAGAAAGCTGTATAGTTTTCTCACTCATACCACTATGTTGAATGGCTGGAGTGAGAGAGCAAAAGAAATCAAAACTTTCATTATCACATCTAGAATTTTACCACTTGTCAATAAAGATTTAAAAGAGCACAGAGATTTCTGTTGCTGTCCCACTTCCCCTGCACTTACGACATAATAGTGGAAATGGAAAGACAGTATAGTCTTGCTTTCCCAAAATAGTTTTTTTATGACGCGCGATGCAAAGGTAGATTATTTGGACATCGATGTGCCCTTCCTACATTCACATATTCTTGCTTCTTCGATCTGAGTTCATTACATTATAAAACCACCAAATAAAGTGGTAGCCTCACCGTTGTATAGGTAGAGGCGAAGCGGTAAGACACTCTGAAATAGTTACATAATAGTATTATTTCGCTAGAACTGAAGGCAGCGAAATTTCTCTATTTTCCATTTTCCCTTGGCATTACTTTCACTAGCTAAAAGTTCGTTTAAAGGGAACGCTGCAAATAATGGACACAACTTGATTTTAGTAAAAGCGATTAATAGTTATAGCTGAGCATTTACATTATATTTTAATTCATGTAAATAAATTATGTATAAATTTTCGACCATTTTTAAGTTAGTATGGAAAAGTCTGCCATTATTTGATGGACGGTGAGGTAAATACGTCACGTATAGACTACATTCACTTACTAACGCACACTCAAGAATCTTCTACAAGCGCACACTTCAATAAATGCTGCACACAAGCCAAGTCTGAACCCAATTTACAGTACTATCAACTCATCTGTTCAGTTAAAATCCAACAACTGACCTTATTAGAAAGATTCAACTATGAATATACAAACACCAGACCCACATATTTCGTAAAATTACACTGACTCTACTTCTCACAACAATAAATGGCGGATCAAACAATCAAACGCTATGTAAATGCTCAACAACTGTTGTTAATATACTTCGAGTACTAATTATGGTTCAGACTCTAATTTCTAAATGTTTTCTATTACTGCAGTTTGTCCACTAAATTCCACAAACACACAAACTATGAACCCTATCAATATTTGCAGACAAATGATAATCCACAAGGATCAAACCATCGTGTAAAAATCAAATTAGATTTTCACTAACAAAAGTAACCAATAACGAGAAGTTTTTCAGACATTATTGGTTTCCGGATTACTAGTCTTGCTACAAAATAAAATGCACAATTAATTCTTTCACATAGTTGTCTCCAAAAAACAAAATAAATGGAAGAAGTATTTAAGCTCTTCGCTGATTAAATACACAAACGCACAGACTTTTAGAAACTTCGACACAAAAATACATAATATAGGAGGGAATCTAAAACATTAGGCCACTCTTAGGCTGGTTACAAAATTAGGAACAAAAAGCTTCAAAACTGTTAAGTTTACACCTAGTTACATCGGTTGTTGAAAATTTTCAGACGGCTTATGTATTTTTAATTTTTTGGTAACTCTAGAGTATATATTTTCACTTTGCTGACTGCAAAACTCGTGTACAGGTTCAGGCCCTGTACAGACTGTCCCACGACGCGCGATGTCGAATTTCCACACATCTTACATAATTTTGACCAACACGAACGCGGTTAAGATTCGACTATACAATCCAGAGATTTTACTTATCATTACTAACAAAATTCGATACTTATCTCGGTTTTCTATCTATCTAGTACCTACAATAACAATTCGCTCTACTCAGTTCTTTCCTAGCTTTTTTCTAGACTTGTGCGACATCTTGTGATCAACCTGTACACGGCCTATAGGACGCGACACTTAGTTTTGCACACAGCATAGCATAGATCCTTTAAATTTATGTATTACATTCTAAACATTTATTATTTATTTACTAAAACCACAGTTATTAAATAGTAGTTACCTACTAAAGCACTATTATTAACAACGATAAAGTTCTTTGTTCCAATAGATGACATTTCAAGATTTAAATGGCACTTTATTTTATTTGTAGAGTTATACAGGAAATATTGGGGCATTAGCGAAATGTATATCTTATAGAATAGTTATTATTCCCTGTTTTAGACCTAAGACATCACAATATTTTGTAAAAGATCAAATTGTTGTATTCGATTTTTCAGATTGCTCAACAAAATTACAGGTACTCCAAACAGACCGTGTTTGTTTGGATTTGCAGGAAGAACTGTAATTAAACAATTAGGAAGCATTTTCTTTCTTTCTTTCAGTATCACCTTAGCCTCCGTGTTTTTAGAATAAAGTAACACAATCAAACAAAAAAACAATGCGTTTACAAATCAAACCAAAATATTTAATTTTTCTTTCTTGCGTTCATAATAGATATATTTTTATTATTTTATACATTACTTGTGCGAGTGAGACAAAGTTTCGTAAAAGTCAGTCATACCATACGGTACTTCTACATTGAATATTATTGTATGTATACTAGTATTTTAAACGTCTTATTATATGAAACTAAAACGGTCCTTACATAACTTCAGAGGTATCTTATCACTTGCGATACGCCACGTTTGTGCATATTTCATCAAACACCAGAAGTTTATTCCACGAAATATTGTATTAAGCTTCATCTACACCAGCGCGTGCGAAGCGGCAGCGTCCTTTAGATAAGGGAATAGTAAGGATACGTCACAAATATACAAGGACCGCCCTGCGGCACAACCGCCATTTTGTGGATATATGGCGAGTGCCAAAGAGTATATTATATAAGATTTCCTCGTTGTTTTAGTGTTATCAAGTTGAGGTTTATATGCAATCGGCGCCATTTTGTGCTTCCAAATTGCTCACGTCACATGTTATTTTTCCTATGCTCTACTACATAATCCCTTATCTACGCAGCGTCAACAACGCGAAACTATACGGTACCCATCGCTGCCCGCGGGGATAACAGCATTGACATTGACGTTTCACGGACACAACTTGATGCACAGGTGGGGCTGAAGCTTTATTTCCATTAACCATTAAGAAAATAAATGCCAACATATAAATGTATAGAGTTCAACAAGTGATAACAGTTTATATAACTTTTGACGAGATTCTTACAAGTATAGATCTCAATATTACGAGAACGTGTCGTCAACACGTGTAGAAAAAAAAACGCTTTTCAAGTACGTAGCGTCATTTGTTCAATGCTCTGTGTGAGAAGTCATAGACTCAGGGGGAATAGAGGAAACATATTTATTTATTTATTTATTATATTCTATGGAAACTTGCTTCACAGTTTTAGCAAAAAAAAACTGAACCTAGCGTCGTAGTCGGTTTCAAAAAGACTAAAAAGCGAGTAAATACCATAGACACCCATTTAAACTTGAAAATAAACACATGAAGACTTCTTTATTTTGTAAGTTATCTACAGGATGTAATTTAAGTCATTAGCATAAATTGAGCCCATGATAGTACATCGTTTATAGAAGATTATTAAAAAGTAAAGAGTGTAAATGAAAATATTTTAATTGAAAATTATGAAGATTGCCGCGGCGCCTAACGCAGTTAACACGGATGATTTTGATACATTCTGTGACGATGTCATCCTCCTTCATCATCATTTCAGCTATTCACCTGCTTTCTTAGTTTTCGCATCAAATATTGGCCTCACATAATCTAGATTTAAATTTTAAATTAGAACATTAGTCGCATTCTTTTCATTTTCCATACGGTCCTCGTTTGTGCTTAACCAATTTTCATAAGATATCTGTTACTAACAGTTTAAAGTGCTATTTGTACCTCAAGTTATATTGTTACTACTAGTTGTTCCGTAAAAGTTCAATTGGGAACAAGTTGTGATCTTATTTTCAGCATTTCGGACCATAACCACCTTAAATTATTGTTATACGCTACAATAAACCCAGTTCACCGCGATCTACAGTTTCATTTCAATAGTTCCGGATATCCCACTAGATACTACGTGTTCCCGTGAGCACCCTCCCCTATCTGAGCTACCGGGAAGAAGCTTTGGGGGGACCTCCGGGACAATTCAAACGTTTTTATACCTTGTATGTACAAATTAAAAACAGTACCTCATTATTTCAATTAAGTTTTATATTGTAGCACTTCATTAAGTAAGTTATTCCATTTTTTTGGAGTTATTATTATTACCAAACCAATGGGTTAGAATTCAAAAATTTTGGTTTACACGTGACCGGTATCAGGAGTAGGTACCTAGTTTCAAAGGATGCTAATGAATTCAATTACACCCAGTATAATGAACAGGGAGCAAAGTTCCATGACGCATAGAAAAGAGTTAACACACAAAATGTTATCAAGAAAGCCCTCTATCGCCAGCTACAGGGAGAGATATGACATACAATTATTTTAAAGTGTGTTATGATTTTGTTATCACTGTATGAGCTCATTATCAGCTGTATAACTAACTCTATTAGCTTGATTACACCTACCGAGTAGAACGGCGAGACATCAAAATGTTAGTGGGCCGAGACAGTGATATGGCCGAGTGTTTGTTTACACATATTTTTTAAATTACGGCGAGACAGTCATTGTTTTACGTTTCGTGCGAGTGAAAATGCGCGGAAAAAAATGGTGAGTGGCGAGTGGTCGCCGAGTGCACGTGTTCAGACCCGGAGAAGTGGCCTAGGAAATATAACAGAACAGGGTCCGAGTGGCTCTCCCAGCCTGTTTCTAGCTCGAATGCTCGGCCGTGCACTCGACGTGTGTTTACAAATACCGAGTACTCGGCCGAAAGCATTGACTCGCCTTTTTTCTCGGCAGGTGTAATCAGGCTATAAGGAAATCTATGGATTCACCATACCAACCGTGTAAAAATGAACATAAACAAAATATTTGTAGTTTTAGAACAAAAGTAATCATTACCAAACGTCCTTTACAAAACTATAACTAAAGAATAAATAATATAAAATCTAACTTAGTTTATGTCAGTAGCGTAAGATTATAATATAGCTGTTATATAAAAGATAATCTTTTACAATATAATTTTTTTAAACCTCTCATTGCAACTGTTTTAGAGCAACCATATGTATTTATTTATAAACAAATACAACAACATATATTGGTATTTCATAACAATATTAGTTATGCAGATGATATGGTTCTGCTGAGTCCAACGGTCAATGCCCTTAGAAAGTTGTTGGGCATATGTGAGAGATACGCCTCTGAACACGGATTGGTGTATAATAATAAGAAAAGCGAATACCTGGTATTTAAGGCCGCCGGTAAAGTGCCCCAAACCGTACCTAAGGTTCTCCTCAATGGGTATGAGCTAAAGCGCGTAAAGCAATTTAAATATCTGGGCCATATTGTTACCGAAGACCTTAATGACCAGGTTGACATGGAAAGGGAACGCAGGGCATTGACAGTTCGGTGCAACATGCTGGCTCGCAGGTTTGCGCGGTGTAGTGACGAAGTGAAAATCACTCTCTTTAAAGCTTATTGTCAGGTTTTCTACACCAGCAGCCTGTGGGTCAGCTATACTCAGCGAGCTTTCAATGCCTTGCGGGCCCAATATAATAACGGGCTCCGTATGCTGATGGGGCTGCCTCGCTTTTGCAGTGCCTCTGGTATGTTCGCGGAGGCGCGCGTTGATGGCTTCCATGCCATCGTAAGGAAGAGGACCGCGTCGCTGTTGAGCAGGGTGCGGGGCAGCCCTAACAGTATACTGCAAGTGGTTGCCGGGAGATTCGATAGTCCGATAAATAGAGCCCTGGTTAACTGTTTATATAAATAGTTTAAAATGTTAAGATTAGATGTAGTTACTAACACTTAGTTATAAGTCAACTAACCCTAACTTGGGCCTTGATGCTTAAATAAACAAATTATTATTATTATATCAAAATCATTTTAGGCACATAATATAATAGGCGTGCAAAACGCGCAGCACGAGATGTTTATAACCTAAACTAGCGAATATAGAAAGCGTTTAATACGCTACGAGATGCGTAATTCGCGCCTTATTTGTTTGTTAAAGTGCGTAGTGACTGAGCGCAATGAGCAACAAACATTTGCGCGAATGTTCGCTGATTGGATTAATACCACGCGAAACAAATCAACATAAAAACTTTTAGTTTCATTCTTCGTTTAAAAACTCTTTTTAACTGAACGCGGAATATAGACGTTGCGAAAAAACATCAAATATAGATTTGCGTGTTCATGGTCTATTACAGCAAGTAATAGACTCAGCAATTACCAAAGTGAATTAAATGAAATAAAAGAACCAAACAACGATCCGAATAATGAAACCAAGCCATAAATATACGAAATGAGCTGCTCCGTAACCGTAATGTTAGTACATTAAAACAAAACAAAACGTGCGGGTGCATATACAAAGAAAACAAGCCGCTTGCAACCTCAAAACCAAAACTAAAAAAAACTAAAACATTCCCGAGTCAGTAAGAATGTAGCTCCAAAAAATTATCTGGTGGTCCTTGACACGAAAACGTCACGAGCGGAAATGAGAGGGCAAGTATTGGTTTACGAACAACGGGGTCAATTTTAAAGGTTTTAGTTGACAGATCTAAAACTTATAAGGCTGCTGCTGTTCGTAAAAAACGGACCTAATTTTAGTATTTTAAAGACTATCCAATAAAGCCTTTTGTAATATTAAATGAGGCCTAACTCCTGGCTATGAGTGAACAGGGTGCTCATAAATAATCAATTTTGCCAACAAATTAAATTGAACGTGTTCTTTACATGTAGGAAAATCGCTTTACTTTCTGATACAAAGTTATGATAATATTCTGCTGATATAAGCTATTAAACCCTATATGAAGACTATGCCTAAATTCACTGTTCGCTTTTAGCCATAATGATGGGCCTTATGGCTACAAGTGGACATTTTCTTTTATGTAAGGTATACATTATCCCCCTTACTAACAAACATTGTGCAGCAGATGAATAGTTATTTATAGTGTTTTGTCTTTCTCTGTTGAGTTTAAAAGTGCCCAAGATAAGACAAGAGAAAACACTGAGTAGCTATTCCACTGTAGTGCAATGTTTAATGTCTTCCCACGGAATTACATCTTCCTAAGAAATCATGTAACAACACCAATCAGATAAGTTTCTTGCATCTACATTCTTTAACGTTTATGGTCACGTTTAGTTACCATTGAGCACATTATATTTGTCTCTTTCACTCCCTTCACCATAGCAATTAATGCGAATAGACAATACTTCAAATATTTGGAAGAGTTCTATAGGAAATTACTTCTCACTTCGCCTATCATTATACAAAACATTTTACAAACTACCCACACTTTAGAGCAATTTGAAAACAACACCGAAATATAAACTAAACAACGATTTACACAGTTACTTATATATACGGCCGTTTAAGCCAATACACTGGCTAGATAAAATCTTAAGTCAGGCTGGCTTAACGGCATAACAGCCACGACATTTATTTTACTATGACTTTGATACATTTAATCTAACGATTACTCTTTGAATATAATATTAGACACTGACTACACTCAAAAGATAAATATTTCATATATTCAACCCGTAGACAATAACGCAACGTTATAGAAAATATATTTAAAAGTAATCCATAAACCAAACCCAATAAAACTCAAATTTCTTTGACGGCTTCTAAAGCCTTCAAAATTGGCCCTAATGTTAAAGTAATTACTAATACTTGCAGCATTTATAAGACCATATTAAAAATCGCACGATTCTATTGCTATCTCACTTACATAACATCTTTGACCAAGTGGTTAAAGTGAGTAAACTATTTGTTTTAGTGCAATAAAATCGTAAGACTCCAGTTGTATCATAGTGTTATAAGGTTGAAACTTGCACGAAAACTCACAATCACACCTAAAATCTCAAGCCAAATAACACCTTAACGAGTCGTAATAAGGTTCAAAATAATTAGTTAAGAGTACGTTGCGGCATAGTCTACGAGTTTAGCCTAAGCACTCTCCGAAGCGACTAGTTAACAATGCATAAATATTTCACTTTGAACCTGTTTCCTTCGCATAAGCACCGTGGACGTTCCAGTAACTCGACCGAGTCGATAACTGCACCGCTAATGGAACAGAGACGTAACTTCCTTATTTTAGCTACTATCTTGCCTACTGGCTATAAAAACCCAGTCCTTTTTGCTTACTCTCTTACTCCCGACTTTTCGTCCATTTGTCAATAAACTCATGTCAACTTAAAATACTGAACGCTCATTGGTTGCTCGTTAATCATCAGCTGTCGTCAACCAATGGGCGTATAATATTTGGTAAGTTAACATGAGTTTGTAAAACGTACGAAAAACTAATTACTTTTTTGTACATAAACATCCAAAACCTTGCACAGATTATACTGTATTTTGTTAGCATTCTCACAGACGTGGATAGACACGTGAAAAAACGAGACAAAACACAACATTGAATTTAAGTAACGGATTTGGAGCGTCGGACGAGTTTCGTCTCTTTCAGACTACGGGAGTCTGACAAGGACCGCATTATTGCACAATGTGAAAATTCTCATCAAAAATCGTTTTATTTTTTTAGTATTAAGAGTTACCTTCTGACTTTGGCAACCATCCTATAATGGTAGATCAAAAGACCATATAGGAATTTTCTAGACAGTGTTACCACACTTCTAGAATATTAAGGAAGCTTTATAGATTTGTATAGGAAATTCCTAGAAAAGTTTTGAATGTTTCTGGAGCAGTACCTATAGAACCTTTCTAGAACAGTATAAGAACTTTCTACTCCGTTCGGGAAATTTCTAGAACAGTACGAGTACTTCTATAAAGGTTTCGGAAACTTCTAGAACAGGACCTATAAATATTAACAGAACAGTATGATCACTTAAAAAGTTCGGAATGTTTCTAGAACAGTAACTACTGCAGAACGTTTCTAGAACAACACGAAAACCTGGAAAACGACACATTTTTAAACCGGCACTAAAAACTCCTAAAATACAAAATTCCTACAGCAGTATACGAAAAGTTTCCTGAAAAACTTCGCAAAATTCCTACAGCAGTACGAAAAGTTTCCTCGAAGTTACTACAAGTAGGAATTCCGGAAGTTACTAGAAGTAGGAATGCCAGAAGTGACTACAAGCAGGAACATAGGAAGTACGTCTGTCGGCCGGTGGCTATCACTTTGGTATATGAAGTGCGGAGCGGCGGCCGCGGCGGCGACATCACCTGCGCTTGTCCGCGTCGCCGGCCGACATGCTCGCCGGCGCGTCGCCCAACATGTCGGCCGACTTGCTGCCCGACGGCGTGCTCGCCGGGCTGGACAGGAACAGCTTGAGTGCGCCCGCGGACATCAGGTAGAACCAGTACAGCTGCGGCATCAGGAGGATGCAGATGGAAATCTTGCAACCGGTCGGCAGGGATTTTACGGCCTGGGGAAGAGGGAATAGTAGATAGGTTTACCACAGAGCAGAAAACAAAACGCTGTGCGAAGCGTCATTTTGTTTCAAAGCTGTGATGTTTACCGAGGGAGCAAACAACTCTCTAGATATCTATAATTACAGACCTATAGCTTTGGTACCAATCCTATCAAAAAAGTTATGTACAAAAGGTAGATTTATTACTTAGATCACCATGATATTCTTGCAGATGACCCAGATAATATAATACCCACAGGACAGATGCCTCACCCCATACAACGGGATAACGCGGGCTATTTTACGAATTATTTTATTTCTGCATAACGCAAGATTATCAAGTGACATTTATTGCGTGTTGGCGAAGTATTGGGCCAAATTAATACACTGGACACTAACTAGTAACTCTCTAGACACGATTACTACATTTTTTCAAGTTCGGGCTATTTTTCGTTTGTACCTGATGGGACCCCATGCAGATGAACAGATTATTTTTAGGAAATCTAAGTCTATGTCCCTAGCTATATATAATTTTCTAAATCTGGTAATAAGGATTACTAGACTGTGAGATCAGGTCATAGTCTCATTTGTCCAGTAGTGGTCTTGCTTTGCCTTGTGTGATATGTCTACAAATATTTAATTTTAATCATATTTTTTTTTAGCTGGATATGAAGTTGAAGATCTTCGTCAGGTCATCACCACATGGAACCACCGCAAAAGGTTATTCTACCCGAAAAAAAAACTAAATTAGTCCGCGAATCTCAGAGAAATTGGTAAACAACATACATAAATACATGCGTTCGAATATAGAACCCCCTTTTGTTTACAGTTGGTTGTACACTAAAAGAGATAGGACGAAAAAATGCATATTTCTTACCTCTAGATAGGACAGTCCCAGTTCCCGGCTATAAATCAAGCAGACATACGGCAGACTAGCCACGCGGCACACGAAGAATGTCCCCAGCATGAGCAGACCATTCGCGACGTACACCCGAGTGGCCTTCAGCCGCAGTCTGGCTAGTATACCGCGCAGGGAGACAAAAGGCGTCGACAGCTCCATTAGGTAGACGAACCCGAACGTACAGTCGCCTAGGTCGCCGCGAAGATACTGGAAAAGAAAAAAAATGTCTTGACTAAACCGTAGCTTGACCGGCATTGTCATCTGAGTAGCTTAGTAGCTGAGTAGGAAAGTCTTGACCAATTCCTGCCCTTCCCAACATTTTACAAGTAAGTGCTGCCATATAGTGTCAAAAACTACTAACCGCAATTACAAGGAATCTAAATCTAAACCCCCGATAAAGAGATGATGCATCAGCATGACGAGCTTGTGCTTGCAACAGTCCAGGAAGGTCTTGACCGATTCCTTTCCAACGTTTTACAAATAAGTGCTGCCATCTAGCGTTAAAAACCACTAACCACAATAACAAGGAATCCGAATCCTCCAATAAAGAGATGATGCATCAGAATAACGGGCTCGTGCTTGCAATAATCCAGGAAGGAGGTCCCCGCAGGTTTCTTCCCATTGACTGAGTCGCCAGATGAAAGAGCTGGTGCGCCGTTCTTTGCTCGTTGGATCTTACTCTTTATGTAGTTCACGTTCTCTTTGGCGTTCATTTCTAGGTGCACCTAGAAGGAAAATGAGGTACGTTTTATATTGCTAGTCATTGTAAGTTTTATATTGACTCATAGATTTTTGGAGGTGCAGAGGGTTCATCTGTAGTTCTTCAATTTGTGAGCGAATGGTATCTTCTAGGCAAGTACCATCGTAGACCGCACCGTCGCGAAACCGCGGTCAAATGTTGGCCTATTCAGTAATAATAAAAAAGGCATTTATGAATGAAAACAGTGCACTGAAAACGCGAGGTTTAAAACAGAAATTTTATTGTTACGCAAATACATAATTTGATTTGTTGCTTGCGCTTTACTGTGTGATATACCCAGTGTGAGAATAGAACCAGTCCATTTCTTCCACGTAAGGCTAAGGGAATATCCAGGGATTGAGCTGCAGCATTGTTCTCGGCACATTAAGAGGATAGGCTAGCTGTAGTTCTCCATACAAATATGTCCAAACGTATTCCCCTATTTCAATTTTCGATTGATTGATTTTAATTGATGCCTCTAGACTGGACTTTTCTTCGTAAAATATAGTCCTACTGTAGGCTGTGCAATGTTTTCAGAAACTGTAATCTTCTGCGACCACCAAGCCAACCAAACGTGAAGGCTTATGTTCAGCAGTGAATGTTTTCCAGCTGTTGATATAGTCTGGCAAACCTAACTCTGCAGTGACATATTTTGGAACCCCCAAAAACTTTTTCATATAGCAATCAGTTTTCTATGTCATTACCTGTCAATTTTATAACATGTCAGAAGCATGTCAGTGTAGAATTTTCTGATTGGTTGTGTTTTCGAATCGCGTTTCGAAGTAATGGTTGAACCAATTAAAAGTTTTAAAAGTTTTTTGAAGTATGCACTGTGCTACCATATACTAGATTTTATATTACACCAATTTTAAATCACTGCAGAGTTAACTTTGCGAGACTATATGTGATCAACCAGAGCAGCAAGACTCACCAGATACATGGACCATATATCGTAGAAGAAGTAGGCGGCCCCGAACCAGGCGTAGGCCTCCGACATGTAGTGCGAGGCGCGCATGAAGTCCCGCGTGCACGACCACAGGCACACCACGCCGCCCGTCACGCACGAGAACGCGGCCTGCACCCCCGACACCACCCTGGGGATCCATGGTAGGACAAACGAACTGTTTTTGGCACGTTTCCTGCTTTCACGACTTGACACTAACAAATGTCAAAACACGAAATAATGTACAGTGCACACCTTACTATCCATCAAAGGTGTACTCATTGGTTGAATACAGCCGATGATTACCAAGCGACCAACAAACGTTCAGTATTTGGTGTATTGACATGAGTTTAACGTGTATCAATCATTCAAAACGTATCGATTTATTAGTGGGTTTCAACCCGGTAATTAATGATTGTCAATTAACTCGTAGATGACTTCAAATCACTTATTGATGATGTCAACTCACTCATTGATGATTTCAACTCACTTATTGATGATGCCAAGTCACCATTTTTTGATTTTTTTAAATTAATTTATAGGCATAGCATGGCGACCACGAATCGGAAGACGCAGCGTAGGCCGGTGCCCCACTAGGTGGACCGATGATCAAGTGAAAGCCGCGGGGAGCCAATGGATGCGGAGGAGGTGAGCAACCGCTCAAAGTGGCGCCCTAGGGGAGGTCTATTTCAGCTGTGGACGTCTTCAGGCTTCAGGCTGTTTATGATGATGATGAGGCATTTGACGACTGTCACGCCTAATCTCTTGTGTGTCCTAATGGTAAGTGATGACGCGCCTACGCCGCGTAGGCCGCGTCATAGATACCTTCCATAGATACCTGTTCACCCTTGGCTTTCTGATGGTGTGAACTCACTTGTTGATGATGTCGAGTATATCCCCGCAGCTGAGCGCGTACTTGCGCCGGAAGCGAGCGCCGGGAGCGGTGCACATCGCCAACATCGTCAGCACTTCGAACAACGTCATGAAGTACACGAAGCCGAGGAGCGTCAGCGTCCCGCCACGCTTTTTCGAGATTCTGGAATAGTACAAGTATAGCATTAAATATTGATCACAATTTTAATCCACTCAGGTCACTGATTTCCATTAATAAAGGTTAGTGTTTCAGGTCAATAACAACCAAAGATCATTTTAATGTTAATGATTACTTATTATCCGACAAAACCAAATACATAGAAAAACCCCAAAAAAAATGGGCCTTCAGTAGGCCTAATTTTGAAGGCTTTAGTTGACAGTATTTAAAAAATATATCCGTGTCTTACATTGCCATCTAGTCGACAAGAACAGCAACAGTTTTAGGAGTTTGAGAACTGTCATCTAAAGCCTTTAAAATTGGCCCCAGTATTTGGATAAAATTTGCCAATTTTTCATTCCATATCTTTGTAACATTATAAACAAAAAATCAACGATAAAAAATATACAATAAAATCCCGAAAGAAATTTTCACTGAAGAAAAAGAATCCGTATTTAATAATGTTTTGAAAGACTTTCTGATAAAAAAAAATGCTACTCTAGTTTGACAGATTTCTTGAATGATAAAAGTAAGCCATTTTAGTAAAAACATTACCCAAAGATTTGATGTTCAGCAGTGCAAGACATCTGGCCATTGATTATATATTTAGTTACTTGGCAACACGTAAAGCTAGGGGCTAGGGGGTTTGGATTATGTTATGATTATTGTAATGAGCACATTGCTCAATCAAATCGACCAGTTAATATAACAATCAATCAAGGCAGCTAGATTTCAATCAAAAGATTTGAAATCATCGGTATTTATAACCGTTGCATGACATAGACGATTTCCTTAAAAACAACATATTTCTTCCAAAACAGTTACCCTTGAAAGGCCGACTAGTTAACGGCTTCACGGCTAGAGGTTACCATTACGGAACGTTACTCAATCCATTAGCGGGTACAAACGTGCGGCCGCACGCGACCACGTGGCCGAGTGACGGCCGGCCGACACGCGACCTCACACATAGGGCGACCGATACACGATAAAACTGATTGCGCTACTGATATGACAAGTACATGAAGCGAGCGAATTTTCGAAACCAAGCCTGGTTTTTCCAGGCTCAGTTTCTGACCCCCCAGTAGTCAGCAACTGTATATTCTGCTGTGTACTGTACTGTCACTGTCCCGATGTGTTCTCACTAATTGGTCTGCATAGGAGACAGCAGTACACACCTAATGAGTTATTAGTTCTGCCCAGGTGTTTCTGAACTAATCGTATGGAACAAGTGACGAACCAGTAGCTGTCCTTGCGGGGTGGGGGAAGATCAGTACAGGACAGTAGAAACGAAGCATTTTGAAGTAGCTGACCGACAGCAACTGACCGGTTAGTACTGGCTCAATTTTGTTTTCAAGGACCAAGTAGCCAGACCTGTCCTTCACCGTCCGCCAGCTACTGTGCCTGTGAAAACTAGGATTGAGGGTTCATGTAACGCAAACGTTTTAGTTATAGGCCTTACCCACAGAATTCGCCTTATATGCCTTACCCTAAAAATATTCAAAGTAGTCATTTCCTAAACAAAGCTCATCTAGTTAGGTACCTATAAATTAGTCATTATACCACAACACGTATAGGACACAAACATATTTATAAATGTTATGCATATTACATGCATAAGTACCTATTTATTTCATGACTTTGTTTTGTGCTTTGTACTTTGGTGCTATTATGTTATATATGAGTAAACTAAATGAAATGCGATTTTTTAGTACAGGAAACAAACATTGTCGCTCAGAATTCGGGTCATGATGGCTGCGCTGAAATATTTTTCCAACAACTGTAAAATATCTTACGACTACGACTTGATCCGGCGCCTATCTTCACGAGCGGCAAAGTTGATGACGTCACTGTAAAATGAAGCGTCGGTTTTGTGGCCAGTATCGGTGATCTTGCAAAGATTCGCGGAGTGAAAGTTTCATCACAGGATGAAAGTTAGCATGCTCCATCATCTCGGGCGTGGCGAGAGAATGACTTATGTAACTGCGGTGAGGATCGTGTTCATTATTTTAGAAACAATGAGACATTTTCGATATCGAGGTGGTGGTGACTTGATGTCGAAAACCCTAACAATGTGTGACGATTAGGTTTTTTCAATCGAGTAACTATTACACTACCCTTTCCCCAACACACAGAGTAACAGTGCTGTGACAAGCTAAGGCTGAAATACCTAGAATTGCCTAGAATCTTCACGAGTCACTGCCGTCATACCCACTTGATATTCTAATAATAATTAAAAAATTATGTGCGCACGGAAACGGATCATCTGTGTAAGCAACTGTACAAATTACAAATGAACTACTCCAGCCCGGCTGACTAAACAGAATCATGAATTTCATAATAAAAGAATGTGTATAGAAGGCTCCTTAGAAGTTAAGGTGATATGTAAAGTAAGGTAGTTACTGGATAGGTATGTACAATGATAATTGATAATAACACACTTGGACCTTACACACCGATGTTGTCGCTGAGGTAATGTTATGTTACTGTTTCTATAAGTAGGCGGCATATCAGCGTGTACTATAATAATTATAAGATGGTATAATCTACTCTATTCATAACCCCCAACCAACCAGAGGAATGTCATAAGTTTAACTTTTGTACGTGTGTCACGTCATAGGAAACGACAAGTACAAGCTTTTCCAGGGTACCGTCTATTGATTGATTGTCTTATTGATTTGTAGAACTCTCCACCGTGTGAGCTTGAGAGAATTTGAGAGTCTGCCGCCGACCCCACAACGGAGGATGGAACACTTGGAACAGGAAACGCCTCCTCCGTCCCCCAGTCCGTCTGCGCCGGGGCGGGTTAGAGTTGGCAACTTGGCATCATACTCTCTGACCCGCTCCACAGCCTCCTTCTACGTCTTCACCGACTCGCAGGAGACCGGCTGCACCAAGTTCTAGCCTACTAAAACTAAGCGTAAGCGCACTTCGACCACAGAATAGTACTACGTGTTTCGGCTTTCACCCGTACCATGTATTTTATTAATCGAGTTACACTGTGGCTCGGTTTGGTGGGACTAGTTGGGAATCCGCCAAGTCATATAAACTAGTCTCAGAGAAACATATCATAATTATAAGAAGATATCTCAATGACGCGGTCGCGACGTGATATTATGTCTTCTATTTTAAACTACACGTAAACAAACACTTCTATCTTAGATAAAGGGCTTTGTCCTGAGTCAATCACTCAGGACTCTATCAGTCAATCAGCCTGACCGATAGACAACTTAATGCCGAAACCACTGCACGTAGACTTGATAATTTAGAATGTGTCTTCTTTTTATGGCGTAGGATTGTAGAGTGTACTAAGAAAGTGTTTTTCAATATTCAAAGGCAGTATTGTTAGAATGCGAATGAAACGGAATGCCTCTAGTTTTTAATAAGAATTGGTACATCTAAAACACACCTTTACAGCTTTATATACCTAGTTGCCGTATTATTAAAATATCGAATAAATTCCAAGTCCGTCAAAAAACCTTAAAAAATAAAGTTAGTTAAATTAACTGCATAAATTAACAGAACGTTTGAGCACCATGTCGCAATAAAAACCTTCAGTCACCATGAGTTGTGGTGTAGGACAACAGAAGCAGGATGTTGCTACAAGGTATGTTTTTGGTTACATCATTGCCTCGAAAATACTTGCCAAACGCAGTTATCATATCAAAGGTTAATCACTGACGTAAACTGTGTAAACAAGGAGATCAGTGCTGCAGATAATTTTAAAACGCAAGTATGTATTTGAGATAAAATTGTCAATAACATTCTATATTGATAAACATTGGGCGCACGGAAACAAGCTATCCGTGTATGGATGGAAGTTCCTCGAATCCACACAAAGGGTTTTGATTCCACAGGAATGGAACACCTCGCAAACGTCATTGTTTCCTGTCTAGAGCGACCGAACCGGTACCTTTTACGTATGCACGCACCATCAGATCAGGCAAGATAATGGTAAAGTGTAAGCCTATCTAGGATCTTAAAAAGGCAATAAGAGCAATGCAGCGATTGCAGCAACACATATCTTATCATCAAGCGTAGGCTTTTATTTTCAAACATGTGTGACTATGTAGAAGAAAGAAAGAAAGAAAGTTATTTATTTGTATAAATAAAAGATAACAAATTATAAGTCACTAGCTCCCACGGTAGGATACCCTGAGTCTGTGGGAACTAGTTCTCTTCAAGGTTCATCTTATAATACTAAGCCAATCTAAAGTTTATACAGCTTAATACTATATATTATATACGATATATACTAGGGGTGATAAGACAAGCGTAATAGAATAGGCTAAATGTGTGGGAAGGGTGGGTGAGGATGGGATGTGTATGTGTGTAGATGGCGGTAGATGGCGAGGAAGGAGTAGGGAAGAGGGATAGGATGGATGTATGTGGGTATGGAATGGAGACCAGAGTAGGGAAGTGTAGGGAAGGGTGAGTAGGTGTGTGTGGCTTTATAAAGTATTATAGAATGCCCAAATCACACGTCATTTAGCCAAATAGTGGCAAACTAGTAAGGTGCGATGGTTATCGATGGCTAAGCTACGAGCCGGCTCATTACTGGCCTCGTATCAACATATCATAGGCACTTGCCGTGCGTGACGGCCAATTGCTGAAATATCGGACGCAATCGCTATAAGTGGAACTGCTCTGGTAATAGCCTGGTGGCTTTAACTTTTTAGTACGTAGACGTACTGCTTGGCTTGGTAGTAGCATGTATGTATAGCGACGGATTCAATATATGCGCTATCGCATAGTGAACTCTCTCATCAGTCATCGTAGACGTTCATCTAATCAAACCATTGTCTGGACATATTGCGAGTTCAGGTAATCCAAGCAACGAGTCGCGTTACGATACGATATAGTACCATAGAGTTCAGAGACCTTGTTTCCGGCAAGCAAAAACAACAGTTGGTTGCTATTCTGTTGTAGAATAAGTTGGTGAAATTAGAAGAGAAAAGCCGGTTGTCCATCTAGAAAACAGCTGCAAGGACGCAATGAAATCAGACAGCCCAGGCATGACCTAAGCGTCTAGCATGGGCACCGCGAAAAAACTATCATCGCTGTTAGAACCATACCCTTGTCACCGTCGCTCACGAGAACAAGAGAGAGAGAGAGAGAGAGAGAGAGAGAGAGAGAGAGAGAGAGAGAGAGAGAGATGAGAGAGAGAGAGAGAGTGACGAGACATTTTTGTCGCGGTGCGCGTGCTAGCTGGACTATAATAGTCTACAACCACGAGAGATACGGAGACACAGCTTGGGCGGCTACTTGAGAACAGATAGGTGCTGGATATTTTTTGTCCAAATTACGTACAATAACGACTCATCTGACAAACGTCATCAGTTCGCTTATCAGAGTAGTTCAGGCTCATTAGCCGTAACTTGTCTAACGAGGTAGATAATAATAGAGCGGCCGATGGCCTTGCCATCACACTACATATAACTGCGACTCTAATTTTAATGATAAGAGTGAAAAAAAAAGTCGTAAATTAAGTATATCATGCGATGGTTCAGGGGTCTAGCGAAGATCTCATTCCATTAGCGTTAACACCAAACGGTAACACAAAATGTATGGGTATGACATTACTGTGTGACGTCGCTTTTCCGCAAGTAATGTCAACTCATACTAGGTGCTAGGACTTTCCTGCAAAGTTCGTCTAGGTAGGTACCACGTACCACCGCTTTGCCAGTTATTCTGCCGCCAAGCATTAGTGTGCAAGCACTACTGTGTTCCGGTTTGAAAGGCATTGTAGCTAGTGAAATTACTGGGCAAATGGGACTTTATGACCTGATTACACAGTGCAGTAATCTGATTACTAGACTGTGTGATGTCTCAGGATGACGTGCGCAGTGCAGTGTCGCGCGAAACTTTATTATTTTAAAGTTCCGAGTGACACTGCAACTGTTATGGGCGGCCGTATTGATTAACATCAGGTGAACCAAAAACAAAAAACTAAAAAAAATGTGGGTTATTGTTTGGTGTTAACACTAATGGAAAGAGATCTTTGCTAGACCCCCAGTCTCCATAAAAATGTTTGACTGAACGACTGAACAATAGTTGACTAAATCAACTGACCCATAGTTAAAATATTTATCAAAACTATTGTGTTTCAATTTAGGTATTTTGCAATGATTTTGAGAAGTTTCATTTTAAGAAATTCACATTTTAATCTAGTTACCCGCATCCCGATGATGACCTACACCTCAGCTCATCAAATTTGTATCTGCACAAGTGCACCACACATGCAATCTTGCAATGATGATCTTTCTGGATGCGTATATGTATATGTATATGGATGAGTACAGACCTGTCTTCAGGGTTGAGTG
Source organism: Ennomos erosarius (assembly GCA_963580505.1). Lineage (NCBI taxonomy): Eukaryota > Metazoa > Arthropoda > Insecta > Lepidoptera > Geometridae > Ennomos > Ennomos erosarius. The sequence goes on from OY756998.1 coordinate 11,856,774, forward strand.
TGACCACCAGGTTAACAGCGGTGAAGAACGAGCCCAAGTTCAGTGCTGACAGCATGAACATCAGCGATCTGAAGTGCTTTTGCTGTAAACAACAATGCATCATTTAAGTAGGACCAAAAGGGTAACATTAAAATAGCTTTTTGGTAGAAAATTCAATAGGCATAGGCCGTTGATCCCAGCTGTGGTCTTAGGACAATATTTGTTAAGCCAAGCCAGAAGCCTTTGGGTGGTCTAATAATTCTGATACCAGGGTGGACCACCTGCCTAAATGACAAAACTAATAAAAATAAACTCTTTACTTAAAATTGTGAAAATGCATAATAAGTTTCTGGAACTGCAGGAGATGTCTTCCTCTAAAAAGTAAGAATAATGTGATATTAAAATGTGGCAATTTCCAATTCAATTTTCTCTTTAAATTTTATCTTTTTCTCAGCCTCAATTGCCATTCTAATGTTGGGATGTTGATGGGGTTGGGAATTGGGGCTTCAAAACTAATGGTCACTTTATTTACCTTCTGATTTATGTGAATAGTTCTTTAGCCTGCCCGCTTAATATGCTCATAACAACAAATTTTTCTCAACACTTTTTTTGATCAGCAAGTTTGACAAGACTATGGTAGCCCCTAAGCATATCTTAGTCAAACAGTTGGCCTAGCACGAACATTTACGAGGTAGTAAGTGTAAAGTTAGCATACATCAGTTGTATGGCATTTGATCAGCACCCCATACAACTGACTTACATTAACATTACACTTACTCCCGCATAAATGTTCATGCTAGGCCTGTATGTATGTTTATGATTTTATGAATCTGTGATGGTGAGCAGATATGGGCACTGACTCACATACTGCAAATAAAGTTTACATTAGTATATTATAGATTCACTTTGATCTTGCATGCAAAAACTGCTTTGTTACTCAAGGATTAGAGCTTAAATTAGTTTGATTATAAATTGTTACACAACATACTGTTAGATTGTTTACAATTCCATTTAAGATGTAAAGCAAATATCTACCAAAAGCATAATCACAAAAGTGAAAAGTGTGTGTATCACAATACATAAGTATTGCTGCCCAACCAGTAAAATGCTGCACTCCTACTTAAAAATGTTTAGTATTGGTAACTTATTAATAACCAAATAAATATTAATTTATATCATCTGAACAGCAACATTATATTATTAGAAAGTTAAAGGTATGGTAATGTTTGGAAATGTTAGTACATTGTGATGCAAAGATTATCTTGTAATGAACTGTGAGTAGTGGTTGTTTAACCACCACAACTCTCATCATCAACATTACATAGATATTTGATGAGGATGTAATACAAACTATGACCTTTTAGAAAAAGTTTCGAGGAGAGAAAAGTTTAAAATACAGATTATATTACACAGTCCAGTCCAGTCATAATAACAAGAATGTTGTTTGTTACAGTACAAAAATTATATAGATACTTATAAAATAGGTTAGGTGTGAATACGCCTCAATAACAGCAGGGAGATCATTTCAAACACTGATCCGAGAAGATTTATAGACAAGTTTTAGATCACATAAATTATCTCATAATCTCAAGATGTTAGTAAGGATAAGGACAATATCAATTATAATATACTTACCTAAAAGTAAACGAAGCCAGCAGCCGTGAAGAAATAATAAATACATTTTTGATTGATACGTAACTTACCCTATAATAATAAGGCTCCGTTAACCACATTCTGCTGTGTTTTTGATATCGCTATGCAAACGATACAATACAATTAAACCATAACAATAATGCAAAAAGAAGTGCAGATATATTTTATATGTATACTAAAATATAATTTATTTTCCAAACAACACCGTCTGCTCCTTCAATCTTCACTTTTTCAAGGAGACAGTCAGCACAGAGTACATTGGTAAAAACTGACAGTCAATCAGTTTTTACCTTTGATGAGGGATGTAGTAAGGTTTTTACCAATGTACTCTGTGGAGACATTGACTAGGGAGAAGAGGGGTATGATGATGATCGATAATAAACGATGTTAAGAGGTAAAACATCGATACTGAATTATGTCACGTAATCTAATAATCGAAATTTAGGATAGTTCCGATGTCACGACGCGTGACGTCTATGTGCAATAGACTTGTGTAGTTTGCGTTGCAAACTTTGCAAACGACCTAATTTAGAAGAACGCTCCTTTAATAGCCAAATAGACGATCCAAACAAGGTCTCGTTTGTCTTACCTTGGTCATTGGCTACCATACACACGGTCGGATTTTACACCGACCAAGGTGAGACAAATGTGACCTTGGTCGGTAGTTGGTCCGGATCGTCCATTTTGCTCATTATGCCAACAACGGGAACTAGATTCCAGTTGCGTCGGATTGTAGTAGTTTGATCGTTCTCTGAGACCGACCCACTTGTGGCAAGAGTCCGCACCATGCCACCCACCATGGAAGAGCGTGCTCGTGTCGTGACAGGAAGTGCGGGAAGAGTGCTCACAACAACTCAGTTGGCTTCGTGCCGTGCTCAGTGCTAATAATTTATCTATTTACTGTAGGTAATTTTGTTTGTTCCAATAAGATTATAAGACTTAATAAACTCCCTATATATTATAATTTTTTTTAAACGAGGAATCTGCCTTTATTACTCAAACACTAATAAATTAGAACTAATAATACTATAAGTAATGATATTCCCGACTTAATTTTTCAGAATTTAATCGATGACTTGGGTTAATAAAGATCGAGAATCGATGTTGAGATAGCGATGACAACATCGATGTTAGAATCGATGTTGTTATATAGCAATATCGAGCATCCCTGTAACTGACAAGTAAGACAGACTTGACACTGACTTTTAGGATGAAATGACAATGTCACAGTAACATTGACAACCAATGCTATGTTATTCCATAGACTAAAGAAATAAAAAAAACATATAAAAATCTTAGACCAACTATAAATGGAGATCTTAACGTTATAATCCGCAAGCACCATTTTTCAATTTTACATAAACGGAGAAAATACTAGACATAGTAAACACTTGAGGGAAGTAGGACGGGGGACCTATGTAATAGGGGGAATTCTGTGGACGGGGGATATCACGTGGAATAACTAAATGCAATGAAAACTGTAAATTAGGACAACTGAAAAATATATGGTCACACTTCCTTGATCCAAAAAAAAACACAGTAAAAAGGAATGAGACGTTTTATTAAACTTCAACTTCTACTCTTGGTTAATGGCTGAGTTAATGGCCTTTGTGGAGAGGTGACCACAATTTTGCCAGTGTCACGTGGACTAAGGACATCAAACGAAGATTATTCAGTGAGAAAATAGTTCCGCTTCTGTTACTAGATGGCATGGTAACGACGTATTTCAAACATGGTCGTAGTTTCAAACCCATGGAGGTATAAGGAGAGCCATACCTGCCAATGCGGCGTTGCCGCTCTGCAACCTTCGTGTAAACATACTATCTTGTATCTCTGTCTAATACACGAACCATCGCATAGAGTATGCGAAAAAACGACTGTAGGTACGGCAACGTCGCCTTACCTCACACCGCGTGTCATGTAGTGACACACCAGTCTGTCAAAAAAATTGAAATGGGAGAGCACAAAATGTGAAAATATAGTGATTTTTTTTGATTAGGGCTAAATATTATGACAATAGTGAAACTGTGTCGTGTTGTGCTGTGTTTTGTACATCAACAATAACCCGAGGAGTCGAAGGAAATCCAGAATCTTCATTTTATGCGTAAGTGTTTACTGGCTATTTTTATGCTAAATATCGAAGTTTCGAAATAAATATTGTCACGTTACATCCGTTCCTTTCGTGAAAAAGGTAGAATGGAACGCTACAAGTTAATGAGCAGCACCTCCCCTACCTAAACAGTGCCTAGGTTAACAGGATCCTAAGAGCTGAAGAGAAAAAAAGGAATTGGTAACAGATATTTATTTTCGTACATTTTACAAGCTTTGTAGAAAGCAAAAAAAAGAGTCTCTAGATGATGCGGAAGAACGCGAAATTTAAGTTGTTTACGGCCTACAAGTTATCACGGTAGAATTAGAATGTTATTGGATCCAAACAAGGCCCACTTCCGGGTCTTCAGATAAACAAAGCCCGCTTCCGGTCTTTAACGAGGCCCACTTCCGGGTCTTCAAACAAACAAGGCCCACTTCCGGGTCTTTATTCAAACAAGGCCCACTGTCGTTATAGAGACTGAGGAATTCGTTGCCTTTAGTTTGTCCGACTTCCAGAGTTCAGCGGCTAGCTCATTCAGTTATTAGCTTCTGGATCCAAAAGAAGATTCTCGTCCTTCCACCGTCGATGAAGTATTATTACGCAGCTCAGATTCAAGATGCAGGAGCAGGAGACACGCAGGTATTAGTCGTCAAAGCTTTGACGGACCACGGGCCGGAACATGGTGATGAAGTTATATTGCCACTCAATGTTTGAAAAAGGCAAGCCGGTCGTCTCACTGGTTGACGCTCGGCGATAGATTCGTCGTGGTAGATACGGCGGCCGACGGTGACAACAGATGTAGCTCGGCGATCGGCGATTTGACAATGGATATGTCGTGGCGCAGCGATTGACGTAGATGGAGATTCACTTCACAATTTTGGTGTTGGATAGCCAAAGATGGTTTTTGAAGGCGTTCTTGAGTTCCCGGGCCTTGCCTGGCCCGGGAATGGCCTTATATCAATTTAGTGTTCCTCGTTCGAGGAGTAAATTGAGACTGCCATTCCATAGCGACAGCTTTTCTAAAGAAACCTCGCTAGCATTCCAAGGTTCTAGATTTTTGCAGTTTTCAAAATTTTGAATACAGAATATTAAAAAAAATAAATCTAGAGTCAAAATACATACAATCATGGCTAAACTATAAAATACCTCACTGAAATTGACAGTAGAAAAAGAAAAATATGAATTTGAAGAGAAACTAAATTCGAAACAAAAAAAACAGTTTCAAAACAACTGCCATCCGAGCAGTCGTGTCTAGAAATCGGGCCCGTGACCCGCGCGCAAAATCGATAAAGTGATGTAAAATTTTGAAAAAATCAAGTTTTTTTGTGCTTAAATTACTGTGAAAAGGACTGTCAAGTGCTGTGATGTGAAAGTTGTGAATGAATAATAGAAACCAGGTAATATATTATGATATATACATACATGTAGCATTACATATTTCCCCCACGACCCCAGAAAATTTTCAACTCCATTGAAAATTTTGAAGGTTAGGAATAAAACCTTGCTCTTTCATACTTAAATCTTGCACTTCTTCTTTTACTCGCTCACAAACACACTTAGGGGATATGGTTCACATATTTGATGACGCATACTCCACAAGGAACTATTCCTTATACATAACGAAGGCTTATTTTTTTTAATTAGGTGTCGTTATCCGCACCTTTTTGAAAACCCGAGTAAAGATAATAAGTATTTACAATTAAGAAAATGTACAACACAAAGGCTTATTTAACGAGTTGTGTACCGCTCTTTAAGAATATTACACACACCCTTGGGTATTGAAGACGTCAAGGAAATTAATATTCAAGAACCTTGTATTTAAGAAATTGCAAGGAAATTAAGATTAGAGTAACAACATGTGCAACTAAGAAAGTATAAAAAAAAATGAGTAAACACAATGGCTTCTTACCCACACGACTCGTGTTAAAGGATAAAACAAAAAGAGTGAAAAAAAAATAACGTTTGTAAAATGGATTTAAAAAAATAAGCCGAAAGGGTCTAGTTTCCTTGTACAATACAAAAATAATATACGCTAAAGCTATTTACAGAATAAGTATACAATTTAGAGAAAAAAACAGAATACGACCGCTACACTATTTACACTTTAAAATCTTTTACATGCCACTTTCCTCTTAAGCCGTTAGGATCCTCTAAAATAAAGACGAGAGGTGAGAGCTTCTCAACAACTGTGCATTTGACATATTTGGGAGCCAACTTTGAACTGAAATATGCACCAGCGTTACTCTGGACGTAATTTTTACGCCAGACTGTGTCGCCAACGTTGAACTCTTTAAAGGTGTGTCTCGTGTTGTAATGAGCAGCATTTTTTGTGTGTGCAGTGTGTAATGCAACCTGTACTTTATCGAAGATGTTAGATAATAATCCTAAATTAGCGGCGTAGATGTCACGAGGAAGAAAAATGAAATTATCAAGGTTGGAGCAGTTAGTGTATAGTGAACCACATGGTATGGTTTCACGTCCAAAGACCAGAAAGGATGGAGAAAACCCAGTTGTAGAATTTACAGAACTGTTGAGTGCATATTGGATTTTCTGCAAATGTTTGTCCCATGAACGGTGATCATCTCCGACCAACTGTGAAAGTGCGGTGATAATTGTTCTATTATACCGTTCTGTGGGGTTTACTTGAGGGCAGTATCGAGGTGAATAAAATATAAAAGGAATTTTATTCTTATTCAGAAAACTTTGAAACTCATTAGATTGAAATTGTGAACCATTGTCCATGATGATGGTTTGTGGCACACCGTGTACCAGAAACACATTATTTTCCAAATACATGATGATATTGGAAGATGTAGCGCGCTTGATAGGGAAAATAAGGCAATACTTTGAAAAAGAACATGTAACCACTAGTATGAATTGATTACGTTGTCTTGTGAGTGGAAAAGGGCCCATTAGATCTAATGAGAGGCTTTGAAAAGGTCTTGAACAAATTTTTGGTTTACCCATAGGACCATATGGAGAATGATTCGAATGCTTATAAGAGAGGCATGTTTCACAAGAAGAACACATTTTAGCCACATCTTTAAACATACCAGACCAATAGTATCTTAAAGAAAGCTTCTTGTATGTTTTGAAAATGCCAGTATGGGGATTACTTTCTGAGTCACCATGGCAAGTTTTGATGAGATTCATTCTCTCAGAGGGAAGTGGAACTTCTTTCCAAGCAAAATCTTCATTTAGATAATCAGGTGAGTTATTAAAACGGTATAAATTATTGTTGAGAATTTTGTAATTTGGATAAGCATCAGGATTATCTCGACAGTTAGTAAAAAGTCTATTATATAGTTCCAATTGTGATGCATTGTCTCTAGATATGGGTTCAACACCACCAATAATAGCAATATCGGGTATTTTATGACGCGACAGAAGGTCTGGGACAACATTTTCTTTTCCTTTTTTATGTTTTAGGTCGAAGTTAAAACAAGACAGACGAAGACTCCATCGTGCCAATCTGCCAGAAGGATTAGACAAATTTTGGAACCACTTTAATGCTGCATGGTCAGTGTATACTGTAAATCGTTTACCGTTATCAAGATAACAACGCCAATGCTCAAGTGCAGTAATGACAGCTAAAGTCTCACGTTCTGTAGTTGAATAATTCTGCTCATGCTTGTTTAGAGATCTACTCATATATGCAATAACAACTTCTTTATTGTCTTTTTCCTGAGTCAGCATAGCACCTATCCCAAAGTTAGAAGCGTCGCAGTGAACGGAAAATGGATAGTCAAAGTCAGGGCAAGATAGTATTGGTGTTGTAGTCAAGCATTCTTTTAATTTAGCAAAAGCAGAGTCAGCCTCAGCATTCCAGACAAATTTTTTTGGAGATTTTTTTCCAGATGACGTTAATTTACAGAGTGGTGAAGCAATAGTACTGAAATTAGGTATGAATCGGCGAAACCAACTGCACGTACCTAAAAATTTTCTTACTTCTTTTTTAGAGGTAGGAGCAGCGTAAGCTAGAATCGCTTCAATTTTACTGGGATCAGCCCGCAATCCTTGCTCATCTACTATGTAGCCAAGATATTTCAGTTCTTTGCGAAAGAATTGACTCTTTTCAAAGTTAATGGTTAGACCAGCATAAGAAAGTTTCTGATGAACTTTAAGTAGGAGTGAAATATGTTCCTCAAATGTCGCACCTATGATTATTATGTCATCTAAGTAACAGAACACTTTATTCTCAAACTCTGGAGTGAATAAACTGTCCATGAGTCTCTGTTGAGTTGCTGGAGCGTTTGTCAATCCGAAGGGCATAACAGTGAATCTATACATTCCTCTACCAGGTACGTAAAAACCAGTTTTATCTCTGTCTTTGGGATGTAATGGAATTTCCCAAAAAGCCTTTGCTATATCGATACTAGACAAATATTTAGCATTTTTGAAGTTATCTAGTATCTCAGAAACAAAAGGGAGGCTGTAGGCATCTTTACGAGTAATTGCATTCAGCTTTCTGCTGTCGACGCAGAAACGCCATTCTCCGTTCTTTTTTGGAGTGATAAGTACTGGAGATAACCAAGGACTCTCACATTTTTCTATAACTTTTAATTCTAGCATTTTATCGACCTCATTGATGAGTGCTTTTTGCTTTTCTGGAGAGAGACGATAACAACGTTGTTTTATAGGTAAAGCATCACCAGTATTGATCCGATGACTAACTAAACTAGTACGGCCTAATTTACCTCGTTGTTCGAAAGAAATACTTTTGAAACGCTTGATTATGTCATTAGCAATTTCTACTTGATTCCCAGACAGATAATCAAATGTTGATATTTGATTTTCAACAGCACAAGTTGTATGATCTTTAGATTCGAGATTGAGTTCAAGAGAAAGTATCTTTGGGGAGAGTTCGAATTCTTTCCAGAAATCCCACCCAAGTATCAAAGAAGGATAAATATCAGGGAAAACATAAGCTTTGATAACATGTGTCTGATTATGAAATCTCAATGGCAAATGAAAATAACCAGAAGACATTGCTTTTTGTTTATTAGCAACCATAACTTGAGTTGGAGACTTGAATAGTTTAAAGCCTAACTTTTGGATATCTTTATGAGAGTTATTACCTAAAATAGTTATACAACTTCCACTATCTAAAAGACCGGAAAAAGGTATATTGTTTATAGACACGTTAATAAAAGGTCTGTTAAAGTCTTTTTCTTTGTCGTAGAAAACAGAAGTTGTTTTGTAGCAAAACATAAAATTTCGAATAGTATTTAACCATTGATTCCAGTCGTTAAGATCAAAATTATTGTTATGTGATTTAGTGAAACCATTCAAGTCGTCAGCTAGTTTTTTTGTTGATTTGATGGAGCACATTTTGGACATTCGCTGATTCTCACGCCTTTACGACCACATTTAAAACAAATGAGGTATCTAGGCTTAGTACAAGTTTGTAAAGAATGGCCTGTGATACGACAGCGATAACAGAATTCTTCTTTAGAAATGTCATTAGTTTGAGATGACGAGCGTGGATGTTTATCTTCCTGCACTGCATTAGTGTACCTTACGTTTGGAGACGCTTTAGGAAATGAAGCTTTAGAAAATGAAGGAAGATAGGCAAATTCAGCAGCACAAGAAGTGTCTTCAGATCTAGGCTCATGAAAATTTTTGTCTCGTTCAGAAATGCGTTCGTAACTTTGACAAGTAGAAATTAAAGAATCTACCGTTTTAATATCTTTAAGTGCAACAAAAACTGAATAGCACGGTCTTATATTATGGAGTAAAATCTCTAATTGTTCGCTCTCGCTAAGTTTCTTTGAAAGACGAGCAAACATACCGAACATAATTGAGACGTAAACGATAATGGTCTCAGTTGCTCCTTGCGTTCTATTCCTTATAGCTTCCAACAGCTTATAGTCGTAATCATGTATACCGAAATCTCGAATCAGCAATGTGCAAATATCTTTCCACGATAAGGTAGGATTTCGATTATACTGAAAACGAAACCAATGAAGGGCATCACCTGTGAAAATCTCAAAGGCGTGCTTGCAAAGCATACCTTCCGGAATGTTTCGAGAAATCCTAAACTCGCCCAATCTTTGAAGAAATGATCTAGGGCACGATTTTCCATTGAAAGAAAACGTTTTGAGCTCCTTCACAAAATTATCCGAAGTGTGATAGTTTTGTACAGACTCGGAAGCCAGTGGTATACTAGTCAGAATGCTTGAAGGTAAAGTGGGTTGAGGAGTACTCAGTACTTCCAAAGTTTGATTGGTTCCAGTCATAGGTAGTAATTGATAAATCGAGGGAGGGCTAGGCTGAGTCTGAGGACAAGGATTGTGAATGTCAACTAACACTTCTTCAGAAGATCCTGAATAATCTGAAGTTAAGACTTCAAACCGTTTTTGGAGCGTGAAGAAGCGAGATCGTATGTTTGAGCATGACTCAACAAATGGTGGAACGGCGTTAAAGCGTTCGAGGCGATAATGAAGATGATTTACGAAAGATTCAACTTTCCTCAGGTTACTTTTATCATCCGTGGCTTCGAGGTGCGAGATTTTACCCTCGACGTAATTAAACGTGATCTCTGCTTGGGAGAGGTCATGTTTGAGAGGTATTGGAGAAGATTTTATGTCCTCAGGTTGAATGTGACTCAATTTTGCCAGCTGCTCCTTAAGAGTTGTCAAAGTGTCAGCTGGTTTTTCACCTCTGATAGTCACTTCATATTCCAGTTCAAGTTTGTTTAGAAACGAGTATTTAATGGGTCTCGCCATAGTCACAAGTTGAAGTCAATAGTCAAGGATAAAATCAAGTCAAGTTTAAGTTCGTTTAAGTATTAAGTACTATGCGAGTGTTGTAGAATGTAAGTGTGATGTTCCGCGTGTCCTGCCTGTATAAAAATAAATTAAGCAAGTACCTAAGATATTACGTTAGAGCCAAAAATCAATATCAAATTTTAGCCTACTTGAGTAAGTATTATTTTAGAATTTAGAAGAATGTTTTAGAGGGTTCATTTTAGTTGGGCGCCAAACTGTCACGTTACATCCGTTCCTTTCGTGAAAAAGGTAGAATGGAACGCTACAAGTTAATGAGCAGCACCTCCCCTACCTAAACAGTGCCTAGGTTAACAGGATCCTAAGAGCTGAAGAGAAAAAAAGGAATTGGTAACAGATATTTATTTTCGTACATTTTACAAGCTTTGTAGAAAGCAAAAAAAAGAGTCTCTAGATGATGCGGAAGAACGCGAAATTTAAGTTGTTTACGGCCTACAAGTTATCACGGTAGAATTAGAATGTTATTGGATCCAAACAAGGCCCACTTCCGGGTCTTCAGATAAACAAAGCCCGCTTCCGGTCTTTAACGAGGCCCACTTCCGGGTCTTCAAACAAACAAGGCCCACTTCCGGGTCTTTATTCAAACAAGGCCCACTGTCGTTATAGAGACTGAGGAATTCGTTGCCTTTAGTTTGTCCGACTTCCAGAGTTCAGCGGCTAGCTCATTCAGTTATTAGCTTCTGGATCCAAAAGAAGATTCTCGTCCTTCCACCGTCGATGAAGTATTATTACGCAGCTCAGATTCAAGATGCAGGAGCAGGAGACACGCAGGTATTAGTCGTCAAAGCTTTGACGGACCACGGGCCGGAACATGGTGATGAAGTTATATTGCCACTCAATGTTTGAAAAAGGCAAGCCGGTCGTCTCACTGGTTGACGCTCGGCGATAGATTCGTCGTGGTAGATACGGCGGCCGACGGTGACAACAGATGTAGCTCGGCGATCGGCGATTTGACAATGGATATGTCGTGGCGCAGCGATTGACGTAGATGGAGATTCACTTCACAATTTTGGTGTTGGATAGCCAAAGATGGTTTTTGAAGGCGTTCTTGAGTTCCCGGGCCTTGCCTGGCCCGGGAATGGCCTTATATCAATTTAGTGTTCCTCGTTCGAGGAGTAAATTGAGACTGCCATTCCATAGCGACAGCTTTTCTAAAGAAACCTCGCTAGCATTCCAAGGTTCTAGATTTTTGCAGTTTTCAAAATTTTGAATACAGAATAGTAAAAAAAATAAATCTAGAGTCAAAATACATACAATCATGGCTAAACTATAAAATACCTCACTGAAATTGACAGTAGAAAAAGAAAAATATGAATTTGAAGAGAAACTAAATTCGAAACAAAAAAAACAGTTTCAAAACAACTGCCATCCGAGCAGTCGTGTCTAGAAATCGGGCCCGTGACCCGCGCGCAAAATCGATAAAGTGATGTAAAATTTTGAGAAAATCAAGTTTTTTTGTGCTTAAATTACTGTGAAAAGGACTGTCAAGTGCTGTGATGTGAAAGTTGTGAATGAATAATAGAAACCAGGTAATATATTATGATATATACATACATGTAGCATTACAATATGCATTTCACATTAAGGATATACGTTTTTGGCATCGTATAAATATCATGTGATTGCAATTACTAAAAGATTTAATGCTTAAATTGATATTATTGGGATGGGAGATATTACGCCTCTCGAACCCACACTGCCCATGAGACTTTGTCGATATTCGCAAATCTCACACATTTGCACCAAATTACATTGGTTTTGGAGAGAGTAAGAAGTAGAAAATCTGTTTCGCTAAAAGTGGCTGAATAGATTTAGATCAATGTGCAATCTGAATCTTACGAAAAAAGTATAAATATTTCATATTAAAAATAAAAAAACGTTTTCGAACCCCCAGTGAGAATGTGGGTTCCACAGACTAGGTTGGGGATTTTATTCATGTTGTCATTTTAAGTAAAAGTCAAAAAATTATAAAATTTAGGGAAACATAGAGTAGGTATTAATAAGTAGGTGGAATATCTAAGAACAAGTAGGTCATAACTCATAGGTATGGTATGAAAAGGCTAGGTAGGACGGACTTATCAATACAATATAATAAAACTGTAACCACCACTGCTCCACTGCTGAACATAGGCCCCCCATAGAGCGCTTCCTTGAGTGGCCACTCGCCTCCTGCATCCATCGGTTTTCACCAGATCGTCGGTCCATTGAGTGGGGGCCGGATTACGCTGCGTCTTCTGGTTCTACTAATATCTTATTTTCTTCATTTTATTACAAGTAAAAAGTATCGATGTTCTGCAGCACTGTTTGGTTAGGTTTACTATATTTCGATGCATTGTGTAAAAGGGGTCACTTCCCTACTCACGCATACTAATGCATATTTAGATATTCACACCAACAGAAACAGGACATGCATTTTTTTTTCTTATATTTTGGCTCCACACATAGTGTATTTAGCCAGTGTCAAGTATTATATTTTTATCATGTTATAAAATATTTAAAGCAAAGTCATGTCCTAGTTATAGTCATAGTCCAGTCTGAGTCATGCTCCAGCAAAGTGGTGGCAACTTTACTAGAAGCTTCTATGGAGTTTTGGAAGCAACACGAAAAATCCCGTTTCACCACATTATATCACTTGCCCTCACTCATGCTTGTAATTCAGCACTTAATGCGTAAAACGCCATCAATTTTACACATTAACACTGAAAAAAGCAAAAGTTTTGAAAAAATAATACAATGCAACGACGTGAACTTTTCCGCGTTCCCGCCAAAACTACGACATGCATTTTGTGAATGTCCTCCGTCCATTCTGATTCTATGTTGATGTTCAAACCACAGAGTACAAGCATATATCAAATTCAGTTCAGTGGATCACAGAGTACGTTGTCGATTTGTCGATAGGAAGCCATTAGAGTATTATGCCCAAAACGAAGTGATTATATCCTCTTTGATTATGACATCAACATTCAACATAGAATTATGCCTTCTTTTTCTTCTTCTTTAATGGCTTTCTATCGCTTGTTTGCAATAATTCTGCCAATGTCAAGTGAGTAAAATTTGTACGGTTATGTCAAGTTTGTATTTTTGATATTTTTCTCCCTAATATTCCTTTTAATATCCCTTTCCATTAGCGTTAACTCCAAACGATAACTCAAATAGTATGGGAATGACAGCCCCTGTGGAAAACTTTTTCGCAGCTAATGTCAAAGGGGATCTAGCAAAGATACCAACCACTAACGCTAACGCCAAACGCTATCTCTAAAACTGTATTAAAATGACAATAGCTGTGGAAAATTAAGCGATTTCCGAAATGTCATCCTAGTACATTTTGGAGTTAGCGTTAGTGGTTGGTATTTTTGCTAGACCGGCTGATGTCATTCTCCATACATTTTGGGGCTATCTATGGGCTATCGTTTGGCGTGAACGCTAATGGAAAGGAATCTTTGCTGGACCCCCTGCCTGCTTTATTTATTTAATCGTTTTTGCTCGCGAGGTCTACCAGTTCGCAGATCTACTATTTATATCAGATATGTACCTAGTATCTTCTAATTTATTGGTCTGTGTCAGTATGAACAAAAGATACTTTGAGAAGGGAATAATAGGGTAGATGTAGAGGCACAGGCACGTAAATCAATAAAACTACCCGACAAATGACTAGATTTTTAAATGTAATGGTTGGCTGCAGTTGGCTGGCGTATCGTGTAGGACGTGTATCGTTATTTTCCACAGTTTTTTACTTTAAAAATATTTTAAAGCCAGTAAAATGGAAGTAGATGGAGTAAGTTTTCTTTACTTTACACATAACTAAATATTTAGCCACCAATCTAAAAATTATTATTTTCTTATCTTTGAAGCCCATGGTAATGTTTTTTTGAATGTTTATTAGTGTTTTATTATAATGTAGGAAATCAAGCGACACAGCCAAGGACACAGTAGTTTCAAAAATCCAAGGAACGTCAAACGAGCTGCAAGCTCAAAGCGCTTAGGGCGAGAGCGGTGTCATAGCTACCACGCTCAAACACCTCAAGAATCCTCAGAATCTCGTCCAAATATGCCAAAAGTAGGTAAATTATTTTAATTTATTTGTATTACCATTATTACCTAGGTACATTTATCTATGAAACGACTGTTTTGGCCATTACCTCCCTGAATTTGCTCCAAAACATCAACAAAAAAAAATGTAAGTGGCTGCAATTTATTATTACTCGGAAGGAGTGCTAATTTATTTCTGTTATAAGACTGTGTAGGTACCCTTTAAGCAGGTCCGCTGCGCCATGTTTTGAACAAAATATTATTCTTGAACAATGTTTTGTTCAAAACATGGCCCAGCGGACGCGGCTTAAAGTCGCAGCGGACGGGAAATGTTTTGAACAAACAATGTTCCAGAACAATATTCTGTTCAAAACATGGTGCAGCGGTCACGTTTAAATTCATCCTGTCTGTCTGTCTTTCGTATCATTAAAATTTAAATAGATCTTTTAAAATAAAGCCACCACAAATTGTGTGGTTTGGTGGTGGCTTTATTGTGGGACACAATAATCATTTGTAGAACCACGGATATTATAATAGTATACTACTAGTAGAACTTAATTATTACTATGTTCAAAAACTTACAAGTGCAAGTTACACCAAGCAATAAGGAAGTAATTTTTATAGAATCATTTTTTGTATGGTTTTATTTAAAAGAAAGTAAGAGACAGTTAACAATGATTATTTCAATAATTACGTTATATAGAAAAAATCCTCATGTCATTTTCACGTTATTATCCATACGCTGGTATAAAATATAGTGAAGCCACTATTCTAAAACTGTTGAAGTGAAGAGAGAAGGGAAAAAGAAAAAGATAAGGGAAAAGGATGAATGGATAGATTGGCAATAGTAAGGAAGATAAAGGAATACAATGAAAGGCAGGCTTCGCCTGCTTCCCTTCTATTGCCATCAAATCCATTCGTCCATTTTCCTCAATTTTTTCTCTCTTCCTTCTCTTTCCCCATGAAAAGAATTAGGGCATAAAATTAACTAACCCGTGCGAAGCCGGGTTGTGGCAGATAGTACATATTTTTATAAATCTGATTTATAACACCTTTTAGAGATAAAACGGATAAAAAATAAATCGCAGTTAATCGACTTACCCTGGCAAATTTATAAAATATTCTATGAGTATGTAAGTTCGATAAAATGTATAATAATTAGTGTTAGAGCTTTTATCCAATGGAGATGTTAACGTGTATGACCAATTAGCACCATATGACTGGCAGAGGGGTACGCCTTGCTTTGCCACCTCCATTAAATAAATGCTCTTAGTAATTCGTTGTATAACCACGTCTACGTCATACCACAGATATTAAAATAGTAGTTACCTACGTTATACCTTATTTTGGTTGTTGTACCCTAATCATACCCTAACAGGCATAGCCGGGTATGCTTTTCACAAGTTATTTTCTAATCTGTGCCATGATTTGTGAACAAAAATTCAAAATTCATTAGAATAGTTCTTTTTTTTGGGTGTTTTGGCGGGAACGCGGAAAAGTTCACGTCGTTGCATTGTATTATTTTTTAAAACTTGCTTTTTCCAGTGTTAATGTTTAAAATTGGTGGCGTTTTACGCATTAAATGCTGAATTACGAGCATGCGTGAGGGCAAGTGATATAATGTGGAGAAACGTGATTTTTCGTGTTGCTTCCAAAACTCCATAGAAGCTTCTAGTAAAGTTGCCACCACTTTGCTGGAGCATGACTTAGACTGGACTATGACTACCTGACTTAGACTAGACTATGACTATGACATGACTTTGCGTGGAATAGAAAATCATGGAGGTTTAGAAAATATAATACTTGACACTGGCTAAATACACGATGTGTGGAGCCAAAATATAAGAAAAAAAAAAAAAAGAATAGTTCTTGTTTCACGATGATTGACTCAATAAACATGGCTAAATACACAAGTTGCTGGAGACCAACTAAAAAAAGTAATTTTTTTTATTTTGTGAGATTTTGTTCAGAACGCGCCGTTATTAATGTCAGATTTGACATACTTTTGACAATTAATAAATGCGTTCAAAATAATCAGCATTTTATCTCAAAAGGAAGCCTATTTTACTAATTTTTTGATTTAAAGAGAACTAATTATATTTTTCTAATTAAATTCTTAGAAAACCTGTTCATAGAAAGTGTGAATTTATGATAATTTCGGTCGCTATTGCAAGATATCTATAGTTTAAGAAGTGACTGCAGGCATTACCAAATATGGAGTTTGCTCGTTTTCCCAACCGTCCTCCCTTCGATCCATAGTAGCTCTCGGTTTTTATTTTCTAATATAGTATTTATTCAAATGTTTTCATCGTATTTTATAGTATAATAAATATTAGATCAATTTATATAAAACGTGAGTCAATGTTCAATTTTATTAGTAGTGTCAATATATAGGTCAAAGTGAGAACGTATAGGTTATGTTTCAGAGTGAATTGTTTGAATAATAAAGTTTGTTTTTATTGTTGTTGAAGTGTGTGCTGTTTGGGCTTGCAGATGTCGTTTAGAGTGGTTCGTAGTTCAAAGTTCCGCCACGTTTACGGGCAGGCCCTGAAGCGGGAGCAGTGCTATGATAACATCAGAGTATCGAAGAGTTCTTGGGACTCTACTTTCTGTGCAGTGAATCCCAAGTTCCTGGCGATTATCGTGGAGTCCGCAGGAGGCGGCGCCTTCATAGTGCTGCCACACAATAAGGTGAGTCTCTCTCATTTATTTATCCACAGCATTCAGTCAGATACTGACAAGAATCTGTGTGGTCTGAGTTTGTAAAGTATTTGAGTATCTTTTTTTGAACTATTGATAAGATTCAGTGTTATTTTATTGAATTTTTCCTAATATATTATAAGTCCAAATTATTAGTTAGAAACACATATATGCAATTCCTTACCATGTTTTAGTGCACACTAATAGTTAGTGTGCACTAAAACATGTTGGTAAATAACTAGGAGCTCAAAAGTTAAAGAGTAATTGATTGCCTCTTTGTTCATAATAGGTTGTTTGTTGCCAATTCATGTCTTGCAGTCCTGGGACTATATATGTATAGTTAAGTTTCTGTAGAGACACTTAAGACTGAAATGGTGTTGATTCTGTAGTGTAAGTATCTGAAACAAAACTGCTTTGGTAGGTGCTATAATCTTTTCATTGAATATAAGTTGCAATGACAAGGATTGCTATAGTTATAGAATGTTTACAGTCTGGATGGAATGTGGTAGGGTTTTGTTTGATCAATGCTATGGCAGCTGTGCCAGCGACCCAGTGCTGTGCTGTGCTGTTTTAGTTTGGCTAGGGTAGATAGGCTAGCAAGGATAATGCTCAAAACACTTTATGTGATTTGTCATTCTCCATTGTCGAGTATAAGTATAACCCCCAATTTAGAATTAGAAATTGCCATTTTGTTAGGGTGGTGCCAGCATTGCCATACATACAGATTTATCTGTATTTATATAGATTTTAGGCTACCAATACAGATTTTCCTCTACTTATACAGTTTTTTTAAATAGTGCATTGAATCTAATAAATAAAACTGACAATAATATAAAATATACAACATTATATTATAAACATATTCAAACATGATTCACATATGGTAAAAAAATAAGTAGGTATATATTTTATGGTGCATTATTTCTATATTGTTTTGGGAACCTACTTTGGGATTGCGGCATTATACTACCCGAGCAAGTTATGTGGATGAATGGATGCTCAAGAAAGCTAAATAATCAGTTCATCTACTTTGCTTTCGCTTTGCAACTGTAATCAACTAAAGCCATGCTCTAATATGTAAACGTAGAACAAAAACTAATTTTTAAAATAAACAAAAACATGTAGTTATACTGATATAGCTAGCTATTAATGTAATTAAAATACAAGCTGCTGTAGTTTTTTCAATAAACTATAACAATTTAAGGGATCATCATTTTTCAAGGATTTTAATTTCTATTTTCATTTGAAAAGAAATTTTAAATATACAGATTTCATTCAGACTGGCCTGTTTATGGCATACAGATTTTGTTCAAATTTCTAGATATTTCAATCCAGATTTTTACAATTAGCAGGTGGCAACACTGGGTGGTGCTGCAGTTTTTTCTCACATTATTCCAGTATCAATTCCCCTAAAGGCCTTTATTTTAAGTATCTTAGTACATGTGATAATCTTAAATAATTCAAAAAGATAATGTAACATTATTGAAAAATTATCAGAGCTTAAAATTATTTTTGCTTCATCAATAATTACATCATAAGACTTCCATTAAATGGGTGCTTGTTTAAAGTAGGTAAAGTATCTACAATGTTGATCGGTTGCACTTAGTAGTAATGAGTACATAATTTGCTTACAAATAAAACTGGTTGTCATTTATGTTCGTAATGAGAAAATATTTTTGAATAACTGGCTTGGAGGTCATTAAGTACTTATCTAATTATCATCAGCAATATCAGCATAGTACACCATTAAAATATAGGTTTTATTGTGTATGTCTTATATTGTTTTTTGTTTACTGGGTTGTTCTCATTGTCACTATTCTCAACATCACTTTCATGTCAAATTTTATTCAGTCCTTAATTTAACTATTTATGTAAATAGCTGATAGCGCTTGATAAGACAAGTAATTAATTTAATGTAGGTTACACAAATAGAGGTCTCACCGTTGAAAGGACTAATTAAAATTTGACATGAAGGTGACGATGAGAATAATGACAATGACAACAACCCCACTATCTAAAACCTTGAACCTGTTTCTAGAAATTTAATGCAGCTGCTAGTATGAAAACTTGAATGTTGTCCAAGATTAATATTGAATCATGAAAGTTTTATTTCACCCATTACAAGTGTATGTTGATTAAATTACCAAAACACAAATAGTACACAGATTCTATTCTACCTAAAACAATGTAATTTCATTCATAAATTTGTGAATGGCAAATGAACTATGAACCTTCTGTAATATGAGACATGAGTCATGCCTAAACTTGTAATACATTTTTATCAGGTATAAAAATGTAACATGTAGAACATGGAATGTCAGAATTGTCAGATAAGCATTATCCGGTGTTTACTAATATTTATAAGTAATGTTTATAAAATTAGAATTAAAGAAACTTGTAGGTATTTTTATTTTGTTTAACAATATCTATTAATTGGAGTTGTTCCCAGGAGGTCCACAGCTCAATGTACTAGAAAAATAAGCATGTACCATCAACATATGAACGGTATTTTTTAGTCAAAGTATTGACATAAAAATACCGATCGAAAAATAACTCTCAATAAAAAATAATCTGCTATGTCATTTAGGCCTGATTTTTCCAAAGTAGAATAACATTATTCCAAGTATAACTTTCCGAAAATAATCGAGTTACACGAGTAATACGCTTATACCACCAATTTTGAAGCTTATTCCTTGAATACAATCAGGTTGGCGTCCTTTTAATAGCCATTTCATTTGTCAATCAGCTGTACCAAGAGTAACAAGTAGTTAGCGTTATACTTGAAACAAAACTCATTGTACTTTTGTAAAATCGGGCTTTAATGGTGCAATGTTAAATCGCACCGTTAAAACTGAAGATGTGTAGCGGGCTTAAGCAATAAGCTGTTGAAGTTTGCGGCGTCACTGACGCTGTTCGAGTCGCACCTCATTACGACTTACTTATTATACAATACAGATAGTAAGATAGTACAGAAACAATGCGTCGGCGTCGATCGGACACCGCATTGTGCCACCGATACGGGGAACAATGATACGGCGACAATGGTGCGACCCGCCACGCGATCCGCTACCAATACCAACCCGCCACCAACCAGCCATAAGCATAACCACTTCTCTTTTTCTGCAGGAGTATCTAAATATAAAAATCATATAATAGGATCGAAACCCGAAAAGAGATGTGATAAAAAAGTTAATTTTAATAACACATCTATTTCACCCAACATTGTATAAAGAAAGGGTGTCCACACTGTCCACGATTAATCCATCAAATTCATTGATTGTAAATCCAGTTGACCAATGTTACAACTTCTCTCATACGACAATTAGTGGTGTATTTCAATAGCTAAACCTTAGCGAGGAAACGGGACACCATTCATTGTGTCTTTTGTTCCATCCTGCTCGGCAGGATTACTCTTGACACTCGATTTCAATAGGCATGATGACTACTATTAAAAATGAACATGTAAACATGGATGAAATAAAAAAAAGAAGGATTGAGTTTTGATTGACATGGAACTGAAGCCCAAAATGGCGGACATATTACATATGTGTGTCAGATGAAAGTATGGCGACCGGCTGCCTATGATGTGAGTGTGTGCGTGCCCCGCTCGTACGTACGAAGCGTTCCGGCATCCTAAGGGTGCTTCAGTTTTGGATCAGACAAGATTCCCTCCTTCTTTTTTTATTAGCTCCATGCATGTAAATAATACTTTCACAAAGAAGATTAAAAATGAATGCAATAATTAAAAAAATAAGTAAAATCGGTAAATAAATCACGGAGTTAATAAGTTTTTAAAGTTTTTATAGGAGGCTCTCCTGTCCCTTTCTCGCGAAACAGAGGGCCTCCACAGTTACTGTGAAAAATCCACCTGGGACATCACATGCCAAAGATATTGTATGTAAAGCTACCACAGCTTAGTAATGAGGTACTTTGACGACATTGCTCTGACGTCACTGGCCGTTTGAGCTATCTCTTTCTATTCCGGTTTTTAAAATGCTTGTAACTTTGTCGTTTTTTGAGATATTTTATTTTTGTTTTCACAAATGTTTATCTTTTGAGGAATTTCTTTAATTTATGCAAAAAAATATTTTATTCATCATGCCTATTGTAATTGTAAGGTCTTTGTAATTTCTATAACTTTGTCTCTGTTTGTTACTTCGCCCCCTGCCCCCGCAAGTGAGTTGTGTTGGCAGGAGAAATTATGTTCTCGAGCTACCAACGGGCTTTATTAATCTTTGATTAAATTAGACTTGTCCGGAGTAAAATTGATAAGGTGTCCGCATTTTGGGAT
The DNA here is from genome assembly GCA_963580505.1 of Ennomos erosarius. Taxonomy (NCBI): domain Eukaryota; kingdom Metazoa; phylum Arthropoda; class Insecta; order Lepidoptera; family Geometridae; genus Ennomos; species Ennomos erosarius. Next base: position 11,878,306 of record OY756998.1, read on the forward strand.
GTACTTACTTAGCTTCCACAATGCAATGATAATGCAGCAAGCTCTTTATTAGAGTTAGCATGAGAACGAATATAGCTCACCGGTTTGAATCCCGCTTTGTCGCAAACCACTTTTTAATTTATGTGCGAAATTAGCACTCGGTCTTACAGCGGTGAAGGAAATAAGAGTAGTCATCATATTTCCTTCACCGCTGTAACGTTCGCACAAAAATTGGAGGATATCATGTCTCATCCACCAACCGGCACTTGCCAGCGTGGTAAATTGTTTACAATCTCTCTGGCAGAGAAAGTACGTGCCCCAACAGTGGGAAAGTATTCGGCTTATGACGGAATACGTAAATAGAATACAAATCAAATCTAATTCATTCATCAATCAAATTATACTAATTGAATACCATATTTCTCATCTTCTAGGATCAATTCCTGAACAAATAGGGGGACGTTTAATTCAATGTGTCTCAGAAATATAACATGCATGTTACACACTTGTTTATGTATAATGTATGACTAACGTTTCAATGGGTTGCAAAGTAAAGACACGGTGGATTTTATGGCACGTCCCGCGGTATCCCTAACCAAGTAACCAGCCGCTGTGCCACCGCGCATTCCTCGCGCATGCGTCACGGGCGCGTTTTGTCGCGTGTCGCCGAGACAGGAATGATCCGACCGTGTGGTCAGTGATGAAATATAATTTATAATTATACCTACTTGGTATATTTCCATGAAAATCATAATCCTCGTTTTTGCAGTAGTCGGCCAAAAACAATAGACGCAGTCTCAATTGCTTTCGCATATAGTTCATAACTAATTACATTATTTTGTGATAATAACTATGTTGCATATTTAATACAAATCATCGTATTATTATCTCACGAAATCACATTAATTGCCTACCTATCCATGTTTAATTTTATGGACCGTAACATTATGATATGATCCGTTGCAACGAAATCGTGCATAATATATCTCACCTAATAATGGCAATAGGTACCTATTTTGCAATTGCATAACGTGAAAAAGCAATAAATACCGTGACAAAGCCTCTTCCAGTTTCCGCCAACAACCCTATGTACAATTGGTACAGAGATATGTTTCGCATTTCTTTCTTTTTTTTCTTCTCTAGTTCTCCTTTCTCGAAGAAGAAAGAAGATATAGTACCATATTTTACTTCGTCATCTGAGCAACGCGACGTCACGTACGCTCTTTCCTAAAACGTGCTATCAGATTATTTTTCCGTCATTATCAAATAGTATCCACCTGCAGTTCCTCACGTAACCCTTCGGAAGCTTCCGAACTTTTGCAAGTAACATTCAGCAATCTGTGCATGCCCGGAAGAGTTCCAAACCGCCATTCACTAAGGGCCCGAAGACCTCGCTGCGAACTTGTAAGGCCATCGTGTCAAGTTCGCCGCATCGCCGCCCAAACCAGTAAATACGCCTATAAACAGGCGAGTAAAATTACGCGCGCTGCCGGCGGAAAATAGATCCAAGGATCTTTCAGAATTGGAGTAATTGAATAGGATAGGACAAGGCAATATTTGGAACAAAGAAAGTCCTTCTTGGACCGATTCGAGAGTATTGAGATGTTTGAAACAAAGAGAGGCCTTGCTTGTGTCATTGTTTTTGGAGATATAGGTGTCTTGGTTAGCGCTATTGGCGCTAACAGTTGTTTTAATTCACTGATCAAGAATGGTTCAATGTTGTTTGAATGCCACATTCGATATATCTACAGTTTACAATGCAATGAAGTATTTTCCAAATGCTTGAGATGTTTATATTGAGCTGTTCGAGCTCTTCATTTTTACAAACAGGATAATTTTTTAGACGTTGAAAGCTTTTGAGTTTCTGTTAGTTTATTTGGTTGTGGACTGCGGTCTGTACTAAAACACGTAGAACATTTATCTTTGCAAAGCGACTCTTTGAAGTTCTTAACGATTTAACACTCTTTGTTGTAAGTGATGACTATTCTTTCATCTGGTATTCTATAATATAACGAAATATTCTTGCTCGTGATTCTATCCATTACCATTATTACGCAGTTCTTTGATGTAGGCACTAGGTAGAAAAGAGGGCAATTTAAAGACAACTTCAGTACATTTGTACAGTAAATACTTGAAGTGTTTAGACATTTAAAATTTTTGTGTACCATCTTGAGGAATTCCCACGATAGCACCAATGAAAATAGCACCGAAAGCATAGACATATATAGACAGTATTTACAACATAGCACCAACACAAAAATGTACTCTTGATCCAACCATCATACTTAGCTAGCTCATTAACAGAATACAATGCAACATACGACTTGTGCAATGTGCATACGCATATGACTAACAGATAAAGCAATGTTTGGCTATCGAACTGAACTTACTATTCCACTGTTCTATAACTGATTCACGCATCGTAATGCGCTACTAATAGCACAATTATTTATGACATGATGTTCTATTTATACCTTGACATGTCGTATCGTAAATTAGCGAAGGCAGGCGATGCCAATCTCTGTATCCGAAACAATATGTTTTTCATGTTGTTCTTTTACTTACGAATTTGTTTCAGACTACTTTCTATTTTTATGCCATTAGACAATCTAAAGAGTGTGTTTGGAGTTATGTTATGTGGCTATGTTCAGTTTTATTCGCGACGATTTTCCAAGTTCTATGTCACTTTTACCAAATGCCATGGCACTTTTACCAAGTTCTATGACACTTTTCTTAAGACCATGACACTTTCCAAGTTCCATGACAAGTTTTCCAAGTTCCATGTCACTTTTATCAAATTCCATGGCTTTTTTATCAAGTTTCATGACACTTTTCTCAGGTCCATGACACTTTCCAAGTTCCATGACACTTCGCTCAAGTCCGTGACACTTTCCAGGTTCCATGACAAGTATTCCAAGTTTTGTGACTAGCAATACTAGCATTTGAGATGACAATAGAACAACAATGCATGCACGTTCGATATCGAGTCGCTGTGAGTGAGTTAATATACATTCAGTCATTGAGTATTTAGTTGCGCGTGTTCGCTCCGCCCTCCCGTCTACATCATCTCCACATCTTATTCATATTCATATTCATATTCATTTATTGTGCTCACATATAATACAGACTATATAATTTAACAGTAGCTTGTCTTAAGGATCAATATATGTGCCCTGCAAGGGCGCTGCACATTTTAGTACATTTTGAGTGGTTTCTAAAATAAAAGTTATGTTGTTACATGTCAATAACCCTATTCCTATTTAATTCTAATATAATAATAATAATATAATATAATATAATTCTAATTGTATTATTTACGTCAAATATAATTACTATTGTTATTATTATTATTATTATTATCATTATCATTAAATTAATAATAGTCAGGAGCGTACAACATTTAAAAAGATTATTATTAATATATACTATCTACACTTCACATCCTATTCCTTCATGCGCAGGATCACACCCCACATTATAGCACCTAGTACCTATCATACCTATCCATATACCACAAGTTTAAATATATGTACGTATTAACTATCAAATAAATTATCCGAATTAAGTATGCGTCTATTTTATCATTTTTAAACTCTTGTACAGAGTAATACGCTTTATTTACTAGGAATAACTTTAACTTGTTAGAAAATATATGATTGTTATTCGCTAACTTTATTGATTCCGGGAGCTTATTATAAATTATTATAAGTCTATGGTAAGGACTTCCAGCGACGATGACGTCTTCATTCGTGCGAGCTGTGGGGGCTTTTTAATTGTTCGATGCTAAACTTACGGCTTTGAATGATCGTAGCGTAGCCATAGAGATATATAAAGTCTTTTTCAACACAGTTGCTTCATCACGACACGAGTCAAGGCTGAATCCTCGGTTATGAATACGATGCGTGGGCCCCATGAAATTATTTTCTGTAGCTGTAGTTTTTATGAACTGCAAGGAAATCAATTTTAAATACTTAACGCGTACACCATAATAATGCAAAATAAAATAAATAATACTAATAGTAAAACTAATACTAAATACGTTTTTAAATTAAAATAAGTACCTAACTGGAAATAAAATCATCACCAATTTTCGAACAGATTTCCATAACCAGCATTTCACTGGGTGCTCTGGGCAATTGCAACTGGACAGATAGGTTGTTTTTGAACGCTGTCCGTATCCTGTTTCCACTGTCCACATTTGAACGCTACCATTACTGGACATGCCGAGCGGAGGGTAATGTAACCGTTCCAAACAAGATAAACCGGCTCCCCATTATAATAACAGACTTTTATTAATTCGTAACACACCGCGCTATTTTTACCCTGATTATTATTGACAAATATTCTATTTTCGACCCCAGTATTGGGTAATATTCGCAGCGCGCGGAAATCGAGGGCCCGCCCACGCACTCCGAGAAAAGCGGCGCGGGCGCAACGTGTGCAATGTTGCTAGTTGCTCCTGGTACAACGCTCCAGGTTGGAGGATACTTTCTGCAAATAGACTATTTCAGTCTTTCTAAAAATCTAGTAATGGGTCAAGTAAATATACTGAAAGGAGCTTATGCTTTTGTAGGTGTGATGATGTAGCATATTTTCCGCGGAGCAGATTAACGCGCAATTATTTACGCGTTTGAATTTTCTTTGAAAACACTAAAAAAACACTTTGTGTTACGTCAAGATCAGAAACTACAACGATACCTACAGTTAAACAACAGTATATTATCCTAATTAGGGTGTGCTCAAAGTTGCCAGAAATTAACAAACAGGAAAATCTTGCTCGACTGGATTGAGTTCGGCTTTACTTCTGAGAGGTTTCCATCTGCTCTTAGCTGGCTTTCTAAACTAAAATAGTTTCACAAAATTACTTTTAAAACTTTTTACTGAATTTGCTACCTAAAGGGGCATCTTTCAAACTTCCGTAAAAAGGACAAAGAGAAACACCCGTCAACGTGTCGAAGTAATGACTGCTCATTATCGCACCGTCTAATTGTTCGCGCTCGGAGCCAGCTCGTGTCATTCTCTCCTTACTATTTTGACTAATGTGCTATTATGTGTCCCACAAGGAGGACACGTCGTTTGCTGATTGTTTGCGGGGGCATTACCTAGATGTGTTTTTGTCGAATTCTTATTAATATCGAAGTAGACCGTTGACATTATTTTGGTTGGAGTATGCATCTCGTTTAAGTTTTCCTGAGTATGAGTTTTTTATTCGTCCTTCCTTGTGTAGGCCAGTAGTAAGCGCAGCTCCTTGAATGTTTAAGACTTTAAGCCACCCAAAGGCTTCTATTACCTGAAGAAGATAAAAGATAGAAGTAGAAAGAAAGGAATCTTTCGACTTTCACATTCAGTGGATATAATAATTATGTTAAAATAGCTGATGAATATTGCTAAATGATAATGAAGTGAATATGTAAGGACATACTTTCAGGGTTCACCCTGGAGAACCGGCAAAAAAGGAACTTAAACTCTGCAAAGAAAAATCTTCCAAATATTAAAATATATATATAATTCTTGCCCATCGGCTGGATTGTCAGTGTCGCCGAGATGTTTTGGTCGGCCTGATTATTACATGCCACTTTTTCTATGCCACCAGTTGAGGGTAGCGGGCACTTTTTAGGTGGAACCAATCCAGTTACGTATTCAAGAAAAGCCCTCGTTGGCAGTAAACCTGTAGCGGAATTAAACACATCTCCACCACCATCCACCATCTGAATACCACCGCGTTTGTACACCATTGTTGGATGAGGCGATGACTCAATTTTTAAATGTAAAACAATTTTTTCGTCAACAAAAGCACGTTTTAATGGAACATTTTTTGCCGACCGTTGCCCACCGAAAATACAGAACTATTACATCATTATCTGTTATAATAGCGCGTCGGATCAACAAACTTAGGTCGAGTTAAAGAAGCCCTACTTTACACTACAGAATATATAATTATAAATTAACCAAAAAATTCAAAATTCCTGGTGCATTGATGGGCGAAATGGCGTCTCGATTCTTATGTTAAAAAATATCGAATGACAGTTTAGTTGATGAATATTTATGACGAATGATACTCTTGCAAATGAGAAGCCCTACACGGTAGTACTTGGTGAAGTGTGCTCCATAAAAACTGATTGTCAGGTACAGTCGTCTGCGAAGTGTGCCAGCGACGTGCAGTCACTCGACACTTCGCTCACTTCCATTTAGGATCGAAACCGGATAGTTTCCGATACGGGAGCGACTCACCAAAACCAGTCGAGGTCGAGGTTTTCGCTTAAATGATAATTACACTTTTGGAGTTATAATAAATCGTTTAGTTAGAGCTACAGCTTATATGGGTGCATCCGATTTAAATTATAACGGTTATAAAGTTATATGGCTTTCTCTATAAGACATATAAAGTTTTCTGATCTAATCTTGCCTTAAAAGGTTTGTTTAAAAATCCAGTAACGTTTTAGGTAAATTCTCTGTTAGGCCATCAGACTAAGTGGCCTGGTACAAAACATGTAATGAAAGATCCACTGAGTTCGGAATGGATGCTTGTAAGACATGGCATCATGACCAGTCATTGCTTGGCGGTAGAGCAGTAACTAGTGCTCATCTGGCTTGCTCCGGTTCCACCTTTTCTGAGTCTGCCCTAAATTATTTTCAATTCCTTAATCTGAAATATGTTACTTTTTTTAAAATTAGAAGCTTTATGTCCAGTATTTTAATCATCTTTGTTTGAACTTAATAACACGATTCATCTTTCATTGTAAAAAATGAACTAACACATTGTATTAGCGTGGTCATAACAAGTGATTTCACAAGGGAATGTGAATTATTGTGAACTTGCGCTCATTGTATACGCTGATACTGCACAATATGAATGACTGTGTGATCTGGTATAGAAATACCCATAATATCAATGTAGGTGTAGGTCAGTAGGACATGTAACTTCTTGACTTTCATCGTTCTATCTTCTTTTTTGCTTGGGATCAAGAACGGGATACCAGCGTAACACAATCAGACACCGACCCCGCCGGCGAGGTCGACGTACCCCCCGTAGGTTAGCTAGAATGGTCGCGACTGTCCATAGGGTCCACTCCTCCAGCGGATGTAGCCTTCTCGATCCTCTTATCCCGGCAACAGCCCAAGCCGAGGCTCGCACCCCACGGGTGCCCTTGAGCTAGTTGCCCCCTACTTTTGTCGGCTGGGTGCCTTAAGCGCCTGCCCTCCCGTCCGGTGACGCTGTAAAGGTCAGTAGAGACCAACAGCATTAGCCCGTTCAAAAAAAAAAAGGTCTCACGGCTAATCATCATCCTCAGCTTAAATCACTATTGGCTCTCTCCTTATGCATACCACTAAACATGATCTTCGGAACATCCAGCTAAGTGCCACTCTACATAATATCGTCAGGGAGTCCACTACGTTAAACATGTCTAGTCCAAAGGGCATTGGTTCTGTGGCGAATGTTACCATACTAGCTTACTGTCACTCCAGTTTACGAATTATGCCTGTTATACTATGCTACAAACATTATTAAACTTCGTGCCGTAGTTTTGGACCATCGCATCAGAGATTTTACAACAGCACCCATAGAACATTCTACTTTATAACTCCAACTATACCGTGAATCTGAATGTGATACGTTAAGACAGACGTTGCCTGAAATCGTGCGAATTACACTTGGCGGGCAGCCATCTCTCGCGGGCATTGGTCAAATGTTTGGGCCAACTTTGCGTGTTGTTTTACCAACTGAGTTGTTTCACGGATGCGTATTCGGAAGTATAGACGATAGAACTTTCCTTATCTCTCGGGACTAGACGATAATAAAATGAGTAACTTTAGTGTTACACAAACTTTTTACGTTTAGTTGGTTATTTATTTTAGTTATGCTGTTTTACACTTTGTCTTTGCACTTAAGCCCGATCTTAAACAGGGTAGTTGGTAACGGTTAGTAAACGATGTATCGGTATGAGGAAATGTAGATATTTTGATTCGATTAGCTGTAATTACTGTTCCAAGTTACCGAGACTGAATTTAATATATCAACAGTTTCTATGCTATACTATAACTGCCGTTTATTGTATCCGGTTGTCGCGCGTCACTACTTTATAAATAAAATAAATAAATAATTTTTTTCCAAAATATTATCCACTTAGAATAAATTAATTTCTAAAGGTGCCCAAGTGGTAGCAAACACTAAATTTACCATTTGCCATATCCCAAACGTTGGTGCTAAAGCTAATGGGTATAATTCGCGACGATTACCGTCTGCCCACCTGCCGCGCGCCGTGATGTAACACCTGCACGGGAAGTGGATGCGTTCACTCTCTGACGACTATGGCAATAACAGAAAATTTGTTACATTCTGTAAACCAAGAGGGGAGAAGTTAGGTATCAGTGTAAATTGTGACCTCTAAGAACATGGATAAACAGATGAAGTCCATCATTCCCGGGCGTATCTCCATCTTCTAACTCGACCATAGAAGTCTGTTTATAGTTGAACATAGGCCACCCTCATAAGAGCGCCACTTTAAGCGGCGTTCATCTCCTTCATCCATCGGCTCCCCGCGGTTTTCACCAGATCTTTGGTCCACGACTGGTAGGGCCTGCGTCTTTCGGTTCGTTTCGTGGTCGCTCCTCCATAATTTTTTTTCCCCGTTTGTTGTCTGTTCTACGAGCGACTAACTTATGCTAACATTTTATTGAAGTATGGAACTCTCGACTATATGCTGCCAAAGTTGCAACCTTGATGGCTACAACAGACGTTATGCATCAGAGTGTCATTGATGAACTGCAGTGTCCTACAAACAATTACATCTCCACAATCTAATTCACTTGCAGCATATTCCCGTAGATCTGTCGCGTAGAGTGCCCGACCTACTTTGCGCAATTTATCGCTCTTAGTCGCGGCGCCAACACATTCAATTATTTCTGTGCAAACACTGGGTAATTTTACTTTCACTTTGTTTTACACGGAGAAAGTGTTTTTGGCAGTTTCGATGTAAATACACAGGTAATGCATAATGAAATAACTGAGATAAATGCTGATTTATTGTGCGAGCGGCGGGCGAGTGCTGATCGCTTTGTATGGGAAAGTCGCCAGTGGATGTCTTTTGGATGATGTTACTAACTGTACAATAAATAACGTTAGCCTGATTCTAACCGTCACGGCTGCCCATAACGGCGCATTAGCACCTAGAACTCAAATTATAAAGTTCTGCGTGATACGTCATTTTGAAACCAACTTCAGCGTCACCTGAAGGTGATGCAGATGTGCACCAAACAAACCCTATTATTGTACGAAGGGCGCTGAAGCTAATGAGCAGCTAAATAGTCATAAGAGTCACAGTCTCATTAACTGCATCTCCCTTCGTACAACAATACACAGATTTTGCGTGTTGGCAGAATATCTAGCAAAGCGACGGTTAGCTTAGCTACCGCCTTGTAAAAGTTTATTGCCGCTTCCAGAATAGCATTCACTCGCTTCTGCTGTGTCTGATGTTTTCATATTGGGGTTGTAGAATATTAGTAGCACTAGCGTATAGTATAGGTAGGATAAGGTAGAATATTAGTAACATCAGCATAGGATAGGAAAGTAGGAATAGAGTAGGATTAGTTGGATACAAAGTAGAGTAAAATACGATAAGTTTTTTTTGTTATAGATATGGTTTCTAATACCCAACAGTATGTACTATGTATTTGTACCTCTTGCTAAGTTCTGCGTGGCTGTTTCAGGTCGGTCGCATACCGGCAGACCACCCGCTAGTGGGCGGACACAAAGGTCCCGTGCTCGACATAGCGTGGTGCCCCCACAACGACAACGTCATCGCCAGCGGATCAGAGGACTGTGTTGTTAAGGTAACCACTACTACCCACATCGCACATATCACGCACATACGTAGAAGACGTCCACAACTGAACATAGGCCTTCACATACGACGAGAGCCTGAGGGGCTTGCCATAATCACCACGCTTGGCAAGCGTCAAAAGTCACATTTCATGAGGGAGGCCTGTGTCCAGCTAAGGTTTTCCGGCTGATGATGATGATGATAGATTAAACACTTAAGGGGGCCAATTTTAAAGGCTTTAGTTGACAGATCTAAAATTTCTAAAACTTTCTGTTCTTGTCAAATAGATGGCAATGACTGATATATTTTTAGTATTTTAAGTACTGTCATCTAAAGCCTTCAAAATCAGGGCTACTAACTCATTATGATTCCTTCTAGGTTAGCACGGATGGTAGACAAAGTCTTTCCCCTGTTTTACTCCACTGGACAAGTAAGGAAGTATAGAGAAAGTGGCAAAAAAAGGGGGAAAGATAATTCTGTCTTCCGCCCGTGCTAACCCAGCTGTAGGTCGAATTAAACAGGGCAAGAGCCCTCTTAAATATTTATTTTCTTCTGTTTTTTAGTAGTTGTGGTTATCGCGGCAACAGAATAGCATCATCTGTGAATTTCCACCGTCTAACCACCACGGTTCATGAGATACAGCCTGGTGGCAGACAGACAGCGAAGCTTTAGTAGGTAACAAGAACCGTTTTACCCTTTGGGTACGGAACTTGTATTGACTAGGTAGGTTGTATTATTCCCAGGTGTGGCAGATCCCGGACGGAGGCTTGTCGCGCACTCTGACGGAGCCGGTGGTGGACCTGGTGTACCACCAGCGCCGCGTCGGCCTCGTGCTGTGGCATCCCACCGCGCAGAACGTGCTGCTCACTGCAGGCTCGGACAACCAGGTCGGTGCCATAACATCGGGAACCTTCGCTGCTGGATATAGACTTGCTGTTTTATGAGTGGCTGCTTGCCTCTTGCTTCGGCGCCCCGCTGTTTGGACAGGACATAGGTTCACCTAGTGAGGAGCTGGCCAACGCTACGTCTTGTTGTTCGTGGTCGCCACTCGACAGAGTGCAGCATCAGTGCCGTGGAGCGGTGCGGAAGGAGTGTGTTTTTCCATGGAAGCACTTTGCATTCAATCTCCAACCCGTGCCAAATGGCTAGGTGTGGTGAATGTCTGCGAAGCAAAGTGCCTCCATAATTTAGAGTTCCGAGTGATACTACCATCTGTTATGGGCTACCGTGACGTTAACATCCAGCGGGTGACCTGTCTTTCCCTGGTTTTATTACTCCACTTTTTTGCGAATAAAACGGACTAAAACACCGTGAAAGATAATTTTCTCTACCGCTCCTAGCGTTCATAGCGAAGTTCGACTAGCCGTTCTTAACAGATTACACTGACACTATTTGAATTACAACTGAGCACGGTAGCACTTCAGTCCTGGCTGTTGTCGTAAGACAAATATTCGTAGCCAAGTCAGAAGTCTTTGGGCCTTGCCTACACAAGAAAGAAAGAATAATAATGTAATGTTACAATTCCCAGATAGCGATATGGAACGTTGGCACAGGCGAGGCGCTGATCACGCTGGACTGCCACCCGGACCTCATCTACTCCGCCTGCTGGAACTGGACCGGATCCAAGCTGCTCACCACCTGCCGAGACAAGAAAATCAGGTCGGAACTGCTACCATCCACTACTATTGATCACCATCGATCTGCCCCTCTAGCAAGACTGCTTACAGCTGACTTACCCCGTTTTACTCAATACTCAATCATCATCATCATCATCATCATCATCCTGAAGACGTCCACTGCTGAACACAGACCTCCCCCAAAAAGCGCCACCTTAGTGGTTACTCGCCTCCTCATTGTATCTCAGCGGTTCTGGCCAGGCCTCCACCTAGTGGAGGGTTTACGCTGCGTCTTCGGGTCGTGTTCGCCACTCGAGAACCGTTCTTAACCATCGGTTGTTAGTTCTGCGAGCGATGAATACTCAATCATTGCAAACATTATAGATTACACGCATGTCTTAATTAGCATATTTAAATGTGTTACGTAATAACCCTGCCTGTATACAAGGTGACTGGTATGTTATCCCGAAATGGGGGGACTGGGGCCATGATACCCTACAGTACCCTGAGAGTCTTACTTGAAACTGGGTGTTTCAAAACCGCCATGGTAAAAATATCACATAACATGGTAAATCCACTCGCAAAATTGCACGTGCGATCGCTACGAGAGTTAACAAGATACTATAAATTCATTTCTAAACACAGGTCGTTAAACTCATTCATGTGCACTCGGTCAAGGACGAAGTTCAGCCACCCAGCTAAGGCTATTTTCGAACGTAAACTTTATATGGCATTTCTTCAATGAAAAAGTATTAATTTAGTAAAGTCGTAGAAGAAACAAGGTCTATTTTGGGGTGTAGATTTACCCCCTTTCGGGATAACATACTAATTCAAGGTCACCTTGTATTTGGGTATATCAATATTGTATTATTATGTCACTTGCTTCATGTTTCCTTGTCACATCAACAGCTGAAAAACGTCCGTTGCTGAAAATAGACCTTCTTCATAAAAAGCATTTTGGACGATTATCAAAGGGTTTTGCCATAATCATCACGCTTGGCAGGCGGCGGCTTGGTGATCGCAGAAGATTTTATTGTACCGAGGGGAATGCTGCTGGCAGAAACATTTCTCGTTGTAATGGGGTTCATTGATTGTTTGCATATCAGGATAATCGACCCCCGTAAAGGCGAGGTAGAGTCTGAGGCGATAGCTCACGAGGGGAGCAAGGCGTCGCGAGCTATATTCCTCAAACATGGACTCGTGTTCACTACCGGGTAAGTTTTTTTTTATCAACGATGGCTAACATTTGACCACGGTCTCACCTGATGGTAAGTGACAACGCGGAAGACGATGGAGCATGCTTGCCTAGAAGATACCGGTTCTCTCTGGCCTTAAAAACTCCCAGTTTATATTTGTCAGGAAACAATGACGCTGGTAAGTTATATTTATTTACAGCGTTTAACGTTGGCGTATAAATGAACTCAGGTGGCAAAAGATTAAAAGGTAGGGAAATATGCCAGAATATAATATTTATAATTTCCATGGCATTTTTCATGTAATTTATTTTTTCCGAGTTTGATAAAATATTAAGCACAATCCCGTTAATAAACAATATTTTAGTAATGTCAAATTTAATCTGTGGTACAAATTTTTCACATAAATGTTTAAATATGTTTAATATGTTAATGTTTAATTCTGGTAGTAATAGTTCTGATGTTTTGATCACTAATAAAAAAAATATCTAAACAGAAATATAAACTAGTTAATTATACTGTCTTTAATTAAAGTACTTTCTAGTTAAATGGAGGAACGTTGAAGCGCTGTATAAAACTGGATGTAAGTCTTATGGTGGTTGAGCAGGTCGGCTCATAACCCGGAGGCGGCGGGTTCGATTCCCGCGACAGGACAAATATTTGTGCACAAAAAAAAGCGAAAATACTTGATCGGTGTCTGGGTGTTGTGGGAGCATGATCCTCGTAGCTCCTGGGTCCCTAGATACAGGGTATCCTAGTTAGGGTCCAGGATCTATGTTTGTGATGATCGGTGGGCGTTATCATTAAATAAAACTATACACTCGACGCATAGTTTGCCTAGAGAGTCGCATTTAAGCAATGAATGTTCCTTGTGTATCTGGTCCTTAGGCATGAAATAACTATTACCTTTTTTTAACAGTTTCAGCAGAATGTCCGAGCGGCAATACTCCCTCCGCACCCCGGACGCCCTGAGCGAGCCGATCGTGACCGTAGAGATCGACACTTCCAACGGCGTCATGTTCCCCTTGTACGATCCCGACACTAACCTCATCTACCTGTGCGGGAAGGGAGACTCCGTTATACGGTACTTTGAGGTGAGTGAGATTTGGTCAAACGCTATTTCGAGATAACTTACTCCACCTAGCCCTTACCTAGGTAGCCGGGTAGTTTGTGGAACACCTCAATTATACTACTTGATTTTGAATTGATATATTATCCCGGAAGGGGGTAAATGTACACTCCAAGGCAGACAATGTTTCTTCTACGACTTTTCTAAATTAATAGTTATTCATTTAAGAAATGCCATGTAAAGTTTTCGTTCGAAGATAGACTTAGTGCTTAGCTGGGTGGTGGAACTTCGCCCTTGACCGAGTCCGAGACCGATAAATGAGTTTAACGACCTGTGTTTAGAAATGAATTTATAGTATCTTGTTAACTCTCGTAGCGAACGCACGTGCAATTTTGTGAGTGAATTTATTTTATACCATGGAGGTTTGGAAACACGCAGTTTCAAGTAAAGCTCTCACAACTCTCATCATTGTCCCATTCCCCCCGTTTTGGGATAACATACCAATTCAAGGTCACCTTGTATTATCATTTTTTGTTGTGCCACATGGGTACATCAAAAAATGATATGCAAATAAATAATAGTAGCTATCTTTATTAAAGTAATGATTTATTTTAACTAAAACCAAACGTGTTTCAGGTGACGCCGGAACCTCCATTCGTGCACTACATCAACACTTTCCAAACCCCGGACCCACAGAGAGGTATGTTCATACTAGTTCATTTTAACTTTAATTTTTATTTTATTTTTGCAGGGCATAGTCTCATCCTTGATAAACCTACTATGTGTCTAATGTAATATCAATGTACATGTGGAAACAAATAAATCATTATGAATATGGCGGATCATAACTGATGTAAGTATAATTTTGTCCATTTGGGACTAAATAAAAGAATATTTGATAAAGTGAGTCTGGTTCCCATAGCACAAGCTACACTTAGTTTGGTGCTAGATGGCGCTGTGTGAAATGTCCACACATATTTATTTATTTTATTTATAATACTATAAGTAGTATGTGTTGTGTGCAGGTATCGGCATGATGCCGAAGCGCGGATGTGACGTGGCGACCTGCGAGATCTCCAAGTTCTACCGGCTCAATAACTCCGGCCTCTGTCAGGTCAGTCTCAAGTTCTCAACACATCTTGGATACATTACTATTCAAATTTAGTCCACATACTTAATATAATGATTCAATTTCGGTGAACTCCATCATAAGGCGTTTCCACTAGAGTTGTGTGAGGATAAACGATAAGGAAGTCTTTTTTACGCGATACCAGCACCAATCTTACTAACATATCTCTGGTGGAAACGCACGCTAATCCTGAAGTGAATTAGGAGACCTTTTCCATTTTTCTAGTTTCTTCTACAAACTTCCACTACAGAGCCAACTAGCAATTGACTGCCTCTCAAACGTTTTTGTGCTATCATAGTCAAAATAACCTCTTAATTTTAAAAAGTAAGAATGAATAAGTTCGCAACAATCCATAATTTATGAATTAAAAATATTTAATGTTTGTACAGTTGTCTCGCCAAAATTGAATCGATTGAACTGATATCGAAGATGATTTGCTTATCTTTGTCTCCGCTTGTTTTTTTTTCATTCGTTTTTTTGATGAGATAGTACCAAGGAAGTAGAACGTATTTATGGGTGAAAGTACTTTAGATAGTACTTTACAACTGACATTTTATAGTTCCAAACAAACTTTGTTCCATCATAATTGCATCCTTTTTATCTTTATGTTGAACTTTTTTGCAGCTTTAACCTATCGGTATACCTTCTCCCCAGGTGGTATCAATGACAGTACCTCGCAAGTCGGAGCTGTTCCAAGAGGACCTGTATCCGGACACGCTCTCCGACGAGGCCAGCCTTACTGCGGACGAGTGGGTGGCCGGGGAGGATGCTGAACCTTGCACCATGTCGCTCAAGGTAACCTTAGGGGTGAGGTAATATCGACCTTATCGGGGTAGGAGTAGGGTGTAGAATTGAATGATGGGGTACTAGATATAGGGCTTTGATGAATGGGCTGGGGGGGATGCTGGACTTTGCTCAACGTAACCTTAGGGGGCGAGGTAAGGTCGACCTTATGGGGGTAGGAGTAAGGTGTAGATTCGAATGAGAGGGTACTAGACATAGAGCGTTAAGTTGTCAGCCTTACGGCAGATGTTGGCTACAGAGGACGCGCTTGTGGGGGTAGAGATAGGGTGTACACTTGAATGATAGGATACTAGACATAGGGCTTTTACTTGCCAAATGAATGGACTGGGGCGAATGCTGAACTTTGCTCAATGTAACTTTAGGATTCGAGGTAATTTCAACCTTGTGGGATAAGAGTAGGGTGTAAAATTGAATGACAGGGTATTAGAGATAGGGCTCTAAGTTGCCAGCCTTACGATAAAAGAGTGGTTGGCTGGAGAGGATGCTGAACTTTGTCCCATGTCGGTCAAGGTAACCTTAGGGGGCGAGGTAATGTCGCTTTTGTGGATGTAGGAATAAGGGTGTAAAATTGAATGGAAGAGTAAATAAAAAATGTGTCGAAAATACTGTGGAAAGTAGACAGAAACTATTTGGCTATGTCATGAAGCATGAATTTGAATGGTTTTTGTTGTTTTAATTATTAATAACTTGTAACCAGTCACAGGTAAGTTTGTGGTGCTTTAATTTAAACCCGTGTTTTGATACATTAATTATTTTAATAAAAATATGTATACAATATGTCTATAATATGAGCGACAGAAAAAAGCGGCCCTGATGAAAGGTCTATCTTTCAACCGTTTGTTTATACTCCAAAGTTGACTTGATTTATTTATTTATTTATTTATAATTCACCATCATATAACATAGTACGTTATATTTGGCTTGAAGGATAAGAAGGACAAACTTCAGAAAAGTCGAACCCTTGTTTTACCCACGAAGGTAGTAGTAACTGCGGTAAAGGTGGAGACAACACTCAAATAGCGGTTCTTGCTGAATTCTTATATCGCTGTTTCCTCACTTATCTACGCCACAGATTTTATATACGCGAACTACGTGACAATAGGCATGATGACTACTATTAAAAATTAACAAGTAAATATTACTTTCATAAAGAAGATTAAAAATGAATGCAATAATTGAAAAAATAAGTAAAATCGGTAAATAAATCACGGAGTAATAAGCTTTTAAAGTTTCAATAGGATAAAATATCTCCTGTCACTTTCTCGCGTAACAGATCGCCCCCACAGTTACTATGAAAAATCTACTCGTGACGTCACATACCAAAGAGATTGTATGAAAAGCTACCACAGCTTAGTAATGAGGTACATTGAAGACCTTTCTCTGACGTCACTGGCCGTTTGAGCTATCTCTTTCTATTCTGGTTTTTAAAATGCTTGTAACTTGGTCATTTCTTGAGATATTTAATTTTGTTTTCACAAATGTTTATCTTTTGAGGAATATAATTAATTTATCCAAAAAAAATTTTGTCATCATGCCTATTACAAAATAATGTTCATCGTATGAAAGAGAGGTCAGCGAGTGAAATGGGGATAGTGCAGTCATTAGATATAGATTAGGCTATTAGCCTAATCTATATCGCCTGCTTAAAGCAGGCGATATAGATTACTGCTATAAAAATAATAATTATTTGGTATGTCGTCGTCGTCGTTAACAGCCTGAAGACGTCCACTGCTGAACATAGGTCTCCCCCAGGGAGCGCCACTGAGAGCGGCTGCTCGCCTCCTGCATCCATCGGCTCCCACCAGGTCGTCGGTCCACCTAGTGGGGGGCCGGCCTACGCTGCGTCTTCCAGTTCGTGGTCGCCACTCGACCGAACGACTCGACGATTTGGTATATGTACCGGCAGTAAATAATGCTAATATAAATAAATCAAGCTAAAAAGGGGGATATTCGGCTAGCGTCAACTTCGTAAAGCATCGATTTTGTCCCTCATTTAAGTACTAGTCCTAAGTGTGACAGAGACGACAATCTCCGAAGCCGAAACTAGCCGATTAGCTCTTTTTAACTTGATCTGCATTATTTACCGCCGGTTCCTATATTTCAAGTGTGGGTTCCATGTTTACCTACATCTTAATGGTTTTACAGGGTCTTACTTAAATATGGTAAATCTAGTCAATGTTTTGTCTTTGTTTAGCTCGTGATATTTTACGTTAGCGAGAAGTTGACAGGACGCTTTATTGAGCATTGATTAAATTTAAGTTTCGTTTAAAAGTAACACTGTAATTAAATATATAGACTATAAGCGTTTGTCTGTTGGATGTTTCTGTTGGCTTTCTTTAACTCCTTTTAATTTTGATGTTGTGTGTGGTGTGACTTTTAACCTATCTATAAACTTTAATCTCTGATTTTTGACAGTGTGTTACTAACATTAAAAACAATATTTACGTAGATTTTTCCTTTTTATGTACAAATGTATT
The DNA here is from genome assembly GCA_963580505.1 of Ennomos erosarius. Taxonomy (NCBI): domain Eukaryota; kingdom Metazoa; phylum Arthropoda; class Insecta; order Lepidoptera; family Geometridae; genus Ennomos; species Ennomos erosarius. Next base: position 11,896,394 of record OY756998.1, read on the forward strand.
ATTTTCGGGAAGTTCTGTATATTTTATTATGGATAATGTAGTTTGCAATTTTTACTTTCTGTTATTTCCTTTTTCTGAGTTTTCAATACAGGTAACTCAGTGTAATCTTTGTAGAACATTAAAGTAACTGCCCGATGAATATAAAAGTCTAAACTATTCATTGAGCATTGCCGTGATTTTTTATTTCATTACCTTTTGATTAGACACGTATTTAAGTCCAGTGTTTTACTAGGTTCACTGGCACATCATTTTGAATGATAATCCAGATCTAAACAATATTTCGTTAACTATCTTTTTTTCTCCGTGATTTTTATTTGTTATATTAAGTAACTAAGTAAATAAAAAGTCCCCACCGCAACGAAAACAAGTACAATTCCTAACAAACGATCGGATCAGTTTGTAGTCCCGCCAACCGTTACACCAAAAGACAGATGCTAAGCTAGGGGCCCCCCTAACCAAACTCCAGGAGCGCGCTCTGGTTGTACAGGGCGGGTACGTGTCGGGGCGCGGCACCACCACGCTGCACGTCACCAAGAAGAACGCGCTCGCGCACCCGCGGGACAAGGACGACTCCCCCACTCCCGCGCGGCGCGACTCCCCCGCTCCCACGCCGCCGCCCGCGCTCGCTGCTGCCATTGTAAGTGTTGTAGTAGGCCGGCTCGCCCGGGACAGGACGACTCCCCCACTCCCGCGCGGCGCGACTCCCCCGCTCCCACGCCGCCGCCCGCGCTCGCTGCTGCCATTGTAAGTGTTGTAGTAGGCCGGCTCGCCCGGGACAGGACGACTCCCGCGCGGCGCGACTCCCCCGCTCCCACGCCGCCGCCCGCGCTCGCTGCTGCCATTGTAAGTGTTGTAGTAGGCCGGCTCGCCCGGGACAGGACGACTCCCCCACTCCCGCGCGGCGCGACTCCCCCGCTCCCACGCCCACGCAAGCATTAAGATCCCTATCCTAGAAGGACGTGGTCTTTAATCGAGATTTCATTCATGTAACGATCATTTTGTGAACGAAATGTCTTGAGCACAGATTAAGGACTCTCGCTTCTAAATAATGACTCTAACGACACAAATACCAATCCGCAGGAGAAGCAACTCTCGGACCTAGTGGACGAGATCCGCAAGCTTAAGTCGGTGATAGTGAAGCAAGAGAACCGCATCCGCGCGCTGGAAGCCGCCGCCAAGCCCGCGCCCGCGCCCGCGCCCTCCCCCGCGCCCGCGCCGCCCTCGCCGCGCGTCGCCTCGCCCACCAACCACGAGGACGGCGCCGATGATGGGATGGCACCGGACGAGGTTTGAACTGGAGATATAGTCGGATTCGGGGTACGAGTGGGATTGGGTTTGAACTTCTAAGGCCCCTTTACGAAAACTTCTTAGGCCTTTCGTTCTTTACGAAACACGTAGGTTACGATTTTCAAGGTAATAACCGAATACGTGTTGGCAACTCCAAAAATATAACGCGATTCAATAAAGAAAAGAACTGAAAAGAGCAAACGTTTCTATTGCTGTCTCACGCCCTCTGCACTTAAACAGAATAGTGGAAGAGGGAAAATAATAGTTTCTGGTTTTCGTCAATGACACGCGTTACAGTGTAGTGTGCGAGCACCGATACAAATGTGTGTATGATACCTCGCGGCGATTAGTCGCCGAAACTTGTAAGATAATAGAGTCGTAGTCGTATCGTATTGGAAGAAGGGCCTTACAGTCTAACAATAGTCCGATTGCTCTAACTGGGGATATTTTAAATCCACTAGGATGTACCGACTCGATTAACCAGTGGATTGAATACTCTGGAGTTCACTGTGATCCACAACTGGTCTGGGTGGATTCTGTAACACTAAGGGCCAATTTCACCGTTCATATCACAAAATGAGTTCAATAGAACTAATTCTGAATAAACGGGTTCAAGTGTTAGGTTTGATCTAGATTTACATCATACGGAGTTCACCAGAAACATTTTTATCGCGTTCGTGGAAACCAAGCTTAAAGCCTCAAAAGAAGAATATCACAGAGTACCTTTTTATAAACCGAAGAATACAGTTAATCTTGATGTTACTTATGTTCTATCAATAATAAATCACAATTTAAAAGCAACATTAACTAATTACAGAAAGTCAACGCAAGTAAAAGATTCGGGTTCTGTGTAATTGAAGGAAATGTCATGCTTGTGATGTTTGACGGGGATAATCAGTTCAAAGTTATCAAAACTCTCCAATGTACTCTGTGACTCACACGTGCACATTGGAATGGCTGTCAGTAGTGTTAGTGTCATGTGTCAGAGGTTTGGCATTACAGCTAGGTATATGACGGCCGCTCTGGGCTGCCAGTAAGATGTTTTAAATGTTCTTTTTTTCTCTCTTTATTTATATTATTGTAACATGTTTTGTACTTTGTAGTATAAGGTGTGTTGCGTCCGTGATGCCATGAGGTAGGTTCCGGCTGAAAATCAGTAACTGAGGTTGTTGTTGCAGCCTCAGTTGTATGCTGAGCCGGGACTGTTCCTGGCATCGCGCAATATGGCTTGAGAGTATAGTATATTTATATAAATTTCTTATTATTATGTTCCGTGTTATATTGTTCGTTTTGCGATATTGTGTGTCGGGAATAAAGATCATTTCATTTCAAAACGCGTTCAAATGAGCTAAAGCGGGCATTCACAATTTTCTCGTTTAGGCTCGTACAGGCTCCACTGAGAACAGTAGGTCTGGACGAACACGTGGAATGCTAATGGATCCACTGGGGGGACCGGATAGTACATCCTAATGGAGTTGTTGTGTTACAGGATCCACTTAGACCAATGTTGGATCACAGTGAACTCCTATTTGACACCCCTTAGGGATTTTTGAAAAGCGTTTGCAAGAGGTCTTCAAGGTTTGTTTTAAGCTGAATGTTAAACTCAATAACCACTCGTTCGCGTCGCTTTACAAAAGCTATGAACGATTAAAGATAATACGAAAAGTTGTTATTTAATCTGTAACAGTTTATATCTATTTACAGTAAGCGCCACCTACAGTGATCTATACGAACTATGATATCCAAATAATTTAGATAATTGTATTACAGATAAATATCAGCAATACTATGAAAGATCATTAACAATTTAAGAGAATTAAGCAATAAATTTGACAATAATGATAACGGCCAATTTTGATAGGACATGTCCCAAAACGTGACATAATTCGGCCAAATTTAGATGTATGACGGAAATGTTTTGATATTTTCACGGCATGTATTTATGGCGAGATGATTTTATTTATTTATATGAGTATTGTAAATATTACTTTTAGTGAAAGTGGTAAGATGTTTGTGCCTTATTCATTAAACGACCATTTCGGGTAGATACGGTATTTGTAAGAAAGTATTGAAATTCTAAAAGCCCTGAACGCGATCTCTTAGTGTTGCCAAACCATTGCTTTGATCATGCATTATAAATAGTATGAAGTTTTCGAGATTCACTGCTTTAAATCCATAAAATGGTCACAAACTGATCAAATCATGACTTTTTGCAGACAAAAAAACGTGTTCTCAAGTATTATAAAGTATCAAGATTGTTTTGGGATGCATTGATGAAACTTATACTCAGTTTGTAATATTTTGGAAACTTTCTTTTAAATATAGTCATCAATTTGGTTTACGAACAAGAGGGTACTATTATAATACCACCCTCACTGTTGTGTCGGGGTAGTTAACATTGGTGATGTATATTTTTGCATTTAGCTCACGGTGTAGCAACTTTTGTATTACTAAGTCTCAAAGTGTTTTATAGTCAGACGTATCTACTTTCATTCAAAAACGAATAAGTTCATTCAATCGTTCATTCAATTGCTACAGATTTGGATGAATACTGAATGTTTTTTATAATTTATTGGTAGCTTTTAAAACCAAAGTAGAACTTGGGATGCTAAAGAGTATGTAAAAGCATTTTGAACCACAATTTTTAAATGCGAAGCGATCCTTAATTGCTATAAGTTACTAAAATACATTTGAAGCTCCTAAAAATGGTTCTCTAAAAAGTACTGAAACTTTTCATAAGCACCAATAAATAATCTAAAACTACCTAATTTAATTCTCAGTTTTCAATCCTTATTATAAACCGAACTCCCTTGAACTAAGGGCTAATTTTCTTATGATATTTCTATAAAAAGGTTCTAACTTTTGGCACTATCGCTATCTAGGTGTAAGTGTTTCTAATGTCATCTAATAGTTATTTATTTGTATTTAGTGTGTAATTGTCATGTTTTTCCTTTTTAGCAGGTTACTATGTACCAATATTACATAAAAATAAAATAACAACTATCATAAAATATTAACACTACTGGCTCCAGTAAGCCTGATAAAGCTGATAACGTGCAAGAAAAACTTTTTGCTCAATAAAGATTTTAAAGAAAACTATTAAGAATTAATAATAGAATATTTACAAGAACTGACAGTTACACATTTTCTTTCAGCCTTATTTACACCAATCAAGTACTCGACCAAGTTAATTAGCAATGTAAACGGGCTACGTTTCAGGATTTAAATTAGATGGTCAAGTGGCTTGCCTTGTGTGATTATTTTAGGTGTCAAAGTTGGTGTAAACAGGGCATTTAGGGTAAGAGTAGTTAACTTGGTGCTTTTTGTAATATTTCTAATACCCACATATTATACGCGTACGCTTCTAATATTCACTGGCTCAATGCATTATTATTGATAATTATTGTATTCTATTGTTATTATTAAAATATAACCTCGTTGTTTCCGTATTACTAAACTTTTGAACGGTTATAAATCTATTCTTATGAATTATTTTCAAAATAATGACGTTAGTAAAATTGAAATTTTCAAATATATACCATTTGACTTTAAAATATAATCTTGTAATGTAGGTAAAATGATCGATGTCCATGTAGTACTGTAAAGTTTACAATATTTTGTATGATAACAAGATACATAAAATAATTTAAAAGTTTTAGAAGATATTTTTCATGTGTTAAAAACAACCTGTTTTGGGTTTTTTTTTTGACAACTAGTCAAATCACTAATAAAATTACACATTTCACAGGATTTTGGCTCATTTAGATCGATTCAGTATTTTATTTACGACTGCAATCGCAAAGTATTTAGTTGAATTATTGTTACTTTAGGAATTACTTGAACAACTAAACTGTGTTGAATTCAAGCCACTGGATTGATGTAAACGAGTCATATGGTTATACTGCGTTTCACACGCGGTAAGTATTATAGTTAAAATGAAATAGTATTATTGCTTTCATTAATTATTAAGATGGCGTAATTTAGATGTTTGTTTTTAGGATCATGACAAGGCAATGAATGTATTTTTTGAATAATGTATGAAATGCTTGACTTTTTTTACCTTCGAAGTGTATTTTATGTAAATTTAATTTTTCTTTGTATGTTGAGCTTCATTTTAGGTTTTTCATGAGCTTTTTAACCTGTTTTTATTTTATTTTTACGGCGGAGCGAGTCTTTGCCTTTTTAACATAATTTATGTAAAGCGAGGAGTCGCGTCGTACTTATTGACAATAATGTTAAAGTTTAATATTGACGTTGGATATTTTTAATGGTGTTTATTACCACCGCTTAGACGCTTCCCTAATGAATAATGTTGTTGGATGTCATTTTGTACCGCGAGTTTCGTGTGCAACTGATTTTGGAATGGTCACTATGCATGTTACCAACTTGACCACACAAAAATTAAGTGACTCAATTCAAAATAAAAAATTGTTAGCGTGGTGTAACTGCGCTGGTTTTGTTATCCAAATCAGTTGACATCTAACTCGTACTGAATGTAAATATGCTGTACCCTTTTTGGTTAGAAAATGCGAGAACGCAAAAGCGAAAATAGTAAAAAAACGCACAAGACAATCCTTCAACAAAATAAATTTCTTTGCAACAAACAGCTTACTCTAGTGGGCTAAAGTTACAAGTGATAAACGTAAGGGTACCTCGAGAGTATTAAGAGAGACTGGTAAAATTGGTAGCTATTATATTTCGATACTCCGTATGAGATATATTTTTCATTAATAATGTTCACAGTCAATCTCGCTACGGAAATAATAATGTTGCTGATATTAAAAATGGTATTATTTTTGGAGATTGAGTTTGTGATCTTTGTGCGTCGTAAAATTCTTTGCCTTACGTTAGGCTCCTTACAGACGCCTCCGCTATATGAAAACGTTAAATTCGTCGGTGCTAACATTATAGTGCCAAAACCACGCGTGGAACGATCAAATTGAACTTGTTAATATTGCTCGAAGTCACAACTGCAACTGTCGCTAGCGAGTATTCAAATTGAACAAAATCTAAGTTAAGATTATCTAAAAGTATCGGATACTTGTAGCTTAAATATTATCCTGTTACTCTTGCGGAATGGTGCGTGGCGATAGTTGCTCGGTGTGGCGTCGCCCTAATCTTTGTAGTGCCTTGTTGCGTTTGTGGTTAATACTCAATGTTGCTATTGCGAGTTGAACTGGAATAAAATGTCTATTTTACTATTTTCATTGCTTGTATTATTTTGCCCCACTTTTTTAAAAAAATATCGGGGTTAACAGATTGTTGTTAGGTGATCTCGAGATTCTGGAGATGGTGGGTTACTGGCAGGGCTGTTTTTAACCTCTTGGGAGGCCCTGGGCACAGTTGGATAATGGGGCCCCCGTATTGTCGTAGCCAGGATTTAGTTCAGGGAGAGGGGGACGCTAAAGAAAACTATGTCGTGGTCCACCCAGGTGGACTAAGCAGTTGGACCATGGGCAATACCCGGTTTTTTTATGTTCATGAACGAGCTAGTGGTTTGCCTGATGTTAAGTGACACGATCTCCCATAACAGCTGCAGTGACACTCGGAACACTATAATAGAAAGCTAAATTTTGAATACTAATAAGCTCTTCATAATGTTCGAATACGCCAATACTTAGTTGTTGGCATACAAAAGTTTGAAAAGTGGGCAACGAACGAATAAAAAGTAAAAGATTCCAAAAAGGGGGCAGATCTACAATTTGTATGGGATGGTTTGAATAAGGGACAAATGGCGAACACACCATCAATAGTTTTTAGTTAGATTTACGAGCAACAATACGATACAATAGTATAGCCTCGTTATAAGCTCGTATAATGATGAGTTTTACCATCGTTATTTCAGCAATACTACCTACCTCAAAACCTGTAAAAGTTGGAATATTGTCATTTTACTCGACTTTAGTGACGACTGAACCTCGCGTGTTTCTGTCCTATTAAATCTATCAGTGTTCCAGACGTCATTACTTGCTGAGGAGGCGCAGCCACATATCACTAGAGCTTTGCACTCAGTCGAGTGTTGATACTGTTGATAATAAGACCAAAACGACTTCATTGCATATTTTTTATTCTACACTAAACTTTTCATCAAACTGTTCCTGCGTTATTTTCCGTTTCTTTAGCTTATTGATTAGTTTCACATCTTCTGCCAACTCGTCCAGCTCCTGTTGCGTGACCGCTCTCCGCTTCTTTACCCTCTTGCCGTCTTCTCCGAGCTTCTGCTTTTCTTCTTTCCGCTTCTTTTTACGCTGTTTCCTTTCTTCTTTGTTCTGCTTTGCTTGCTCCCAAGGTTTTGATTGCATCTGTATGGAAAGACAGCTTTATGAGTGGTTTATTTCTCAAGCAGATTCAGGTCCAAATAAGATTGTAAAAATAAATAAATTAAGATCTGTTTAGTTCAGGTATCTGTGAGCGATGAGGGCTGCTCACCTCATCGCTCACAGAACTGACAGCAATGATGATGAAAGGTTCTCAAGTGGTCACCACTGGCCGGAAGATATCGGATGCAAAAGGAATATACCTATTTAAACTGGCGGTCTACATGGGTGGCCCATGTTCTGCAGTGGACATCTTCAAGCTAATAATAATATCAAAAGAATGGTGATCCCAAAATGTAAAACCTACCATTTTCTTCTTCTTCTTGCTAGGCCAGATGCCAGTTTTTTTAAACTCGTCTAGCTTCTGCAGCCGGCTTGCCTCGCGCTGCTTGTCTTTGTACGGAATCGTGTTGAAGTCTATCTCTTCCTTGGGACCGATGAATTGTTCTTTATGTTGCGGCTTGATTTCTGGCATCAGCGGGAGTTTGAGGAGGCCGTAGCTTGTTGCTATGTGCCCTGGAAACCAGTTTAGGCCTTGTTTAGGATTTTATGCAAAAAAGGCAACACCAGTATAATTTTGTTGATATCTCGATAACTACTAAACCGATTTTGATGAAATTTTTAATGCAGATAGTTTATATGCTGCATTAACACATAGGGTCCTTTTTATCCGCAGGTGAAACCGCGAGGCACACCTAGTAACTGTATAATAGTAAAATTTTACCAATGCTTAAGATTCTATCTCGTTTAAGCTCATGGCATTTTGCGTCATCGAGAAAGTGACCGGAAGAAGCTGCTGTGGTACCGCTGGTGGTACGACTAGGGGTACCACGAACTGTTACTGAAAAATATTTATTCACAAAACATTTTCATTACAATAAAGTTACGTAATCTACAAAATTAGTCTTAGACGGGAGCATTGCTAAATTGGAGGTTATTATGTAAGTAAATCTGCCGTAATCACCTGACCACCATAGATAAGGAATAAAGGTTCTCGAGTGGTGACCACGAACCGGAAGACGCAGCGTTGGCCAGACGCACTTAGTGGACCGACGACCTGGTGAAAACCGCGGGGAGGCGATGGGTGCAGGAGGCGAGCAGCCCCTCGAGGTGGCGCTCTCAGGGGGAGGTCTTTGTTCAGCAGTGGACGGCTTCATGCTGTTGACGATGATGATGATGAAGTGTGTCATACCGAGCGGTAGTTCCTTGAACTGCAGCAGTATGTTGCACTCGTGCTTGGTATAGGCGCGCATGTGCGACACGAACGCTCGCTGGCCCTTGTCTAGCACGGCGCGGTCCGTGCGCTGCAGGTTGTGGATTATTGATAGAACCTACGGACGAACATGTTTTTATAAATAAATAACGCCCAACGATCACATACATAGATCCTGGGGGTCTAGCAAAGATCCCTTTCCATTAGCATTAACGCTAAACTATAAATCAAAATGTATCCCTAATTCTTATACTAAATGAGAGCGATAAAGGCCTGCACTGACATCCCGCATGGGGTGTTTCGTGCATTAACCCCCGCCAGCCTATCCCCCTAGCCACAGCCTCGCTGGCACAGCTATTCCACTGAGAGTGATGGAAACATCCACAGATAAGGGAGCCAGGAACTAAGCTCCCATAACACCCAGGCTTGCAAAGCCACTAGTATAAAATTTTACTACAAAAATATGATATTAAATAATCCTCTTTGGATAATCATCATCAATAACAGCCTGAAGACGTCTACTGCTGAACATTGGCCTCTCCAGGGAGCGCCACTTTCAGCGGCTGCTCACCTGCATCCATCGTCTCCCCGCGGCTTTCACCAGACCGTCGGTCCCCTAGTTGGAGGCCAGCCTACGCTGCGTCTTCCGGTTCGTGGTCGCCACTCGAGAATCTTTCTTCCCATCGGTTGTCATCGGATTGGATAGCTAACATACATAAATATAAACAATAGAACGAAAAAAAACGAATGCAATGCGCGAGCGAGATGGAGCATTTAAGTTTACAAGAGCCTTTGATATCAGTTACTAACCTTATCCCTTAACTTGTCAGTAACCTTGATCTGATCCCCGGAGCCCCTCCAGTCTTTGAGTTCAACAAGCTGGTTGGTCCTGATGAAGGGTACATAGGAGTCCTCGGTGGGCAGCAGCGGCAGCAGCGAGCGGCCGGGCGCTCCGGCGCGGGCCGCGCGTCCCACGCGGTGCACCAGCGCGGCGGGGCTCGCCGGCGGCTCCCATTGGAGCACCCACTCCACTTCCGGGATGTCTAGACCTCTGCGGTGCAGACACACTGCTTTTGTAGGCATGGTTATAAAGTGTACACGCACTAACATTATTTTAACAACATACACACACCAACACTATTCTTTTCATTCTTTTGGGTAAGTAATAAATCACCAAAATACAAAATATCGTTTATACACTTGAAATATCAACACTTGATCGAACGACATTTTGCCGACACCGCAGCCATAACAATACAAGAATACCATTCACAAGATATACAAGACAAGTGAATACTCCTCAAATGACATAACATACAAAAGGCATATAATACACTGCACATACTAATATTGTGATCGAATCTCAGAATCAATACACAATATTAGACTATTATTAAAATACCAAAATAAAATACATGTTGAAGAGCAGCACAAGTGACTTCTTGCGCCCGACGGGGTCCATATGAACCTAGACTTAATTTTATATTCCACCTATTGTACACTATGGAAGCAATAAAAATTTGAATCTGAATCAACAAGTTTCCTTCCCCACTGTAGCATGTGTATTGATTGTTATGCAACATCTTAACCTAAACTTAAGGTCCTTACTTGATGTCCCTGTAGAAATATGCGAATTTTTGATTCACAGTACCATCACCAATAAAATACTAGCTGCTGATGTTTTCATAGAAACTAAAAATACTCAACACTCACCTAGCCAACAGGTCCGTGCTCAACAAAATAGTATTCTCAGCCTCTCTGAACTTGTCCAAAACTTTACTGCGCTTTTGTTTCATCTTGCCATGTATCGCATACACCTTTATATCAGGGAGAAACACTGGCAACACATCGGCCCAGTAATCCACACAGGCGCAAGTCGGCAGGAAGAAAAGTCCTTTGACCATTTTCCTGTTTCGTATAAAATTCAGCAACACCAGAAACTTGTCTTGCGGTTCCACAATTATAAAGAAATTTTGTAATAAAACTGGAGTGCTGATAGTAGATTTCTCTTTAACACTGACTACAACAGGATTCCTCAACCCAGCACGGACTAAATCTTGCAGCTCTTTAGTTTGAGTTGCGGAGAACAGGCCGGTACGACGTTGTCGCGGCAGGTACTGGAGGATAGTGGTGAGGGTTGCTGTGAAACCAAGGTCAAGGAGACGGTCTGCTTCATCAAGGACTAATATTTCCTGGAAACAATAATTGAATTGAATTCATTATTAGTTTCGCATCCAAATTCTTGAGTTACAAATGCAAGCCAAACCCATGTTGAATTGCTTTACAGTACATACTTCTAAAATAATGTATTTCAAATTGGTGAATAAGTAAGAAGTAAGATGAAATTCTAGCCTCAAGACTTTCATAGTTATAATAAACACCAATCTCACCAGTTCCTTACACTTCCCAGCTAAGTTCAGCTGTTTTCTCTCAGCCAGCAAGTCACCAAACCGTCCCGGAGTACACACCACTATGTGGGCTCCTTTCTGCAATGTTGGCACATCAAGCTCCACAGCTCTGCCACCTACCAGCAGGGCCAACGTTATATCACTAAGCTCGGGTTCTTTAAGAAATACTTCTATAACCTATGGAGAATAAGTGAGTATTATTTTGTCAGATTTATTATGACACACATCATGCAATTTAATAAAATGATCATGTTTGGATAGGCCATATAATTATGGGTTTTTTTACCAAGATATCGGTTTTAGGAGCCCAAAGTATAGAAAAAGGCAGTCATTATCATCATCATCAGCCCGTAGATGTCCATTGCTGAACATAGGCCTCCCCCAGAGAGCGCCACTTTGAGCGGCTGCACGCCTCCTGCATCCATCGGCTCCCTGCGGTTTTCACCAGGTCGTCGGTCCACGTAGTGGGGGGGTCTGCCTACGCTGCGACTTCCGGTTTGACAAAGATAGTGTTTTATTGCAAATAGGCTATTCTTAGCACTTTGACAAGTAAAATTAAATTAAATTATCATAATTACTGAGCCGATAAAATCACAAATTGCACAATGTCAATTATTATTACTATATAATGGCAAGCCTATTAAAGATTGTTTTATGTTTTCACATTATTCAAAAAAATGAGGTTACCTTAAAAATCTGAGTAGCCAGCTCTCTTGTGGGGGATATGACAACTGCATACACAAAATCCTTCCTCAGTGGAGTATCATTTTGTTTCTTCATAAGCATTTCCAGCAGAGGCACCACAAATGCAAGTGTTTTACCCGACCCCGTCACTGCCTCGGCGACCACATCCTTACACGATAGAATTAACGGAATTACGGCGGCTTGGATGGGGGTCATAACTTTGAATCCTTGTTTACTGATGCAGTTCAATACAGGCTTCGATAAAGAAGGGCTAACTTTAGCCCAATCTTTAATAACCATTGTTAAATATTAAAAATACATAAGCAATACTAAAAAATAAATCAACAAAACAAAACAAGAACATGTGGTTTTGACATAAGGATAATTTGACGTTTTTTTTTTATTTTGGCTCCACACATAATGTATTTAGCCAGTGTCAAGTATCATCATGTTAATAGAATATTTCACGTAAAGTCAAGTCTTAGTCATAGTCCAGTCTAAGTCAGGTAGTCATATTCATGTCTAAGTCATGCTCCAGTAAAGTGGTGGCAACTTTACTAGAAGCTTCTATGGAATTTTGGAAGCAACACGGTAAATCACGTTTCACTATATTATATCACTTGCCCACACTTGATTGAATTAATAAAATTTACTGATGTCTCAAGAATGACGACTCGTTTAGAGAGTAAGCTATTTATGACTGGAAATACGTATGTGTGTGAGTAAAATATCGAATTCAATCTCATCCATTCTTTTCTTAGGCTTCTAGGTTCAAAGTTCTCAATACTGTGAAAGAAATCACTCCTGGGACTGGGAGTTACTTGCGGGCGGACGCAACTCCCAGTCCCGGCGCTCGCTTGAGTTCACCGAGTTGGAACTGGGAACTGGGAACGACTGAACGAAAACAGTCCGTGGAGGCGAACGAGTTCCTTTCGTTCACCACAACGGAGCAGCACCCCGATTTCGATAAAATCACTTGACGCTACGCTCACGTTTTCCTTTGGATGAGCTAAACTAACGTTAACCGCAAAATTGGAATTACGGATGAGCCAAGATTGCGAAAAAGTCCGCGTCAACCGCGACATAGACAAAAGCAACTATGATTGGTTCATATTACTCCAAGAATCCATACTATTGGTTGCAGAGATCTTTGACACCGCCGCTACGCCTTCTTATTGGTGCTAATTTACGTCTGCCGCTAAACTATATTTCAAGATGGCGGATCAGCGTTTTGCCGCTAACGTTATCCGGAAGTGACTTATTATATCTTTATTGGAATCACGGACGTGAATTGGTCATCCTTTTTTCTGTCAAAACGACGCCGAAAGTACGCTGACCAAAAGTTCCTCCATAGCAGCTTTATTATATATTTACTACCAGATAAATTTTAATGTTTTCAATATAAAGCATCCATGGCACGACATCTAACATCTAATTAGTACTACTATAAACATAAATAATAATTTGAAATAACTAAATGAAAATTACAATTTTTTTGATTTTCCAAGCTCGTATGTTCAAACAAATTAAACGTTTCTAATTTATAATGGTTCGTAAGATCGATGGTAAGGTATTTTAAAGGTTCAATTGAATTATTTGTTATTTTCAAGGTTTTTGAGCTATACATGTTATTCTGAGGTTGGTCTGTGGTGGGCCTAGATAAACTGTCGACTTTTTTCATGTTCTTCATCTGTGATTGCCAGTTCAAATAATACAATATTTGAAATATAAATGCATTATTGTTTAAACCATCAACATAGAATTATATGGACGGCGGCCATTCACAAAATGCCTGTCCATTTTCTGTTGGTGTGAGTATTTAAATATGCATTAGTATGCGTGAGTAGGGAAGTGACCCCTATTACACAATAAGATCGGTAAGATCCGAAATGAGGAGATCCGCAGAAGAACTAAAGTGACCGATGTAGCTCTTAGGATTAACAAGTTGAAAAGGCAATGGGCAGGCCACGTCGCTCGTAGAACTGACAACCGATGGGGAAGGAAGACGCAGCGTAGGCCGCCCCCCTCCCCTAGGTGTACCGTCGACCTGGTGAAAGCCGCGGGGAGCCGATGGATGCAGGAGGCGAGCAGCCGCTCTAAGTGGCGCTCCCTGGGGGAGGCCTATGATCAGCAGTGGACGTCTTCAGGCTATTCAAATAACATTGTTCCATAATAGTTAGTTTTTATTTTACATTCGCCTTTTCTTATTCTATTCATTAAAATGATGGTTAAATTTGTAAAAAGTGTTTCGTACCATTATCTATAAAACGAGCAAAAAATCACGTTTGTTGTATTGAAGCCCCCTATATTTTATTTTAGGGAAAAATATAGGGGAAAAGGATGAATGGATGGGATGGCTGCGCCTGTCTCCCTTCACCGTTCCATCTATTCATCCTTTTCCCCTATATTTTTCACTTTTGCTTCTCTCTTACCCATAAAGGGTAAGGGCATAAAACTAATAAACCCGTACGAAACCGGGGCGGGTCAGCTAGTTTATTATAAATTTCATAACTCATATTGAAGCCAGACGACACTGGCCTTCCTACTGTACTTTATAAAAGTAGTTTAGGTGCCTATTTTTAAATTGCCAGATTTGCACCTACTTTTTCATTCTGTTTGCACTTTGATCTAAATCCATTCAGCCACTTTTAGGAAAAGAGATCTTCTACTTTTTAATCTCCCCAAAACCAAAGTAATGTTGTGCAAATGTTTGAAGAATTACGAATATCGACAAAATGTAATGGACAGTGTAGGTCACATCACTATTCGAGAGGTATAAAATCGCCCATCCCAAAAATATCAATTAAAGCATTAAATCTTTTAGTAATTGCAATCGCATGGTAATTATACGATGGAAAAAATGTATATTCTTAATGTGAAATGCATATTTACTTCGAAACTTCGATGTTTAACATAAAAATAGCCAGTAAACTTTAACGTATAAAATGATGATTCTGGTTTTCTTCGACTCCTCGGGTTACTCTTGATGCACAAAACACAGCAAAACACGACACAATTTCACTATTGACACAATATTTAGCCCTAATAACAATATAATCACTATATTTTCAAGTTTTATGCTCTCGCATTTAATTTCTTGACACACCAAACTGTCAAGACATGACACGCGGTGGTAGGTAAGGCGAGGTTGCCGTTCCTACAGTCGCTTTCTCGCATACTCTATGCGACGATTCGTGTATTAGACAGAGATACACGATAGCATGTTTACACGAAGGATGCGGAGCGGCAACGCCGCATTGGCAGATTTTGGCTCTCTCCATAGACCTCCATGGTTTAAACCGTTCTTCATAATGATGGTGACAAAATACACGAGTTTTATGACTATTTGCGATTGATTTATATTCTATAAAATATTTATTTTTTATTCTGGCGATATTATAAATGAAGTCTTCCTTTTGTCTATGCTGTGTCTGACGCCGAACGAAAGAAGGTTCGTGATCGCAAATCCTCGCTTAGTCGTCGCTGAGTGGGAGGAAAACTCCGCCAAAATCACGCCGAAATTGTTTTCACCACAGAGTAGTGAAATATTAATGTGGTTTTTCACCTACAAATTTGATAGAGTTGTGCCACTGACAGATAATTCAGGAAGAAAAATTATAGAAATCCCACAGAATTCCCCCTATTACATAGGTCAGTCTTTGAGAAATCCGTGCAAATTCTAAAAAATTATTCTCAATACCTTCCTTTTTGTAATTTTCTACTTTCTTCGGTTATTATTTATAGTTAGACATAGCCCCGCTTCGATTTGGCTCTATCCCATATAAATTAAGCAAAGCGTGCGTCGTTTGTTTATAATGACGGGCCCGATAGCTCAGTTGGTAGTATCCCTGCCTTCTGAACTGAGGGCTGTGGGTTCGATTCCTACCCAGGGCAAACATTTGTGTGATGAACATAGATGTTTGTTCTGCGTCTGGGTGTTATATTGTATTCTATGTATGTATTTACAAATAAAAAAGTATATAAGTATTATATCAGTTATCTGGTTCCCATAGTACAAGCTATGCTTAGTTTGGGGCTAGATGGCGCTGTGTGAAGTGTCCACACATATTTATTTATTTATTTTATTTTTTATTTATTGTATTTGTTTTTTCTCTCTAATCTATCTAATAGTTGCCTATGGCCTTAACTGTTCTTAGTCTATGACCTAATTCTATCAAAATGTGTGATCGTTTTTGGCAAATTTCTGCCATCTTGGCAGATTTGATTCTCAAATTTAGACTGTGCCCCCGTGAGGTCACTGTTACAAATAGGACCATTCCATCTCTTCGTAGAAGCCGTAGAAATCAGCTTAGGGAATACCTAGGAAATGGGCTGCAGAATTCTTCTCGGTTGTCATCATTATAATCTATTGCGATACCGATAACCAATACGCCTGGGAAGCAAGCGTGATCATAGCAAATCCCCCACCCCTCATGATAAGCACAGGATGGAGGAGGCATGTTGCCGCTCAAAGTAGCGTTCTGTGGGGAGGCCTTTGTTTAGCAGTGGGTGTCATATGTCATCAGGCTATTGATGATGATGATGATGATGATGATGGTATTTCCCGCGACTGATGAACTTAGTTCACAATAATTTAGAGCCATTGCCTGTACCTATATTATAAAAAAGTTACTTAATGTGTCAATGTCTATAATGTAACATTCACATCAAATCTTTTTCTTTACTTTTTTTTCGTTTATAGGCTCAGACATTTTTGTCTTTTTAGCATTGAGTGTCATCATCATATTCAAATGAAATTTGTTCAACTACAGCCTGAAATACTTATTGTCCGTAATATTTTTCAATTATATTTATATGCAATAGGTATTGATCAATAAGCCTATTCCTTCAAATGTTTTTGTAATAATACTGTTAAGGATTTTACCTATAGGTGTCCTTATTTAAACATAAAATAGTTTATAACTTGAATAGTATAAAATTATTGTCACTTTGCTACACTTATCAAACTACTCGCAATAGCTTTGCAATTTTTTTAAATTACTATTAATGGAGCACAATGTGTGTTTTAAGACTTTTACGGAAGGTCGCTAGACTGAGACAGATAGTTTAGTATTGTTGAAAACTAAACGATTACAACTAACAAAAAAAAATCAGCCAAAAGCAAGTCGGATTCACCTACGAGGGGTTCCGTACTATTAAACCCCTCTGTAAAAACGAGCAAAAAAAAACACGTTTGTTGTATGGGCACCCTCTTTACTATTGATTTAATTCTGTTTTTTAGTACCTGTTAGTTGTTATAGCATCAATAGAAATACATCATCTGTGAAAATTTTGTTAAAACAAAACATCTACGCATTTTTAATATCTTTTAATATTTTACGTTTAGCTAGACAATCTGTAGAATAACACTCTTAGGTTTCCTAGGTAACCAATCCACAGATGTCAATAGAACTGGTTGGAGGATATGACTTCCTTACATCCACTCCTCTTTTAAGAGCTTAGACCAAGGGCCTCGCTAAGCTTTTCTAGCCTAGGTCCATATAATGGCTTTGTTAAAAGATCAGCCAGTTGAGCCTCAGATGGAACTTGCTGAACCTGAAGCATGCCAGTTGACACACACTCTCTCACATAGAAGTTTCATCGATGTGTGTGTTTTGTGCGGGCATGTTGTTCGTATGGAGGATTGTATGCCAGTTTGATTGCTGATTCATTGTCGATGAAAAGAACCGGAGGCTTTTCAGTATTTGTTATTTCCTCTAGCATCTTCTCTAGCCACACAATCTCCCGAGTAGTTTCGGAAGCAGCTACCAGTTCTGCCTCTGTTGAAGATAGCGCAATAGTTTTCTGTTTTTGACTGCGCCAGCTGATTGGTCCATAATATATGCATAATATTCCAGTAGTGGAGTGTGACACTGCGAAATCTGCATCACTATAACAAATCAATTTGTTTGTCATATTAGCATTACTGAATACCAATCCCCTGTTCATTGTTCCTCTTAGGTATCTATGAATTCGTTTTACTGCCATAATGTCAGTTTTAGATGGGTTATCCAAGTTTCTGTAGTTGATTCTGGTGTTTCAGTGTAATAAAATCGGTTCGTAAATCTAACGTCTTTGGCAACAATGATCTTTTGTTTTGTAGGTGACCAAATCCTGTAAGCTTTTGAGGTATCAGAATAGCCAACGAACATCCCAGGAATAGCCTTTGCTTGAAATTTGTTTTGTTTCTTATCTTTCAGCAAGATAAAGACTTTAATTCTAAATTTACGTAAGTGGAATACGCACGGCTTTTTTAAAATCCATTTTTCATATGGTGTGGTTATGGTGCCAAAATGTGCAGATATTGTTTTGTTAACACTGCGATTGGAAAGGTAGTTTGCAGTTTGTATAGCTTCTCCCCATTAATTTTGAGGTGCTTTAGATTCCAGCATCATGCTTCTTGCCTTTTCCAACAAAGTTCTATTCTTCCTTTCTGCAACACCATTTTGGTGTGGTGTGTGTGGCACTGTAAGCCGTCGAGTAATTCCATTATTTTTAAGAAAGTTGTCAAATTCTTTGTTGCAATATTCTAATCCATTATCTGACTGGAGGCAGATTATTTTGGTACCTGTAAAATTTTCCATTTCTGCTTTGTATGCTTTGAAGTTTTCTAATACATCACTTTTATTTTTCATGCAATACACACGGCTATATCTGGTGTAGTCATCAGTAAAAGTCACAAAGTATTTATTGCCATGATGTGTTTGTGACCTCATTGGACCACAGACGTCGCTGTGTACTATTTCAAGTCGTTTTGTGGTACGTGGTGCAGTATTGGGTTTACTAGGTACTCGTGTGATTTTCGCTTGAATGCATATCTCACAATCACCAAGATTTTCATCCATGTTGAAGTCTAAGCCAGTAACAATTTGATTTTTCAAAGCAAGTTTCATGTAAGCTTCATTCATATGACCCAAACATTTATGCCATTTTTGGATTTTACTTTCTTCCGCCGAGTTACACTTTTCTGTGCTTTGTTTTACAAAGGCAGGATTAACATAATATAAACCATCTTTTGATTTTGGTGCATCTAGAATTATGCCTAAATCAGGATGTTTTACTGTGGCCTTTTTGTTTGTGAATAGCACAGTGCATCCAGATTCTGTAGCTTTTCCAACTGATAGTAAATTTGAGCAGAGGCTAGGCACGAAAAGGGTATCTTTTAAAGTAACTTCACCAGTTTTACCTCTGTCATTTGCATTCACTGTTATTGTAACTTGTCCTTTGCCTTTGATTTCCGCTGTAGCATCTTTGGATGCTAGCTTCAATGAGTGTGAGTCTGACTTTTCTATATTTCTAAAATGCTTTTTGTTATGGGACATGTGTGATGTACAGCCACTATCAATGATCCATTGGTTTTCATTATTATGTGAATCATTGGAACGAGAATGCAGGCAAGCCGCATATGAAGTTCTGGGTGCTGTTGGTTGTACTTCTTTTGTTTCATTGTTCTTTTTGTATTCAAGTTTTCTACACTCTTGAATATTGTGTCCCTTTTTCTTGCAAAATTTGCATACTTTTACAAAATATGATTCTTCTTCTTTTTCTTCTTTTATATTTTGGTTTTGAAAACCACAACTTTGTCTTGCTTCAGCTTCTTCTAAAATTTTGATTTTCAGCTCATCAGGTTTTGGCAATGTGTCTCTAGATTCTATTGCAACCCGGAAGTTTTCATACTCGGTGGGTAGACTGTAGAGCATCATTACGGCCAATAAATCATCATGAATATTGATGTCTAAGTCCTGCAATTTGTCTACTATATCCATGAAATTGTTAAGGTAGTCTCTGATATTACCGTTTTTCATTTTGGAGAGTATAAGCTGCTTAAGTAGGCTCGCTTTGCGTGCGGGTCCTTTGCTTTGGTAGATGTCATTTAATTTTTTCCAAATGTCATATGCTCTGGTACAATTTTTTATTTGTTTTAGTTCCGAAGGTGATATGAGGAGTACTAGCTCCGATTGGGCCAGAAGATCTTTCTCTTTGGGCTCTTCATCCAAGGAATCGTATTCTTTTTCGACGTATGACTATAATTTATTTTTGATGAGTATGGCCCTTGCTTGAATTTTCCATGTGTCGAAATTTTCTTTATTGAGCAACTCAATCTTTGTGTGTGAGCTTGAGGCCATTTTTCTGTTTGTTATTAGTTTATTTTACACTCTGCTACCATGTTAAAACAAAACATCTACGCATTTTTAATATCTTTTAATATTTTACGTTTAGCTAGACAATCTGTAGAGTAACACTCTTAGGTTTCCTAGGTAACCGATCCACAGATGTCAATAGAACTGGTTGGAGGATATGACTTCCTTACAAATTTCAACTGTCTAACTATCACTGTTTTTGAGATATAGCCTGCACACGGGCAGACAGAGACAGACATATAGACAGACGGACAGTGGAGCCTTATTAATAGGGTCAGTTTGACCCTTTGGGTACGGAACCCTAAAAAGAACATACTCCACAAATTTTTTGCCTATTTAATTTATAGCAGAATCTGAGATTTACAGATGGTCACACTAAACTTCTGGAAAAATCTTCACTTCCGTTTGAATATCGTCAGGTTAGCGTGAGTTTAGCGTTGATCCGCCATTATGGATCCTTCGTGATCGCAAATCACTCATATTGACAGACTTGACCGTCAGACGCGATCTGCCCACAGAATACTATTACTCCTAGCGGAGAAGAATGGCATCTTCATACAAAAAAAGTGGTTATAAAATTCAGTACTAGCGCCTTTAGTGGGACCCTTTGGATTCTTAAAAAAGGCGGAAAATTCAAATATTTTATTCTTATAGATTTGAATTGATAAAAGGGGCGGCTCTACAATTAATTACTATTGACATTAATTTATTAATAATTAATTAAATAGTAATTAATTGTAGAGCAGCCCCATTGTATTATCAGATAAACTATCTTATAATAGGGACAAAACTACATCAATTTGCAAAAATAAAAGCATAGGATTTTATAATTTTTATATTTATTGCATACATGACATTGTGAATAATAAACCGAGAGCGATTTTATTTAAAAAACATAATACAATAATACAAAATACATAATACAAAACTTTGCCCAGGATAGCATTCTGCAAAACATAATTAACATGTTTAATTCCAAATCCACAATGAACTCAATAATAAGTACATAACCTCAAATTATATTGTATGAGTTTTGTGTAATTTACCCTTGAACAGACTCGGCTTTTTCACTGATGATGCATTGCATTTAGCACATTTACGGCTATTGTCCTTCATTGTTTTTAACACGACATCACAATACACAAACACAAAAAGAGTCTCTAGGCTAAATAAAGAAGCACTGAAAATTCACGAAGAGAAAACAACACGAGATCGGTGGCAATTATAACCTCAAAATCATTTTGTTGCCATATCTAAAATAAAATAAAAAATATTTTTGTTATACTGGGATCCCTATAGCATGCCCACCTACTATTACCATCCAATGTATGACGAGTTGAATGGGCCTGGGTCTGCCGCAGCGCCGAAAACCCGTCTGTGATATGGACAATGGGGGGCAATGGGGGGGCAGGCAGTTCCTAGGGATGACTCGTTCCGGAGTTTCAGTCTTTACCAATGTACTCTGTGTTCCGCAGTTACACAAGCACAAGTCTATACTATAATGCTCCCTCTGCCTCTGGTTACTCTGCAGAGTAGACAAAAATAAAAATCAAAAATATCAAAATCAATATACGTAGTAAATTATATACTCTTTGATCAATATGGCGCATGTTGATATGGCAACTTGACAGCTGTATTTTTGATTTTTGTACCCGTACGAAAATTGTTGTTTATTTCTCATCTCCAGACAAATAACACATTTTAAATATGACTCGGTCGTTCGGTAACAATGAGAAACGTTTTTCAATCGACGACGCATTCGAGGAAGAAACTGACGAGGCTATAAAAGTGTACGGCGCAACGGGTAATAGATCACCTTTACAGAATAAATTCAAGAATGGGGGCGACTATTTACCGAGGTAAATTTTACGTTTACTCTTGTCTCTCAGGTGTGGGCTTCCCCAAATTAGAGAGATTTGCAACCTAACCCTTATGCTCGCAGGCGACTGATAAAACACTCATTGTCTTAAAACCCCTGAGTCCTGTGTTCTTGACCTTTCCTGAGTCACATTTCCTTAGTGGGGCAAAGGCGGTTGAACCTGTCCGCCCAAGATACTCCTATGAACCATGTTTTCTATCTAATTGGCCGCTAATATTTGTTAATTAATGTAGACCAGTAACCTACTCCCTGATACTGTACACTGGTAATCAAGTGTGAATATTAATGGTAGCTTTATAAGTACATACATTTGTATTCATGAAATCGATCTTTGTATCCTGCCTTGCTGCATGATTTATTGCATATTAATTATCATCCATACTAAATTTACTACTTACAAAATGGTTCCAGAAAGCAGAAAGTGCTTGGATTTTAAACTTTCACTTGTGACAAATGTGAAATACTGGAACAATGTCATAATCACCATGAAATTGTTAATAAGCTATAGACAAAATATAACTTGCATAGCACTTGTGTGTATTGATTGTTAATTTTATTTATATTTTTATTGATTATTACCCTATTATTACTGAAACCACTGTATGTAGAACATGAATGATTCCGATTTCAAAAACATTACTCAAACAACTTCAAATTATTTTTACAGCAAAACATACAAATGCACTGAAGACACAACATCACGGGATTCCGACTCACTCATACATGAATACGTAGAAGCCACACAATCAATGTACTGCTGGAACCATCCTAAAGTCAAAGAAAATTGGAAAACAGTATGTGCTGCTGTGGTACTTTTAGTGGTTGGCATTGGACTAATCGGCATGGGCGCATTTGCCGTTGCTGAGCCCGAGAACGGACTTCAAGGTGCAGTCTTCTTTGTTGCTGGTATGATCTGCTTCGTACCCGGTGCATACCATGTAGTTTACATCTGGCTTGCAGCAAGAGGCCAGAGGGGATATGACTTTTACCATCTCCCATTATTCACTTGATTTATTTTATCTTAAACTTGTAATGTTAAGCGAGTTGTAAAATGAATTGAATGTGAATGTGTATTAAAGAAAGATGGCCCATTTAGATGCTTGAAATATGTTTTGCTTATTCAGATGTAAAATTAATGATTGTGATTTTTTTTAAATTAAGCATCACAAACATAATAAGTATCAATGGTATGGTAAAATAATAATTATTGTAATGTCATGTGATCATCTCTAAAATAAGAACCTTCTTATTTAGGGATGGTGAATCATTTTAGTCTCGAATGAGTTAGTCATTCATTATTCATTATAGTATTGCCTGCGATGCATAGTCAATATTATATGGCCATCTTTCCATCTGAGTGACACAATAGATGTCTGGAGATGATGAATACATGAAAAATGCTCTCTATTTACAAAGGAAAAAAAAATACTAAGTCTAAAATTTTAAATCAAAGTTAATGAAACTCTAACTTGGATAATATGTAATGTTTGGCTTATTGAACAGCGATATTATTTAGGTTTTAATATTTCTCGCTCCTGTTGATAATAAAAATATTTATTAAATCGTGGGCTGCCTGTAATGCAACTTGTGACACAATACATATTATTGTTGCTATGAACAGACATATTAACAACTGCTTAACCACAAACCCAGTCAGTAGAACAGTAAACATTATTTAACTATAAGAATGAGGAAATTATTTATTTTCAGGTTGTGGTTTCATAATAATGTGTATTGAGTCACTCACAGCCTTGATGATTCCTGCTGTACCTATGCTATTTAAAAACCATCTATGTATTTAAAAAGAAGAATCTGTCCAATTCCAACTATTTACTATTCCTGAAGAATAAAATCTGTAAATAACAATGTATTTATGTACCTAGTTTAGGACTATATTTTAATAAATGTTACTTCTTACTACTAAAAATATTTGAAAAATACAAAAATATGTTAGGTACTCTTTCTATATTTTAAATTGAATTTGCCTCTTGGAACCAAATGGCTTTATATATTGGCTTTTTAGACAGGAATATCCCTTGGAGTTGTTCTCTAAAAGTGATTACTAAAAACATACTAACCACTGATAAATTATATCATCTCATTAATTTCTGAAAGAACACAAGTTTTATAATATGTATCGTTAGAATTGATTGAACAAATGGTGTTGAAAATAATGCATAATATAATAATAGAATATTATTTTATTTCTCTATATTTAAAAGGCTGAGAAAACAATTTTATGTTATTGAAATGTTTGTATAACAAAACAAAATAAACACAAGTAATTTATTAAAAACAATTAAAAAAATACTGTAAGTATTGTAAAGAACACATTATGCCCTGTGGCAAACTATACTCTGCCAGTTTGGTTCCATGAGATTTGATAATGTTAATATATTAATAGACTATGAAAGTGCCTAGTTGCATAGGGTTAGACAAGAGAAAGTATATTCATTATCATTCACAAGAAAACATCAGTATAATAATGCACATTGTCCATTTGTATGAAATTAATTAAATAACAATTGAAAATTGTGCTTGATAACATGGTCAGTGGCATAATAGGCATGATGACTAAAAATTTTTTTTGGATACATTAATAATATTCATCAAAAGATAAACATTTGTAAAAAAAAATTATATCTCAAAAGATGACCAAATTACAAGCATTTTAAAAACCGGAATGAGAGATAGCTCAAACAGCCAGTGATGTCAGAGGAAGGTCGTTCATAGTACCTCACACATGACCTCATTACTAAGCTGTGGTAGCTTTTCATACAATATCTTTGGCATGTGACATCATGAGTGGATTTTCATAGTAACTGTCGGGGCACTCTGTTTCGCGAGAAAGGGACAGGAGATGACTCCTGTAGAAACTTTAAAAGCTTATTACTCCATGATTTATTACCCGATTTTACTTATTTTTTCAATTATTGCATTCATTTTTAATCTTTTTTATGAAAGTAATATTTACTTGTTCATTTTGAATAGTATCCATCATGCCTGTTATAATGAATGTTTTCTTTAATATTGATCTCATATAAAAATATGTTTTATTAAATCATCGAAATGTAAACAAACTACAACAATTCAAACCATACTCAATCCTGGAACACAGTGGGCTGCAGTAGCTGTGCCGCAGGGGCAGCAGCAGCACCAGTCTGCAGCTACCTGTAGCCATGGAGCTGTTCTGCTCAATATGACATGGACACACTATCTATTATTGAGTTGGTTTGGTGTTACATTCTCTAAATAAAATTAATTAAGCATTAATCTACATATATTGGGCAATAGCACTTTTCCAAACTTCAAAAAAAATCTACATCAATAAAAGCTAATAATAAGGATCTATGATTACATGCATACATCCTGACCCTAACTAAGATGCAGGTCCCAGAACACCCAGAAGACACAGAACTAGCATGAATTATAGCCCATACTCTTATGTATATGAGCCACATGCTCAACCGCTACACCACAGAAACTTCATCTGACAGACTGCATCTGCTATAGATTTTTAAGCGTAATCAATGCAGAATATACCACCTGTTTCATGTCAGAACTAAAATAGTAGGTATGTGTGACTGTTATTATTATTTAATTTTGGTGTTAATTGTTTTACCACAAACTTAACTTTATGGAATCATATTTTCTGTAACCAATTCTTATCTTCAAGGATGGTTTATTATGCAGATTGAACTAATAGCACAATAAAGCATCAATAATCGTAAACTGAACATTTTTGTATAGATATAGATTATCTTGAAAAAAATTATTTCATCATTATTTGCACACATACCTAAACATATTTAGCCAGGACACTAACCCCTGTATTCTAAAACATTTCACCATAAATCCTTCACACGACTTCCACTTAACTTTGAGGGAAATTCAAAGTACATCGCGACGTACCTTGAGTTGAGTTGTTTCGCTTCTCTCGTTTAAGAAAAATTGACGCAGAAATGTCAAGTTGAATATATATTGTTAATTAAAAATACCAACACACACAAAAATGAGGTTAAGTCGAGATTGAGTTGAGTGGAGTAAACTCGTGGTAACAACTTAGAATATGGGGGTAAGTCTGCCTGCTATTCATCCTCAATTTCTTATCACTTGGATATAAGCACCCTATCTTTGTTTTGTGCTTCCTTCCATTATGGTATTTGAGTCTGTAATAAAATACTTAGGACTGAATATGTGATGATGATAATGATAAATATCTTTTAATTTGTTTTAATTAGGTTGTATTTGAGTTGTGTTATATATCAGTTTCCTACTGCTACTTTATTGTGGTAAAATGGGACTTTTATGTTTAGACTTCTGGTTACTATATCAATCAACTATTTTTATTTTAAATGATGCAATAATAATGAAATTAATGGATTTTGTACTCTATATAGCCAAATAATTTACATATACTTACAATTTATATTCTCATCTGTAAATGTTTTCTGTAAGTACTCTTAAATTAAAAAATAATTTGATTGTTTGTTAAATAAATTTTGTATGTGAAGTGCCGATGTGACTGATTTATTTTTACATATCAGTTATATTTTAAGCTTAGCAAGTTTCGTGTTTTCAAGTTTTCTTAGCTAAATGTTCCTCTGTGTGCTGTCCCAATTCTGTGAAAAGAACTTGTAAATACTTAATAAATGAAGTTAGTCCATCTAACGATTTTTATTTGACTCAATGCTAGATATAATAATTATGATTATTGCTGATAAACAATTTAATTAAGGCATTCACTTTCATATTATATTGTCATCGTAACTCAACCTCTACTCAACTAAACATGATAACCGAAGTTACACTCATGTATATACTGCAACTTAACATAAAACCTACAAAGGGTAGGGTAAATAAAATACTGGGTATTGCCTGTGGTCCACCTGCTTAGTTCACCTGGGTGGACCACGGGAAGATTTTTTTCCCCTGGTCCACCTCAAAATATCTGGGTGTACTATACCGATATATTATGTACAATAATTATAATAATTGCTTCCTAGCAAAACGCCTTAACTTGAAATGCTGCAAAAACCTTAGCTCTCCATTCCATTTGCTCAATATTTGCATCTGTTGATGATCTAAGAAATCTGGAAGCTCTATGCCACATGTTTCAAATTCTTCTAGCTCGTTCTTTTTCGTAATATTTATTATATCTTCTCTGCTCGCATGTTGGCGATTTTTTCTGTTTCCAATGGAATTCTTCAGAGCTATTTGCTCCAGCTCTTCATTGAACCTAGCTAGATATATTTCTATCAACTCTAATATTTGTTCTTTACTTAATATCGCGCATCCTTCCGGAACTCGCTCTTTAAACCACAAAATCTTTTCTCCCAAAAGGTTTTGTTTTATGTGAGTGCCAAGCTTACTTTGGTTTTTCTTTTCGCTTCTGTTTAATTTCTTTGCAAGGGTCAATGTTTTTCTGCTGTTGGGGTGCTTCAGTTTATCCAGGTTTTTTTTTATTTTAGGCATCTTAGCGAAATCTATTAAAACCAAATTATTAATTTACGATTTCACGTGTTTCTGTTGATGAAAATCACCACAGAGTACATCACAGAATACTATTACTCCTAGCGGAGAAGAATTCCATCTTCATACAAAAAAAGTGGTTATGAAATTCAGTACTAGCGCCTTTAGTGGGACCCTTTGGAAACTTAAAAAAGGCGGAAAATTCAAATTTTCTATTCGTATAGATTTGAATTGATAAAAGGGGCTGTTCCAAAATTAATTACTATTGACATTAATAATAATTGACATTAATTTATTAATGTCAATAGTAATTAATTGTAGAGCAGCCCCATTGTATTATCAGATAAACTATCTAATAATAGGGACAAAACTACATCAATTTGCAAAAATAAAAGCATAGGATTTTATATTTTTTATATTTATTGCAGACATGACGTTGTGAGTAATAAATCGACAACGATTTTATTTAAAAAAAACATAATACAATAATACAAAATACATAATACAAAACTTTGCCCATGATAGCATTCTGCAAAACATAATTAACATGTTTAATTCCAAATCCACAATAAACTCAATAATAAGTACAAAACCTCAAATTATATTGTATGAGTTTTGTGTAATTTACCGTTGAACAGACTCGGCTCTTTCGCTGATGATGCATTGCATTTAGCACATTTACGGCTATTGTCCTTCATTGTTTTTAACACGACATCACAATACACAAACACAAAAAGAGTCTCTAGGCTAAACAAAGAGGCACTGGAAATTCACGAAATGAAAATAACACGAGACGGGTGGCAATTATAACCTCAAAATCATTTTGTAGCCATATCTAAAATAAAATAGAAAAATATTTTTGTTATACTGGGATCCCTATAGCATGCCCACTTACTATTACCATCCAATGTATGACGAGTTGAATGGGCCTGGAGTACATTGGTAAAAACTGAAAATCACAGACTACTAAGAGATACTACGTATCTGAAAATGAAAATCTACGCAAAACGAAGTTATTATATCCTCTTTGAATCTAAGTAGTAAATTAGAATTATTATTAACTATTCTAGTAGTACCTCTTTGATGAAAATATGAAAGTTATTTTCCTCTATGAATGAAAGACTAATCAGTGTGACCATCTGTAAGTTGCAGATATTGCCTTGTAGGCAAGAAATATGCCCTTGGGTAACACGGAAAAGTTCACGTCGTTGCATCGTATTATTTCTCAAAACTTGTGCTTTTTCCAACCAAAATGCACGTAGGTGTGATAAAACATAAAAATGAGCAAAATGTTAATAATATCAACCTTTTTATATTCCTAGATTTCTTTCATTACAAACACGTTCCGTCCACATTTTTCTAATCATGTCTTTACTTCGCGTGAGGGTAAAACCAGCTTTTAATTTACTAATAACTAAAATGAACACCATGGAAATACTACCTACAGAAGGTAGGTTTCCAAACAACGAGTTCTCAAAGCGTACGCGCTACAAAGCTGTGTATGCTGTGTTTACTTGCTGCGTCACTCACACAGACGCAAATATAATGTGTAAAAAGTTTTCCCCCGAAAAGTTGGGTAATTGGTTGACTGGAAAAATTTGTTCTGTTTAGTGTTAATTTCTAAATTCAATTGGTCTGTCTGTTTGTCCATCGGACCCGTACGTCCGTCCATCCGTCGGTTCATCTGTCTGCCTTTCTGTCCGTTGGTCCGTCCGTCCGTCCGTCTGTCCGTCCGTCTTTTCTTCTGTCTGTCTGTCTGTCTGTCCGTCCGTCCATCCGTCGGTCTATCCGTCCGTCTGTTCGTCTGTCCGTCCGTCCAACCGTCCGTCTTTCCGTCGGTCCGTCCGTCTGTCTGTCCGTCCGTGCGTCCGTCCATCCATCGGTCCATCCGTCTGTCCGTCCATCCGCCCGTCAATCAACAAAATACATAACTACAAAAATACAAGGTGACCTTGAATTGGTATGTTATCCTCCCGAAAGAGGGTAAATCTAGACCCCAAGGTAGATAATGTTTCTTCTACGACTTTACTAAATCAATCGTTTTTCATTGAAAAAATGCCATGTAAAGTTTACATTCGAAAATAGCCATAGCGCAGCTGGGTGGTTAAACTTCGTCCTTAACCGAGTACACATAACTGAGTGAGTTTAACGACCTGTGTTTAGAAAGTAATTTATAGTATCTTGTTACCTCTCGTAGCGATCGCACGTGCAATTTTGCGAGTAAATTTATATTTTAACATGGAAGTTTGGTAACACCCAGTTTCAAGTACCACTCTCACAACTTGTAGGGTATCATGGTCCCAGTCCCCCCATTTCGGGATAACATACTAATTCAAGGTCACCTTGTATACTAAACAAAAACAATCCTAAAAAATCAACAACATGACTTATTTGATAATGGTACGGAACCCTCCAAGCGCGAGTCCGACTCACACTTGGTCGGTTATTGTACAGTCGTGTAGTAAATAAAATCAATATCGTAAGCAACGTACAAAACTGGGACATGTTTTCATACAAAGCTGGCAACATTCTGCCAAAAGTAGGAGTGATTTGTTTCCACTATTTTTGGCATTTTAAACGATTTTAAGCAATAAAATGATTAGCTTACAAGTGTAATGTCACACCAGAACTCTAATGCTACTAATCTGATGTGTTGGGGCATGATTTCACCGCGTAAATTGTTATTATAAATAATTTTCTGGGAGCTTTTCACACTGTCACCTGACACAAAGCTTTGACCGCGCGAACGGCCTAAATTTCGCGCATGTACTGGGTTTCTATAGGTACTTATTCTAAGATTAACACTAAGTTTTAATTTCAATCATAGACATAATGAAACAGAGTAGTTTTTAAGTACCATACCATATACCATATACCATATACCATATAACACTTGATGAACACTGCTCATGGAAACCACACATAGACCCAGTCTGCTGTAAAATTAATAGAATTATATTCGCTCTAAAGCGTATACGTCAGGTAGTCTCACTAGAGGCTGCCCTCTCCACATATCACGGTTACGTAGGATCTGTATTGCGATATGGACTAATAATATGGGGTAATTCTGTAGACTGGGAAAGAGCTTTTAAATCGCAAAAGAAATGTATCCGTGCATTATGCAATGCCGGTTATCGAGACACATGCAGACCCCTTCTTAGAAAATTAAAAATTTTACCTTTCCCTAGCTTGTACATAGAAGAAATGTCTATATTTGTTAAGCAACACTCAAGTTATTTTACCATTAAAGGTGATGTGCAACGTTCAACTCACTACCGTAAAGATTTGGTAATGCCCAGGCGACGATTACACTTATTTCAGTCAAATGCCTACTGTATGGCCATTAAAATATATAATAAATTACCACTAGAAATAAGAGAATTACCACTTCATAAATTTAAAACCCAATTGCACAGCTTGGTAATGAGCTTCCACTTTTACTCTCTTGACGAATTTTTTAAATGTAAATTTTAATTGTGTGCCTTAATATTAATTTTATATAATGCGATGGAATCAATATGTTTGTAATTTTAATCTAAAATAATTGTATGCCTTCTAAGGTAGAACATGAGGAATCGAATGACATTCTATTTTATATCACCTTTATCTGTACCCATGTTTTGACAATTAAATTTATTTCATTTCATTTCATATGATTTTGGACCTCTTCTACAAAATATTATAGTATAATCTGTGCACACAGTGCAACAATTTTTTACTTCAAAATATTAAAAATCCCCAAATCTGATAAATTCTTCAAAACGTTTAACTGTCACGTAATACAAGTTTGGGGGTCAAACTGCCAAAAAAGCAGATATCTGCCACAATTGGTCATACGAAGACTGGATGGACTGAACTGACACTGACAGAAATATGACAATTTGACTACTCAATATGTTGATGACTCAAATGAAGAATAATTTTGGTTTCTAGACACAGATTAGAGAAAAAAAATTAGACACCGACGGAAAATCTGCCACTGTCAATCAAACGTCAATGTAAACAATTGAAATCGTAAAATCTTTTTTTTTTTTTTTTTTTTCTTCTTTCCTCAGTCGAGGATGGATGGCGTCGCACGTCTTGTGCATTTGCCAACGTCAACGTAAAATCTTATCTGCGGTAGTGGTACGTAAAAAAAAAGCAGTGTGACCATATGTGGCAGGTTCCTGCCATTTTGCCAGGATTGGCCTCTTATGATAGACTCTGGCAGTATCCGCTGACGTTTTGAGAAACGTGGCAGTTTTGGCAGGATTGGGTATAGAAAATAAATTTTAACTATGGCAACTCAAAATTTCAATGATAACCCTAAAGATGCTTCGCGAAGTAATATTTCTATATATAATCATTCAATTCAATGCGCCGCGTTTTATTAAAAAAAAAGGAAATCGTTATTTAAA
The DNA here is from genome assembly GCA_963580505.1 of Ennomos erosarius. Classification (NCBI taxonomy): domain Eukaryota; kingdom Metazoa; phylum Arthropoda; class Insecta; order Lepidoptera; family Geometridae; genus Ennomos; species Ennomos erosarius. The sequence goes on from OY756998.1 coordinate 11,928,192, forward strand.
TATGACCCATAAATTAAGCCTTTCGAGTCTTTCTTTCTTCAATATGACCCAATAGCTGGCGTTAAATAGGTTTGTACCTACCACTAACTGTCACAGTCACTGTTTTAAGCTAAGCTGATAAGCCTAGACTCTTTTGTTTTATATTTTGAGATAGTAAATAGGTACCTATTTTTTTAATTATCTAAGTTTTATTTGGAAAAGTACAAGAAGAAAAGTACACTCACTGAAAACAATTCTAAAAATCTTTATTACCCTGTGAATTCACTCGAGTGATGTTGACACTTTCTGGAATTTGGTTCTGCATTCTGCATCTTCTAGTAGCAAGGGCGGAATTTTTCTTAAGGGAAAAATGTTTTGTGCAACTGGCAAGTCACTTTGACAGTGACGTTTCGTGACATTACTTTATTTCCATAAAATATCTAAGACTAAGATTTATGAACAAGGTATATTGTAATTTTTTTTTCATTGGGTTGAAACTCTTATCGCTGTGCTGTTTAACTTAAATAAACGATACAGCATATTTATGTTTTTTTTACGTATCTTTGTTTAATAAAACTTTAATTTAAAGTTGGCAGTATTTTGGCATTTTTTACTACAGAGTTTGGCAGGATTTGGCAGGTTTTTAAGCAAAGTGAGGCAGGATCTGTACTTTGAAGATGGTCACACTAAAAAAAGCCACTAACGTTTTAACCAATGTACTCTGTGCCACTAACTAATCGAAAAAGAAGAAATCAAGAATTTACAGAGAGTTTTGGCGGGAACGCGGAAAATTTCACGTCGTTGCATTGTTTATTTCTCAAAACTTGTGCTTTTTCCAGTGTTAATGTTTAAAATTGGTGGCGTCTTACGCATTGAGTGCTGACTTATGAGCATGAGTGTGGGCAAGTGATATAATGTGGTGAAACGTGAGTTTTCGTGTTGCTTCCAAAATTCCATAGCTTCTAGTAAAGTTGCCACCACTTTACTGGAGGAGCATGACTTAGTCTGGACTACGACTACTTGACTTAGACTGGACTATGACTATGACTAAGACATTACTTTACGTGATAATATTCTTTAAAGATGAAAAATAACTATACTTGACATTGGCTAAATACACTATGTGTGGAGCCAAAATATAAGAGAAAAAAAAATCAACAAATAAATAAAAATGTCTGTGAGCTGAATCAAAAAAACAAATAGTTAAAACGCATTTGACTATCATTTTATCACTATGATCCGTAGACCGAAACCTGGTGAAGGTGAGGAAGAACTACTTAGAATGCAGGATGAATATTTACAAGAGAAAAGTAAAGATCCCAACAAACGACCAGCAGCAGACGTTACGAGGTTACAACGAACGGAGCCCGCGATAAAGAGGCCTCAAAATGCAGATGCAGGTACTAAAAAACCTTCTAAATACGCGCAGTTAAAAGGACTTTCCAATTATTCGGAAAAGCGGCCTCGTATTGAAGCCTCGAGCAGCTCTGTAATAGGAGAAATCTTGGAGAAAAACATGCAGGAACCATCAAAAGAAAATAAACCAACTTTTGAAGATGATAATGTATATTTTCCTACTGTGATGCCCTCAGTTTTAGGAAATATTATGGAGAAAAATGTAGATGTTGAGATGAATTTCCACATTCAGCCAATGCCATTGAGAGGTTTCCCGGAAGTCACCAAAAGCGATCCGAATATTGTTTCTGGCCAGAAAAGTATACACAGACAAAATTTAGAAATGAGGCAAAAAGAATTCACTAAAATGGAAGTAGATGACCCTAATGCAAAAACTATGTTACCAAATTTAAATATACCAGAAAAAAGCTACATGGTATCATCAATAGAAGCATGCGATGTCCACAGTGAAAATGTGAAATTATTGGGGTCTATGTCTGAAAAAGATATTTTGGAAGAACAGCAGAAGTTATTGACAATGTTAGATCCTAAATTAGTAGAGTTTATTAAGGCAAAACGACTTGGAAAATCATCTCAGAGTGGCCTCCAGGGTAGTAAAAGGGTGGCGTTTACCGAGGAAATGGATATGTCAGTACCTAAAGATAATTCCCAAAACCCAGCAGATGCACAAGGTATGTCAAAGATAGAAGACTACTCTAAATATGATAATCTCTGGGATAATGACGTTTTAACACATCCACAAGTCAATAAGTGGCTTCATTTTGAATCCTTGGAAAAAGATAAAATGGAGTGGATGATGGGGATAGAAGATTGCAAGAAGCTTAACCCTGATGAGCCTTATGAAGCAAGATTTGATTTCACTGGATATTTACTGCCTTATACCTTAGAGTACACAGAAAAAACTAAAATACTGTTTCATCATGGGGAGGAACCACACAGACCAGGGTACTCTCTTAATGAGCTGATTGAGTTGTCCCGGTCTACGATCATCCAGCAAAGAGTTATAGCCCTCAGTACTTTAGCAGGGATTTTAGAGTATCACAACACAGGTACCTACAAAGATGTTTTGGAGTTGCCATTAAGTAAAATATTTTTCATTATCAGAATTGCCATAGATGAAAATAAAGTTATCATTCTTGAGCCAGCATTAAAAGCTATGAGGAATCTGCTGTATAACAGGATAGATGAAGCCAGTTTAGATGCTCTGGTTGGATTTGAGGAAGGCACCAAACAACCATGGTTAGAAAATGACAAATCTGAAATTGAAGAGCTTGATTCCAAGGAGTCCGAATTAAAAGATTTCCATCTTGCTGAAATAGATTTAATATCAGCTGTTTTGAGGACAGATATTCTACAAAGGTTGTATTACATTTTGGAAACAGTTAGACCTAGTTTTAACTGTGTGCAATATTCATTACAAATCCTAACTCGTTTGGCAAGAGATTCAGTTGAAACAGCAATAAAAATAGCTCAGTTTGAACATCTGCTAAAGTCTATTGTGAAAAACTTTTTGCCAACTACTTCCATTAACTTTATGTTTGATCCACAGATGGTTTACAAAGGAAAACCAATCTTATCTGCAGTAAAACTTCTAAGGATTCTATGTATGAAATCTGAAGATTCAGGGCCTTCCTTTTTAGAGAAATATGACATTTTGAAACCAATATCAGAATATATAAGTTCAGGAGTGGATGGCACTTACGGGTTGAGGATACAAACTGAAGCTTATTGCTTACTTTCTGAGTTGTTGCGCTGTGGAACCTTTGATGTTATCACCTTATTCCCTGTTGTGATAACAACATTATATAAACACGTTCAGGGAACAGATATCTTCACAACATCATCAATTTTATCAGCAACACATGCAGCAGTAATTCTGCAACTGTTGAATGTAATGCTAAGTCACCACCCGCAAATTGAGAACTACAAAACCCAAATATATCCACTGTTAATAAAAGGTACAGAAAAGTGGATCAAACAGATATCACAAGCTGATTCATACACATGTGCACATTTACGACTTTTATGTGCCTCTCTAGATTGCTGTACAACTGCTCTCATAGTTGAGAACATACCAATAAAGTTCCTGAATGATTTACTGAAACATCTGACATCATCAAAAGGGTTCAAAGAGATCATTAAAAATCTTGAACATAGTTCAAACTTGTTGTCTGGGCTTGAAAATAAAGACCTGCATTTCACAAAGAACTTGGTGAGTCTTGGTGGGGCAGTTATAGATTCTGCGCAAAAAGTATTGCCAATATTAAATGTGACATCACCATTGCCTTTCTTAGGATCACTATTCAAATTGTTGGTCCAAATCGATGACAAACATGTTGCTGAAGGTTTCTTAGAACAGGTTACTTCATATTTGCAGAAACTGGCTAATAATGTACCAGCTCTTGCTGACAACTGGTTTACCAGGATTGAGATTAATTTCATTTTTAATGTTTTGAAGCTAGCCACACAAACTGATGTTCCAGATAAGGACCTGTTCTATGCTGTTGCCAGCAAACTCTGCTATTTGTTAAGGGTTGACAAGAAGTATGAAATCTGTTTCCTGTTTAACAACATTGTGTTCAACAAGGACTGGTTTTCAGTTGAAAGATTGTTACATCTATTAAACCTTTCTGATAAAGATTCACCAGATAATAAGGGTTTAGAGAATATTGCAAATATGTCATTAAACGAAATTCGACGCTGCTATGGTCAAGTTGTAAACTCAAACTGCATACATCCGGAAGATCATGTATATTTGCTGAGGTGGAAGGAACCAATACTACCAAGAGACTGGATTTACATGCCTATTCTCGCTTTGTACAGTAGACGTCATGAGCTATCATCTACCCCTATTAGCATTGAAGATGTAAAGAATTCCTCTGTGAGATCAGAGAATATTACAGAAAAAACATTCATAATAACATGCAGCTTGGAATGGATATTATTCAATGAAATATGCTTCAAAGATCTTTTGAACGATATAAATGTAACAGACCGATTTTGTCGAATTATGTGCGTGTTTTTGTGTGATGACTCCCTTTTTTTAGACCCGAAAATCAACAAGCTGTTACAAAAATGCACACAGATCCTGTTCAAAAGTAATGCAGAATTTAACTTTGAGAAAGACCTTGTTGGGTTGCACAATTTTGAAGATTTCTACACTGAAATTTTGCAGCAATTCCAGTCAGTCAGCTATGGTGATCCAACTTTTGCATCATGTGTCTTAGTACCTCTGGCTCAGAGACATAATGTAAAATGGCGACAGTTGATTTGGTTTGAGTATGTTGGATGCCTTCGTTATCTGGATACTCCTCCGGAGTTACTGTGTTATCCCTTGGAAGACTACTTGCATCCTAAAGAGACTGATCAAAGAGTTCTAGAATCATATCACCGAGCCCTCTCTCTGAACTACATAAGACTTGATACTGTAGCACATAACATTGCCTCATACCACATAGAATGTTACAAATCAAGGATTGCCAATGCTAATGCTGAAGCTAGTGCATAGTTAGGTCTAATTGAACATATCCTTGAAAAATAATGTAAGGCTCAAGTAATGCAAGTCTTATTTTGTAGGAGGTACTAATTTGTTGTATTAAATGTATTTATGTTACAAATCAGTATATTTTTTATTTTTATTAAGTACTAGCTAACCCGCCCCGGCTTCGCACGTGTTACCTAATTATTTTTACATCCTATCCCCATTCACCTGTTCATGAGAAGAGGGAAGCGAAGGGAAAAGGATGAATGGATGAGAATGGAGATAGGTGAAGCCTGCCTTTTTTCGCCGGCACATCCGTTCATCCTTTTCCCTTCCTTTTCTCTTCGACAGGATGAGGATTCCCAAACTCCGTGCGGTTTGTTTTGACTCTTGATCTTTTACTCATGAGTTTTTTCCTATTTAATTACAAAGAGGTATACTACGTACGTACCATAGAAGTGTTTGTTCAATTAGTGCTTATATTGGCGATACGCAAATATTAAAGAAGTTATATATAAAGAAAATAAATGTACTTCTAAAATCTATAAAGCAATTATTAATTAATATATAATACAATTTCCGACAGACGCCATCTACCGTTCAGTAGCTGAACTCGCGCCACAACTCAAACTGCAACCTATTGGGGAGTTGCAGAACTAATATAAGTCAAACCACAGAGCATTGAAACAATACACGACGCTAACTAGAGGCGAAGCGTTTTTTTTTACTCTGTGAGTCAAACGCTTTTGTTCACTCACTACATTTATAGGTCTGTGCTTGGTTTTTTTTTTCTTCTTATATTTTGGCTCCACACATCGTGTATTTAGCCAGTGTCAAGTATTGTAATTTTTCATCGTTAAAGAATATATCACGTAATGTCAAGTCCTCTGGGGGTCTAGCAAAGATCACAATCACTAACGCTAACGCCTCACGCTAACTCCAAAAATGTATCGAAATGACATTCGCTACGGAAAAGTTAGCGATTTCCGAAACGTCATTTCAGTACATTTTGGAGTTAGCGTTTGGCGTTAGCGTTAGCGGTTGGTATCTTTGCTAGACCCCCTGGTCTGTGATCAAGACTTAGTCATAGTCCAGTCTAAGTCATGCTCCAGTAAAGTGGTGGCAACTTTACTAGAAGCTTCTATGGAATTTTGGAAGCAACACGAAAACTCACGTTTCACCACATCATATCACTTGCTCACACTCATGCTCGTAATTCAGCACTTAATGCGTAAAACGCCACCAATTTTAAACATTAATACTGGAAAAAGCACAAGTTTTGAGAAATATTAATAATACAATGTAACGACGTGAAAATTTCCGCGTTCCCGCCAAAAAACTCTGCTTGGTTTACATTCGCGCGCGACTCGCGAGCCGCGAAACGAACCGCAGGTAGGGATGCAACATCGCTCATAAAAAACATCGATATTTTCAAAAGTCAAACAACGATTTTAAGAACATCCAAGTTTATGAACGATATATCGATGTTTAGTATTTTGAGCAAAATTTAAACAAGGTATGAAAATCATAATTAATGTTATTTTTAAAAGTTTTACACTGTTTTGGCACATTTATTTATATCGCATAATTATTAATTTTGAGCAGAAAACAAGTGTTAACTATTAATTTTTTATTGTTGTGTTTATTTCTTTATGTATGTATGATTATACTATTTAAATAACACGTATACGTACTTACGTTCGCAATACTATCTATCATACTTAACTATAACCTAACTTCACTTAATTCGTTTAAGCCTACTATGGTATGGTAAACGCGCGTTTGTACTACAGTGCGAACGAGACGTCAAATAGCAAAATTAACGATTGTAACTGAGAGAAGTATCTGTTTATGTGTGTAGATGTAGATCACGGACGGGACAGAAGATGATGTTATGGTAAAACATCGCTCATGGAGAACGATATGTAATCGATGTTTTGGGTGCAACATTTTGGGTTTATGAACGATATATCGATGTTTGAAAAAATCGATGTATCGTTTGCATCCCTAACCGCAGGACGAGCCGCAAGCCGCGAATGTAAACGGTCCGCTCGTGGGGCCCGTCACCGGTTATAAAAAAAAGTCATTTGGTTTGGCGCGAAAATGCGGTGTGGAGTTTAACGATTTTTTGACAGCTCCCAGCTGAGGGATGTGAGGTGTTTGGTGTTTGTTTCGTTTCGTGAATTTCGTGATTTTCACAAGTGTTGAAGTGAAGTGTTATAGAATCTTGTGCACAAAAACAAAACTATGAACTAAAACTAGTTAACCTTTGGTTCTATTTATGAGCACAACTGCTTAAGATGTTCGTAGAGGACATTAAAAATGATTTCTACAATGTTCTTCTCGGCAACGTAAGTGAAGCAACTTTCTTTACGCTACACATTAAAATAACCATGAAAATTAACATCCTACAAGTTGCATTTCTTTTTCAGAGGGTGTTACTACTCGTTCATTACGACGTAGATGCAATATGTACGTGTAAAATTATCCAGGGATTATTTAAGAGTGACAATATTTCATACACTCTAGTGCCAGTGGGGGGTATTTCCGAACTGAAAACTGCATACGAAGAAAACAATGAGGAAATTAAGTTTGTGGTGTTGATAAACTGTGGCGGGACGATAGATTTAGTTGATATCTTGCAACCCGAAGAGGATGTGGTATTTTTCGTGCTAGACGCTCATAAACCTACTGATGTGTGTAATGTTTACAGTGATAGCCAGGTGAGTTTATACCTCGTGACTTTATCAGCATTAATATTGATAAAATCAAGTCTATGCAATAAGGTATTCTATTTTCGAGAGCCTCAACTACCTACCAAATCTCATTCAAATTACTTCACCTGTTGTAGACAGTAATTATTAAAAAGAAAGAAATAACTGTCAGGTAAAATTTGCATACCATTACCAATATACTGTTGGTAATAACATGCTGTGCAACAGAAAAGTTCCGGCCATTGAGAACTCACCCAGTTAACCTCTTCCATGGGTATTCATACCTACCCAGAACGAGCTGTAGGTAGACTTTACAAAACATGTTCATAAATTAATTGGAAAATGTTGGATGATGCATTTCTTTAGTTAGTGTGTCAAGAATCCTGACTCAAGACTATGGTTGATTTATAGATAAAATACAGCATTAACTTACATTTTCCAGGTGAGGTTAGTGTACAAGGATAGTGAAGAGAACATTCCCAACTTTGATGATATATTTCGAGATGATGAAGAAGAGGATGAGGTATGTCAATCTCTGGAATATTTACTAAGCAATATATTATTAGATTTTTCAAAAGAAATGAATCTAGCTGTAATGTAGCTGAGAACTACCTAAAGAAATATCTAGCATAAGCTAGCAAAAGGGTTTTCTGCATGTTTATAACCCTTGCTATTAAGCACACACACACAACACCCTACAAACCTTACAAACTTTGAAAAATTCCTAGTATACCTACTAGTACTAATACTTATATTACTTCTAAAATAGACATGATGTCCTATAGTAATCCTTCCAAAAAGACATGCTAGGTGCCATACTATTCAGAGCTTTTCCCATCACCTTTCTAGAAGATCTCTAAGATTGGTATTACTTATGTTAAAAACGATTGCATTAACTTTAGTACTTATGTTTATTGTGCTAAGAAACATTTTAAGAATGGAAACAAAACAATTGAAAGTAAATAAACAGTATTGTAATAGAATGAAAAAAAAAAACAACAGGCAATCAAAAATAACAATAGAAAAGAAGAATAATGCAATACAAAAAGAGGCTGAACTGTAAACTTATATAAAACCTATTTCAATGCACAACAAATGGTATTTTTTGTCCAGAAAGAGGAGCCAGAGAGTGGCCGGGAAGGCCTGGAGGCCCTTGTGGAGCGCCGACGCGAGCGGAGAGCTTGGGAGGAGAAACGGAACACACTCATGTTTAACTACACACAGTTCTCTTACTATGGGAAACCTGTAAGTTTATGATAGATAGATAGCTGGCACATTCAACTGTTTTCTGCTTACAATCCATAACACCCACTGACCTCCATTATACTAATACCATGGACTACATAAAATAATGACCAATATTGAGTGAAACTATTTAATTTTCGCCATTTTGGCGCTGATTGTAAGAGTGATATCGTGAGTGTCCGCAGAACTAATTAAACCAATAAGAATAAGAATAATTTTTATTGCCAGATAAAAATAATAGTGTTAATCATCATTACAAATAATACAAAATCAGACTTTATTAATTATAGTACAGGTAAAAAGTATCCCACGGGCCCCAAACTAGGCAACAGCCTGTATCTTGGGTGCCCTAGTTAATGTAATACCTGAACTATTGATGCGTACATATATAATAATAATAATTCAACCCACCGTACATAATTCACGCTTCGGTACATTGGTGCATCAATATATATATTATTACATTAAATATATATATTACATTAAATAATCCAACGGTATAACTTTAGGAATGTATATATTCAAGCTAGACAAATACTGAATAATGATTTTAATTTAACTTGTAATTAGAAATTTATATATTATTTGCTAACATTCAGTTAACTTACTTAAGGCCCGTTTGATACAGTACAGGTGTTACAATTCAGAATTACAAAACAGTCCAACGGTTGATGTATTCAGTAGGTGCAGGCATTTGGATCAAAACTATGGATAATGTGATAAGCTGACACCAAAGAAAGAAACAGTGGCTAAATTCCCAAACCGATAACTAGGTATCCTGCCTACAAGCAGCGGAAAGCTGGTAGGTATACAAAGTATAAAGATTGGTATAGTAATTTGTAATTTGTCACCCGTCGGTTGCTGTCCACTCAAGCGCGACAAGTTGGCAGAGGTTGTTTGGATGTCAATATCTGTAATTATAAGTTTAGTACCTATCTGTGTAAGGTTTTTTTTTTGTTCATTAATTTTACTAATTTATATCCCATTATTTGTCGCAATTAACTGGACAGCCGCCGCAGTACATAGGTATAGGTATACCGTATACATATTCACTACTGCACGGAAACACTCTCGTATCTCGTGTGTGTACCTACCGCTTCCCTTTTTATACAAAAATATTGTAGGCACCACTCTCTAGCTCAATCGCTATACCACTAAAAAGTCCGACACCCACTTCATAATCTGTAATCCGCCAATGACGGACACACAATAGAAAGTAGTCATGAGAAGATAAGATTACGCGGTAACTGACTGTGTCAACCCACTGAACAACCAACCTACCCCACCAAGATTTGCTATTCATTATTAACCACCTACCCGCATAAATACAATTTGAAGATGTTTAATAAAGAGAGTGTATGTCCGTTCTGAAGTGTATGTCTGTCAGTCTGTCTGTCTTCCTCTTCATAAACTATTCATCCCGAAACCCACCTACCTACCACAGTCATGTATAGCGTAGGTACCTATAGACCGGTATGCCGTCAGAACCCACAATCTCGTTATTCCTATATAATCATCTGCCAAAGCCAATAATGAATTCAAAGAATGTAATAAATAACCTTTGAAAATAGATTGTTTAACTTTTTAGTGACAAAAGCCCCTTACTATTGATGAAAGGAATACTTAACTGACTAACAGAATGTAATTAGAATTTAAATATTATTTGAGCGTATTTTATTAAGTATTACTCATTTTTATGTAGTTATAATTTTATTTCACAAGTTTAAATGCGCCTGTGTGTAATGTGTCCGGTATGGTTCTTTGATTTTATTTTTAATTTGTTTTAGTTACGATCTGCCTTATTTATTATCTTTGTATATACCCTTATTCAAGCAAATAACGAATTGAATTGAATTGAACTGAACCGAATCGAATCGAACTGAATCGAATCGAATCGAATCTAATTGAAATGAATTGAATTGAATCGAATCGAATCGATCCAATGGAATCGAATCGAAACGAATCGAATCCAAGCGACTGGAATCGAATCGAATTGAATCGAATGCAATTGAATAGAATCGAATCGAATTGGGTTGAATCGAATCATCGAGTTTCATTGGTTTAATGTAAAAATTGATTTTTCGTTCATTATGGATAATGTATTGCATGTTGTATGTGAGAATTTTATATTACGTGACGCTATAAATAAATTTATTTCAATCTCGCCATCTAATGAGAATTGGTAATAGGCAGCTACCTAACAACATTGCGGGCATCAGCTAGTTCCTTCTATGAATCATTCGATCTCACAAGTCTTTCTGTCTCTTCATACGATAGAGACAATAACCACCTTTTGATCTTGCTTTTCGCTTCCGCAAATGTATGATTCTCTAGGTTTATCAGTCTGCTCACCGCATTGTACGTAAATACGTGAACATACCTAGGAAGGCGACATGCAAAAACTGTTTTAATTTTGGGTAACTGCTGCCTTAAGGGACGCTTTCTTGTTCTAGCGACCTGGACTACTGATTTAGCAGAATGTCTCTTTTCTATCGAGCGCAGAACGAAAAGCTGCCGTACTCTGAGTACCGATGCTTCGTCGTAAAGTCTGTCCGTAGAATAGAGTCGCGGCCTACCCAGCATTACTTTAAGGACTGCTCTTTGAGCACGCTCCAGCCCGATCATGTGCGTTTTAGCGGCGCCACCCCAGACTCCCACACAATATTGTAGAAGAGACTGACATAAAGAAACATACACGAGCTTTCTTACCTACTTCAAGTTTTGCTGCAGGCCACAGGATTTTCATTAGGTATATCAATTTGCGCACCTTTTTGGTTAGGGATATAATATGGTTTTTAAACGTTAGGTTTTGGTCCACTATGATACCTAAGTATCTCGTCGAGTTCACTCTCTTAATGCTGCCACATGAACAGTCAGCTTGAGTGGTGGGGAGATTAAGGACGTGTGGGCAATTATTTTTGTGAATTTGGGTCCGGTGGCTCGTGTAATGTGAAAAGGAATGAGATTTGTTTTATTGACATTTAGCGTCAGCAAATTGACATCAAGCCAACGGGTCAGTACCTCCATACCCAAGGCGGCGGTCCTAGATGTGGATTGCCAATCTTTACCATGGAAAAACCAAGCAATGGATTTTCAAATTTAGAGTTCTCATGACACTCAGTGGCGTTTTAAATTGGCACTAGAATTTTTAAATATACAATATTGTCTATTCAGCGTACTTGTATAATAGAGATCAGTGAGGAAAGAGACAGCTGTTTAGAGTAGGCCTGTAGCTCTGGGCAAGCTGAAGTACACTTTTTTGTATTGTAGCAAAAGTTGCTATTTATTTAAATGACTTCACAGAGTAAATCTTTTGTACCTATTAATATTCTTATCCCTGCACTGTCAAAAACATTCCATAGACTACATTACTTGCAAAGTTCAATTTAAATTCAATATTGCTTTTATCAATGCGATGTGATGGGGAAGAAAGGTTCTCAAGTGGCAAGTACACACCGGAAGAGTCGGAAGACACAGCATAGGCCGCCCACCATCGAAATAGGAATACCCATAGAAATCGAACTCTAAGCAAGATCGCCCAGTTTTGTGACCAAACGAGCGTTGTACTATATTTATTTTTATTTATATCTACTTACGTCTACATACCAATGTAAAAACGACCTTATTCCTTTAAGATTAGGTGCATTTCAACCTACAAAGTCAACCACATAAGACTTTACTGTAACCAATACCGCGAGCAGAGTGGTCGTTCCCTGATTGGCTGATCGGTGACTTCGTTTGACCTCGATAAGAGGGACACAGCTATGTAGATGTATAGCTGCATCCCTCTCTACCACAGCCGGCTACTATCGGCTTTATAGTTAGGGAGCTAACTGGTATTTTGCTATAAGATTTCTTCATGTTTAGAAACACCGATACGGATGCGGATAGTTCAGATCAGCACAAATCGATTTGGTTCGGTCAACTAAGAGCCCTCTTGAATTTCAACCGTTATTTTTACGTTAAATTACCAACTTTGGCAGTCTCATTCTGAGAAACTGAAAAACTTCGACAACTTACCTCGTCCCATGAACATGGTTAGGAAATAACAAGGTGGGTCAGTTAGTATTCAATACAATATTCGATTAGTTTATTGCATAAAGTTTCGTTTACAGGCAGCTAAACTTACGTACAAACATGAGAAATCAGTTGTACCTAGGCCTAGGGTACGAACCTATAAGAGTTTCGAAGTCGCATTTGGGGTGAACACTATTATCACAGTCTACCATAATTTTAAATAATAACAATGGCAATAATAATTATGGTTGAATGAGATGATGTCTGCCATATAAAGAAATCGCAAAGAAATTTCGACACCTAGCTCCCTAACTATGACCACAATGACTTGTGATTTGGGATGGTGTTATGCATTAAAACTACGAGTAAGGAAAACGTGTATAATATAAATTGGAAAAATTACTACACACCACATACCTAGAATTCCAATAGTATAATAAATACGAATGTTTATACATCTGTATGTTTAGGTATAATTATTTCAATGAGTAGGTGTGTTAACCCAACAACCAACCAACTACTTCATGGCAAAATGGATTTGCGTGAAATTCGGTTACATGTTAATTCATCATTTATCTGTTTGTTGTTTTTATTGCTTATTTAGGGTTCTGAATTCAAGAGTAAAGCAAACCCTATTACTAAGGTAAGGCTCCACTGTCCGTCTGTCACCACTCGCCAGGCTTGTTCTCATGAATCGTGATAGTTAGAATTTAGAAAATTTCACAGATGATCTATTTATGTTGCCGCTAAAATAACATATACTAAAAAGCAGAATAAAATAAATATTTAAGGGGGCTCCCATACACTAAACGTGATTTTTTGCTCGTTTTTACCGGTCAATTTAACTATTAAGAAATAGTTTGCAGATTAGGTACACAATTGATTAGGTACCTACTTACTTGAGGTCTTAAGAATTTAACTAGTACAAATACCGTAAAACATTAGATCTTAGGATAGCTGCGTCAGTTAGGTAGAGTCGAGTGTGACGGCGCGGGGCGCGGGACGGGCGGCCGGTAGGGCGCGCGGGCGGCGCGCGTTTTGCTATTATTACTTTGTGGCCGTCGCGCGCCGTTTCTATGCCTACTTGTCATTGTAGTAGGTACATATTACGCGTTTGCGCGCCGCAGATTTTTGGTAGTAATCTTATTTTTTAATAGCAGTTTCAAATTTATTTTTATTTTTCATTCGTTCTCTTTTCTCTATAAAATCCATCAAAAAATTATGTGCAACTACATACTCAATTTATGCCAATGAATTCAATAACATCCTGTATTTTTTGTTCTTAAAACACGAAACCTAAAAATAATAATTTTAATTCTGTTGCATAACCTCGGCCATCGCCGCTGTGGATAAAACAGTTTTCCTTACTTACCAGTGAAATGAGATTTCTTCTCCTTCCTTTCTTGCATCAGAGTGACTCCGGCACCACTTGACAACACACGACGGCATTTTTGCAACAACAATATCGTAGCGAACCAAAAAAAATGAGTTTTGTTTCACTCGCAATTCTCGCAAAGCCATAAGTAAGACTACATCACAGCGCGGCGGGCGCGATGCGAATGGCGCTACGCGCGGTTGCAATATTAAGCCCCACCCACAGCGGTTGCATTTGCGTTTGGCCATTTCGGACCTCGTGTTACACTTCTATGGGTATTATTTCGATGCCGCCCACTAAACTATCTGGCTAAAACCGCGGCATATAAATGAAAAAACTGTTACTGAATGAGATGTAACAATGCAAGTCTAAATTCATACTCATCATCAGCCTGAAGACATTCACTGCTGAACATAGCTTCCTTGAGCGGCTGCATGCATCCTCCATCGAAATCATCGAGGGAAGAACCCAGGGTTGGTTCCTCGATGATCGAAATATACCACAGAGTGTGAACAAGTAGAGGTTACCCGCAGAGCGCATGCGTGATGGTGGAGGTGGCGTGGGTGGTGTCGCGGCTGTCGGGCGCGGCGGCGTGGCCCGGCGGCGTGGCGTGCGCCGCGCAGGCCGCGCTCGGGACCCGAACCCCCGCGCAGTGCCTGCTCGACTCCGCCGCGCTCGCCACTCTCCACAACACCCACCCGCACCCGGTCAGTGCACTAGTGTGCGTGTGTGCAGCTATGAATTAAATTATTGTAATTTGAATTTGAAAATACAGTGATTTTTTTAATTTTACTGTGTTCTACATTTATATGGTCAAAAAATTAAAGAAAATGACTACAAATACTACTAAAATCAATGAACCCCAATTTTTGTATTTTTGAAGAAAAAAGAATTTGTAGTCTACTTAACAATTTCTAAGTAATAACTATCTAATTTCTACTGTTGTGGATGCACAGAAGTGGCGCAACAACACACTTGCGCCAGGACGTCCTCAACCATAACTTAAAAAAACATTATGTTCGTAAAATATCAAAGACATCAGTATTTTAAAAAAAAAGTGACAGCGCTTGCTTCTTGTGACTTTTTACCCTATACAACAGTCCTGGTATATGTGTTCCAGTTATACCGTATCTCCCTAGAAAAGGACCTCTCCCTTCCGTTGTACCGGCGCTGGTCGCTGGAGGCAGCACTGAGCCACGCGCCGACCATTGCGCCCTCACTGAGGCTGCATGCACTCGCCGGCGCTAGCAAACTGCGCAAGCTGTTGGCTGACTGTGGGTACGTACTTAGAAAAATGGGGAAGGCAAACAGGATAGATAAGTTTAAATATTTAACAACATTTTTATTGAAATCATTTGTCATATCCTTTAATTTGATAGCTATATTATAAGAGTGCTTAAAAAATAATTAGTCTGCCATCTTGGGCGGTCCGCCATATTGGATTCAGAGTGAAGTCATTTTATTCCTTTATGATCAGACCGCCTAAAAAGCACAACGACTACAAGGGCAGATTGACTAAAAATCATCCTATTCTTTTCAGAAACCCCTTTCATTTGATAACCTTAATAGTTGCCATGAGCGTGCACTAAAAATAACTTGTCCGTCATTTTGGGTTGTCAGCCATGTTGGATATAGAATTACGAAAGACAATAAGGCCGACTTGCGCGTTCTCTCTAATCTCGTGTTACCTGAATAAATCGCCTAACTCGGATTATTTCTGTATTTTATCTTGCACGTTAGAAAATTGACCACTTATCCCGTTATATATTTAACCCGGGGGTAATTTGACATGTTGATCCTTAAGCGGCTTTCACATACTTGGCAAACAGCGAACATCAAATAGCAAACACGAACTTGAGGATGGGTGTGTGTATTTTTATTTTGGTGTTTGCCTGTTTGCAAACACACATGTATCACTGGCAAACACCATTGATCGGTATCAGTGTCGGAATTGTGCATAGTTCTAAGGATTTGACAAATACGTTTGTCGAACGACAAAGCTATTTGTGATGTATTCAAACGTTTGACAGTAGTACGCGCGTAGGGTTACTAACCATACATTAATATATAGAACTGCACTATATTTCAAGGCTGTGTGCTAAACGCTGTGCGCAACTAGTAGGTTCTATATATCTCTTCGAATACTGCCCGCGAATAATTGAGATTATTCGCTGCGGCTTAAATAAAAGAGGTAATCAGTATCCTATGTGTTCCAGTATCCAGCATAAAATATAAGCTATAGCTAGCATGCTACTCCTTCGATCGCATCGTCACTTTCAAGTTGCCTGTTGCCAAGTTTCAACATGCGGTCAGTAGCTATGTCAATATAACCTTCTTCATTTAGGGCCTCACTTATAAACGCTAAAGTTAGCCATTGCTTAAACCTTCTGTCAACTTTTGACTGATTTGAAATGTCACGCGGAAAAACACTGACTAATTTTAAGCGGCATTTATAAGTAAGACCCTTAAAGTAATGTCGTTCCTGCTTTCTATTCCCGCCATATTCACACGAAGGAAATTCCGATATGAATTTAAAATCGCGGAGAACAAAGAAACAGATAGTAATAAATATCCCTTTTGATTTTACTTAATGCATATTTTATGATACTTTTAATTTAAAAAAAGACATTAGATAGTGTTTATAAAAATGAATATTTGATAAATAATATATTTGTTTATCTTTTGTTTTTTATTATATTAAAAAGATGCTATATATTTCTCCGAAAAAAAATGTTGGCAGCCCTAACACGCTCGTCGCCTGCCATTTTTGCCCATCCATACCTAGCACTTTTGACTATCCTGTGAATGCAGTGTATGTGTTGAGTAATTTGTGGTCGGTGTTTGGGGTACTAGGTGTTTGTGGCAAACATCAAGCATGTAGAGGCGGCTTTAGGTATGTACGTTTTATAAGTTTTAAATTGACACTGGCTGAAAATGTTCTATTGATACCTCTCCAAGAAGTTCTATATTAGTACTTATATTCCATACTAACTGGAACAAGCACTTCGAACAGAAACGATAAGTTTTTCGAGAAGTTTTTTTTGTGTCTCGAGTTATGAATGAGTTTAAAATAAAGTAGTAGGCCCGCAGTTTCATCTCTTCAATCACATAAGAACCGTGTGTAGCATAGGATGCTTAAACAGCATGTGCTATGAATACAAACAACAAAGGTACATTACATACATAGACTGCTAAAGGCATGCCTAGCTCTTCCTCCGGTAGGTGGTATATTCCCAGTTGCCCCCACATGGATCGCCCCCAGTTTAGTACATGCATGCTACAGCTTCTAATTTTACTAAATCTGATAAAATTTAGTTGATTAATTTACGAAGTAACGGTATTATGCTATCCCATAGAAAGTATGATTTCTGTGCGATTGACTACTGTATTGTTTTTTAGTACAGTTTTAGTAAAAGTAAGTAGGTAAGTCAATTTTACCTAATTTCATTATTTTACATTCATCGAGAATTTACGAAGTTGAGTTTATTATGCATTGTTTAGTTGAGTTTATCTGGTTGGTGCTCGTGAAAATGAAACGATGGGGGGCTTGAGGCAGCAAAGTCTTCTATATTTTCCGACAAAACTATTTTTAATTATTAACACCGCAGAAAAAAACTCTCACGTCTTCCATTCACATCTTGCAGGTCTCTCTTTCTTCCTTCGTTCATAAACTCTCACACCTTTTTTACATTTAGATTGTCCGTTCATAAACTTTATCAGATTTTTAATCCTACATGTATTCCCATGAAAACAGGTTAACTACCTTCGATAATAAGGCATAAGAAAAAGACAGACTACTCCATGGGTACACAACGTACTATCTTCCTCAGACCACGTTTCTCTCCAAACACGATAGTCTAATGTAAATTTTACGGCATTAAAATTAAAGTTTAGTTTTGTATAATTTACGATGCTATGAGCTTATTCCAGTTAGTATAGAATATGTATACCTTGTACCTTTCAACTTCAAATACATAAGTCAGGTGTAATTTTGTTTTACTCTGTGCATTGAGCCGGAGGTTTACCAACTTAAAGCCCGTCACACACGTAGCTATAATATATATTAATATATTTATAGCTAGACATATTACCTTATGTTTTCTATACAAATTCTCGAGGGACCGCACACGCAGCTATAATATATATTTCTGTGACCAACCTATACCGTAATATATATTATGGTATATTTTTATATTATTGTATATTAATATATATTATGGTATAGCGAGACATATTTTGAATGTACAGCATGTTTCAACAAATCCGACGTGCTCCTCGGACGCTTCTCCCCTCTTACCATTCCTGCCGCTTTGTCTGGGGGTCTAGCAAAGATCCCAAATGCTAACGCTATCTCCAAAAATGTATTGAAATGACATTAATCGCTTACTTTTCCACAAAAGTAAGCGATTTCCGAAATGTCATTCCAGTACATTTTGGGGTTAGCCCGAAGCTTTTGGGATCCCGAACGATCCCAAAAGCAAAATTTGGCGATAGCGTTAGCGTTTGGAATCTTAGCTAGACCCCCTGGGCCGCCTCCGCCTGACCAGTGTGGTCAATTTAGGCGATATATCGCCATTTAGTCTACCCGGGACTAGGCATCGGCGATGTAAAAATCTGATTGGCGACTGGTCACTTTTTATACTACCTCAGGTACAAGTCATTTAAATTAGCCAAATTATAAATAAACTACTTTTCATAAAAACTATATCCACCTTATTAGGAGTGTGTGATATTAATCGGAATGGTCGTCTGAAGAACTATCAAGTAAATCCAATAACAATGCACTTCTTGTTGAATTCATAATTACCTACTGTGTTTTGAAATCAACCTTTATTACAAAACACGTGTAAACGCTAGGCCGACCATCAATGAAATGAAGGAAAATATATATATTATAGCATCGTCTCCGTGTGTGGTAGCTTGCTATAATATATATTATAGTACGGTATATTAATATATATTATTGCTACGTGTGTGACGGGCTTAACCCCTGTCAATATTCCGAACGTGCAAGAGAAAATGTCTGGATATTTCTGTTTACCAACTTAACTCGAATTACTAGCGCTGGGTTAGGTATTCAGTTATAATTTTAATCCGAGAACGTGCAAGAGGGCCTAATTAACATGCAAAATATTTGCAAGATTTTACACGAGTACATTACATACACAGACATTGCAAGTTGGATAAAGCATTTAATAATAACAATAAGAATCCATGCTATTATACCTGCTGGGGCAGCTGTGCCAGCGCGTCCCAAAGCTGTGTTTATTTATTTTAATTTCGTAACGATTGATCATTTGACGTTAATAATAACGCCCAACGATCACATACATAGATCCTGGACCCTAACTAGGATTCCCTGCATCTAGGGACCCAAGAACTACGAGGTTTTGGGCTTACATACATAAAAATCAAGAAAGCCAAATTCCCCTATCTTTTCCTTTTGCTTCCCTCTAAACTCATCATCATCATCATCATCATCATTAACAGCCTGAAGACGTCCACTGCTGAACATAGGCCTCCCCCCGCGAGCGCCACTTAGAGCGGCTGCTCGCCTCCTGCATCCATCGGCTCCCCGCGGCTTTCACCAGGTCGTCGGTCCACCTAGTGGGGGCCGGCCTACGCTGCGTCTTCCAGTCTTCCAGTTCGTGGTCGCCACTCGAGAACCTTTCTTCCCCATCGGAAGTCAGTTCTACGAGCGATGTGGCCTGCCCATTGCCATTTCAACTTGCTAATCCTAAGAGCTACATCGGTCACTTTAGTTCTCCTGCGGATCTCCTCATTACGGATCTTACCTCGCAGGGAAACACCGAGCATTGCTCTCTCCATAGCCCGTTGTGCGACTCTGAGCTTAGTAATGAGGCCAACAGTTAGAGACCACGTTTCAGTTCCATAAGTCATCACTGGCAACACACATTGATTGAAAACTTTTGTTTTCAGGCTTTGGGGTATTTTGGACGAAAAGATAGGTCGAAGCTTCCCGAACGCTGCCCAGCAGAGTTGGATTCTTCGGGCGACCTCTTTGTCGAAGTTGGACCTACCCAATTGGACAGTCTGCCCTAGATAGACGTATTTGTCGACAACTTCGAGAGTGTCGTTCCCAACAATTACCGGTATAGGTGCAACATGGGCATTTGACATGATTTTCGTCTTATCCATGTTCATCTTAAGACCAACCTGTCGGGAGACTACTGAGGTCGTTGAGCATGGTGCTGAGATCATCGAGCGACTCCGCCATTATGACTATATCATCGGCAAAACGAAGGTTAGTGATATACTCGCCATTTATGTTGATGCCAAATCTTTTCCACTCCCTAAACTCAGCTAGTTATAAACAAGTAAGTAAAATAAACAAATATAAAATTCTCGTTCCAGCATTCCCCTCCAACAAGCGAGGCAGTCCTACCGTTCAATGGACGTAGAACTCCGCCACTCATTGCTCACGGCCATAGAGGAAGCAGCACCCAAACATAAGCTCACCGTACCAGTTCACACCACATTCCTTCTGCACCGACCTCACTGTCCACCGCTAGCTGCTTTGGATGTTGTCTACGCGATCATGGGGCTTATTGAACATGTGAGTATTGTTCATCATCATCATCAACAGTTTGAAGACCACTGCTGAACATAGGGCTTCCCCAGAGAGCGCCATTTTGACCGACTGCTCGCCTCCTGCATCCATCGGCTCCCCGCGGCTTTGACTAGATTTTCGGGCCACCTAGACTGCCGCCTACGCAGCGTCTTTTGGTTCGTGGTCGCCATTTGATAACCTTTCTTCCCCATCGGTTATCAGTTCTACGAGCGATGCCTGCCCATTGCCATTTCAACTTGCTTTAAAGAGCTACATCGATCACTTTAGTTCAGCGGATCTGCTCATTTCGGATCTTAACTCACAAAACCAAGCATACCTACAGCGTGCTGAGGGATTTATCTCATGGCGTCACGCAACATTATATTATAGAGCCTTTCTTTTTGTTGTCTTCTATAAGTACTCACTTGTAAAAATGTCCCAGTGGAAAAAGTCCATGGCGCTGGTCTGACCAAATCTGCACCCCACACAAAGTCCATGAGGCGATACACGCCGCTGAGGACAGACCGCGTTGGCGTACAGTTGTCGAAGACAAAGTGATCTTGGATTGGAGGGGGTTACGATCCCCAGCACCGAGGAAAATGTTTAGAATAAATAAAAAAAACTATTTTCTTTCTTTCATAGCTCTCCGCATAGCTCGATGCGCGACTTTCAGCACCGTTAATTAACCGGCTAACATTACCCCTCCAGGACACGATCCCCCGAGGCGAAGGGTTCCAGCTGGCCCTGTCGTGCCTGGAGCCGGGGGGGGGCGCGGAGGCGGTGCGGGCGGGGGGCGCGGCGGCGCAGCGCGCGCTGCAGGCCGTGGCGCGCCTCGTGCACCGCGCGCTCCAAGGGAACCAAGTGCAGCGCGCCGGGCCCTTCTCCTACTTCGTGCTGCAGGAGGTCAGTGGGGTGCCGGGGATCGGACCTTTACAGCTGATAGGGACCTTTCCAGGAGATTATAGGGACCTTTCCAGGAGCCGATAAGGACCTTTCCAGGAGACGATAGGGACCTTTCCAAGTGGCAGTGATCTTTTCAGGATGTGAGAGGGATCTTCAAGGTGAAAATGAACTTTTCAGGAGGTGTGATCTTTGAGTTACTTCGTGCAGCAAGTGGAGACCGGGACCTTTTCAGGGGATAAGAACCGTTCCAGAAGTTGACAAAGGCTCTTTACAGAAAGTTAAGATTTCTTTCAGCTATGTTGGGTTACAGGAGGTGACGGGGACCTTTGCCAGTCCAGCAGTACAACCCTTCCAACAACATGCCAGCTCTTCTATTGCCATCCCATCCATTCATTCTTTTTCCCATTCCCTTCTATCTTCCCTTTTACATGATTATGAGTATGTATAATTAAATAGGTCTTGCATAAAAGTTACATCGTTATTGCTTCATGCAACCCAAATTTGGCCGTTTTAGAAAACAAAAAGTATCTAAACGTTATTATTGAAAATGAGCTATTACCATATCAAACTTCAGGAAAATCCGAAGAAGTGTAAAACCGTCAAAATATATTAAATGTACAGATTTAACTCAGTTCCAGTTTTTTTTGTATCATCATCAGCAATAGTTTGTAGACGTCCACTGCTGAACATAGGCCTCCCCCAGAGAGCACCACTTTGAGCGGCTGCTCGCCTCCTGCATCCATCGGCTCCCTGCGGTTTACACCAGATCGTCGGTCCACCTAGTGGGGGGTCAGCCCACGCTGCGCCATCTGGTTCGTGGTCGCCACTCGAGAACCTTCCCCATCGGTTGTCGTTCTACGAGCGATGTGGCCCGCCCACTGCCACTTCAAGTTGCGGATTCTGAAAGCTATATCGGTTACCGTTAGTTATTGATCTGCACTCCAGGGTACCCCGGAGTCGGCGCTGGTGTCGCGGCCGCTGTGGCTGCGCGTGGCGGCGCGGTGGGCGGCGGCGGGCGCGGGCGCGGGCCGGCCGCTGCTGGCGCTGGCCCCGCGCGGGGACTCCGCCCTGCTGCTCGGCGTGCCGCCGCACGACCACCACGACCCCAGGAAGTTAGTACGCCGACACTACATCGCTTGCACGATGCACAATACACCTCAACATGCACAATATACCCCTACATGCACAAGATGGAAAATACACCCCAAGATGCACAATACACCCCAACATGCTAAATACACCCCAAAATGCACAATATACCCTAAGATGGAAAATACACCCCAAGGTGCACAATACACCCCAAGGGGGATGTCAATGCAGTTCATGCCAAATTAGACTATAGTATAGTAAAAATATTGTCTATGTTTCCCCTATACAACTTTTTATCCCAGAAAATGTTCCATGCATGTAAAACCGCGGGACACACCTAATAATTTAAATAACTAACATTATCGATCCCCAGTTTATTCGGCGCGGCTTTCGAGCAAGCTGCGAGCAAGAGTGGCGTATCAGTTTCACTGGACTACATCGACACATCCGTCATCATGTTGCCGGAGTCACAACGGACACAGTTCCTTGACGCACTCACTGCACTACTGGCGTGACTGGATGGATAATGGAAACGGTGACAAATTCCTACGAAATATATTCAAGATCTTAGCAAGATTATCTTCATTTCTTAATCCTTAATCACAAAGTAAAAATAATAAATTACTCTAATTTTGCAGGTTGGATATTTACCAATAAGTAAATATTCCTGTTCTGTCAAGATCACAGGGACCAACGGGAAAAAAAATAACGAATTCCCGCTCGTTCACCAGTGGACAAATTAGGAATACTATGTTCAAAGAACACTTAACTAAGTAATGTTGGAGGCTGATACAATAGGCTTGTGTCCTGCTATTTTTTTATTGCATAAATTAAAAATATTCCTCAAAAAATGACAAAGTTACAAACGTTTTAAAATACAGGAATAGACAGTGCAAACGCGCAGTGACGTCACTTCTTCCACCTTCATAGTACCTCATTGCTAAGCTGTGGTAGATTTACATACAATCTCTTTGGCATGTGACATCATTTCCCAAAGTTACATAGTAGCTGTGGGGATGCTGTGTTCTGTGAGAAAGGGACAGGCGATGAAATTTTAAAAGCTTATTACTTCGTGATTTATTTACCGATTTTACTAATTCTTTCAATTATTGCATTAATCTTTAACCTACTTTATTAAAATAATATTAACTTGTTAAGTTTTAATAGCAGGACACAAGCCTATTTTAAGCACATTCAAAACAAAATAGTACCTTGTTGAGGGACTTATTCATTTGTCTTGTATTTGCTTCAAGCATTTTCTTAAAAGTGTATTTGTTAGTTTATGGTACATACTTCTTTGCTTATGCTATGTATAATGAAGTGTATAATGAATCATTATTACTGATAATTAAATAAATGACCATTACATATTAAGGGCCAAACAATGTAAGAATGTTTTTTAAGATAGCATTTTATTGAAGTCCCGGAAAAATTGTTTTGATATCACATTTGTTAGTTTTAGTTTTTAACAAATATCAAACAGGCCACAGTTGTTTAAAAAATTGTAGGTCGTAAAAACATGCAGTTGGTACTGATTTTTTGGGATGTTTTTAGGATAGATATATAAATACAAATAGAGTAAAACATAACAAGGGAACCAGGATGTTCCTACACAGACTTCCCCGTGGGCTTACAATTAATAATAATAATAATAATAATTTACTTCATCTAACACTTTCCATGAGTATTATAGCCGATATTCTCTTCGACAGATGACTAATGATAAGAAATTTTAAGCAGATTTTCGAGTTTTCAAGCACGATGACAACCCTCCCAAAACGCCAGTACAGTGCAATATCGCAATTTTGGTAATTCTACTGTATGATCAGTTTCTTTTATAGGCGTAATTATAAAACAAATAGCGTTATAGTAAGTAGTGCAAATGTTTTATTTAATCCAAATAATAATTGTTAACAGTTTTGTCTTTATTAAAAAATCAATCATCAAATTATTAATTTGTTTAAAAATGTTATCCCACCATGAATAGTTTGCTAATTTGAGTGCCTGTAATTTAGATTGATTAAGATTAATTTTAAGGGTAGTTAATATTTATTATTATGCTATTAATTCATGAAATAAATGTAAAAAAATAAGTCTTTACATTTTATTCTATAAAAATATTACTATGATAAATTAATTTACAGCATTTTTATCAGTTAGACAAACAAACAGTAAACCAAATTAAAAATGATAAAATATTGTACAAAAACAAACTTCCAATAAAGTCAAAATAATTTAGGTTTCATTTAATACTATTGTTTACAAATAATGAAATCAGTTTATGAGCCCACTTGGGTTGATCTTTAGGCACCATGTGGCCTGCATTCCTCACCAGAACCTCTATAAGGTTCCCAGCTCTCTTTGTATACCCTGCAATGTCATCACCAACCTTCCAAATGCGCCTGGGTGCTGATTTGTATTGCTCTGATGCTGCGAAACTTAATCTACGGAGCATGTTCTCTGTTAGAGGATATGCTACAATTATATCTAACTGTCCATTGTAAAATAAAATAGGATAGTGATCCAAAAGCTCAGATATTTGTGGTGTAACTGACTTCATCATATCAAGAGCTAAAGATAATGCCACCTGTTTACCATCATTAAATGGGAGACCGCCAACGTGGACACTGCGTCTGACCTTGACGTCATGAAGTAAATTTACAAATATAGTCATTTCACTATCATCAGTTTGGGCTTGCAACAAATTGTAGTAGTTGTCAAACCCTGTATAAGATTTGAAGTAAGAAAGGTTATTAGACACTTCTCCATCCATTAGCTGATCCATCAAGATATCTGCTTGGAGCAAATTATTGTTCTTGATTTCAACAGCAATTTGCTTTTGATACTTCAAAAAAATGTTCCGTTGATTGTCATCCAACAAACCATGCTGGTATAAATAATTTCCATAATCTAATTGATTGATTGGGTCGCAGTAACCATTACCAATAGCCATGCCTTTTAGGTTGATTTGGTCAGCGTTTTTAGCATTCTGTAAGTGGATTTCCATACCCAAAGATGGTATATATTTCCCAGCATAAGATTCTCCTGTGATATAAAAGTCATTAGACCTTAAATGGGGAAACAGTGTAAAAAATTGCTGCAAACTATTGTAAAGGTCAGTAGCAACACATTTTTCATTGCGACAGTATCCTTTTTCGTTCTTAGAGAAGCTGAAGCCAGTTCCAACTGGATTATCAATGAAAATGAGGTGATAATCTAATGCCCAATGGTATTTTCTTAACGAAAATCCATCTTTTTTAGCGATCAATGGGCCTAATTCAGTGAAAAGTCCAAAGAGTGATGATCCTCCAGGTCCGCCTTGGAGCCACAGCAGCACCGGCGCTTTTTTATTGTTAGAAAAAGGTGGGAAATACCAGAAATAATGATTAGAGTTGTACATTTCGTTGACAGTAAAGAAACCTGCGTAACTTTTAAAACCCATCTCGTCTGTGATTGATACTTGTGATAAGTTTTGAGCCAGTTCTATAGATCCTTCCTCGATGTAAGGCGTCAGCAACAGAGGGTCACCGGCTGCTTCACGAGGTAGTTCCTCCAACCCCAATCGTGGGTATACATTCAGGAAGTTAAAAGAGCTTCCAAGATTCAGCAGCGTGAAAAATGAAGATATAAATATGCTGAAGCGACAAGATCTAGGCATTTTATAATATTTTAGAATATATACAAAATAAAATCAATAAACTTTTCATTCAAAACAATATATATATTTTTTTATATTGTGTTGTGGCCACAGAGAACTTTGCCTCTGTGCACATAGTGTATTTAGCCAGTGTCAAGTATTGTAATTTTTCATCATTATAGAATATTTCACGTATCAAGTCTTAGTCATCATAGTCATAGTGGTAGTCAAACTCCAGCCAAAGTCATGCTCCTCCATTATAAAAAGTTCCTCTATATGGTCATGCTCTAGTAAAGTGGTGGCAACTTTACCAGAAGCTTCTATGGAATTTTGGAAGCAACTCGAAAAACCGCGTTTCACCACATTATATCACTTGCTCATGCTCGTAATTCAGCACTTTTTATGAAAAGCCACCAATTTTAAACATTAACTCTGGAAAAAGCATAAGTTTTAAGAAATAATACAACGCGACGACCGAGGTCAACTTTTCCGCGTTCCCGCCAAAACTCAAATCAAAAACTACAAAGGGTGCATTCCGATTTATGAAAAAAAAAAGCCAAGAAAGAAAAAAAAGATCACATTCAGTGGCAGTTTCGTGATCGAAAATAACAACATCTGGAACCCACCCTATGTATGAAAGTACTCTGTGTCAATAAAGAAAGAAATTAAGAGCATAGTTCTCTGTGACTTTCGCAACGCACGCAAGATAAGCCGCGCAGTGTGGTGAACGTAGGTGCTATATCGCCATTTAGGCTACTCAGGGGGTCTAGCAAAGATACCAACCACTAACGCTAATGCCTCACGCTAACTCCAAAATGTACTAAAATGACATTTCGGAAATCGCTAACTTTTCCGCAGCGAATGTCATTTTAATACATTTTGAAGTTAGCGTGAGGCGTTAGCGTTAGTGGTTGGTATCTTTGCTAGACCCCCGTGACTAGGAACCGGCGACGTAAATATCTGATTGGCGACTGGTCGCCTTTTAAGCTACCTCAAGGAAAAGTCACTTAAATTAGCTATATCGTAAACAAACACCTTTCATAAAAATTATAGCCACCTATAAGGTCTGAAATATCAATAAAGACGAAAAAAATTACGATAGAATGTTGATGTTATGACGTGAACACGACTAAAAAATCTACAAAAAGTAATTTTATTGATTTTGTATTGTAAAACCTATGTAAATAAGGCGAATTTTGCTTAAAACTAACTAGAACGACTGGCAAAATATAGTCATTCTGTCAACATAATTTAAAGTATAAATCATATCACCTTAGCCTACCTATTATCTGTATAGTGTTATAATCTTTAGTAAAAAAAACTAGCCAAAACTGGCAACTAATTAAAGAAAATCAACCAAAATTTGCCATTTTCCACTAACACAAAATTAAATAACGTTGACGAAAGCCTTGTCTTGTTATTGCTGGTGCCTTGTCTTGTTATAGGTAGCTGGTGGACGAAACATTATTGAACTATAATACCCCATTCCAGAATCTTAGATTTTATTTTATGTAAAAAATAAATGTCTCGAAAAGTTACAAGTGACATGGCAGTTGTATAAAGCATTTTTCCCTTGTGAAAAATATTTTTTATTTATTTTGATTCTTAACACCTCAGCTGTTTGTTTGTACAGTTATTTTATGTTTATTCAAAGACTTCCCACGGCCGCTTTTTGACTGGCGACAGATTTTCTGTTCTTGACAACGACAAGGTCCTTGATATTGCCAGACTGGCCGAGGATCCATTGAACAAACGAATTTCAGGATGAAATTACTGAAACTTAACAAAAATGGACCAAACATTCATAATAAAATTGTGCAAATGCAGAAAAACATTCGCGTTCGAGAGAGAAGGGAGGGGATAGATATGGGAATAGGATGAATGGGTGAAGGTGAAGGCGAATTCATCGATTCATCCTTTTCCCCTCTTTCTTCATTCTTCCTATTATACTGAGATAAGGCGTAAAACTAATAAAGACGGGCGGGTCAGCTATTAAAAAAGAAAGTTCGTTAAAAACTACTATTTTACTTCATTTTAACATAATAATACGATATTTTAACGTTTGAAGCTTAGGCTACTTTTTTAGGTGACAGGACCTAAAATTCGACTACTTTAGACTACTTAAGCTGGGAAAAATGGTGATATTAGTCCCATCGCCGTTGGCAACACTGTAGCCGGCCCATAAGTATTCTGTGAGCTACAGTGTTGCCAACTGTACGATTTAAATCGTATTTATACGATCTTTTTGACCCCGATACGATGTACGATCGTGAATCCGAAATCGTACGCAAAACATACGACCTTTTCAAAGCTTGTAATGTCCGTAACAAAATAAAAAAAATATACAATAAATTAGGTCCATTTTGACGAAAAGTCGATAACGTCTAGAGTCATAAACGAAACCATCACACGACATAATCTAATCGTCTTACTCATTTTATTAATTTAAGCAGGTGGCGTGGCATCCTCATTTTTTTCGTTTCGTGTGGATCATTATGAAATGTGTCGGGAGTTTGGTAACCCAAGTTCCAGAAAATCCCTCAATGTGTGTACCTAAAATGCTAAAAGAAACTTTCGCCGTTATATAAAAAAAAATATTATAAATTAGGAAGAGTATAGAAAAAGTATTATAATTTTTTCTATACTCTTTCTGGCTTGTTTATGTTCTCTATTGTGTCAATACTTAATAAATGTTTATAATTTAGGTTAATTTAGGTAGGTATTATAAATTACTTTTTTAAATAATTTCGCATTGTTTCAGTCAAATTTCTTTGCATACTATCTTTTTTCGGGAAATTGTTGCAAAATATACGACCTTTTCACGTCAAAGGTACGATTCCCTAAAAAATAAAGTTGGCAACACTGGTGAGCCGGCTATTATTAATTTTTTACGCGCCCGATGCCCGATAAAAGTACAA
This sequence comes from Ennomos erosarius, assembly GCA_963580505.1. Classification (NCBI taxonomy): domain Eukaryota; kingdom Metazoa; phylum Arthropoda; class Insecta; order Lepidoptera; family Geometridae; genus Ennomos; species Ennomos erosarius. The sequence goes on from OY756998.1 coordinate 11,957,537, forward strand.
CAAATTAATCTGTACATTTATCCTGTGCCTAGCTAGATATTGCCCTGTGAATTTATCGGTTCACAGTCGTCGCGACATGGCGTACTGTATTTCGCTTGCTCTAATTCTCGTGCATATATTTTTTGTGGAAGCTTTCCTGCATCGATATCCAAAGATAGAGCTCGGTCCACGAGATGACGGAGATCCTGGGAAACCTCTATTTCTGACACCGTACGTTGAAAGCGGGAACATTACGGAAGGCAGGCGCCTAGCTCGCGTACCGTTCACGGAAAGTCTTCGCATCAAGAGTTATGCAGGATATTTCACTGTGAATAAGACTTACGACTCTAACCAGTTTTTTTGGTACTTCCCAGCGATGATCCCTAACAATAAAGAAGCTCCAGTCATTGTTTGGCTTCAAGGCGGTCCAGGAGCAACCTCATTGTATGGTTTGTTTACTGAAAATGGCCCACTGAGAGTCAGAAGACAAAAATTCGAAAGGAGGAAATATAACTGGGCTCTGAGCCACCATATTATTTACATAGACAACCCTGTTGGCACTGGATTCAGCTTCACTAAGGACCCGAAAGGCTATTGCACAGATGAAGTACAAGTTGGTGAGCAGCTCTACTCCACGTTAAGCCAGTTCTTCCAACTATTTCCTGAATTGCAGCCAAACAAGTTCTTTGTTTCTGGAGAGTCATATGGAGGGAAGTATGTACCAGCACTGGCATACACTATTCACAAGAAAAATCCTTCAGCTAAAGTAAAAATTAACATGAAAGGTATAGCCATTGGCAACGGCCTGAGTGACCCGGAACATCAAATGGTGTACGGCAAGTATTTGTATCAGCATGGCCTCATTGATTGGAACCAAGCGAAAGTTTTCCAAGACTATGAAGCTAAGGCAATAGATTTCATCAAGCAAAAGAAATGGGATGATGCTTTTGATACTTTTGACACTCTTCTAAATGGAGACATGACTGGAAGGAAAAGCTTGTTTGCCAACATGACAGGGTTTGATTTCTACTTCAACTACTTGCATACAAAGGACTACACGGGATATGAAGATTTTGGCCCCATGCTGCAGAAGAGTAATGTCCGTAAATCAATCCATGTTGGCAACTTGGAGTTCCATAACGGAACAGAAGTGGAGAAACATCTGAAACAAGATGTTATGAAGTCCGTAGCTCCGTGGATATCAGAACTTTTAGATCATTATTATGTGGTCATCTACAATGGACAACTTGATGTCATTGTAGCATATCCTTTAACGGTTAACTATCTTAGAAATCTCAATTTTACAGGTTCAGATGAATATAAAACGGCAAAGAGGTACATATGGAAGGTAGATGGAGAAGTAGCAGGGTATGTGAAGCAAGCCGGCAAACTGGTAGAGATAATGGTCAGGAATGCTGGTCACATGGTGCCCGGCGACCAGCCCAAATGGGCCTTGGATCTAATAACCAGATTCACACATGAGAAAACATTTGTTCACCCAAAAAAGCCTCATCTTGGGTACTAGGGATCAATTAAAATGATTGTTTTGACTTTGCTTTTGAATGTCATGTACTTATAAAGCAAAACAACATGATCAAGTTGATCTGGTTTTACAAAAGCTACCTACAAACTTTAAAAACAGTAGTAAAAAATTTGATAGGTCATAGCATAACTTGATAGGTATTAAATAAGTTTTACTAAGTCCAAGTGTGGCAATATTATCTATGGCAACCTTAAAGTTGTATGAATAAGATTTAAAACTATTTTTTTATACATAGATGTTTAATTAATTTTATCAATTTCATCTCATTGGCCTCAATGTAAGCAGATGACTTAGGTGCTTTTGGTCTTTTTATGTTATTATTTTGGTGAACATGGTGCAATTCTTGTACATAATTATATGTTTGTGTTTTAATTATGTACATTATGGTAATTAAATGGTTGAAGTTAAAATGAGTTTGTTTTACTCCCAACTACAATAGGTGCAAGGTTTAAAATGAACGATGAATATCTAAAAATACCTACATACAAACAAGATGGTATTGTTTTATAGTTACTACAATGTCATCTGTCATTTTCTTAGTTTCAAAAAACAAAGGCATGTTGAATTTAGGGAAGCCATAAACCATAAACCAATAATTTAGGTGCAACAAAAACAATGGCACATTGCCAAAGTTCCAATCACAGAGATTTTTTTTTTCTCTAATCTGGGGTTCCAATATAAAATTATTTTTGGATAGACTGGTTTTTATCGAACAAATTTATGTAAAAGCCTGATACATCAACATATATACCTCCATAACCTGATATGAACACTAAAGGGTAGGGTTCACAGACTATTATATGCTAACGCTTGTAGGGTTGTAAGTAGGTACCAATATGTTTCTATGCTACTATTTATATAGTACTTATACATTACCACCTTACCTTTATAACTATTTCCAACAACCCAGTGGGAACAATCCCCATTTTTTAGCCTTTCTGAAATCTCATAGGAATGATTTTTAAAGTGTAAACCACACTGAAATCTGTTTGTTTTCTAATTGTTTGAAGTGGATGTAGTTATAACTACAGCTCAAATCTAAGGTATAATCTTATTATACTATAGATATACAGAGGTGTTTGAAATAGAATTTTAATCACAAATAGTGTGGAATTAGGGCAGATTACATACATAACAAAAGTTTTTATCCTAACGTTTTGGTTAGAAATAAAAGATGCTATCACAGTAATGAAATGTCAGTTTAATTAACTTTATCCTAGAATTTATCTGTATTTGGACATGAGCAGAGTGCCTAACAATGTACAATACAAACCAAACTAAATCTTACAAATAGGTGAACTTATCATAATGTTACAAACACTCATTGTTAAAAGCAGAAATTCTGCCGCTACAAGTTATCAAAAGGAATGAAAAAGAGAATCTTAAATCTATCGACCTTCTATGTAAGTAGACAGCTCGATTTCTTCAGGTAGCTCCGTGATGTTGACATCAAAGCGGTCTTGCACTTCGTTCAGAATTTTGGCATCATTTTCATCTGACACCATGGTGATAGCAAGACCCTTAGTACCAAAACGTCCCGCACGAGCCACACGATGCAGATATGTGTCTGAATCTTCAGGCATATCATAGTTAAATACAATGTTAACTCGCTCAATATCCATGCCCCTTCCAAACAGGTTAGTGGCCACCAGGATACGCTTCTGGAAATCTTTGAACTGCTGGTAGCGGGAAAGACGCTCATCTTGGGTCATATTTCTGTGGATGCCAATAGCAGGGAAATTTTGGTCAGTAAGCAGTTGGGCAAGAGCTATGCAGCGCTGCACAGACTTGACAAATATTACAACCTGGTTGAACTCCAGAACATCTAGAAGCTCGAACAATTTCTTATTCTTCTCATTCTCCTTCAATTTGACATAGTGTTGCTGCAGGCCATGCAGAGTCAGCTTGGCTTCATCATCAACATAAACTTCCATGGGGTCCTGCATGAACTTCTTGCAGACTGGCCTGATCTCTTTGCTCAATGTTGCTGAGAACATCATCACTTGCTTACCATGAGGAGTATTACGGAATATTTCTTGCACATCTCGTCTCATGTCCAAAGATTCCAACATCTTGTCACATTCATCGAGAATGAAGTGCTTCAAATGTTTCAGATTCAATTTCTTGCTGTTGACTAGTGCAAGGATTCTGCCTGGGGTGCCGACGACGATGTGCGGACACGCAGTCTTCAGAACTTCTTCATCCTTCTGGATGGGCATTCCACCGAAGAATACTGACACCCGGACGCCCGCCATATATTTGGAGAACCGCTCGTACTCTTTACTGATTTGGAAAGCGAGTTCTCTCGTGTGGCACATAACGAGAACGTAGACATGATTTTCCGAAGGTTCCAGCTGTTGTAGAGTCGCCAAAACGAAAACTGCTGTTTTACCCATACCGGACTTTGCTTGGCACAGAATGTCCATACCAAGAACAGCCTGTGGAATGCACTCATGTTGCACCTCGGAAGGATGCTCGAAGCCGCAGTCAACGATGGCGCGCAATATCTCTGGCTTCAGTAGGAAATCCCTAAAGCCGGAGCTGTGGATTGATACGTAGGATCCTTTAACCTCTTTTTTCGGTGCCGCTTCCGAAGCTCCCTCGGTGGTCTGCTGTTCTGCCTGCTCTTCATCTTCGTAGTCGAGAAGGTCGTCGTTATCCGCCATGATTTATAAATCTAATTAGGATTAGATTCGAAAACGTACACGTAGAGCACGTGAAATTTATTTTGAAAATTTTTCTATTTCACAATAATGATGGCGGCTAGAATTTTGGCGTCAATATTTTTTTTTTCTCGCACGTTGCCGATAGATAATAAATATCAAATGCTGATGGTGATTATTATCATTCACTCACTTACATCCAAAACTGATTAGAACATGATGAAAGTAGCATTACCAATAAAGTCTTTCTCACTCTAACATGCATAATCAGACTGGAGTAAATAGAGAACATGATATTTTATGCTCGCCATTCAAGACTGACAGAAATATTATTGCTACTCAACGCTAGATGGCGCTGAGTAGCCAGTCGACAGCATATGATTCTGTTGTTGGTCGACACCTTCCGTGGTGTGAAAGTTGAGTAGGTCGGCTCACAGATTAGTAGTATGGGTCGGCTCATAACCCGACGGCGGCAGGTTCGATTCCCGCGATAGGACAAGTATTTGTGAACAGGAAAAAAAGCGCAAATACTTGTTCTGTGTTTGGGTATTATGGGACCATGGTCCTCCTCGTAGTTCCTCGGTCCCTAGATACAGCGAGTCCTAGTTAGGGTCCTGGATCTATGATGTATGTGATCCTGGGCGTTATTTATTATTATTATTTAATAATACTCTCTACAGCACAGAGTACATCGTATATCTTTGCAGTTTACGATCCTAGCAGCCCTTGTTTGATTTTATAAGTTTTTAGCAAATGTTTCGTACATATTTCACTATTTAATTTAAACTATCTCCATGATTACCTATCCTTACGGTGGAAGTAAAACGAAAGTAATTAAAAGTTTCATATTTATTTAATTGTGGTCTAAAAGCTACTAAACGCAAAGTTTTCCTCATAAATTAAACAAAATCTACTTACACATACTAACGTATTATAATTGTACAAAAATTAAGTAGGTATACTATAAAACTCACGAGTTACGAGGAATTATGTTGAATACCTACACGCAATTTTTTTAGTGTAACATAAAAAAGGTATAGGTAAGGTATCTGCCTTAGAGCATCTATAAATGGTTGTATAACGTAATATAACGTTATAATCCGCAAGTACCATTTTTCTGCCATTTTTCAGACACGTACAGCACACGCGCAAACCGCGCGTGTAAACGCACGCCGCACACCATCTTACAACACGCACACCGTTATATAAACTAGCGTAGTTACACAGTGTCTACACGCACATTATTATATTATTATGACCAAGTAGCGCCATATGACCGGCAGAGGGGAACGCCTTGTTTTGCTACCTCCTTTTTTAAATGCTCAAAGGGTATCTGCATACGTAGGTACGAACACTTCTTTATTATAATTTAAACACACAATTTTTACAAAACCCGCTTATTTAATATCTATTTCCTAAGGCTAATACAATAAAATTATAGGTACCTCTATCTACCAACTTAACGATGCTAGGAATGAGAAACTGTATACCAACTAACCTATAGTAAATAGGTAATTTGCCCGGTAGGATAATTACTTAGTTATGTTTTATGAAAAAGTTAAGCGTGTAAATCTACGGTTTACAATTGTAATTAATACGGTTACATTAACCATGTGTTACACTACTGGCTTTACAAATGAACCACTGACAACAATTTAATATGGAAAAAGAAAAAAACAAAGAAACCGACACGGTAATTTGGAGAAATATTAGAAAGTGGAAATGTACATTAAAAATACTACGTTTGAAATACCTAAAAAATTATCTTCATCATCATCAACGGTCTGAATAGGTCCACTGCTGAATATAAGCCCCCAGAGAAGAGAGCGCTACTTTGAGCGGCTGCTCGCCTCCTGCATCCATCGGCTATCCTATAAAATTATATAATTTTCAAATGTTATCAAAGGTAAGGTAACTTACTAGTATTTTTTTTTTACTTAGTTGTTAATTTTCCTTTCTCATTGAGTTTTTACAGCAACGCGCTGCATCACTTCGGCTCGGTAGTACCCAGTATTCTCCATAATTAAATACTTAGGTAACTAATGCATGAAAAACAAAATAAAAAACACGTGTCTGTTATTTTTCAACTAACTTTTAATAATAATAAAAATGAGGGAGCAAAAATATTGAATTGTTATACAGAATGTATTTTAATTCATTAGCATAAATTGAGCCCATGATAGTACATCATTTATAGATGATTATTAAAGAGTAAAGAGTGTAAATGAAAATATTTTTATTGAAAATTATGAAGATTGCCGCGGCGCCTAACGCAGTTGGCACGGATGATTTTGATACATCTAAACGTTTTTATACCTTGTATGTACTACTATGTACTAATTAAAAAAACAGTACTTCTTTATTTTAATTAAATTTTGTATTGTAGCATTTGATTAAGTAAGTTATTCCATTTTTTAAAGTTATTATTATTACCAAATCAATGTGTTAGAATTCAGAAATTTTGGTCCACACGTGACCGGTATCAGGAGTAGGTACTGTAACGATCCAGGGTGTCTCGTGACGTCACAAATATTAGAAATATTTTTCAGTTTAAAAAAAAAAAACAAAATTATTCAATCAAATCATTTAACAAGTAAATAAAAATCCAAAAGTAAAGCATATATTCGTTTGATACTGCACTAACTGGTATAAGACATAGAAATAGGTATGAAAGTAGTTATTTAAACGTAAAATGAGGTAATATTAGAAAGCATAAAAACTCTTTAATTATATTCATACTTAATCGCGAGCTGGCACTCTAGCATGTGTCAAACACTTTTAAAATAATATTTTCGGATGGATTTTGACAGTTGACTTTAGAGAGAGTAGAAGAATGTCGCGATTTTGCTAGGGATTTAGTAAAAGTTTTTTCCAGAGTTCATTCATTAACCATTCGCGGGGATCACTACATGATATCTGTCAGTGCACATGAGATTTTCGGGTAAATTCAAGTTAGAGTCGTCCTCTCAAGTAATTCTGGTTCTGAGGAAGAATCCTTGGTTCCAGAAACCCCAGTCAGAAACAAGTTGAAACATGTGATATACGAAGCTTGTTTTCCTCCTACTTTTGCTTTAGGGCAGATCGCGTGTTCTGTGGAGACCTGCACCAGATTTTGCAACCGTTATAGGATCTGGATCCACCTTTTTGGTTTGGTTGCATTCTGGCTGAAAGGAGGGCTGAAAAGATTAGCTGACCCGTCTTCGTGTATACGATACCCGGATCCTAAATGTAAATCAAACTGAACTGTCCCACACAATAGGGTTTTGTCTTCTATGCACTTATGAGACTTCGGCCCGCATACAAGATAAAAAATAGGTGGCAATAAGATTTATTAGCTTTGGAGAGCTTTTGTCACAGCTCGTTTTCTTATAGGCTAGTTTAGGTATGTTCTCATTGCACACTCGAGAACAGACATGCACGCTTAAAAGTAAATATGAGATTTGTAGCAATCTCTAGTTTTGGGGATACACACCAGATGTGTGTTCCTCAACTTATAGATTTTAGGAAAATCTATAAGTTGAGGAACACACATGGGAGGGAAAGTTAGGGTTAGAATACTAAAATTTGCAGTAAAATAAATGTTTTAGGGAAATAGGTAAAAATCGATTGTACAATAAAAATGGATTCAAAATTTATAATAGATAAATAAGTAAAAATTAGTAATTATTGTCTTTCGTATTTATTCAGGTCAAGAACAAGTACCTGTTGGCAATTCCTTACCACACGGATAGGATAGCTAACGTATAGATTCGAACGAGAATATTGTACTAATAAAATATGATTTCATTAATACTTACAATAAACGTAGTTCTATGGAACAAACATAACTTTAATATTTTTCATAATGGTGAAATGGATTTTGGATATGTAGGCGTCTAGTGAGTTCAAGAAAAGCAGAGTCAGTCTAAGGATCTATAAATGAACCAATGTTTATGTTTTGAAATAAATAATTTATAGTATGTAGTAATTAAAGCAAATAATATAGGTGTTATTAAAGTAAACGAAGGGTAACGTCAGTAGGTATAATTCTTTAGGAAAATCGGTTGATAGTTAAAATTGGTACCTTTACTAAAGCATGATAATTGAAACTAAAATAATATCGGCAATTTTTATGGCGGAAACTTAGGAAGGTTTTAGACTTTGGGCTGTATGAGATGAGGCAGGGGGGGAAGTTCAGCTGGAAAGCTAACTTTAGGGTCTGTCATATACTGAATTTAGTACGTATTTGATAGACTCACAATAGTCTCACATTAGGTGATGATGGATAAGTATGAGGTTTTGCTTTGCTAACAAATTAACGTAGAGATCCCTTGAATGTATTGAGGACGTATGTTGTTAGGGCTTGCTAAAAGATAATGTCCTCTCTGTCCCTAGTGTTTTGAAGACAAAACTTGACATACTGACATGGAATAAATAGTAACAAATAGTAAAATCAATTTCCCCAGCAGTGTCTTGAAAACCTCAAGTGGAGGCAATTTCATACACAACATAGTGGAGGGCTGTCCCGTCAGGTGTCGAAGCTCACAGTTATGGAGCGGGGAGGTGCTCCGTAGCCGAATGTTATGATAAGCAGATAGATTATCATGACTTCGCTAATTTAAACAAACTTAACTTCAGTATGTATGACTTATTACAACATTTACGTGAAATCTTAGCTCTACTTACGTTTTACCTGCACCTGCTCTTGCGTTTTACGTTATTATTAATATTTACGGTTATTTTGGTGATACATTTTATTTTAAGAAGGCACTTCAGGTTTCCTGAATTAGGCTAATGTGAATTTTTTTGAAGCCATCTACGTTTTCGATATTTCCAGCAAATATAGGATCATCATAGGTTCAGATTGCAAAGCTTAGTAAAATAAAGGAATTCCAATTTACTACATTAATTGCGTATTGAGTAGGTGTTAGTTAGGAATTGAATGATAACATTTTTGTAACTAATGGGAATTTTTGGGTCGAATAGTGGAAGTGTAACAAACGAGAATTTTATATTTTTTAGGTAGTATTCGTTAAGAGATTCTGATATATACACTTGAAGTATGGTTCTGAAGGTCAATTATAGGAAGTACTTCAGATTTTCTAAATTAGGTTAATATGAGTTGTTTTGTGGGGATTTACGTTTTATTATTTATAGTGGATATAGAATTAACATTCATCATAAATTCCGATTACAATACATAGTACGAGAATAGATATTTTAATCTACTTTATTTGTGTTTTGATTAGATGTTAGTTAGGAATTGTCTCATTACTTTAAAAGATTTGGATTACTACATTATCACAACGTACGGGTTCTACCACTATTAGGAGATGATCACTTGGCCATAACAAATTTAAAACAGACAACAAGCTTAGGTTAAATATAGGTTCTTTCTATCGGTATTAGATTATGCTAGCGTTGATTTAATTCATTTTATAGTTTATTTAAACTTAGGTATTTAGGTTCGGTAAATTAAAGATACAATTATAATTATTAATTAAGGGGGAATAAATAGGAGGGTAGGGGGGGTTACAGTACCTAGATTCAAAGGATGCTAATGAATTCAATTACAACCTGTATATAAGAAGACGCCTCCATCTTAAGGTGTGTAAGTTTTTCCTAAATCTTTATCCTTAATCTTTTTTCTAAGTGTGGAACAACCACTGAGCTAACATTTCTCCGTGCACCGAGCTAACAACTCCGTGCACCGAGCTAACAACTCCGTGCACCAAGCTAACAACTCCGTGCACCAAGCTAACAACTCCGTGCACCAAGCTAACAACTCCGTGCACCGAGCTAACAACTCCGTGCACCGAGCTAACAACTCCGTGCACCGAGCTAACAACTCCGTGCACCGAGCTAACAACTCCGTGCACCAAGCTAACAACTCCGTGCACCAAGCTAACAACTCCGTGCACCGAGCTAACAACTCCGTGCACCGAGCTAACAACTCCGTGCACCAAGCTAACAACTCCGTGCACCAAGCTAACAACTCCGTGCACCGAGCTAACAACTCCGTGCACCGAGCTAACATTTCTCCGTGTACGGTTTCAGCGGTTGGTAGTGCGCGTTCCCACTGAGGCAGGGGTGAGGAAGTTCTGCACCTAGTGCGTGGTGGTCTGTTCCCCGAGCGCCATGGTGACGAAAATTGTCGTTCCCTATGTCACTTTCTTCATACTTGGGAGTAAAACAGGGAAAAGAATTTTGTCTACTTTCAAGCTACAAGATAATCTTTTTCCTAAGTGGGGAACAATCACAGATTAACATTTCTCGGTGTACGGTTTCAGCGGTTGGTAGTGCGCGTTTCCACTGAGGCAGGAGTCGAGGAAGTTCTGCACGGAGGTGGTGGTGATCTGTTCCCCGAGCGCCATGGTGACGAGGCGGCGGCGCGGGAAGTCGATGGAAGTGAGCAGCGGGACCGCCTCCTCCAGCGATATGTGCTCGCGGATCATGTCCGCGCTCTCTGTGCCTTCTATACCTGGTATTAATATTGACAATGTTAGAAAGCGTTAAATAATCCTTACATAAACAAAAAAATGAATCTATAAATACATAATTATACTATATAAATTAAATTTTATTACAAAATTACATTCTTACAAAGTATTACAAAGATTACAACTATTTTTTTATGTAAATATTACTTATAATTACAACAAAATCAGGTATTCTAATTAACATAATTAAAAAAGTCATGTCTTATAAATTACACGTCAATATACAAATTAAACTAATATAAAATAAACAATAAAAAACCTATTCGAATAACCCACCCCGAATTGTACTCGTGGATCGCTAAACTAAAAACGAGAGGCCCTAGCGGATCCCCTTGCTGTGCTCCCACTTGAGATGACTGCTAGCTTCAGCACTACGCAGTCAGAGTGCTCAGAGTCCTGACAAACACACGCGTCGCATGGATAGCGGCCTCGGACCCCCGACACGTCCCAAATGTTAGAAATGAATTATGTTATTGTGTTAATGTTATTATTATTATTTTTTATGGTGCTGCTTTTTTATTGTTGGATAGGCTTGCGCTTGACCACTATCTCACTGATGGTAAGTGGCGATGCGGTCTAGGATGTAATGCTATTATTAAGTAGGTATATTAGACGTCAAAAATGCAATACTTCTATCTACACAGTTCTCGAGCATACATAAGAACTTTATTGAGAACGTTAATGACAGACGGATTGTAGTCTGTACATTTTTTGTTTTTGTTTGACGGACCCGATAGCTCAGTTGGTAGTAACCCTGCACTGTGGGCTGTAGGTTCGATTCCTACCCAGGACAAACATTTGTGTAATGAACATAGATGTTTGTTCTGTGTCTGGGTGTTATATTGTACTCTATGTATGTATTTACAAACAAAAAAGTATCTAATTAAGTATTATATCCGTTATCTTGTTCCCATAGTACAAGCTATGCTTAGTTTGGGGCTAGATGGCGTTGAGTAATGTCCACACATATTTATTTATTTATTTTGTGTTTTAAACAGTAATACTGAATAATAGTGATAGTTTTAGTTAGTTTCACTGATTTTCAAAGACGAAAAAATTGTAGTGTGGCGGATTATTGTACCTACAATAAGTAGGTAATAATCCGCCAATAAAATAGGTACCTACCTATTGTACTTATTTAAAAAGAGAGAACTAAAAGTAATCTCTTCCAGACAACCAGTAGATGGAAAGTATCATCAAAAAACACCACATATTAAACACTAAAAACACCGACCTATAAAAAACATGACATGTTTGAATGGCTTCTTCTTAATCTTGGAGTGCTTGGAGGTGGGATAGTCGAAGTCCATCGACTCGTCATCCGAGCTGTTCTGGTGCGGACAGAACCCTGGGAACTGGATGCGGCACTCCTCGTAGTACGACTCGGCTGATGGAGTCAGGACTGACTCCGCGAACTCTATCTCGGAATCTTCGTCATCTGGAAGTTACAAGAGAGATATTTATGACATTGGATAAGATATAAGTATACCTACTTATAACTGGTAGAAAAGGGAACCTGCTAATAACAAACAGTGTAAATTTCAATCAGCACAAAGAAAAAAAGGAAGCGGGAGAAGAGAGTAGATAGGTATATCTTACAAATATAATAATTATAGTCACGCACGTCGCGTCATCCGTTTTCATAAAAAGTAAAGTGCGCGTGGCGTCTTTTAGGGAAGACTTTATTAAAAACTACCCTACCGTATTAATTAATTAATAAAATATTAGGTAGGTACTTAATTTAGGTAAACCTACATAATTAACACAGTCATATCATCAGTCAATAAACTTCTCACAAAAACGCAAACATTAAAGCGTTTTAATTTAGCATCTAAATTTTCCAGCTAGAGACTTCCAAATAAAAAAAAAAGTAAAGAAATGTTTACTGCGTTTGTGTAGAAAGTTTGAAACTCACCAATAAAGAGAACGACAGCAGGATGCCTCGCCATCTTGAGCAGAGCTTGCTCCGTCAGCACCGACACTGGTCGGTGGTCCCATGGGAAGTTCTACAAATAGGTAAATAGAATGTAACTAAAATAAATAAGTAAAACTACCATTTCAGATTAAACGCTAAATACTCAAACCGGCGCGTTATTCGCAACCGCTGTGGGTAGCGGTATAGTACACAGTGCGCGATTCTCCGGGTATTTTGAATGAGGTTTTGCTCAAGTATCAGATCACGTCCTTTGTTGCGTTTTGCTGCGGCTGCTGCTGCGCAGCGGATGTTTACCAACTGCTGATGTGGTCCTCAGCATAACCATGGTGATTTTAAACATTAGAAGTAAGGTAGCCGAGTTTAAAGAGGTGCATAAACATATACCAGTCCAAGAGGGTCAGCTGCGAGGTGCTTCCGTCCATCTGAAGCCAGCACCGTGCCAGCAGCGTCAGTGATCACCAGCGCAGGAATGCCGCCTACTCCGAGCGCGGCCGGCAGCTTCAGTCGGGTTTCGCTAGCGGCCCACGGGACTGATAGAGCTCCGGCGGTGGACACCGACTGCACTGTACGGTTGAACGATTGCTCGCTTCTGCGAAACGTGTTTTGGTGAGCTTTAGAGAGATTTTTCAACGGCTGATGATGTTTATCGACTTTTACAGCTTTCACTTCACTAGGATCCTTCTCCTCTATTCTAGGCAGTGCCATGCACGTTCTAGCATCCAATACTTATGTAAGTACATGTGCCTATTCAAACCGGTGAGTTATGCGCTACCGCTGATGGGTAGCGGTATACCGCGGTGAGATTCTATCGGATATTTTGTACGAAGGATCGCTCCAACCGTGGAACTTCTAATAATACAAAATACCGCGTGGGGGTATTTACCGCTATCCACAGCCACAGCGGTAGCGAATAACACGCCGGTTTAAATAGGCCCAAACTTATTAAATAGTTTTTAATAAATAAATACGAAGTTTTCTACCCACAGCTGGTAGCTCAGCGAGTAGCGAGCGATGCTCGGAAACTTATTTATCTCAAATATTCAGTTTCATATTTCCGATGCCGTTCAACTTGTTAGATTGGATACGTGACTGAATTACAGAAAAAAGTCCATTTCGAGCGTCAAATACATTATAACTTTTAATATTCTATGAAAGCTACACAAAAAGCAATAAATTCGTAACGGCTATATTTCAGCTGTAATACGGCTAATGTATGGCGCAGAGTAATGAGATGGGATTTTACAACCCAACTTTATCCAAGGTCCCAACTTTACCCGGGATCCCGAGATTTTTGGGACCGCGCGGAATTCGGGTTTTTAGGGTTGGCGAATCAATTACGAGTGTTTATGGAAATTTGGCGTAACGCGTAGGTAAGCTTTGAACATGGATGAAAATAATATGAATATGATGTGAGTTATGTTTTGAAGATGCCATTTCCAAAAGCAAAAATTTTTTTGTGCTCTGTGATTAATTTGATCATCTAGAAAAAGGCTAGTTATTTTTATGACGAACGAGAACTGAAGATCCCTTTTGGACAAAAAATCTTTACAGTTTTTTCGCGTGTTCAAGTATACTAAGAATTACAAATCAAATATTGGATAGGGGTAAAGTAGTTTTTTAAATTAATTTAATTATTAAACACGAACTGGAAGACGCAGCGTAGGCCGGCCCCCCACAAGGTGGACCGACGACCTGGTGAAAGCCGCGGGGAGCCGATGGATGCAGGAGGCGAGCAGCCGCTCTAAGTGGCGTTCCCTGGGGGAGGCCTATGTTCAACAGTGGACGTCTTCAGGCTGTTGATGATGATGACTAAACACCGTTTCTATATTTCTCTGGTCTTCCCTATTCCTACAATAGCACGGATGTGTGCATATTGCCCAATGACCGTGTTAGCAATAGTTAATTAATCTAAGTCCCTTTCCTTGTAACCACGAGACTCCTTGGACGGTGGCTCTTATCTGAGATAATGGCTTGGAGAGCATTGTTGCTTTTGATGAAGCAAGGGATTGGTTGTGTTGTGTTGAGATAAGTTTACAAATTATTAAATTAAAATGGCGTATAAGTATCTAAGTAACTTAGGTAACCCCAAATAGGTACGTCTAAGTAGCCACAGGATTTTGCATGTACAAGATTCTTAGAAAAGTATTGATAAAACGCGGCACGTTGCGGGGACATCGCTTAGAATAATTAATTTTAGGATAATTAATTTTTACCGATATGATTATTTTTATTTTATTCTAGTAGTACATTAAAAAAAATATCTGACTGCTATTATGGGCGGCCGTAACTTCAGACGAATGGCTAACTATTCATCAACAAAAAAAAACAGGTCTTAATTTCATCAATCTCATCATCAAAAGCCTCCTCTGCTAAACATAGGCCTTCCCCAGATATTCATTTTGAGCGTCTGCTTGCCTCCTGTATCCTTCGGCTCCCTACAAAGCCACCTAGGAAGTAGGAACACAGAATAGGCATGACGACTAAAATTTTTTTTTGGATACATTAATTATATTCCTCAAAAGATAAACGTTTGTGAAAACAATAATTAATAACTCAAAAAATGACCAAGTTACAAGCATTTTATAAACCGGAATAGAAAGAGATAGCTCAAACGGTCAGTGTCGTCAGAGGAAGGTCGTTTAGTACCTCATTACTAAGCTGTGGTAGCTTTTCATACAATCTCTTTGGCACGTGACGTCACGAGTAGATTTTTCATAATAACTGTGGGGGCACTTTGTTTCGCGAGAAAGAGACAGGAGATGCCTCCTGCAGTTTAAACTGCTGAAGCTGAAACTTTAAAAGCTTATTACTACGTGATTTATTTACCGATTTTGCTTATGTTTTCAATGATTGCATTCATTTTTAATCTTCTTCATGAAAGTAATATTTACTTATTTATTTTTAATAGTACTCATCATGCCTATTCAACGTGATATATCTACATGATATATTTAAAGTGTAAACCACATCCAACGCATTACTATTTTTGCTTATTAATAATTTTTCTAAAAAAACAACTAAATGAAATGAAATTAAATACTAAATAACTAAACAGCAATTTGAACTTGTCCTCGTACAAGTTTGACCTGCGGATGAGCATTCGGTGAAGCGGGACGCGCTAATGTGAAAAGTTTGAGAAGCGCGATCAAAGTGGATCGCAAACTTGAACGTTGGGCACACAGTCATGGGTAGGACATAAATCCCAAACTAACAAACAAGTTCGGGATTTATGTTTTTGTGGTTATTATTGCGCATGTAGTGTGGTATGTCCTCGTGGTCCTACTGGCATGACAAACTAGTATGACCACAAGGAAACAGCGCATAAAACTACCTAATAAGTATAGGTAACGTAAGCAGGTACTTAAGATCATTTTTAGGGTTTCGTAGTAGGTACTACAAGGAACCATTAGTCCTGTCTGTATGTCCGTCTGAAAATTTTACAGCTTTAACATAACCTGTTATAAACGTACCTACCTACATTACGATTTTGTACAAAATAGTAGGTAATGCTTGAGAGCCTACTAATAGAGGGGAGAGGAGATTTTTTTATGACCAGCATATGTGCTAAAAATGGCTTACAATTTACAAAGATTGAGTTGGAATTGTCTAACTTAAAAAGAGAGTTCTCCATAGGTACACAAATACATAACACACACAGGAACAAATCCACGCAGGAAAGCCAACAGTAATTTCCTGCTACAAACTAATATTTGGAGCTCGCTGGGATCACTCAACCAAATAATACAAAATATCACCAAATGACAAAATACTGGCAACATTACCCCGGATATAAAGCACCCGGAAATATTTCCCGCCATCATTCTCCTGCGCTTGATCGGCGCACCGCGCAACCCTTAGAGCATAGGCGCAACCATAAAACACAGGCAGCTGGTATATCCAAATCTAAAAAATATTGATGATATAAATTGATTTATAAATTAGGATTCTCCCTAATTACTCACTAGATCTCCTACACAGTTTTCACTTCCGTCCTTTACACCCGGATAAAGGCGACGTTTCCTCTAAATTACCGGTACACCCGGGTCTGCATATAGACCATAAACCGGTCGTAAGTACAGCTGTAGCACAGGGGTTACCGGTTACAGCTCCCGGCACGGCACTCCGGTAGTGCTGCCAACAACTTGAGTTTATTAGCAAGGGGATAAATGGGCAGGAAGGTTATTTATTTTGTTGTTCTCGTGGGGATTATATTTTACGTTTTTTTCCTGTACACAGATACGGAGGAAATGTATGGGTGGAGGCGATAAGGAGAAATGGCATCTATACATATAATAAAACTGTAGAGATAAAAAAATCTGTAAATGCAAGATATCGAAAAAAAAATTACACAGGTTGGCTTGAAATTTTTCGCTGATCACGTTAAGCTACTTTTTAGACATTTTGTCTGTTTGTTTGTTTGTTTGTTTGTTTGTTTGTTTGTTTGTTTGTTTGTTTGTTACGGCACAAGTCCGAAAATACTGAACGGATTTACATGCGGTTTTCACTAATAAGCTTAGAAAAACCCGGCTCAAAACATAGGATATATTAAATTTTAAATATCGTTAATATTTTTTTTTTGTTGAAAATGATTAAGATTTCATTATGAAACGGAACGGGATTTTAACAAGATGGCCGCTTCACGCTCAAGGTAAGTTTTTTTCTTATATTTTGGCTCCACACATAGTGTAGGTATTTAGCCAGTGTCAAAAGGTAAGTTATATTTTGGCTACTAACCGTAGATGAGAGGAAAAAAATGTTACTCTGCTACACTGCTACTGACGGTAATTTTATCTCGGGTTTATCCGGATGCACAGATTAAAGAAAAAAACTCTGTTACTATTATGGCGCGGCTTCATATACGCCCGAACCTTCGCTGTTTAGTTGGCGCGGAAAAATATCTCTGTTGACTATCCTCGATGTTTTTATTTGTCTGTTTATCTGTCATTTTGAATACGGATCACGGTTGTTATAGTGGCAACAGAAATATATCATCCGTGAAAAATTATCACGATTTATGAGTCCATCCTGGTGACTGATGGACAGACAGACAGACAGACAGACAGACGGACAGCGGAGGTTTAGTAATAAGGATTTACCCTTTGAGTACGGAACCCCAGTCATTTTTATTTCATTCTGAACAATCCCCACTGCACTATAAGCAATAAGGAAGTAATTTAATGCATGTTTTTATTTATAACTTAAAAGACAAAAAGCAGTAAATAACAATTGGCGCGCCTGCATTACCGGCAGTGTATCACACTTTTCGGGCTACGGCGAAATACATCGCGCGATAACTTCGTCTGCGATTGATGCAATGCAGATTAGAGAAAAACAATGTGTTAATTATGTAAGTACCTATACCCAAGGAAGTCATATGTATTTACATATAGATAAGTTTTTAGTTAATCTGTGGTCCAAACTAAAAAATAGGATAGGTATGAGAACATTCTTGAATATGAGCACGACACAGAGAACAAGGAATTTAGAAAACTAAAAACTTCTTAGACTTTTTTTAAAAGTTTTAAGGCTTCACGCGATATCATATTTAGCCAATATTGAAACACAACTAAATTATTATTCATGTTTTCGATTTATTGGTTTCTGACGAGGGCAAAATTCTTTATTGGCGATCTGGTATTATGTATTAGTTTTCAAAAATCTACTACGCGTTACCATTCGAAATAAGTATTTAAAATTGTATTTATAGTACCTATAGCTTAACCTTAGTAGTAACATATTCAGTAACCTGTGCCCATTGACCCTTGCTTTTGCTACGCATTATAAACCCTTTTTTATTTTGGCATTAGACAAAATTTGTATTTAGCCAATAGGAAGTAGTTTTTGAAAACTGTTTAAAAGGGTAGGCTTTTTGGAACTTAGACTTTTTATAATTATTCATAAGGCTTCACGAGATTATCATACTTAGCCAATATTGAAGCTTACATTTTTATTCAAGTTTTTGATTTATAGGGTTTTGGCGGGAGCAATGTTCTTTATTGGCGATCTGGTAAAATTTATTATTTACATAAACTTCTACACGTTACCATTCTAATTAGGTAGATAAAATTATTTTTGCGCTACTGCTACATTCTTCATCGATCCCAAGGAAGTTTTAAGGTACCTGGGGGTCTAGCAACGATACCAACCACTAACGCTAACGCCAAATGCTCCAAAATGTACTAGGATGAAATTTCGGAAATCGCTTCCTTTTCCACAGCTAATGTCTGTTCAATACAGTTTTGGGAGTTAGCGTTTGGCGTTAGCGTTAGTGGTTGGTATCTTTGCTAGACCCCCTGTAGTACTTATAGCTAATTAAGTTATAGACCCTTACCATTGCTACGTATTTTAAAACCTTTTTTATTTTGGCATTAAAGTAAGCCGGAGGTGCTATTTGTATTTAGCCAATGATACGAAATATTTGATGAAAAATGTTTAAAAAGGGTAGGTACCTACTTAGATATAATAATATGTAGGTATTCATTATGGCTATAAAATTGTATCCTCGAATTAACAACATGGCGCGTAACGTTCGTTTTTGACTGTGTTTGATTTGTTCTTCTTCTTCTTGCATGTTGAAATAAGTTTTTAATAGTTAAAATATTTTAGATCTGTGGGCTTTTAAATAAACCAGGGGAGCAGAAAATGATTGATTACTCGGTTACTTCAAGAAGGTTATAGTTATTAGTAGGTAAGTAACTATCTTATGTGTAGGTAGTTAAGTACTCAATTCGTATGGAACCAAACATAAGAATGTAAAAAAATGTGGTAAATGGAACAAAAAGCGCGCGGATAATATGTAAAACTGAGCAAAACAGGATCATCGTGTGTGATTCTTCCATATTTTTCTAAACTGTACCTGCCTGCTTAGGTAACTACTACCTAAACAACATTTACTGAAACTTCTGTTAAAGACCTGAGTGAAGTGATGATGATTTCTTTTTGTTGTAATATGAAGAGGTACTTATATAATTGTAGTTTTTTGTTTGAAACTTCTTTTACTGTTATAAATTTATATTAGACACAAAACATTTAATTTTAGGTAATGGCTTAAATAGCTTCCACTCACGGCTATGCTTGCGTTATACCTATACCTATGCTAATACAGGTTACTGTGCTCAGCTTCGAAAAGATTTATTGGATTTTGTTGTTTGGTACGAAATGCATGATCTATTATTAGACTATAACGTAAAAATAACATAACACAAGCGTGCGAAGCCGCGGGCAAAAGCTAGTCCTCAATGTTATGATAACTGCTATACTATTATTTATTCTGTGGTGTCAGGAACAAGCACACAATATAAATAATATAATAACTATATAGATACTACTCTCTGTATCATAATTCAAACATATAGGTATGTAGGTACAATTCTCACGTGTTGTGGTATCTAATTATTATTCATGAATTATATGTATAGTGAAGATTTATTGAAATCAAAAACCATAGCACCCATGATGACAGTTTTAATATTAAAAGCATACTATACAGATTTCCACAAAGGATTTCCCAAAATCCAGGCATCACCAAAATCGACATGACCCCTTAATCTCACTTTCCTTCGCTTTCAATCGCGAATCAGTTTATTCCACATCCCGCACAAAGGGCAGGGCTGTGCTTATTGGATAAAGGTGATTTGCTTGCGACGCATAATCACGCAGTTTGATTACAAATCTGCTGCTTCGATCCGATCTGCACGCAAGCTTTGCAGATAGAGGCACCCCTATTAAGGGCTGGAAAATGACTAAATTAAATAAAATACTTTGTTTCTGTGAAACGTTTTCCTGTCCTTTGAGCGTTTGAGGGAGCGCGTTTTATTGCTGACTGTGCTATGTTAGTACGTACGTACGTATCTAATAAGAATAACTTATGTACCTACCCGTACTCGCTATCGAGTATCGTAGGATATTTATATGAAATACAATACAATTGCACAATGCCACTAGCAGCAACCACACCTGGCGCGCAGTCATAGGTTAGATATAAAAACAATTAAATATAAGTGTAATATGAAAACGCGTACAAACTGTCACTAGGCATAGTCAGTTTCATTCCAGCGGCGCAATGGCTGGCTTGAAACTAGACCGTGGTGAAACAATGTCCTATGAATTCACTGACGCTTTTGCCCTAATTCCTATAGTGCTTCAAACATTGACAATTCAGCATACAATAATTAAAAATTCGTAAAATGGAGCTTAATGTTATGAAATCCAGTGTTAGGGGTGTGCACTGCCGCTATTGAGCGTAATGACTTTGATCACATCGCACCTACACACGAGGGTTGGTTTTACGACGTGTCTCTGAAGACGGGTTCCAGATAAGAACGTCATTAACTTTATACACAACCTACAGTATTAAAGAACCGAGTTTTTGAAAATTTTAAAAACATTACGCTGTTGCAAAGTTATAAATAAATAAATATGTGTAGACATTTCACACAGCGCCATCTAGCCCCAAACTAAATAACCGATAAAGAACTAGATAACTTATAAACTTTTTTGTTTGTAAATACATACATAGAATACAATATAACACCCAGACATAGAACAAACATCTATGTTCATCACACAAATGTTTGTCCTGGGTAGGAATCGAACCCACAGCCCTCATTTCAGAAGACAGGGCTAATACCAACTGAGCTAACGGGCCCGTCAATATAATTACCAGCTGAGCTCCGTGGTTTCACCCTCAGATAATAAGTAGCCTATGCGATCCAGTATAATATATCGAAGCCATTATGATTAAAGATTTAATTTAAATCCGTTCAACCATTGCTACATCAATATTAGAGCGAATTATTTTAAAACTTTGAGCATAGAGAATTTTTTTTTAGTTTTTATGACTCCAAATAATGGCACGTTCCTCTAGACGAGACTATTATAATTATTTATATAATGTGCTGTTGTGAATAAAAACAGTAATAACTTTAATCAGAAAATCTTGAAAAATTAGTAGCCTTAGTAGGTATTCATCAGCTAAATCAATTTCTAGTCAGAAATATTCCATAAAGGCATCCTTCCATAACTTGTTTAAACTATCAGAGGGGTGGCACGCACATCACTACACTAGGTATAGTACAACACACCCCATCACTCTCCCCTGTTCAGTGTCTTAACGATGTGCCTCAATGGTCTCGTAAAGATAAAAACGTGCCATTATTATAAATACGTGCGTATATACAGTGTCCATTGGAGCGTGACATCAAACCACCTTACATTTTCCTTTATAAAAAGTAGAGAGAAATATTAAAGTAGTCAAATAAGAACGAAGAGTAGCTATGTACTACTCTAAACAATGTTAAACGTAGAAGAGGAATAAAGGAACCACGTAAATATGAAAATAAGGGTTTTTAAAGAGTTACATGAATCATCTAAGTTACCTTTCAGATCAGATTGAATCACCCACAACATCACACATCTGAAATTACATAAACGAAGTCGTAGGTAAAAAGATATAAAAAAATATTTCTGAAATTACATAAACGAAGTCGTAGGAAAAAGGATATTATCAAACCTTTCTGAAAAAATTTAAAGGGGAACTCATCCGAGTAGAATTACTTTCAGGATAAAGTAGGGTCTAACGCTTTCAACGCCTTACATTTAAGAAAGAGCTTTCGGCTCAAAAGAGTCGAATAATACTCAACTCAATCCTCACAGATTGAGTACCGATTGTGAACGGTATATGTGGGGTCTATGATCGTTGCCGGTTTTTATCCGGGTACGTTAGATACCGGATTTCACTCCTGACTAAACTTTTTTGTTTTTTTTTTTTTTATTGAGCTGACAAAGCAGGGCCAACTGCGTTTTTTACATTATGCAGCAGGTTCTAATCTATGCATCGCGTGGCGCTATACCGTCAATCGTGGCTATCATTTAGAAAAAAGAAACATTATAAAAAATAACTATAAGCCAAGATTATAGGTATATTATAATCCATGGACATTATGTTATAATCCAATGATTTAATAAAATGTGGGCTGTTTTCTCATTTTTTCGTTGTGCCCATAGATCGGGCAATAGAATTACAAATTGGTACAAAACAACCTTTTTGTTTTAAAATAAGAAATTTACGATTCATTTCATTTATGGTATATTTCTATGTAGTCTTATGTAATACTACTATTTAATAAATTTAGTCTCTATAATATAAAAGTAGGGTTGTCCATTGTTTCCCTCTCTACGTACCGCTTGCGCTATCTACTTTACGAGCGGCCTGTAAGCTGAAATGGCCAGGGTTTATTTGAGGCAGCTCCCTGAAAAGATAATATTCGCATAAAAACGAAGTGCGCAGTAAGCTTTAATTCTACCCGAGGTCACGCAGTAACGGCACTGCATACAAAATACGATGCGTAGTTACAATATTTTCGACTGACACTGGCTAAATACACTATGTGCGGAGCCAAAATATAAGAAAATAAAATATTTTCGGCATGATTTATCTTCTTTTGAGATAAATAATTTTTAAGGACCTCTGTTGCAGGACATGGGCTAAACCAACAGTGATGTTTACGTCCACTATGACGTGTAAATAGTAAAATTCACTGTTTATACGTAGGTAACATGCTCGGGCGATATTATGTGCGTGTATTTACCACCCACGAATCAGCATGCATTGCTGGAAGAACGCTGGGTGGGTATTCAATGCATTTGGCATGGTTATAGGTCAGCCCAGCATATGGCTATATTTCTATACAGTCTTAATGTTCTAGTAGTACTTAAAAGCAAAATAGACGATCGGGACCAACCACCGACCAAGGTCACCTTGGTCGGGTTGGTGTAAAATCCGACCGTGTGGATGGTGGTTGGCGAGCGAATGAAGACAGCAACCGGATTTCACACCTTGGTCGGTGGTTGGTCCCGATCGTCTATTTTGGTCATTAGTTGCTTAGTACCTGCATTTAGGGGTAGTTTGTATTAGTTTCCATATTAAAAACAAGCTTGCATTAACTTGCGTTACTGACAATATTTATATTGAAGTCTATATTGTCTAACCTCCTATCCCAACCGCGGTATTCAAGTAGACGATGTATCGAGTTTAATATCATTTAGAATTTACCGCTTTATTCAAACGGAACCGCTTTGATCGCTTTTTTAATTAAATTAGGATTTTTTAATTGCCGATTCTTGTGTAAGGTTTGATGAGGGTTTTATTATTTACTTGCTAAACTTGCTTATTATTATTATTGTTTTTATATAGCTGTACTTACTACAATTAAACGATTCAGCGGTTCTAGTACAAGGTAATTTGATGACGTTTATTATATGTATACTGTGGATGACGTTTAAAAAGAATGATGCACTGGTCAACTCACCGCAGTGCCTCTTTTGTTACTAGATGGCGTTTTAACGACGTATTTCAAACATGGTCGTAGTTTCAAACCACGGAGTACAAGGAAAAGTCAAATTCAGTTGAGTGGATCACAGATTAAGTACGTTGTTTATTTGTCGATAGAAAGCCATTAGAGTTATATGCCTTCGATAAAATAAGGATAGAATACTAAACTCGATACATAATTATCTTAACAATGACAGAATGTAAAACCGCCATTTTAACGCCATCTATCGGGACTTTATAAAATTACAGCTTTTTTTTGATAAAACGCCTCATTGGAATCAACCAAAAAATAAAGACAAGCAACCAAGGACGTTATATCACAAGCAACACAATAAAACAATGGAACCAAGCATTACCCTTGAGTATGAGACCATATTATAAAACCAGCCCTGCGCTGACATTCGAATATTTCTCGTAGGTATACTCTCGCAAACATTATTTTAAAAACATCGACCGCGACTGCGATCGATGTTCGGAAATAAAGTGATATTGAATGGACGCGCGGGAAATGGCGGGATTACTGAGAAATGGCGCAGTCGGCAGGATAACCGGGGATTGGTAATTAATTATTGGAGTGGCGTGTGAAACCTAGCTTGTTTTGTTATTTTTATGGTACAAGTTACAATTATGTGTTCATAATGCCACTAATGCCACTTGTACCTCTGTTTTTGAATAATTTTTTTATTAAATTGATTAGTCATGTAAATTACTAATTAGGCATGGACCGCCTAGCGCCTGCCCGTGGGCAGTTGCCGTTGATATCGTGATATCGTCACAAAAACGCGTTGCGCCAGTGTGTTGCAAGATCAAAATATTCTACAAATAAAGAGCGTGCCGCACATCAGCGTCTGTTGATTCGGATTTCTTTTATACCTACATCTAAGATCCAGTGAATCACTAACTATTCTACTCTACTCAACATAGAGAAACAGTGCTATCAAAGCAAACTGGATGTACTTACTTACTCCGAAAGTATACGTATAGAATAGGTACCTACCTAAATAATATAGGTATCATCTAGGCAACCCTTTCGCTCGACTCCTGATTTAATTGGCGGCTGGTAGAGTGCCTCTCTCCACTTGTTTCCGAAATGGAGATCTATTTGCGCTGTTTGTTGCCGAAATTAGCTTTTGTATAAAGTGCTGTTTGTGCGTAGTAGGTACATAAAACTCTGTTTTTGTTTCAAGGTAACATCTAGGTACTGAATCAACTATAAGTAGCTATAGAATTTTTTAATCTGGTGATTACATGATTAGAAAATTATAGAAGATCAGCCTACACATTGTGTTCTCGTATAAACGGGCATAGTGCCTTAATATTTAAACTACATACCAATTACTAAGTACTAAAAGCTATACCTATACTAGCTATATAGCCACACTATTACATAAAACCTTTTGGACTGTATGCTGGCCTGGCCACTACCAGTATGAAGTATGGCTAAGTTGCCCAACATACTGGCATGGCAGCATTGCCCCATAGACATATATATTAAGGACAGGCCTAATGACTGTTTATAGGTCGCTTCAAAGTGGGAGCCAATTTCACAGATTGGCATCCACTAGCGCTCAGTCTGTGATGGAAGTTAGAAGGCATCGGTCGAATGTCACAAACAAAATATGCCAAGTTGTATTGTGAAGGGTTGCACAATCTATACTTAAAAGTGCAGTAAAAAGAAAGACCAATTTTCTTATCTCAAGTAATTCAATATTTTCAACATTACACTCTGTTTTGTAACAAAATAATCGAATTTATATTTGGAATCATCCATTCATATATATAAAATTCAAAGTCCTGACTGACTGACTGACTGACTTATATATCAACGTACAGCCTAAACCGCTGGTCGTAGAGATTTGAAATTTGGAGGGTATATTCTTCGTAAAGTGTAGACGTCCACTAAGAAAGGGTTTTTCGAAATTCCACCCCTAAGGGGGTGAAACGGGGGTTTTACGTTTGTATGAAACTTTTTAGTCTGTGGATCGATTAATTTGAAATTTGGTGTGTATATTCTTCAGTTAAAATAAAAATAGACGGGTGTCACGGTTTTCTGAAAATCATCTTCCATCAGGGTCTAAAGGAGCTTCAAAGTTTTTTCTTTTGAAATTTCTAGATCAACGCACAGCCTAAACCGCTGGTCGTAGAGATTTGAAATTTGGAGGGTATATTCTTCGTAAAGTGTAGACGTTCACTAAGAAAAGGTTTTTCGAAATTCCACCCCTAAGGAGGTGAAACGGGGGTTTTACGTTTGTATGAAACTTTTTACTCTATGGGTCGATTAATTTGAAATTTAGTGTGTACTAGCTTTTGCCCGCGGCTTCGCACGCTTGTGTTATGTTATTTTTACGTTATAGTCTAATAATAGATCATGCATTTCGTACCAAACAACAAAATCAACTAAATCTTTTCAAAGCTGCGCACAGTAACCTGTATTAGCATAGGTATAGGTATAACGCAAGCATAGCCGTGAGTGGAAGCTATTTAAGGCATTATTTAAAATAAATGTTTTGAGTCTAATATAGATTTATAATAGTAAACAAAGCTTCAAACAAAAAACTACAATTTTATAAGTACCTCTTCATATTACAACAAAAAGAAATCATCATCACTTCACTCAGGACTTTTACAGAAGTTTCAGTAAATTTTGTTTAGTAGTTACCTAAGCAGGCAGGTACAGTTAAGAAAAATATGAAAGAATCACACACGATAATGGTGTTTTGCTCAGTTTTACATATGTAAAGATAATATTATCCGCGCGCTTTTTGTTCCATTTACCACATTTTTTTACCTTCTTAAGTTTGGCTCCATACGAATTGAGTTACCTACACTTAGCCAGTGTCAATAATAAGTTTATAAAAATACATAATTCTTTACAGCCGAAGATATGCATTTACCTGTACGACGCGTACATAATTAATTTTCTTAATACTAATTAGGAATTACAAATACTAAACCACCACTCCTTAAAGAATCGACAGTTATAATTATTATTATGTCCACTATTTTCCACGCTGTCTCATTCCCACTGCACTTTTAACATACCTACCTAGTGATGAGAGTGAGGAAGTAGGTTAAATCGTCATTACATAATAATTATTACTTACACCCAAAGATGAACTACTTACCTACTATAACTATAACCTCCTTGGAGTAACCGAGTAATCAATCATTTTTTGCTCCCGTGGTTTATTTAAATGCCCACAGATCTAAAATATTTTAACTTATAGAAACTTATTTCAACATGCAAGAAGAAGAAGAAGAACAAATCAAAAACAGTCAAAAACGAAAGTTACGCGACATGTTATTGTTAATTCGAGAATACAATTGCCATAATGATTACCTACATATTATTATATCTAAGTACCTACCCTTTTTAACATTTTTCATAAAATATTTCGTATCATTGGCTAAATACAAATTCGCACTCCGGCTTACTTTAATGCCAAAATAAAAAAGGTTAAAATGCGTAGCAATGGTAAGGGTCTATAACTTAAGTAGCTGTAAGTACTATAGTTACCTTAAAACTTCCCTGGGGTCGATCAAGATTGTAGCAGTAGTGCAAAAATAATTTTAACTACATAATTTAGAAAGGTAACGTGTAGTAAGTTTATGTAAATAATACATTTGACCAGATCGCCAATAAAGAACATTGCTCCCGCCAAAACCCTATAAATCGATAACTTGTATAAAAATATTAATTAAGTAAGCTTCAATATTGGCTAAGTATGATAATCGCGTGAAGCCATATGAATGATTATAAAAAGTCTAAGAACCTACCCTTTTAAACAGTTTTCATAAAATACTTCGTATCATTGGCTAAATACAAATTTTGTCTAATGCCAAAATAAAAAAGATTTTACAATACGTAGCAAAAGCAAGGGTCAATAAATTAAGTATCTATAGGCACAGATTACTGAATATGTTACTACTATAGGTTAAGCTATAGGTACTATAAATACAATTTTAGATAAGTACTTATTTCGAATGGTAACGCATAAGTAGATTTTTGAAAACGAATACATAATACCAATTCGCCAATAAAGAGTTTTGCCCTCGAAAACATGAATAATAATTTTAGTTATGTTTCAATATTGGCTAAATATGATATCTCGTGAAGCCTTAACTTATTATAAAAAGTCTAAGAAGTTTTTAGTTTTCGAAATTCCTTGTTCTCTGTGTCGTGTTCATATTCAAGAAGGTTCTCATACCTATCCTCTTTTTTAGGTTGGACCACAGATTAACGAAAAAACTTATCTATATGTAATACATATGACTTCCTTGGGTATAGGTACTTACATAATGAACACATTGTTTTTCTCTAATCTGCATTGCATCGAGCGCAGATGAAGTTATCGCGTGATGTATTTCGCCGTAGCCCGAAAAGTGTGATACACTGCCGGTAATGCAGGCGCGCCAATTGTTATTTACTGTTTTTTGTTTTTTATGTTATAAATAAAGACATGCATAAATAAATTACTTTCTTATTGCTTAGTGCAGTGGGGATTTTTCAGAATGAAATAAAAATGATTGATGTTCCGTACTCAAAGGGTAAATCCTTATTACTAAACCTCCGCTGTCCGTCTGTCTGTCTGTGTATCCATCAATCACCAGGATGTACTCATGAATCGTGATAGTTAGACCGTTGAATTTTTCACAGATGATATATTTCTTTTGCCACTATAACAACCGTGATCCGTATTCAAAGGGACAGATAAACCAAAAAAATTAAAAATCATATAACTTGGTTTTACTTCATATTGATAAGGAATTATAAATTAAAACAATTAAAATTAATTTTTGTAATCGCAAATAATACTCTCACAGTTTATAAAACATATTTATTCGTCGACATGCAATATAACGCTACTGCTTCCTCCATTTTATTTAGCCCACGTCGGTCGCGCAGCAGGCAAATTGACTGTGTGTCTCCAGCTCAACAGCATCAGCATTCATTTCATTTCATTTCAAAAACAGTGAAGGTTCGGGCGTATATGAAGCCGCGCCATAATAGTAACACAGTTTTTTTCTTTAATCTGTGCATCCGGATAAACCCGAGATAAAATTACCGTCAGTAGCACAGAGTAATATTTTTTTCTCTCATCTATGATTAGTAGCCAAAATAAAACTTACCTTTTGACACTGGCTAAATACCTACAGTATGTGTGGCGCCAAAATATAAGGGAAAAATTTTACCTTGTAGCTTTGAAGCGGCCATCTTGTTAAAATCCCGTTTCGTTTCATAAAGAAATCTTAATCATTTTCACCAAAAAAAAAAATTAACGATATATAAAATTTAATATATCCTATGTTTTGCGCCGGGTTTTTCTAAGCTTATTAGTGAAAACCGCATGAAAATCCGTTCAGTATTTTCGGACTTGTGCCGTAACAAACAAACAAACAAACAAACAAACAAACAAACAAACAAACAAACAAACAAACAGACAAAATGTCTAAAAAGTAGCTTAACGTGATCAGCGAAAAATTTCAAGCCAACCTGTGTCATTTTTTTTTCGATATCTTTCATTTACAGATTTTTTTATCTCTACAGTTTTATTATATGTATAGATACTCTTCAGTAAAAATAAAAATAGAAGTGTGTCACGGTTTTCTGAAAATCACCTTCCATCAGGGTCAAACGGAGTCTCAAAGTTTTTTCTATTGAAATCTAGAAATCAACGCACAGCTTATACTACTGGTTGCAGAAGCTTTAAATGAGTTTCCTATACAAATAATTGTTTTGGAATAAATTAATTGCATGAAAAAAATTATTCGCGATCGCTGTCGCTCGCGCTTTTGGAATTTCTACTGTATTTTGTTTGTAATAATAGCACTGCGTTTGTACCTACTGACTGACATGTAGTTCATGATTTAATTGCCACACGTGCTTTTTGAAACCAATACCTACAATCAAAAAATTTGTCGCGCTCGCTGTCGCTCGCGCTTTAGGTTGTTCTACTGTATTTGGTTTGTAATATAGCAAACGCGTCTATACCTACTGACCGACTTTTCATGATTTAACTGCCACAAGTGCTTTATGAAACCAATGCCTACAATCAAAAAAATTTTCGTGCTCGCTCTCGCTCGCACTTTTGGTATTTCTACTGTGTTTAGTTTGTAACATAGCTAACGCTTTAATATCTTCTGACTGACATGTAGTTCATAATTTAATTGCCACACCGCTCTGTTTGCTGAACCATAAGCGGCGCACTTGTGAAGCTATACATAAAGAAATAATACCTTTTTGTAGGTGTAGCTGCATTTTTCGTTAGAATGAAAAAAAGGGTTAATTACTATAAGTTTCTGTTATCCTGATTCAAAGCTCAGCTAGCTTTGTTTATTTTTCACTAGAATTACGCGGGCGAAGCCGCGGGCAAAAGCTAGTTGTAAACATAAACATTAACGGACATAATGGCAGCGATAGGCACCTAATTTTCTCAACTGACTTTTCCCACGCCATTTTGACAAAATTATATGTTCCTTCGGGCATATCCTGATAAATAAATCTATGATTGCCCCGGTGAATTGCAAAGCTATTTGCAAAATAAAATGCCTAGCTCCAGCAATAAACTCTTTTCACCTAAATCCAACACAAAATCAACATACAAAGATCAGCAAACCTTAATAAAATTACCACCCCCAAAGCATACCAAATCAGTTTTCAAAGTTATAAACGAGTGTAATATAAAAGAGAGTTGTGACTGAGCGTCGCAGGGTGGCCGGGGTTGGGGTTGCCCTGCGGAATGGTAAGGTTACCCCAGTTGCTTAAGAACTTAAATAATGATAGGGCTGCCCCTTTTCAACTAAAGAAGATAATATAAGGAAAATTTTTATATTTGGAAAAAAAAAATGTTTTTAGTGTTCGGTAGCATGACTTTTGCATAACGCTGGCTGTAACATTATAAATTCACGGGCGGGGACGCGAAATAGAAAATAAAAGATGACCCTAATTGACTTGACCTATTGATTTAATGAATTTAGTGTGCAAAGTTGCGAAGGCTTCTACGGGGGAACACGCAAGTGCTACCTATCGACTTGTCTCTCACTGCTCCATTAGGTACCTGAAATTATGTGGTCTCTGTTCGTAACACGTCCCGTTTTAATCTTTGCCTTCAGTATAAGGCTACCCCGGTTGTCTACATCCAGTCATTCACGTATCTCTTCTAAATACCTCGTTTTGGCCGACAGCTCAGTGACACCCCTGCGTCCTTGTCCAGCCCACCGCTTCCTTTACCACCATTTTTCTCGTACAGTCTAGACGTGGCTTTATTTGTGAACACGTGTGAATCCGATGCTCGGGTGTGATTTATATGTTTTGTATAAGTGGAACGTTTACCCCGTTTTGTTTTGGCCGAAGCCGGATAAGCGGGATGAGTTTCAGCCACTGAATACTTAAATGCACACCTAAATATTTAAGATACTGCCAAAAGATTGGATATTTTTAGTTAAGTATACCTATGACACGACAAGCTAAACATTTGACCACTGCTCGAGGCACAGGCCGGAGGTCTTTTCTCAACATTGGGAATATAGGGATAGGTACTCTACGAAAAGTATCATATTATAAAATGTCATAACACGTAGGCAACAACAATTGGTATTATTATAATAACTAAATTGGTGAGTTTTACGCCAGAATATTTACGGATTACCTAATAGTAGGTAGGTACCTTACGCAGTTATTAATAGTATCTATATCTATACATATAATAAAACTGTAGAGATAAAAAAATCTGTAAATGCAAGATATCGAAAAAAAAATTACACAGGTTGGCTTGAAATTTTTCCCTGATCACGTTAAGCTACTTTTTAGACATTTTGTCTGTTTGTTTGTTTGTTTGTTTGTTTGTTTGTTTGTTTGTTTGTTATGGCACAGCTCCGAAAATACTGAACGGATTTTCATGCGGTTTTCACTAATAAGCTTAGAAAATCCCGGCGCAAAACATAGGATATATTAAATTTTAAATATCGTTAATTTTTTTTTGTGAAAATGATGTAGATTTCATTATGAAAAACGAATCGAGATTGTAACAAGATGGCCGCTTCAAGCCTTCAAGGTAAGTTTTTTTTTCTTATGTTTTGGCTCCACACATAGTGCCTATTTAGCCAGTGTCAAAAGGTAAGTTTTATTTTGGCTACTAATCATAGATGAGGGAAAAATCTCTCTCTCTCTCTCTCTCTGACGGTAATTTTATCTCGGGTTTATCCGGAGGCACAGATTAAAGAAAAAAATATCTGTTACTATTATAGCGCGGCTTCATATACCTTCGCTGTTGAGTTGGCACGCAATAACATCTCTATTGAATATCCTCGAAGTTTTTGTAGCGCACGAACGACACACAGTCAATTTGTTTGTCTGGTGCGCGACCGACGTGGGCTAAATAAAATGGAGGAAGCAGTAGCGTTATATTGCATGTCGGCGAATAAATATGTTTTACAAACAGTGTGTGTATTATTTGAGATTACAAAAATAAATTTTAATAGTTTTAATTTATAATTCCTTATCAGTATGAAGTAAAGCATTTTTTTATTATTTGTATGTTTATCTGTCCCTTTGAATACGGATCACGGTTGTTATAGCGGCAACATAAATATATCATCTGTGAAAAATTCAACTGTCTAACTATCGCGATTCATGAGTACATCCTGGTGACTGATGGATAGACAGACAGACAGACGGACAGCGGAGGTTTAGTAATAAGGATTTACCCTATGAGTACGGAACCCCAATCATTTTTATTTCATTCTGAACAATCCCCACTGCACTAAGCAATAAGGAAGTAAATTAATGCATGTTTTTATTAAAAGACAAAAAACAGTAAATAGCAATTGGCGCGCCTGCATTACCGGCAGTGTACCGTGCTTTTCGGGCTACGGCGAAATACATCGCGCGATAACTTCGTCTGAGCTCGATGCAATGCAGATTAGAGAAAAACAATGTGTTCATTATGTAAGTAACTATACCCAAGGAAGTCATATGTATTACATACAGATAAGTTTTTTCGTTAATCTGTGGTCCAAACTATAAAAGAGGATAGGTATGAGAACCTTCTTGAATATGAGCACGACATAGAGAACAAGGAATTTCGAAAACTAAAAACTTCTTAGACTTTTTATTATAAGTTTTAAGGCTTCACGCGATATCATATTTAGCCAATATTGAAACATAACTAAAACTATTATTCATATATATATATTATTTCAAAACCCTACTACGCGTTACCATTCGAAATAAGTATTTAAAATTGTATTTATAGTACCTATAGCTTAACCTATAGTAGTAACATATTCAGTAATCTGTGCCTATAGGTTCTTAATTTATTGACCCTTGCTTTTGCTACGCACTGTAAAACCTTTTTTATGGAGGCATACCTTTTTTATTTTGCCATTAGACAAAATTTGTATTTAGCCAATGATAGGAAGTATTTTATGATAACTGTTTAAAAGGGTAGGTTCTTAGACTTTTTATAATCATTCATAAGGCTTCACGCGATTATCATACTTAGCCAATATTGAAGCTTACTTAATTAACATTTTTATTCAAGTTTTCGATTTATAGGGTTTTGGCGGGAGCAATGTTCTTTATTACCGATCTGGTCAAATGTATTATTTACATAAACTTACTACACGTTACCAATCTAATTAGGTAGATAAAATTATTTTTGCGCTACTCCTACATTCTTGATCGACCCCAAGGAAGTTTTAAGGTACCTGGGGGTCTAGCAAAGATACCAACCACTAACGCTAACTCCAAAATGTACTAAGATGACATTTCGGAAATCGCTTACTTTCCCCAGCTAATGTCATTTCAATACAGTTTTGGAGTCAGCGTTTGGCGTTAGCGTTAGTGGTCGGTATCTTTGCTAGACCCCCTGTAGTATTTATAGCTACTTAAGTTATAGACCCTTACCATTGCTACGCATTAAAACCTTTTTTTATTTTGGCTTACTTTAATAGCCAGAGGGTGTGCTATTATTTGTATTTAGCCAATGATACGAAATATTTTAGGAAAAATGTTAAAAAGGGTAGGTACTTAGATATAATAATATGTAGGTATTCATTATGGCAATTGTATCCTCGAATTAACAACAACATGGCGCGTAACGTTCGTGTTTGACCTTTTTTTGATTTGTTCTTCTTCTTCTTCTTGCATGTTGAAATAAGTTTTTAATAGTTAAAATATTTTAAATCTGTGGGCTTTTAAATAAACCACGGGAGCAAAAAACGATTGATTTCTCGGTTACTTCAAGAAGGTTATAGTTATAGTAGGTAATTAACTATCTTTGGGTGTAAGTAATAATTATGTAATGACGATTTAACCTACTTCCTCACTTTCATCACTAGGTAGGTATGTTGAAAGTGCAGTGGGAATGAGACAGCGTGGAAAATAGTGGACATAATAATAATTATAACTTTCGATTCTTTAAGGAGTGGTGGTTTAGTATTTGTAATTCCTAATTAATATTAAGAAAATTAATTATGTACGCATCGTACAGGTAAATGCATATGTTCAGCAATTTATAAACTTATTATTGACACTGGCTAAATGTAGGTAAGTACTCAATTCGTATGGAGTCAAACTTAGCTGTTAAAAAATGGAACAAAAAGCGCGCGGATAATATGTAAAACTGAGCAAAACAGCATCATCGTGTGTGATTCTTCCATATTTTTCTAACTGTACCTGCCTGCTTAGGTAACTACTGCCTTAACAAAATTTACTGAAACTTCTGTTAGTTAAAGACCTGAGTGAAGTGATGATGATTTCTTTTTGTTGTAATATGAAGAGGTACTTATAAAATTGTAGTTTTTTGTTTCAAAATTGAAAATTATGGCTTAAATAGCTTCCACTCACGGCTATGCTTGCG
This sequence comes from Ennomos erosarius, assembly GCA_963580505.1. NCBI lineage: Eukaryota > Metazoa > Arthropoda > Insecta > Lepidoptera > Geometridae > Ennomos > Ennomos erosarius. The sequence continues at coordinate 11,992,331 of OY756998.1, forward strand.
TTATACCTATACCTATGCTAATACAGGTTTACTGTGCTCAGCTTCGAAAAGATTTAGTGGATTTTGTTGTTTGGTACGAAATGCATGATCTATTATTAGACTAAAACGTAAAAACAACATAACACAAGCGTGCGAAGCCGCGGGCAAAAGCTAGTTACCTTAGAATAAAAATATTCTTAAACCTACTGATGAGAAAAGACTCAATGCAAAGTATAGTGTTGGAGTATGTAGGGGTAAGAATGCCCAGCAATTTTCACATCACGATACAAAATCTTTGATCACGATAAAGGTTATTTATTTTATTACCCACCAAAGGAACATAAACTAAGAACCTCGAACAACAAGAAACAAACAAAACGGCTTGCTTCCGATGAATAATACATTTGGTCCGCACTCGAATCGCTCGATTATTTAGCGTCTCGGTGGTTTCGATCGCATCTACATTTACAAATACTTGCAAATTCTGATTGCTTAGCGAATATCGATTGTGTATATATAGAATAATTGTGATTGTTTATTACGTTTTATAAAGGAGAGACGGAGACTATAGTGCAATGAACCAAGCAAGCGTACCTAATAAATATGCTAATAGCTTTAAATCATTTCATAAATACCTGGTTAATAGCATTTAATAATTATGGGTAGGTATTAGGAACTAGGTACATGACATCATCATCATCAACAGCCTGAAGACGTCCTCTGCTGAACATAGGCCTCCCCCAGGGAGCGCCACTTTGAGCTCCTGATCGCCTCCTGCAACCATCGGCTCCCCGCGGCTTTCACCAAATCGTCGGTCCACCTAGTGGGGGGCCAGCCTACGCTGCGTCTTCCGGTTCGTGGTCACCACTCGGGAACCTTTCTTCCCCATTGGTTGTCAGTCATTCACGCCATCAGCCGGAAGACCGTCTTCCGGCTGATGGCCTCACAGGCCTCAACCATAAAACACCACTTGACGCCAATCTAGAGAGGGTTTGCAATAATCACCACGAACGTACTGAGGAGAATGCTGCGGAATGTTCCCGGTTATAGGTACAGCACCTACGGGAAGAGATGGGAATGGGGGCCTATCGTTTGTCCGGTAAGTATTATACAAGGTGACCTTGAATTGGTATGTTATCCCCAAATGGGGGGACTGGGACCATGGTACCCTACAAGTTGTGAGACTCTTACTTGGAACTGGGTGTTTCCAAATTTCCATGGTAAAATATAAATCCACTCGCAAAATGCCCGTGCGATCGCTACGAGAGTTAACAAGATACTATAAATTCATTTCTATGCACAGGTCGTTAAACTCATTTATGTGCACTCGGTCAAGGACAAAGTTCAACCACCCAGCTGCGCTAAGGCTATTTTCGAACGTAATCTTTACATGGCATTTCTTCAATGAAAAACTATTAATATAGTAAAGTAGTAGAAGAAACATTGTCTACCTTGGGGTGTAGCTTTATCCCCTTTCGGGATAACATACCAATTCAAGGTCGCCTTGTATTTACCCAAAATCAGCGTCATTCATTAACCCTCGGTTTCCTCGGTGTCAAACTCATGTTAACTTAATAAACTACCATACACTACTTATACGCCCATTAAGCGTTCTGAGGCCCAAGCACGAATTTTTCGGTCTATCGTGTAGTAAGCGTGTCGAGTTTACCGTACACTTACGCAGACGGCAGCACGAATCATATTTTACCACTATCGAGTCCTCGACAGTGACGTCATCCTGCGTAAATAGGCATGGGTAGGCTTGATAGAAAACTGACATAAAACTGATCAAATTGAATGAACATAGTACGAACATTTCACTTTGTCTGTGGGTTCTTATTTGACGGATGACATTTGACAATGACATCTGTGGCGTTTAATGGTATTTATTTGTCTACAGTGTTGCCAAGTCAGATTCTATGGATAAATTTAGCTAAAAATCAACTTAATCAGCTACAAAAAAATTGATCTATCTATTTTGATCTAAAATGTTTAGCTTTTTATGGTAACGGGCCAGAAACGTATAATTAGTATTAAAAAAGCTACAACCATGCCTTAGACGACAAATGAACATGATTAACAGCTGGTTAAAGAGCTTAAAGAGACCTTTTTGGCCTACATAATTGTCCATAGCCCATCATACCCCCACGGCACCATCAGCCGCCGACCCTTTATCATTATTGCTGCGATGAACGCTCGTAAATATTCTTTTCCGCTTTGTCGATGATAGTCGCTAGAGGCACCATCTTAGCACCATGGCCAACAACCACAGTATAGTTTCCCAACAAGTTAAATGAAAATGGACAAGACGGAAATCATGTATAATGCCCATCCATGCTTCACCTTTACCAATTGTTGTTGGGAATGGTACTCTCGACGCGGAGTCATCGACAAAAATATATGTCTACCTAGAACAGACTGCCAAATTAGGTGGGCCTACCTAATTTGGCAGTCTGTTCTAGGTAAAGAATTCGATAAAGAAGTCGCACGAAGTATGCAACTTGGCTGGGCAGCATCCGGACGTATCGACTATTTTCGTCCAAAATACCACAGAGCCTGAAAACATAGGTTTTCAACCAGTATGTTGTTGCCAGTGATGAGTTATATGGCATTTAAACTCAATGTCGCGCAGTGTGCCATAGAGAGAGAGCTATGCTTGGAACGGGAGTTCTCTTCAAGATAAGACAGGGAAATTTTGTTTTTTTTTAATTTCTCATATCCTCAGAAAGTACACTTAGGTGATTTTAGTATGGAATACTTTTGTTTCCTAAAATTTTCCTTATCGATTGACACTAATTTAATTAGCTGTCATGAAATTATGTTTTTTTTAAATGGAGGAGTGTAGGCAGGTCAGACTCCATACCAAATGTTCGATGCTCCTTGGATTAAACGAAATAGTGGAATGGATTGCGAGTACTAGGCTACTAGTACCTACTAGTAGCCTACAAATATTATAATTTTTTTTTTTGTTTTTTAATATTTTACTGATTAAATAATCGTCCAAGTGACAATCGCACTCGCGTACGAAGGGTTTCGTACCGTTATCGATAAAACAGCCAAAAAAAAAAACACATTCATTTTATTTGTTGATTATTGTATGCCCCTTAAATATTTATTTAATTCTATTTTTTAGTATTTGTTGTTATAGCGGCAACAGAAATACATCATCTGTGGAAATTCCAACTGTCTAACTATGACGGTTCATGAGATACAGCCTGATGACAGACGGACGGACAGACAGACAGACGGACGGACACTGTATTTTTTACCAGAAACCGGGGGCTAGTGTAGTTAGTAATAGTTGGTATTATTGTAGTAGTTGGAAGCATAAAGGCACTTTTTCCTGTTAAAAATGTTGACAGGTATTCCAAAATACAATGTGAAAATTATGCCATTGACTTTAAAATAACCTACAAAAAAGAAAAAACACACCCAAATTTACCCCAAGACATCGATTGAAACGTAAAACCGTCTTACGATCGGCTTAAACATCAAATTATAAAGAAACAGGGTAATTTCTCAAGGGACGAGTTCAGTTTTCAAACTGTCTGGCAAAGCAGTACAAATTGGGTCAGTTTCGCCCACACCTCCCCAAAAAGCCGTAACAGACGTTCAAGCGCGGCCGATGCTGATAAATTGTAATAATAATACCAAGCTGGATAAGGACTCTCCTACAAGCACCCTTAGCGAAAGAAAAGAAAGAGTAGTAGAAGTAGTAGCTAGGCTCCGACAGCCGTATACTTACATTACTTAAACTCGCGGTCGATGTCAGCTTTCCTCATTCCTTGATTGGGGTCGGAGGTTGCTGGTATCTTAAAACGTGAAATGTTTGAAGCGAAGTTGGAAGGCCGCTATTCAGCCAAGCTACGCCGTATACCGTGTGGAGGCATGCACTTTTTCTAGAGCCTGGACCGTGTTGAACAGTCTCGTGTGTACGAGCCCTTATGGTTTAGTAATGCTCAGCAAACACGAAGCATGTTTGAATACGATAACGACGATAAATTGGGTCAAAAAGGTGAAAGTTTCTTATTTTATTCCGTGGTTCAGGTGTACTTTGTACCTACCGCAGGGCACAGATTAGAGGAATTATATTAACTATTCTATTATATTTTTTGTTTTTATTGACCATGGGTGTTGTCAGCGAAGGCGACTAAAATTACTACGCAGAGCTTGGGGTCTAGCAAACCCCCTCACGCTAACGCTATCGCCTCACGCTAATTCAAAAATGTATTGAAATGACATTGCGGAAAGGCTGCGGAAAAGTTAGCGATTTCCAAAATGTCATTCCAGTACATTGTAGAGTTAGCGTTTGGCGACAGCGTTAGCGTGAGGGAGCTTTACTAGGCCCCCTTAACTAAAAACGTACGAAGAAGGAAGAAGTTTCGATTTTCAGCAATTTCACGACGACGTAAAATATAATTTTTTTTTTAGATTTGGGGAGGCAATGACCATCAGCTTTCTGGTGCACTGACCTGTCACTGGAGACCAGTATGAGCTGCGTGTTGGCGTACTTGGCGCGTCGCTTGCGCACGGCTGCCAGCGCGGTGCACAAGCTTGGGGAGAAGGCGCGGCATGGCGGACACTGGGAAGTAAATGTACAAAAATATCATCTAAAGAAGTCCACTGCTGTATTGCGTCTATTAAGTGTGTAGTGCAATTTTGATAATTTTACTTTATAGGCCTAGAAAGGTTGATCAAAGGTCGATGTTTGTCTCTTTGGTCAGTGACGCTTGTGGCTTCAAGTGGCATAGGACAGATGTATGGACTAATAAGTGGTTTATTCCTAGAATTTCCATCCCCAAAAAGCCATCCTCATACTAGATTTTGAAAATATTCGGAAAAGCTCTTCTTGAAAACGGGAGAGCCCGTTTTCAAGACGGTTTTCGTTACCTACAATGATTTGGTTAAATCACGATCAGTTTTGTTAAGCAAGGAATTTCCGGTTCTCGGCACGTTCCTCAACCATTTTATAAATGTGATGTGATGTCATCATTTATTTATGGTCATTTAGTCATAATGGCTCTTAATGTAAGTTTATCAGCATAGCGATTCAGATTTAAAAATAGTTTGATCATGGACGTAACTAGTCTAGACGTCCAAGTAGACAAATCGTACAAATAGCAAAATGACAGAATTCGCTTAAATACTTATGTCTTGGCTTCTTGTATCGGCCGGTATTCTACTGCCCCAATGATCTTACTTCAGAAGACTTACCCAATGAGCCGCAAAGTAGAACACTCTCAGGGCATCAGCAGGCAGGTCCTCGTAAGCCTTCGTTTCGTCTCCATCCAGTTGCACCCCTCGAAGGACCTCGTTCAGCGGTGGCGCCGGCCATGGGAACCTTTCTCCTTGGAGGTCATCCAGTAAAGCGTCACGGACTGGCCTGCCGCGAATGACTAGGGTGGGCACACCTACTGCTATGCTGTATTTTTGGGTGAGACGACGCTGTGGAAAAAAATATGTCAATGAATTATCTGTAGCTGACCAGAAGATGAAGCGTATAAAAAAGACGTGTCGGTAAGCAATTAACTAGCGCCCACGGATCACATACATAGATTCTGGAGCCTAACTAGGATTCCCTGTGCGACACCCAGACACAAAACAACATTTGCCTTTTTCTCTGTGCAAAAATGCTTATCTTGTCGCGGGAATCAAACCCGCCGCCTCCGGGTTATGATCCGACCTGCTCAACTATACATCACAGAGGCTGACCTATAGTTTTGTTGCTCCATTTCGTTCTACGTTCAAAAATCATATTATAGTCGGTCTAATCCCACTAGTTTGGTAATTCATTACCAACAGATAAACTATTAAGCAGACCATAGTCCACTGTAGTCAGTTGGTCAAGAAAAACAGCCGAAGACTAAAGACGTGCGGATCTAACATCATTTGTCTGTGATAATAATGAGTATGCCAGTGTTTTCCACCTCAAGTGACGTAATTGCTCACTGCAATCATAAAATAATATAACATTCATGAGCCATTCCCGAAATTGCCCACAAGCCATGGCAAGACCCCGGTTCCATAACATTAGTGTTTCCCCATACACAAAGGAGCCGTGATGTCCCATTGAGTATGCGCCTCACGTACGTATCCGTGGACTTCGTGGCTTACGTACGGACAGACGGACATTAGGAATTGGTTAACTGGAATGGCATCTTTTTTGTATTTTATTTTTTGCATTTGGGATAAAAATGGTTTTCCGTTTTTTATTTCAAGCATCAACAACAAGTAAGCTTTGGTAAATATCTGCAACAACAACACAACACACAACACGACAACACGTATTAGTTCACCTTTTTGTTCGTAGAACGCGAGGTCTACCAAAAGGGCAAAAGCCAAACCCTCCTTATAGCATTCCCATAGACTGGTGCTCATCGCGAGATTTCATTCTTATAGCAATGGTTTCATGAATGATCATTGATCACTCAACTTTGGCACCGATTGAGGACTTAAAAATCCATGCCGTAAAACCCAGTAAAGTTCACTCAACAATATTTTCCAAGAGCTGCAGTAGAGCGTTTTCCACGCAAGTGCGTAGTACCATTACTTGTTCTGTGACATTATTAATTACCCCATAGCCCATATTTAATATCCGTGACGGTTCGGCATCTTTAGATCCTCAAGCTTGGTCCGAATTCTCTCCACGTAGCCCTATGGTCTCTCGACGCGACGCTCATACCGATGGGCACTCCGGATCAACGGATTGGATAACCGTAATGGGATCTGTCAGTAACGCGATCATGATTCGATTGCTGATTTCATTGATTTTTTTATGGAGGTGGTAGCTGACTGGTGCACATGTCAGTATTGCGGTTTTGAATGTGATTTCATGATTTATGCTCAGTTTTTAAATCCGCAAAACGTAACGTGTTTTTGGTATCGTGTATTTATTTACTCAAAATGGTGTGGGGAAAAGTCAGCGCCATCTCTTAGATTACTCAGGAACTACGATGAGAACGGCCCTATCGCTGCCATTATGCCCGTCAATGTTTATGTTTACAATGATTATCCCAAATATAAATTCGATTATTTTCGTACAAAACGGAGTGTAATATTGAAAATATTGACTTACTTGTGGTAAGAAACTTTGTATTTCTTTTTATTGCACTTTAGAGTGTAGTTTGTGCAACCCTTCACAACACAACTTGGCATATTTTCTTTGAGACACACGACCGATATCTTCTCACTTCCAACACAGACTGGGCGCTAGTGGATGTCAATCTGTGAAATTGACACCCTCTTTGAAGCGACGACGGTTTAATCTGGCATTAGGCCTGTCCTTATATATATGTCTATGGATTTACCGCACATTTTAACATTGCGGCTGCGTGCGATGGTGCTGGTGGTATCGTTATTCCCAGAAGCTCCGTGCTATAGAGAGTTCTGGCGTGGCGGTTCACTTTTAAAAAAATAACGAAAAAGTCCGGTTTCGAAATTCAGAAAAAAATTGTTTCTACGATAATATATGTGAAATTAGCATAACAGCGCCCATATGTAGCTACCTATAACGACATGACGCCAAGAGTCGAACTGAAACATGCATTAGGTATATGGTTATCATTAGCCTGATGAAGAAGTCCACTAGTCCACTACCAATAAAATTAATGTATAAAATGAAGATCTTTGTCTTTTTATTTATCATGCAAGCCACCTTTGCTTCAACTATTCTTCTTACTACAACAAAGACCGACGGCTCTCCGCAGTTCGGTGCCGCTCTTGTAGATACCACTTTTTGTAGCGAAGCTATGGAATAACGCGGATCTTTGCCTAAATGTTAGATCATCATTAGTTTAAACCTTCGTGAACAAACTATCCAAGTAATCTGCTGGTGTTTGTATGTCAACAGTTAGTGTTTACGTTCAAAGTGACGGAAATAGCAGCGGCTCGCAGCTTCCGGCGGGTATTTGTGTCCGCCGATTGGACAAGGAGCTCTCAGCTCAGTGTGGTTTTCAGTTAAGCCACTGGAATTTAAGTTATTGTAGATCCCTCCTTGATTCGTAATCCTCATGTCTGATGGTCGTGACCTACACCTTCCATGACCTTCTATATGATGTCACGGCATCTCCTCCTATTTTCAGCGACGTGTATAATATTAGCATTCAATATGGTGAGAATTTGGTCAGACCAGCGCATCGGGCTGCGCCCACGCAATCGCTTTTCTTTTTTTTTATTGTAGGTAGGTAAGTTTAGTACCAAGCAAGTATTCATAACATTAAAAAGTGAAATATATGATGATTTGTTATGATAACTGTAGATGTAAATTGTAATGAGTGGAGAGTGGAGATCTCTCTACTTAGCAAAAAAGTATCGGACGCCCTCTCCGAAAGTTAATGCAGTGTGGCCAATAGCTTTAGAAAAGGTCATGACTAGGCTCAAAATTGTGTTATTGTAATTACGAGTTACGTCAAAGAAATAGTCACATTGGAAATATGATAAAAATTTATCAGAGACTCAATGACTCAGCTTTAGGTCCCCGGGGCCCATTACGCTAAAAGTCTAGACTTCAGGCTTCACGTGTTTGTTTACATTCAAGGTATCCTAGGCCCAGTTTTCAAAGCTTAAAAATTGTTTTACAAGTTTGTCAAATTAAATAGAAAACGTATATTACAAGCGACAGTAGTAGGTAGGTATAAGCAGTAGGTAACAGCACTGGAGATTTAATAGATACCTATACAAAAATAAAGAAAGGAAAATAAAGAAATACGTGTAACTAGAACTACACCTACATAGAATATTATGTGAATACTTGAGTAGAGTAGCTTTTATCTAATGTTTTTTTTAGTGGAGTATTAACAGAATCTCATCCAGCTAATGTTCAAGGCTTCAGTATGATTTTCAGATGTTGAGACTTTGAACTCTATAACTCTTGGAAAAGGTCTACATAGTGAAGTTTATTGCCGAATATAACGCTTGTGTAATTTTCTAATCAAAATCTGTATCCACAAGACTTGTTTACTTGTGGACTTGTATTTTCCAAAAAGCCTGCCGCATGTCTACCGTCCCTCAGGCGATGGAGGGTTATTAGCCATTCTCATGTTAATGGCCATGGAGCCTGAGGATTTGATGAGCTGCCTCGCACGATGGAGAATTTTAATGTCATCTGGGTGGAATGCGTGTTGGAATGGAACTCTCCAGTATTCATATAACCTCTCTTTGAATTTGTATGCTATCTATGGCATTGTTTGTATGTTTTGTGTTGTTATATCTTGGGGCTTGTTAATTAACAGAACAAATTGTTGTAGAAAAGTTAGAAGATGCCTATCGTTTAGCGGAAACGAATACAGCTGGTGATGATGACGATGATGATGACAATGATGATGATATGCATCAATCACACTCTAGTCTTATTGGAATGGCATCATGAGTGTTATGTTTGTTTATACGAGCTTCAAGCGGTTAGAAATCGTTGACTCTCCCATTAAACTAAAATTGAGGCCATAGTCAATGCTATATGCCGACTGATAAATCATCGACAAGGAAGTATTTCATTGAATTCACGGGTTTTAGATTGAAGTTAGATTTGGTTAAATTATGTAAACGCTCTTTGCAAACCTTAGAATTCTTAGCCACCTTACATCACAAAAAATGCATTTTAAAACGCACATTAAGGCCAGGTTGTACGCAACCGTTTCGCTCGGCTGAATGCAGCCCTTGAGAACCGTGTTTAAGCGCTCCTGAAAGACTCGAGGGCCGAAGGGCTGGGATGGAGAGTAGATAAGGGCCCTCTGCAAGACGTCAACCTTAAGGTCACACCTTATTTTCTGCTGTGTACATGCTGTGAAGCTGTGAAAAAGTTTCTGACATAAACTAATATTTGGCCTCTCTCTTCTGATGATATCTTTATTTCTACATTTTTGTATACCTACTTACATTTAGAATGTAGATAGATTGATTTGATACCTAACTAGACAAGACTCAATGATACAGAGGAAGCCAACTATTACGAATATCATGGAATTTGTTAAAACAAAGGCTTTACCAAAAACGAATTTAACGAATTGTAGCGGGTTGGACAAACTATCCAAATATACCACGCAGCTGACGCAGCCAGGGCCTTTGGTACAGCCCCAGCTCCCAGCCGGGCCTTACCCTATTCGTGATGTATTTGCCAGAACAGAGGCCACTGAGTTCAAAGTTCAACTCTGAACTACAGTTAAAGTTAACTAAACCAGAAACGGTAATACAGTAGGTAGTAGCATAGCGTAAAAGGATCAAGGAAAGCACGCCTGAGCGAGTCTAATCGCGGAGTTCCGGGCTCGCCACCCTACGGAGGGGAAACTATTGCGATTGCTGAAGGACTATTATTGCTGGGGTGGTAAACAATTAAGATTGGGATAAGAAGGGTTGGCTTTGGTCACAAATGAAGACGATGTAGGGACAAGATAGTGCGTTATAGGCCGTAAGAGAAATCAGTGACGTCTTGAACCGCAACTGTTCGTTTGATTTGTTTGAATGATCGTGTAAGGGTGTATGGTATCATCGCTTTATGCACATCATCAGCTGGAAGATGTCCACTGCTGAACATAGGCCTCCTCCAAAAAACTTTTGCCATTATCATACGCTTGGCACCGTGGCACGGCTTGATTTAATAGTGATCGCCGAAGGTGTGCCAATTCCCTGGGCACAATGGGGATGGGTAGCAGCTTTTTCTATGCTGTATAACCTACTGTGCCTCTTATGGGAGAGGTCTTTAATCTGTCTTTTATGATAAAGTAATCATAAAAAATCGAATGCAACTTTAGGTGAAGACTTGACAAGAGGAAGAAAAGGAATTACTAAGGACGCATGGCTGGCTGCCTACGGATTTGTGTTCCGGTCTGCTGATTAGGTCCTACACTACGAGAGAGTGGCGTCTAGTGGTCACAGTCCAAGTAATAGATAGTACGTGTCAAAGTAGGTACTACGGTACTACCAAGGGACTAGGTACATTAGGACATTGTTTATTCAGTGGCATCCGGTGACAACATATTACTAGGTAGTTGTTAGTAGGTACTAGGTAGGTATTATACTTCCTATTGATTTAAACCCCCGTCTACCTGCAATTACCTAGTATTATCACTGTTTCTCACCCCAGAGGTCAGTGACCTGGCGTGACTGGCAGACATAAGGACGCAGATAAACTGATAGTTTCTACGTCTTGTGGGGTGTTTACTGTACGGCTTACTTGTGCAGGGTGCACCTGTTTAGAGTTGAAAGATAGTATAGCCGACTTGCATAAAGAAGTATGCAGTTCGGACTTACTTCTAGCTATGTTTACTGATTTGTGTGTTGTGTGATTCTTTCATTATTCGAAATGTTAAGAACGTGAGACGATACCTCTCAGCCACAAACATTTGGTGATTTTGAAAAATTCTATATTTCAACCGTAATTTCCGGTATTCAAAGTCTTTATAGTTTATTGCAAAACCCTATAAATTTCGAAAAAGCTCATTATAAGTTAGATGCTATGCGACCAATATACTGACACTATGAAACATGCTAACAAATACAAGGTACCCAGCCTACATTCGTCCAAAAAAATTTTAGCTTATAAACATGCAGAACATGAAAACAAAATACCTCGACGGACGACAGCAATGCAAAGGACACTGACAATATTAGACAGATAGACAACCGTAAATGGCCAAACACAATGCATGCATAGCATGTATCCAGCCAGATTCCATATGGGCCCACGTAAAAATACAACAAAAAGTTTCATATGACAGGAATTCCATATGAAAACTAAAGGGGAATTCCCCGTGGGCGACATTTCCATTTGGCAAAATTTTTATATGTATACAAACTTTTAACCATCAACCCCGCTTCCCATTCATCCATTTTTCCCCATCCTTCCCTTTGTTGCCGATGGGTTGGCATTGTAAATGCTGCGAGTTATGTTATGCCCGAACCTGAAGTGGGTAACAGGGAGTTTTGGCGGGAACGCGGAAAAGTTCACGTTGTTGCATTGTATTATTTCTCAAAAGTTGTGCTTTTTTCCATTGTTAATGCTTAAAATTGATGGCGAATTACGCATTAAGTGCCGAATCACGAGCATGAGTGTGAGGAAGTGATATAATGTAGTGAAACGTGATTTTCCGTGTTGCTTCCAAAATTCCATAGAAGCTTCTAGTAAAGTTGCCACCACTTTACTGGAGCATGACTTAAGGAATATGACTACCTGACTTAGACTGGACTATGACTAAGACTTGACTTTACGTGAAATATTCTATTAACATGATGAAAAATTACAATACTTGACACTGGCTAAATACACTATGTGTGGAGCCAAAATGAAAAAAAAGTGGGTAACAAACAAAACAGACGAGGTCGGAGTTTCGGACTGAAATTTGGTTGTATCAAAAAGGTTACCGGTTTCATTTTAGGCATGGGGTCTCATCGGTACAAACGAAAAATAGCCCGAACTTGAAAAAAATGTAGTAATCGTGTCTAGAGAGTTACTAGTTAGTGTTCAGTGTATTCATTTGGCCCAATACTTCACCAACACGCAATAAATTTCGCTTGATAATCTTGCGTTATGCAGAAATTAAAATAATTCGTAAAATAGCCCGCGTTATTCCGTTGTATGGGATGAGGCATCAGCATAGCGATTCAGGAGACCTCAGCGCTGAGGCTCAGCGCTGAGGCCTCGATTCAACCAACTTTTATTTGAAAATAGAACGGAAATAGCGTCATCGTTTCTGCAAAAGGCATGAGCTAGGGGAGAGCTTTCCGTTCTATTTTCAAATAAAAGTTGGTTGAATCGAGGCCTCAGCGCTGAGCCTCAGCGCTATTATCTGGGTTTTAGGCTTTTCATGGCATGGCTTTTTAGAAAAGTGCTGCCATCTAGTGTTAAATTTAGTTATTGCCTCTGAAACTATTTTTGGAGTAAATCGGGATGAGCCACATTAAATTAAATAAAGTAGTATTAAGTATTAAAAATATTAAGTTTATTAAATTAAATCAAACGAAATATTTTTGCGTCTAGTTTAAATAAATAGAGTACAAAGCTATATAAAATTATTCTGTGTCTGGGACACCTATGTTCATCATACAAGATAAATGTTCTAGGTTGTGGGTTCTATTCCCGTTTAGAATAGCAAACCGCCTAAACGGGAATAGAACCCACAACCTACTCGCAGGCAGAGCTCCATAAACGCAAGGGTTAGAGTATAATAAATTATTTGAAACAAATTACATTACAATACAACATTTATAAAACAAAACACATAGGTTGTGTTGCAGTTTACCCCTCACTCCCGCACAAAGTTCAAAGTAGTTCATAACTTGGTACATTGTATGACCTATTGTCCTCCATTGTTTGGTGGAACGGCATTGCACTGTTTGTTGCGTTGCTTTGCGATGTACCCGACCTTATCTGCATTCGTGATTGCTAACATTTCTGGTATGTTGCCTAATACATTATCTATAATATGCTAAGCTTACCGGTTAGCTGGTAGCAGAAATTTGGATTTTACTTAGGCCTTCGTTCTCTATATTCGAGTAAAGTTCCGAGTTGGCTAGCCACCACGTAATGTCACTTGTAACTGCAGTAACGAATTTCAGAATGTCCGAGTAGCGCTAGCCGACCCGTAAACCAGGCTGCTACTTACAGGACACATCAGCTGCCGATTAGTACGGTTAACCGACGGCTATAGCAAAACTTGTTGCAAGCTCGCATGTGTTTGTAATTTATTATTATAGTTTGCATGCCACAAATACTGAGATCTACGGAACTAAAAAGTACCAACCCTGTTGATTACGCTACTGCTATAAAATCATCGACTATTCGTTTCTATTTCGAGATCAGATAGTTATGAATATAGAAATCATTGTATTTAAATACTAAAACAGTCCGCTCAGAACCGTGGGAAGTCGATGGATACTGGAAGCTAGCAGCCGCTCAAAGTCGTGCTCTTTGGCGGAGGCCTATGTTCAACAGTAGACGTCTTCAGGCTGATGATTATGATGATGATGACTACTAAAAAGTTTAGTTCAATTATAATATGTTTAAATACTTATATAATATTATGATATTTTTGTTTTGTGTTGTTTTAATTATTATTATTGCGTCAACTTAAAATCATATTTCAGGTACCTATAGGTATTACTTATTACATTTCCCGTTGAACTAAACAATGTATTCTAAATTCGTATTACATTCCTCATTACATTAATTTAATTAGTTGATACCCTTTTTTGTAAAGGTAAATCCTTACCTACTTACTGTTTTTAGGTAGGGAATAAATACTCTTTGAAGGGCATCTACCGCACCGCAGCATATAACTGGCACATAAACATGTCAAAAAAAATAAAAAACGAACCCAAAATGGCGTCACTGACAGCAGTCAGGGTGACTATTGAACGAACGAAATGTACAGTTGACGTTGCTACAGATTACCCTAAATTTTTACCCACTGAGTAGCTGATCGAAACTGTTTTCGTTCGTGAAACTGGGAAGAACTACTCGACGCCTTTACGTCCCGATCAGTATTACTCACTGGCCAGCCAACTCGGAACTTTACTCGGATATAGAGAACGAAGGCCTTAATGTTAACTCTATCCGATTAAAGAAAAAACGTCAGTTAAGTGTACTATAGGTAGATAATTTTATTGTGACGTGCATGATCACGTGACAATAGCGCAGGTCGCGCTCCTAAACATCGCAGTATTCGCAGTGTCACTTTTTGTTTTTTTTTTTTTTTTAAATCTGCTTTACCACAGACACCTGGGTCCGTGCCCTTTGTTAGTTTATCATTTATTGTTATATTTTTATTTTATTTTATTGAACAAAATATTATTTATATTTTGTTCGATAAAATAAAATGTCCTTCAAACCGGAAAAACAAGGTGCTTATTTTACGAATTTTCTCTACTATAATCACAGAATTCCCCCTATTACATAGGACTATAATGGAAAAAACCTTCAGTTGTTTTTGTTCATCAATCGCATAGGTTAGGTACGTATAAGTAAGGCATAGGTGATAAATGACTTCTCTTGGTACGTTCTCAGCAAGAACCTATTAATCTTATTATTGGCAATCCCCACATCCCCTACGACTAATGACTGCAATAAAGTAGAGGGATGTTGAATGAAGTGTCAATCGATTCTTTGACTGGTCTGATAGCGCAGTGTGTAGCAGCTCTGTCTTTTGAACTTTAGGTACTGGGTTCGATCTCCACCCAGGACTAACATTTGAGTGATGAATATAGGTGTTTGTTCTGGGTGCTAAGTTTATTCTATGCATGTATTTTCAAACAAAAAAGTATTCTATCAGTTACCCTTGTAGCCGAGTTTTTATGAACTTCCCATAGTACAATACAAGCTATGCTTAGTTTGGGCTAGACGGCGTTGTGTGAAATGTCGACATATTTTTTTTATTATGGTCACTTTATTTCAAAGACTTAAAACTTAAATAACTTACTAACTTAATAAATATGTAAACCTAACAAAAAACGAAAACCCTATTAAAAAAAAAGCTAAGTCGCAAAGAAAAATGCTATAAATAAAACACTGGTCACTAATGTCAACCTGGTTCTGCTGGGTTAGCAAGCATTAGCAACGAGCCATAAAAATATTAGCGAAATTCAAGCTCTTTTTCTGCATCAGCAATGTGCCATATGCGCCGCACATCCCCTTTCGCACCAAATTTCAACTTTCAGCTATAATCACCCTTATTCCGTAGGTATACGTTTTAAAATGTAATGTTTAAGAACATGATGAACTTTACAACTATTTACGCTGCACTGTCACTTATATCGTTGTGACATGGTTTAAAATTAAGTTGTTTGTTAATTTTATTTAGGTTCTTGTTCTGACTCTTATGCAAGGGTAATAAGGTTCAAATGTAAGCACGTTGGGGGGTTAAAATCGCAACGGTTTGCAAATGCGTGGGTGTGGTTTTGCGGTCATTGATTTTCTCTGCTGTCATATCAAATTGATGTGCGTGCGATGGTGGTCAATAGAACGAGCTGTTTTTTTTTTAATATGCTTTACCACAGACACCTTGGTCCGTGCTCTTTGTTAATTTATTTTTTAATTTTTTGAACAAATATCATACACGAGAGGACAATTAAATACTTAAACAATTTTTTTTTTCGATTTGTGCTACACCGCGAGCAAACCAGCTCCCGCAAGCAGCGCCCGTTCACGAGCTTGACGCATGCGCCAGCCATCGCCCTCCTCAACCATTTTTGAGGGAAGAGGACGACCCGACGCACGACGCCGCCGCAAGAAGAAGCTTTTTAGTGAGCGTGAGTGCTCCCGGTGTACACACAATAATCATTTACATTCTAGTACTATTTTGTTCATACGAGCGGGATAATTGACAGGGTCTTTTGAGTCCGTCAATGATCCCGCTCGTACATGTCGTTGTTAATCCACCTTCTCCTCCCGGACCAAGACTTCTGTTACCGCCACGTTTCGATCTTTGATGGCCATCTGCAAGTTGTACTCGCGGATGGCCCTCGATGATGCAGCCATCGCACGCTGCACGAAACGGCTGATGGCGTCTTCCTCATCGTCGGCGCGGTGTAGTAAACAAAAGTCCCGGTGTGCCGCGAGATTGCAATCACCGCGTGCGGAACGCTCTCGTGCAGTCTCATCTTGCCCTTAGTCTTGATGACGATGACCGACTGACGAGCTCAGTTCAATCGACTTCAAGAAAAAGAGGTAATTAATTCAGTTGTATACTATGCCTTTTTATTTATTTATTTATTGCAGTTCAAGTACTCACTGTGCTTACAGAACGATGCCAAAGCGCACAGAAAGCTATAAATAACATGTAATATTAGTCTACAATACCTAAATCTAACTAATTTGAACTTAAAAACTTAAACAAATATCCACAAATCTATTAAACTTAATGTAAAATAAATCTACGTCTGGATGCTGAGCAATCAGGTCATTAATCAAATGAATAGCCTGTGCTGTGGGAGCGTACTGAGCGGTCTGCGTGCGCACCGCAGGAGCCGCGAGCAAGCGCCGCACGTGCGCGTTTTGGTTTTAATCTATAGTACTTAGTTTGGCGGGCCCTCTGAATCATAGAATAGATAGTACTGTAGGTACCTACTAGGTACCTGAGATGCGAGCCTCAGCGAAAAGTAAAAAAAAAGCAAAAAGCAAAAAAGAAGAAACTATGCAACGATTCCGACCCAGTGAACTGTGCCCGCAGAAGGATTTGAGTGAGCGATATAGCCCTTAAAATTAGCAAGTTGAAATGGCAATGGGCAGGCCACATCGCTCGCAGAACTGAAAACCGATGGGGAAGAAAGGTTCTCGAGTGGCGACCACGATCCGGAAGGCGCAGCGTAGGCAGGCCCCCCACTAGCTGGACCGACGACCTGGTGAAAACCGCGGGGAGCCGATGGATGCAGGAGGCGAGCAGCCGCTCAAAGTGGCGCTCTCTGGGGGAGGCCTATGTTCAGCAGTGGACATCTACGGGCTGATGATGATGATGAACTGTGCCTATCCACCACCACCATGCAATAATATGTTGGGTAAACGAGGCAATGGTGCCAGCATGTTGGGTATACTACCTACCGGCAGTGGGCTGGAGCGTTTGCTAATTATTCATTACTGCCTGCTGATGCGTAACGAGGTAGACAATCCATCAGTGCTTAGCAGTCTATACTACTTTGTGCCGCAAAACTATATTCTCGGGGTCTAAGACGTCGCCACCAGTTGTTTGCTGCCCCTCCTGCTTTGCGCACATTGGACGCTCATAATGCTCCGACGGCAAGGGCTGTAGCGGTTATCAACCGCTTCCTCAGCGAAGTCCCAGATGCTGACATACATACTGACCCCATTAGTCGGCTTTATAAATATATATTGTTTTATCCATATAAGAACTTAGTGTAACAATGTGAATGTTTTGGCGTTGCTGTAAATTCACAGTTGTATTTATCAAATAAATAAATAAATAAATTTGGACTGTCTATAGGCCATCGCGGTCTATTATACAGTCCATATGTTCTTTGTAGTAGGTATAGTATAGCTAGTAGTGTGTAGTGTAGTTAGTTTAGTTTAGTTTTTATTATTGTAGTAGTTAGCTTGAGTAATAAAGGCATATAGCCCGTAAAAAATAATAATATGTTTCAAACATAAAAATATGGCGCCTCGCGCCTATAGGCATAGGCACTCGAAGTGTATTTATTTTTCTTGCTCTGTGGTTTCAAAGCTCTAAATTCTATGAAAACTCGAACGCAGTCGTTGACGGTTCCCGTTCGCCTCATTTATCTCTCACTAGCTGACCCGCCCCGGCTTCGCACGGATTAATTAGTTTTACTTAAGTCCTAACTCCTAACCCTGTTCATTAGTAAGAGAGAAGGGAAAGTTAAGGCCCTGCCTCCCTTCTATTGCCGTCCCATCTATTCATCCTTTTCCCCTATTTTTTTACCTTTCTCTTCTATCTTCCCTTCGACAGGGCGAGTATATTTTTTTTTATTGATTTTAAAATTGATATCCTAGTATAATAATAATAAGCGAACAAAAAATCTTGAAACAATTACATACTTATTGCTTGGGCAACCCGCACATGGCCGTTTTAGAAAATTAAAATTATCCTAAATGTTATTCTGCATAATTAGCTATTACCATACCAAATTTCAGCAAAATCTGTTCAGTGGTTGCAGCGTGATGCGTGTTCGAAGGGACAGACAGACAGACAGACAAAAATTGAAAAAAAAAAATTGTTTCTATTTCTATATCGATTAAGAAGCATTTTTTAGTTGTCTACAGTCAAAATTTTCCAAAAATATTCAATGTACAGATTTAGCCCAGTTACAGTTTTATTATATGTATTGATTTCCTACCCCAACGAGCTACGTAGCCTAATCCTATAAATGCACACTTGCTAAACACAATTCAATTCCGACAAAATAAGGAAAGGCTCGACAGTAATGAGCACGCCGCACCTGTGCCGGAAACACTACAGAACATGTAAAAAGCCCCCCAAGGGTGGAAGAGAAGGGTGGAAAGTAATTTAGAGTGATACATGGTATTGACGCAACCCTCCAGTAATTATGGGACCCTCCGGAACACTGGAAACCTTGGAACTGGCACTTTCTTTTTATCTTTTAAAACCTCTACCTATTCATTTTTAAATCAACCATTTTTTAAATTTAGAAAAGTTTAAAAATGCATGAAACGAGTTGGTATGGGAGGCGAAGGGCAAAATTAAACGGCATTACGGTGCGCAGTGCTGCTGAGCCTTTGACCAAGTGTTGCATTTTGGAAGATTTACCTGAGTCATGCACACTTTTAGGTACTTCTATCTACTATCAATATTTTCCTAATACATCTATCTAAGTATAGGTACCTACCAAATATACCTATAAGTTCCTTTTTACCTCTACATATTCAATTTCCGTCAACGTTTTTCAACTAGGAAAAATGGGGTGACCTAAAAAGGTTCTCTTTGGCCGTGTAGTAAACAAGCTTTCAAAAGAAAACTTGTTTCAAAGAATTGTCCTTCAATAGGAAAAACTTGTCAAATAAGACTTTACGTGAAAAATTCTATTAACATGATGAAAAATTACAATAATTGAGACTGGCTAAATACACTATGTGTGGAGCCAATATATAGGAAAGCTTTTTAAAATATTCTACGTTGGGGTTCTCAAAAATTTTGAAAGTGGTCCTTCGAAGTTATCCTCTCTATTATCTTCGCGTTTAGGTCCTTTGAGACTTACCTTGGTATCAACGTCGTGGAAGGGTACAGCGAACCAGGGTTTCCCGGTAAGGGTCCGTCGGAAGCCAGCCTCTCTCTCGACGGGTCCTTCAGGGGTCCCAACATGGGCCCACAGGACCACCTCTACGACCTTCAGTCTCGGTTGAACCCTCCTGTACACCTCCTCCAATCGGACTCCAAAGTCATCGCTCTCATCACTAATGTTCGCGAACGAGAAGTAGATCCCACACACAGTTCCATCGCCATTCTCCACACATTCCGACAAAGCTTCCAAAGTGGGCACATTCCCAAATTGACCGTTTTCGTCGCACTTGACCAGCACTTTACCGAAAAGTTTTTCGCGCCAATCCATCTTCCCACCTAAACCATTGTTCCTCGGGCTATAAATCTTAATTTGTTTATTTTTAATGATAAATATTTAACGCGAATGCCGTTGAACCAGCCGCGCTGTTTATTTTTTGGCTAAACTAATTTAGTGTTTTGAATTTCGAACATGAATAAAAAAAAACAATAATTTGAACAGTTTTGAAGTGATGCAATGCAAATGAAAACTTCGGTATAGAAAATAGAGACCGGTGAAATTTTAATTTGTGAAATTGGTCACGCGAGTATTGTGTGAGGACAACGACCGCCCTCCCTCGCACACAAAGCCAGACTGGAGGAGGCAGAGGGACGGGGCCCTCGCGCCTGCAGAGTGCAGACAGGCAGACAGAGCAAATATTCGAGGATAAACAGACAGACATGGATGAAAAACGAATGTTTGTCGACAAATACAGATTTTTATTAGGTAAACGATGCACAATTACGGCGCGGCGAGGTGCATGTAGAGATACGTGCGGTAATAAATTAATGCAGCCCCAGGAGCGGGCTATGCCACGCTACGGAATGTCATTTAATGTGATGTTAAACAGAACTTATTTTTTAATTCGACTATTAACTTGGACTAGTCGAATGCGAGCAAACATGAAAAATTAAGAATCTGATAGAGGGACAGACATTTTGATAATTTTGACCCAAGATGAAGCCACCTCACAGAATTTAATATGCACAATTTAGAGAAAATATACAATAGTGGTCATAAAAAAATTATGTTAGGGCAAAGACTAGTACATAAGTAGTACTACCTGTTTGAGTTATTTATGTTAAACAAAATGGTCATTTCATTAGCAATGCATGTTCATCATGGAATTACACTTATGACTTAATTATGGTAGGTACTAGGTATGCACCTCAAAGTGGATGTGAGCTGCCTCACATTGCCGGAAACACAGACGCTGGCAGGGCATTCCATTCCTTACTCATATTATAAACGTCCATTAAAACCGCTTGGTACGAATTGGTGGTATTTCGACCATGAAGGGATGGCGCCTAGCCGAGCGTCTAGAGGTCCGGTGGTGGCGGGGGAATCACATCGTGTTCTTGTGCACATTCACCATGGTGCAATCTGAAGACTGACACTTTACGTCGACGTGATGTTTGAACTCTCTGAAGCGTTTCACCTACCAGTGTCATCGTCAATAAGCTTTTTTATTTGTACTAGCGAAATTGTTTTACAAAACCACGTAAAACATAGGCCACAGCATAGGATTGTAATCAATAATAGGACAAGGCAGATATAGAGAGGGAGCGTAGAGCGTTGTCTGTGAGAGCAAATATGATTGCACGCAGGTTCTCTCGATGGTCCAGGGACGTCAAAATCACGCTGTTAGGTCATTTTGCACGTCCATGTACACGAGTAGTCTGTGGGCAAGCCATACGCTGCACCAGTACAACGCTTTACGTATCCAATATAATAATGCCTTCAGGGTGCTGATGGGGCCGCCACGGTTTTGTACCGCATTGGGGATGTTTGCAGAAGCCCGGGTGGATTGTTTTTATACAACCATGAGAAAACGGTGCTCCTCCCTGGTGCGCAGGGTGTGAGCCAGCCCCAACTGCAACTGCCTGAGAGCATTTGCCGAAAGATTTAACTGTCAGTACTTGAATCAATATTGCAGGATTCAGGTACTGACTAACCAAGCCTCTAAGTGTTGTGGTGGATAATTTGATTTGTTACTAATATAGATTAAGCTCTACTAAGCCATTATGATCCCTGTTAGTCGAAATAAAAATCAATTTTTTTTTTATTTTTTTTTGGCTCTACACATAGTGTATTTAGCCAGTCAAGTATTATATTTTCATCGTGTTATAAAATATTTCACGTAAAGTCATGTCCTAGTCATAGTCATAGTCCAGTCTAAGTCAGGTAGTCATAGTCCAGTCTAAGTCATGCTCCAGCAAAGTGGTGGCAACTTTACTAGAAGCTTCAATGGAGTTTTGGAAGCAACACGAAAAGTCACGTTTCACCACATTATATCACTTCCCCTCACTCCTGCTCGTAATTCAGCACTTAATGCGTAAAACGCCACCAATTTTAAACATTAACACTGGAAAAAGCAAAAGTTTTGAAAAATAATAAAATGCAACGACGTGAACTCTTCCGCGTTCCCGCCAAAACTCTTTATTTATTTTATTTTTAATAATTATTGTAAAATTGTAAAGCTTTTTCCACTTTCCACATTATTTTTGTTTGATATTACTGTTACCGCCATCTGTGAACGAGTAGCATTACCAATTTATTGCCAATGCCAAATGTGCCCGCTACGCAATCAACAGATGGCGTAGGGTGACTAGTTGGCTGTCTGTGGGCTGTTGTGACGGCGACGATTGAAAAGGACACAGATTAGAGAAAAAAAATTAAGGATTTGTTGGTCTGTCTGTGATTTTGCTACAAGGAACTTAAATACGTATAGCGCATCCATGGATTGACCAAGACAAACTTAACCGCAATCTATTAGTTACCGCACTTAGACTGCGTTCCGGACACATTCCATCAAACAAATTTGCGTTCCTAATGAAGAAGGTACTGTCACCAAATTGTGAAGAGTGTGGGTCGATTGACGATGTTCAACATGTTTTGCTGGAATGTGTCCGGAATGCTAGTGACAGAAGGGCTATTTTGAGAGAAAGGTCATTTGACGTAGGTTTTTGTAACTCTATTTTGTCGTCCCCCTTATCAAGGGAGGCCTGTAATCTGTATACACTGCTTAAGAAATCTTGACCAGTGTGTACAGATTACTGATTCAGGTTCTACGGGAATCTCCGGGGAACCTAATCCTTTGTGATTGTATTCAATAAAAAAAAAAAAAAAAAAAAAAAAAAAAACGTATACTATACCTCTGGAACGCTTACCACAGACTAACAAGGAATCAAACATTATAGAATACTACATACTACATCAACATAGAAACATACTACCCTTTAACTCTTTTTTTTCTTATATTTTGGCTCCACACATAGTGTATTTAGCCAGTGTCAAGTAAAGTTATTTTTCATCGTTAAAGAATATATCACGTAAAGTCAAGTCATAGTCATAGTCCAGTCTAAGTCAGGTAGTCGTAGTCCAGAATAAGTCATGCTCCAGTAAAGTGGTGGCAACTTTACTAGAAGCTACTATGGAATTTTGGAAGCAACACGAAAACTCACGTTTCACCACATTATATCACTTGCCCACACTCATGCTCATAAGCCAGCACTTAATGCGTAAAATGCCACCAATTTTAAACTAAAACACTGGAAAAAGCACAAGTTTTGAAAAATAATACACATGAACACTTCCGTGTTTCCGCCAAAACTCGTCGAGTATCGAGTATAATGTTCTCCGGTATATGGTACTGTCTTTCATGCTGTGGCCCTAGCGAAGCATCAACATAGATATACCTCCATGGCCCTGTTTTATAAAGCTACAAGTCTTGTACTTGTAGCAAAAACCTGGCAACACAGCCAGAAAAAATTGAGTTAATGCGTTTTATAAAGGTACAAGTTAATAAGTGTACAAGCAAATTGGCCGATATATTACTTTACTCTATGAATTACAAGCACTTGTTCGTAGGTCATAGACAATCCATAGTGATTTTTCATTTTTTAAATGTAAAATCGAACAATTGTTATGGTCTTTACAAGTGTATGGAACTACAAGTTGTAAAATTTTTTACCTAACTAAAGAGCTAGGTAAAATGAACTACAAGTGTAGATAAATTTACTGAAAGTGCATTTTTTGTGTGGTTGTGTCACGTATTAATGAATTTTCAATTAGTAAAATTAAGTAAATGTGAATTAAATATCATTGTTTAGCGACAATTTCAGCATGATCTTAGCTCATGAATAATGAACGCATATCACAAAATCCAATATGAGAACAGCCATATTTAGCCTTGACCCAACTTAATATACTTAAATAGCTTAGCCTAAAAATAATGACGCCCGTGATTTCACCCACAACTTATTTACTTTCCCGTGGGAACTTTTCATTTTCCGAAATAAAACGCATCTATTCCGGTAATATAAGTACCCATATTACCTAACTAAACTTCATCCAAATAGATTCATTATTACACATTAATATGGCTTGAGAGCCAGAACAAACAAAATAGACTGTTTTATTAATTTATATTATTATGTAGGGATTTAATGTCAACTTGACACCGGCTAAATTCACTAATAAAGGGAAGCCAAATTAAAAAATAAGCATTTACCGTGACGTTTATTCATAGTGGTGTGCAACTCGTAACATCAAATCTAGATTTTATACTGTAATTAGTCTGTGGTTCCACGCCATAACGTTCGTAGTGATGTGAATTATACTTGTAATCAATGATTTGTAGGTTTATAAAACGCTTGTTACTAGTAACTTGTAGTTACTAGTTCTTGTAGCTGCTACAATTGTAAGCTACAAATGTAGCTTTATAAAACGGGGCCCATGTAGCGAAGCGTTATATACTCTTTGGCTGTGGCCACCAGTGTGGTCAACGTAGGCGATATATCGCCATTTAGGCTACTCAGGACTAGGAGTCGGCAACGTAAAATCTGATCGGCGACTAGTCGCCTTTTAGGCTACTTCAGGGACAAGTCATTTAAATTAGCCAAATCATAAATAAACTAATTTTCATAAAAGTTATGGCCACTTTAAAGGTATGTGATATTAATAAAAAACAGAAAAAATTACGAAAGAATGATGATGATGTGACGTGGCGTAAGCGCGAAGTATACACGAATTACCAAAAAAAAAAATACAAATGGTAATCAATTTTGTATCGTAAATGCTATGTAAATAAGGCGAATTTTGTGTAAAAGTAACTTAAACGACAGGCCAAGGTTAGCTTCACGTTCTGTTGTAATGCTACATGTATGTATATATCATAATATATTACCTGGTTTCTATTATTCATTCACAACTTTCACATCACAGCACTTGACAGTCCTTTTCACAGTAATTTAAGCACAAAAAAACTTGATTTTTCTCAAAATTTTACATCACTTTATCGATTTTGCGCGCGGGTCACGGGCCCGATTTCTAGACACGACTGCTCGGATGGCAGTTGTTTTGAAACTGTTTTTTTTGTTTCGAATTTAGTTTCTCTTCAAATTCATATTTTTCTTTTTCTACTGTCAATTTCAGTGAGGTATTTTATAGTTTGGCCATGATTGTATGTATTTTGACTCTAGATTTATTTTTTTACTATTCTGTATTCAAAATTTTGAAAACTGCAAAAATCTAGAACCTTGGAATGCTAGCGAGGTTTCTTTAGAAAAGCTGTCGCTATGGAATGGCAGTCTCAATTTACTCCTCGAACGAGGAACACTAAATTGATATAAGGCCATTCCCGGGCCAGGCAAGGCCCGGGAACTCAAGAACGCCTTCAAAAACCATCTTTGGCTATCCAACACCAAAATTGTGAAGTGAATCTCCATCTACGTCAATCGCTGCGCCACGACATATCCATTGTCAAATCGCCGATCGCCGAGCTACATCCGCTACAGCCAGTCGCGAAACTACGACGAATCTATCGCCGAGAGCTGATCGCCGAAACTACATCTGTTGTCACCGTCGGCCGCCGTATCTACCACGACGAATCTATCGCCGAGCGTCAACCAGTGAGACGACCGGCTTGCCTTTTTCAAACATTGAGTGGCAATATAACTTCATCACCATGTTCGGGCCCGTCGTCCGTCAAAGCTTTGACGACTAATACCTGCGTGTCTCCTGCTGCTGCATCTTGAATCTGAGCTGCGTAATAATACTTCATCGACGGTGGAAGGACGAGAATCTTCTTCTGGATCCAGAAGCTAATAACTGAATGAGCTAGCCGCTGAACTCTGGAAGTCGGACAAACTAAGGCAACGAATTCCTCAGTCTCTATAACGACAGTGGGCCTTGTTTGAATAAAGACCCGGAAGTGGGCCTTGTTTGTTTGAAGACCCGGAAGTGGGCCTCGTTGAAGACCGGAAGCGGGCTTTGTTTATCTGAAGACCCGGAAGTGGGCCTTGTTTGGATCCAATAACATTCTAATTCTACCGTGATAACTTGTAGGCCGTAAACAACTTAAATTTCGCGTTCTTCCGCATCATCTAGAGACTCTTTTTTTTGCTTTCTACAAAGCTTGTAAAATTTACGAAAATAAATATCTGTTACCAATTCCTTTTTTTCTCTTCAGCTCTTAGGATCCTGTCAACCTAGGCACTGTTTAGGTAGGGGAGGAGCTGCTCATTAACTTGTAGCGTTCCATTCTACCTTTTTCACGAAAGGAACGGATGTAACGTGACACTGTCAACATTATTCACAGCTTATACCATCTAAAGTTCAGATGATATAAACTGTGAATAATGTTGACACTTTAACACTTTACAGTTACGGCTGATATCTTAGAATCTAAACTACCAGCCTTATCTGTAAAGTATTAATAGCTTTAGTAAAAAGGCAACAAAATGTAAAAAATTAACCAAAAGTGGTCATTTTTCACCCCGACAAAATTAAATGACGTTGATGAAAGTCTTGTCTTGTTATGCTGATGCTTTATTATAGCTGGCGGACGAATCATAATCAAAAAACGCCCCATTCCAGAATCTTAGATATTTTATGTAAACCAAAACAGTGCAAAAAATATTTTTTTTAAATGGTAAAAGTAAACTAACTTTTATGATCAAAGCTCGCGCAGCGACCACGTAGGTACCGGAAGACGAAGCGTAGGCCGGCCTCCCACCAGGGGGGGGACTATGTTCAGCAGTGCACGTCTTCAGGTTCGTATTTTGGAATGGGGAGTTCTTAGTGTATTTAAAGTAGGTACCCGTTTTTTTTACTCATCAATACCTATAATGGCAGCCTATAGCTTTACAACGTGCTGGCGCACCTGCCTCCCTCTATCCACCTGCCTGCTTTCATTCTATTCCCATATTTTTTTCTCTTACCGAGATATGGCGTAAAACTAACAAACTCGTGCAAACACGGGGCGGGTCCGGGGTCAGCTATTGAAAAATAAAGTTCGTCAAAAACCACTACTTTATTTCATTTAACGTAATTTTGATATTTGAGGCTTGGGCTACTTTTTAGGCTACGGAACCCTTTGAAAAGGGAAACGGAACCTGAAAATCGGCTATTTTAGGCTACTTTAGCTGAGAAAAATGGCGATATTACTCCCGTCGTCGTTGGCAACACTGGTGGCCACTTTTGTTTGTTGAATTATTGGGTTTCTTTCAGTGATTTAGTGGTAATTATTTACACACAAACTAAGTAGAGGATACAAGTGATTAACATTCAATTACAGAAATCGAAGAATCAGAGGCTAATTCTGGTGTTTATGTATTATACTTTGGTTTTCGGAGATGGATGAGGAAGATAGGAGTGAAGATTGGAGAAAGGATGTGATGGATGTAGTCCTACATCCTAACTATCATAAGCTGCCACTTGCAGATATTTTCGTTACGATTGCATTGTCTGTTATCGTATTTGCAATAATTCTAATAAAACTTTGGACCGCATTTCACAGAAATGCCACGACGTAGAGGTTCACGAGCATCTACATCATCAGAACAAAGTACAAATTCCGATATAAGCGAAAACTTGAATACTTCGGAGGAGCTGCCGGACCCTGGCTTAACAAAAACTAGCGGCAAAGGTAACACCAAAGTTTATAAGTACTCAAAAAGTCATGGCTTATGTTCCCAATTAAAATTCGGTCCTTCCACTCCATGCCTTAGCTATGAGTCCTTTTTGCTTTAATTAAATTGTAGGCAACTGGCACATAATATTGTTGTTTACAGATGATAAGGAAAAGAAACGGGTAACATTCAATTTTCCCTTGAAACTGATAACCAAAACAGCCAAATTTTCTGGTATTGGGACCTTTAACTTTACAGAAGATTCAACATCCACTACAGGTAAGCTTATTAACTATCTATTTAGAAACTATTATTTTATAGCTGACTCGCCCTGGTTTCATACGGGTTAATTAGTTTTAAGTCCTAACCCTGTTTATGGGTAAGAGAGAAGGGAAAGGTAAAAAAAATAGGGGAAAAGGACGAATGGATGGGACGGCAATAGAAAGGAGGCAGGCACAGCCTGCCTCCCTTTGCCGTCTCTTCTATCTTTCCTTTGACAGGGTGAGTAAATTTTTTTTATTAAATTTTTTTAATTTTGATTTTTATAATGAAGTTTTTTGTTTGAATTAAAATTGATATCCAAATATAATGATGATATGCAAATAAAAATGACATCCTTATTGCTTGGGCAACCCGTACTTGGCTGTTTTAGAAAACAAAAAGTATCCTAAATGTTAATCTGCATAATTAGCTATTACCATACCAAATTTCAGCAAATTCTGTTCAGTGATTGCAGCGTGATTCGTGTTCAAAGGGACAGACGGACGGACGGACAGACAAAAAATTCAAAAAAAATTGTTTCTATTTCTATATCAATTAAGAAGCATACTGCAATCAAAATTTTCCAAAAATATTCAATGTACAGATTGAGCCCAGTTACAGTTTTATTATATGTATTGACATATAATAAAACTGTAACTATCAATATAGTAGGGACAAAATGAATTGTGCCTAAAATGGGTGCAAAGAAGTTTCAATCTTTCTGCTGAGCCTGTTGGTTCCAGTAAAGCCTAAATACATTGCTCATGTTACTCTGGTACATTGACTATAAATCCAGTTGACTAATAATAAAACTTACTCATACGAAAATTTGTGGTGTATTTCAACCGCTAATCCTAGGAGAGGAAACAGGACACCCAATGTGTCTTTTGTTCCATCCTGCTCTGTTCTTTGTAATTTCATATGACTGTCTCGTTTTGTTACTTTGCCTCCTGCCTGGTCAAGTGAGTCATGTTTGTAAGAGAAATTATGTTCAGAAGCTATCAACTTCATAATCTTTGCTTTGGTAATACACAGGACAAAGTTGCCTCGGAGCTGCATTGACAGGCGGATTGCTCAGTTGGTAGTAACCCTGCCTTCTGAACTGAAAACCTGGGTTCGATTCCTACCCAGGACAAACATTTGTGTGATGAACATAAATGTTTGTTTTGTGTCTGGTTGTTATATTGTATTCTATGTATGTATTTACAAAACCAAGAAGTATCTAAGTATTATATCAGTTATCTGGTAGCCATAGTACAAGCTTAGTTTGGGGCTAGATGGCGCTGTGTGAAATGTCCACACATATTTATTTATTTTATGAACTCCAAAGAATTGGAGAATAAAAAATCAAAATATTACCCTGATATACTTATTTTATTATATTATATCGTAAAAATAAATACCACAGTTCAAAAATGTAATAAATTCACATGAAAAAAATTACAGATGAACCTGCCAAACTTTGTAATGCTAAAGATGCCAAAGCACTGGTCTATGACCTGACCCAGGATAAGAAGAGACCAGAACCTCCGAAACATGAAGAACATCCTAACACTGAATATACAGCAAAAAAATTAGATGCTCAGAAAAAGCAAGAACCGCCAAAGAAGCCGAGGCCTGTTGAAAGTAAGATTGTGTTTGACCAGAGGTGACCTGTATTTACACCAGCATTAGGCTGTTAAATTACTGTATGAAAGAATAAGGAGCCAAATCCTTACAATAAGAAAGAGTAAACATCACCATTATTATTATTATAGCCTGTCTCAGATCTTATGATTTGGTTCTAATGTTCATTTCATTAATTATTGGTATATTGATCTGTGTGCCCTTTGGCATAGGCCTCCTCCAACCCCTTCCATTGCGTCCTGTCCTGTGCAGTTCTGGTCCAGGATTTCCCTGTAATTGCCACTATTTCATCCGCCACCTTTTGAATTGTCGTCCTCTCTTTCTTTTTCCTTTCCCGTCACCATATTTTCTTACAAATACAAGATAGTGTGGAACCTTGAAACTACTATGAAGTTACTGGTTTGTGATAATGTCATCATGTCACTTGCCGTGATGCCACAGTGAAATCTTGTTAGGCACGTATATTTCAGGATCCTCTATCTCGCTCGCGCATAGAAACATCAAAAAATCTATCCATAGACAAAACCTAAAAAAATTATTTCATTACATAAAATGTTAAACGAAAACAAGCAACTTCTCACATAGAAACAGAATCAAAAGTTTTTTCTCTTCCAGTAATTTATGCGCCTCAAAATCACTGTATAATTAGGTAATTATATATTCCATGTACAAACAACACTTAATGTTATTAGCAGCCAAGAAGACTAAGCAAGGTGCAAAGAAGAAGAAGGTATCAGCAAAAGAAGCAAGAGAGGCGAAGAGGAAAGAAGTAGAGGCCTTGAGAGATGCCATAAAGAAGGCACTAGACAGTGAGAAGCAGGCCAAGGCAGAATATGAGGAGGTGCACAAAATATACAAGCCCGAAGAATGTTTGAAGGTTGGAAATCTAATTTGTGCCATTGGTGTGATTAAAATGTCTATGTAATAATTAGATTTATTTGATAGAGGCACAACTTCCGATTTGATTTAAGAAGGTGCCTAAAGCAAATTGAACATATTCCGTATTACCACAAAAATAATTTTAACCATAGCTTAGATTCATGTTTAGTTAGACAGCGTCTAAAAGTTAAATGCTCCTTAAACGGATATTTTATTTTTGTCACTAGAAAACCATGTTTATACCGTGTTTACTTAAACACTGTCTAACTCGATCCACATGTTTTAAATAAGGTGAGACATTATACGAAACTTTTCATTCCGCGCAGAACTCATTTTGTAAATCCAATACATGTTAGCGTCATAGCTGTGACCATAGAAAAAACGGAACGTTATTAGCGTGAAGTTTGACTGTGTGTGTTATGGCGACAGCGATAGTTAAACACCTCTTAAACTAAAGGTTGAGTATGTTTAAATTTTAGCACGTGTTTAACGCCCGTCTATTTTAAACGAGTGTTAGGCGCGGATTTGTGGTATGGAATTCATGAAACAACTGTTCAACAAGTGTTTAAGGCGCGTCTAAATCTTTTGTGGTAAGACAGATTGTTATTTGCTTTTACCCAGGCTAAATCAGGTGTAGCCTCCCGCATTGGTGTTTGCTATAACTTGGCAGGTGGCTTGGTGATGGTAGTAGATTATAATGTAGACCTATGAAAAAACTGCTATCCATTCCCTGCATATTCCCTTAACCGCCTCTTACAACCCTTCTGGGAAGAGATAGGGTGATCTTATTCTTATGTCGAGACTACACAGCCAATTTTCCTATGAGCCACCAAACATAAATAAATAAATAAATAAATATTGTAGACATTTCACACAGCACCATCTAGCCCAAAACTAAGCAAAGCTTGTATATGGGAACCAGATAACTGATTCAATACTTATAAGTATACATATACTTATACATCATTTAAATTTATTATCCACAGCACATGAACATTGAGATCCACCCGGATTTATCAGAAGCTCCATTCATAAATCACTTGAAGCGTGAAGCGGCAGCCTTGGACATTAGAGTGGTCGAAGCCGAGGATATATGCGACCCCGGACTCATCATGTGGACCCGATTTGTGCCACCAACACTTGCAAACGAAGGGGGACAGGTAATCTACACAACCTATTACATTAATGTACAAAATCTACCTAATATTACAATAATCTACACTACCTACCTATTACACTAATCTATTCAACCAACTTAGTATTACACTAATAACATCATTGGAGTAAACAATACTGTAGACTCAAAACGATACTTCATTCATTCGTTTTAAATAAAAAGTGATTAAAGAATATCTAGTGCAATGGAAGCTGCCACTGTGATAAAACAAGTGATTATTTTATTTGATAAAAGCCTCCTTATTAAACAACACTGCATCACAATAGAATAGGCATGATGACTACTATTAAAAATGAACAAGTAAATATTACTTTCATAAAGAAGATTAAAAATGAATGCAATAATTTAAAAAAAATAAGCAAAATCGGTAAATAAATCACGGAGTAATAAGCTTTTAAAGTTTCTACAGTAGGCATCTCAGTTACTATAAAAAGTCTACTCGTGACGTCACATGCCAAAGAGATTGTATGAAAAGCTACCACAGCTTAGTAATGACTATTACGACCTTCCTCTGACGTCACTGGCCGTTTGAGCTATCTCTTTCTATTCCGGTTTTTAAAATGCTTGTAACTTAGTCATTTTTTGAGATATTTAATTTTTGTTTTCACATATGTACTTTTGAGGAATATAATTAGTTTATCCAAAAAAAAAATGTTAGTCTTTATGCCTATTGCTATTCTGTGTTTTCTCTTTCATTTCAATTCATCAGCTGGAAAAACTTTACTGTTGAACATAGGCCTCCCCCAGACAGCGCCACTTCCGCGGCTGCTCGCCTCCTACATCCATCGGCTCCCGCTTTCACCAGATCGTCGGTGATTTGTATTTGAAAATAATTGTTTGTTATCATTATTACAGATAAAACTGACCCCATCGAAAGAACAATGCGATTTTGCAATGTACGTGGTATCTGTAATGGAAGTGTTTGATCTGATAGCTGAGGGCCGAATCAGCTCACATGTGGCTCTCAAACAGGAGCTTATTGGGGGACGGCTTACCCTCATCGTTTACGGAGAACAACCTGTGTTCATGTAAGTGGCATTAAGGCTTTGTGAACTCAAATCATGGCAAGATTCATTTCTGAGAATCCATTCAGTAGTTCCGGCGTGATGCTCAGCCAAGATACATACAGACAGACCAAAATTAAAAAAATAAATAAATTTTGTTACAGCATTGTTTATAGAAAGCCCTGCAAATTTTTTTTCAAGCTACCTTCAGTGTACAGAATTGGACCTGCAGTTTTTTATTATAAGTATAAATAGATATTTGTTACACAAAGCGTCATTTGTTTCTTAGCTCTGTGGTTACACTGAATATGGTAGTTTTTAAGAGCAGCCTATGGTATGTGAGTTGCACGAAGGTTTTAGCTTTCTAATACTTTATCTAATCCTAAGACTTATATTTCTATTTCAGGGAATGCGCTAGAAAAATGTGCATGACGCAGCAAAAGTTTACAAAGGCGATTGCAGATTTGCAGACAAGTATGTATCTATAATAATGTTTTTTTTTCGATTCCTGTGACTGCACGAGTATTTGTGTACACGAAAAAAAAGCTCCAAGAGAAAAAACTTGTTCTGTGTTGTGGGAGTCTGATCCTCGTAGCTCCCGGGTCCCTAGATACAGGGAATCCTAGTTAGGGTCCAGGATCTATGTGATCGTTGGGAGTTGTTTATTTATTCATTATTTTACGGTGATAATTACGAAATTACTGGGCAATGGGACTTGATAACTTAATCTCGGTCTAATAGTTTTATACGATCATCAGGTGGAGACATCCACTGCTGAATGTAGACCTTCCTTATAAAACACCACCTTATTATATCATAGATTTTCCATTATCACCACGGATGGCAGGCGGCTTGGTGATCGCAGAAGATTGCAATGTTCCAAGGAGAAAGCTGTTACCTATTCCCTGGATATTCCCTTACCCAGCTCTTACGGCACCCACGGGAAGAGATGCGGTGGTCCTATTCCCACACCGGTACCACACAACAATATTATTATCTTATTTATTTACCTCCTTTTTTAATAATAATAATAATAATAAATTCGTTTATTTCAGGCAACTAGCGGCCCATATTTACATATACCTTACAGACTAACATACATATTTTATAATAAATACAACTTAAATAAAAGACGCACAAGTTCAGGATGTTTCTTTTTTCGGTCGCGGCTCCCTGTGCCGCCGGAACACAATTCCTTTTGGCCAAAATGCAGGATCCAGAAATATTTCCTTGTACTTAGCTGGAACCCGGAGCAAGAAGAAATTTGTCGACCTCGTCGACTCCAGTCTCGACAGCAGCAATTCGGCTTTATTCTGGACCCGACCATGGCACCGCTCGTTGAGATATTTTTTGACTTCTTCTCCCGGCGTGTTCTTTTCGAACCGGGAGAGATATATCGCCGTTATGGGCTCTGCAGCACGTAAAGTTGTAGTCGCAGCTGCAGCGGAAGCGGTGCCGCGATGGTTGCGAGGTGGTCGAGGTCGACGCTTCTTCTTCTCCACAAGGGTGAAGCCTTCATTGTCAACCTTCGTCGGTTTTTCCTTTACGGGTGGTATCGTACGCATAGGCTGAGATGCGTGCGCATACGACTTTTTGCGTGGTATTGGGTCAGTGTGCGCAGCAGGAGCAAGCGCAGGCTTTTTGGGTTGAATCGGTAATTTCGCGGAGGTCGCAACCGCGCTAGGAGCGCGGTCATCAACCTGCCGCGCTGCAACGGTGTCGGATGTCGGACACGCTGACGTGCTGACGAAAGCATTCCCGCCGCGCCGGCGCACAGTAATATTCTGTTCGGACGATGGTGAAATTGTCGGTGGTGCAGTTTTATTGCGCAATTCTGCTAGTTCGGCCTTCAAACTCTCTACCTTTTGCTCTGAAAGATCTAGTTTGAAGCGTATCTCGTTGACGTCGGCCCTCAGAATCATGATGTCCTTCAGTAGCTTCGTAGCATCCACGTGGTCGAAAGTCACGGGAGGAAGCTGGTGAAGATCACGTGCCACGAAGGTCGGAACGTCATCGGGGTCGGCTTTTGCTATTTTCTTATTTGCTTAATATTTTTTAGCTTTGATGGTGGGGAAACAAATTGATCTATTGGCGGTGAACACACCGGAGAAGCTGAGTAGCTTGGTGATCCACTACACCAGGGCCATTGCTGAAACACCATTCAAGTACGTAATACTACCTACAAACGAAAAATATACCCGAACGTGAAAAAAATTTAGTGATTGTGTCGTTAGCGTTAGTAGTTAAGTATTCAGGGGGTCTAGCAAAGATACCAACCACTAACGCTAACGCCTCACGCTAACTCCAAAAATGTATTGAAATGACATAAGCTGCAGAAAAGTTAGCGATTTCCGAAATGTCATTTCAGTACGTTTTGGAGTTAGCGTTTGCTGATAGCGTTAGCGTTTGTGATCTTTGCTAGGCCCCCAGGGGGTTTAGCAAAGATCCGTTTCCATTAGCGTTAACGCCAAACGATAACTCAAAATTTATGGAGAATGACATAAGCTTGATATTCGCTACGGAAAAGTTATCCGCAGGGGCTTCCATTTCAATACATTTTGGAGTTAGCGTTTGGCGTTAACGCTAATGGAAAGGAATCTGCTAGCTGCGGGTCTAGTGAAGATTCCTTTCCTTTAGCGTTAACGCCAAACGGAAAACTCCAAAATGTATTGAAATGAAAGCCCCTGCGGATAACTTTTCCGCAGTTAATGTCAAAGCTAAAAGCATTTCAATGCATTTTGGAGTTAGCGTTTGGCGTTAGCGTTAGCGATTGGTATCTTTGCTAGACCGACCTCTATTACATTCGTTTAGCCCAACACCTCGCCAACACGCAATAGATGTCACTTGCTAATGTGTTACGCTGAAATTAAATAATTCGTAAATTAGCCCGAGTTATTCCGCTCTATGGCGTCTGTACTGTAGGTATTATGTTATCTGTGTTGCTTATTGCGCATATTGCTGCGACACTGCCCTCCTTTTTTCATATTTTTCTGAGATTAAGGGGTCTATCAAAGATTAGCGTAATCGCCAAACGATAATTCTAATATGTGAGAATGACATTACCCGCCAAGAACTTTTCCGCAGGCCCGCAGGTAATGTCCTTCCCATACATTTTGAGTTTTCGTTCGTTAACGCTAATGGATAGAATAGGTATCTTTTAGGAAAGCATGTACCGTCGTAGACCGCATCGTCACTTTCTATCAGGTGAGATTGCGGTCAAATGCGGGCCTATCCAGTTATAAAATAAAAAAGGGAGCTTTCTGACGATAGGTTATAAAAAAAATACTTGTTTGTGTGAATATTTGCTATTATTTTACAGGAAAGCGAAGCGGGACATCGATGAGCAGGCTGACTTTTATATGCGAGGGGACAACAAGAACTGCGTCATTATCGACAAATACGGTAAATAATAAATAAAATAAAATATGTGTGGACATTTCACACAGCGCCATCTAGCCCCAAACTAAGCATAGCTTGTACTATGGGAACCAGATAACTGATATAATACTTATATACTTTTTTGTTTGTATGTACATCATAGAATACAATATAAGGACTAACAGACGCAGAACAAACATCTATGTTCATCACACAAATATTTGTCCTGGGTAGGAATCGAACCCACAGCCCTGAAGGCAGGGCTACGACCAACTGAGCTATAGGGCCCGTCATAATGTTATTTATATCGACTTTGCCCAAAACGTTCCCACTGTTGGGACGCGGGCCTTCTCTCAGAGAGAGAGAGAGAGAGCACTACTGCTTGGCGGCAGCATAACTGGCAAAGCGGTGGTACCTATCTAGATGAATTTTGTAGAGAAGTCCTATTTAGTGCAATCACTATTGTGTCACGGCTTGTAGGGCATTTTAGCTTGTGAAATTATTGGGTAAATGAGACTAATGAACTAATATTTAAATTAAAACAAGTTGAGACATCTTTTTTAGGCTGTGATGTCTCAGGATGTGCGCAGTGCCACATGAAACTTTAATTTTGAGTTTTGTGACACTGTGAACTGTCATGGGCGGCCGTGACGTCACTTACATTAAAAAAAATGTGTAGTATTGTAATTTCTTTGAACAATGCAGCACCCCAATTAACACCTCCCCAATGTAATGTAACATTCTCACCGCAGAGCTATGACTGCAAGAACCGAAATGATAGCTTATAAAACATATAATAAACTTATTTCCACCAATCTGAAATGTTACTATTTTTTTCCCAGGAAATGGCTTGGGTCGTCTTTGGGAGCAAATGATAGCCATTCTACCAATGTCAAGCTTGGAGGTAGCTCGGACAATAGGCAGTGAATACAAAACTCCACGCGCCTTAGCACAGGTAATTTCATAAATAAATTATCATATTATTTGTGAAAATACGTGTTTTTGATGGCTGAATAAAACGACGCCGTAAGCCTCTATATAAAAAGTTGTAGTGTTGCAACTTTTACGTAAAATGGTAGATATAGTAGTTTTTCAATGTTACAGGAACTACTGGCCCCAGGTGGACAAAAGAAAATTGCTGATACTAGAGTTGTGCGCACGAACGTGCCTGGAGCCAAGTCACGTAAATTAGGTCCGGAGTTTGCACGAAAACTGCACACTCTTTTCACGACTGAAGACGGAAATACGATTATTGAATAATTATTCATTTAATATTATAATCAACTAATATACCAATAATAATCATCGTGGACTAGATTGTTAGTTAATCTGGCAACTGTATTGAATTATGTTAAGTTAATTATTTATTAAGTAGAATGATCTCATATTATACCAAATATCTCAGCTAGGAGTGTATCTATTATTTTTAATCACTGGAAGTAAGACTAGTAACTAGGCTATTTAACGCTCTTTTTAAAAATATTGATGTGATAGAATAGAATGTAATCTTTTGGAAATCATGGTAATAAAAATATAGAAACTTAATGATTTTTCTTTCATTGAATGAATAAGTAACGATGCTGTATAATCAGAATCAGCCTATGTCGGTGCTGTATAGTCTAAAGCACACAGCACAGTAAAGTCAGGAAAAAAATTGTAACTAGCGGTTTCCTAGAAGAGCGATGTAGTCGACGGCTTACATTGCTGTCACTGTGAAACGCAGTCTTATAAAACGTCAAAAAAACAAGATGACGTGTTACGGTCAGCAACTAGCATTAAGGCGCTGAATGCTCCCAAATCGACTATTTTAAAAGTGATTATCTCAAAACTTATTGAAATTTACAAGCACAGCTATGAAACAAATGACGTTTCGCCTATAGAAGAAGGGTTTTTTGTTTGCTGTGTTTACAGGATTGAAAAAAATGCACGTTAATACTGGTCATATCTTCTTTCCATCTGCCGAAACCGAAACATGTTAACGAAAAGTTTTCTCGATACAAAAAATCTCCACCTCCATCTCCTCTAACAAATCAATTAAACGTCCTAAAATGTTACAAGACACCCCATTGAAATAAATCATAGTGATAAGCTATGTTTCAATGCATCCGTCTATAAGCTTATTTTTTTATAACAATAAGCATTTCTTTTATAACTAATTATTTGTACCGAAAAATGGAAAAGTCGAAGTGCAACGCAACGTAATATTTTTGCTATGCATAAAGCGACCCTATACGGTACAAAATAAGTTTCAGGTTTGTCTGCTGTAATAAACGTGTACATCCTAATCTAAGAAAGGCAAGTTAAAAAACATGTGTGTAACGTTTTCTTCGGATACACCAAGGTGTTTGCGGCGCCAAGGTGAGCGTACTAAAATTGTAATTGTAATTACCCCCTAGGAGGGGGAGTACGCCCACCACCCCCGATCATCAATCTATTTAGCAGAAAAACTTGAGCGGCCACTCGGCAAGTATCGACGAATAACGATTTTATGAACCACCTCTGCGCTGCGAGACCGGTGAACGTTTCGTAGGTAGGTGGTAGATATATATTACTAATGAAATAGAAACACTATACTTAACTGTCACTGTCAAACAAGAGATAAATAAACGTCAAAAAAGTCAACAAATCTGGGATAACCTTAAATGTGCTCGTTCTGTGAATTTATGTAACATTCGCATTAATTTCAACTTTTTGCAATAAATTCATACCTCAAATAATAAAAGATATGACTGTTTATTTGTCAAGAATTGGTTTTAGTACTGTAAGAAGTGCTACTACAAGGCGTATCATCACAAATTGCGTAGCCGGTTACGCACCGACATCTTCAGTTTTCTCTTCGAAACATGGGGTTTTCTCCTTACCTAGTCCTGCAGTTAAAAGGAAATACTGTAGTGATACTATAATCCCGACCACGGCGCTGGATAATGCTGGTATGCCGTTGAAAAAGAAGATAATACACAAGAAAGCTTCTGCGGCGGACCTTAGTAATAAAGAAGGCCATTTCTTGACTCTGGCTTATGCTACGGCAAACGCATACGATTTGAAGAGTCTTAAAGAGGCTCTAGTGCAGCAGAAGCTATACGAGCCCGGAACGTGAGTAATATCGACTGATATAAGCCAGAAGTTGGTAATTTGGAACACTATTGCATCATGCTCCTGCAATGTTAATAAAAGCCTGCTGTGTATTTTATTCATGTTTTTATATTCCAGTCTAAAAGCCCATGAGGTGGGTGATGTAGTAGTAGCGAGTGCAGTGTACAGTGTGGGTTCTGAACCGAGAGAAATCCTCTTCTTCCGTGAGGGTGCTGTGGTCTTCTGGAACTGCACTGAGCTGGAGGCCAGTAATGTGCTGGACTTTGTCAGGCCGTGAGTAGACTTGGAGAACTGGAATGTGTAATAAAAATGATTCGTTGCTTATTTTGTCAAAATAATTAATGGCACAATGACAGTTTGACTTTGCTAAAAAGCTTGTTGTTAATATAGTTTACCAGAGTTACTCTATGAAGGTCCAGTCGCACCAGAGTGAATTGAATTGCATATTCTCATATTAGTAAAAGCTTGTACCTTGAATCACACAAGTAAATTAATGCACTTTCTGTTACAGATATGAAGTTGAAAGTTATCCAAAAGAAGTTGTTGAAAAGGAGAGGGAAGTTATGACTTTTGTGTATCAACCAAACGCGTAAGTTATGATTTTCATACATTTTTCACTACAATTTGTTTTTTCTATTTCATGTTATTATACAGCATGTCCTAACTTCCTTGAGCATGCTTCCTTGCATGTGTGAAAATATCAGAACTATATATATATAAATAAATAATAAATAAATAAATAACGCCCAACGATCACACACATAAATTCTGGACCCTAACTAGGATTCCCTGTATCTAGGGACCCAGGAACTACGAGGACCATAGTCCCACAATACCCAGACACAGAACAAGTATTTGCACTTTTTTTTTCGGGCACAAATACTTGTCTTGTTGCGGGAATCGAACCCGCCACCTCCGGGTTATGAGCCGACCTGCTCAACCACCACACCACGGAGGCTGTCAAAATATATATATATATGAACATATGAACATGACTTTAATAATACAATAAAAAATGTGACATACTGGTTAAATGATAACAATCTTAATGTAAATTTGACAAAAACTAATTATATACTATTTCAAAATTATGGTAGTAAGAAAGTTGATCTGAACATAAACTATAATGACATTACTATTAAAGAAGTGGAGTTTTTGGGAATATTTATATATAAAAATTTTAATTAGAAAACTCACATATAATATCTGTGCAACAAACTAAATAGATACGTGTATGTACTCTCTAGGCTGAGACAAACTTCTTCTTTAAGAACAATGCTTAAGGCATATCATGGTTACTTCTCGTCAGTCTTAAGATTTGGTCTGGGGTAACTCAACGGACATAATAAGGCATTTATAGCTCAAAAAATGTGTGCGCATTATGTGTGACGAATGATTTATTAATTTTAAAAACTAATATTGCAATACTAATATAATAATAGATAAGTACCAAATAAAGTATGACTGTTGTATGCTTATTCAAGCTAAATGACGAAACGAACATTTTATGTTAACACT
The DNA here is from genome assembly GCA_963580505.1 of Ennomos erosarius. Taxonomy (NCBI): domain Eukaryota; kingdom Metazoa; phylum Arthropoda; class Insecta; order Lepidoptera; family Geometridae; genus Ennomos; species Ennomos erosarius. The sequence continues at coordinate 12,032,893 of OY756998.1, forward strand.
GCATTGTACCACATTTACTGCAATAAAAATATTTGTATTTGTATTTGTATAGAGTGGTAGAAAAGCGCAAGGAACAGATAAATATGTGAGGACATTTTACACTGCGCCATCTAGCCCCAAACTAAGCATAGCTTGTACTATGGGAACCAGATAACTGATACAATACTTATATACTTTTTCTTTTGTAAATACATACCTAGAATACAATACAATATATATAGATGGTTGCAGAACATGAGCTCCCACTCAAAGTGGCAGTCTCTGGGAAGGCCTAGGTTTAGCAGTAGATGTTTTCAGGTTGTTGAAGACAATGATGATGAGAGTTGTAGAAACACACCGTTTTTGGGTAACCTAACCTTGTGGTGCTGTGTCAGCTGGGCTGCACTTAATTGCGAGTCACTGTTTGTTTACTAGAAGCTTCTGCATGTGTACTATGTTTATAGTGTACTTATCGCCATTTCTGTACCACAACATGCATTAGCCACTAGTTTATAGTGTACTTATCGCCATTTCTGTACCACAATATGCATTAGCCACTAGTTTATAGTGTACTTATCGCCATTTCTGTACCACAACATGCATTAGCCACTAGTTTATAGTGTACTTATCGCCATTTCTGTACCACAACATGCATTAGCCACTAGTTTATAGTGTACTTATCGCCATTTCTGTACCACAAAATGCATTAGCCACTAGTTTATAGTGTACTTATCGCCATTTCTGTACCACAAAATGCATTAGCCACTAGTTTATAGTGTACTTATCGCCATTTCTGTACCACAACATGCATTAGCCACTAGTTTATAGTGTACTTATCGCCATTTCTGTACCACAACATGCATTAGCCACTAGTTTATAGTGTACTTATCGCCATTTCTGTACCACAACATGCATTAGCCACTAGTTTGCAGCATGTACCAAAATCTTTCTGCATGCCACCATATCCTTTGGCATGTTTTGGCATGTCACTGCAATCCGTTGGCATGCCATGGCAGCCTGCAATATGTGAGGCAACCATCTGCAGGATCCTGGGCCTCTAGACAAAGTCACGTTCCATTAGCGATACCGCTAATCGCTAAGTTCATAAATGTATGGGAATGACATAAGCTATCTATATGTCACGATAGGTCCCATACGTTTTTAACTTAGCGATTAGCGATATCGCTAATGGAATGTGACTTTGTATAGAGGCCCAGAGGAGCAATTTAAAATTAGATTTCCTAGTTTGTAAACTAGTGGTTGTAGTAAATCTAGAATCAATATTTATAATATTATAATAAAGACTTGTTTTTATTGCAGGAAGTCTTGCCATTTACAAGAGTCATGTTTCGTGATGGTGCCAGAAAGAGACAATTCACTGGAGAGATACACATTTAGGTACACCCTTTAATTTTTACTGATTTATTTTTAATTTTTAGGAAATTGATGATGATGTTAATTCTTTTATAAATACAAAGTCCTAAATAGTATTATAATATTTCTGTGCCTACTTTAAACCTAATTTAACAATATTCTGCAGAGGATGCCTTCCAGATGATAACAAATGGACATCTAACAGTTAGTTCGAGTTTTGGCGAATACGCGGAAAAGTTCACGTCGTTGCATTGTATTATTTTTCAAAACTTTTGCTTTTTCCAGTGTTGTTTAAAACTGGTGGCGTTTTACGCATTAAGTGCTGAATTACGAGCATGAGTGAGGGCAAGTGATATAATGTGGTGAAACGTGATTTTTCGTGCTGCTTCCAAAACTCCATAGAAGCTTCTAGTAAAGTTGCCACCACTTTGCTGGAGCATGACTTAGACTGGACTATGACTACCTGACTTATACTGTACTATGATTATGACTAGGACATGACTTTGCGTGAAATATTTTATAACACGATGAAAATATAATACTTGAAACTGGCTAAATACACTATGTGTGGAGCCAAAATATAAGAAAAAAAAGGACATCTTCAGGCTGTTTATGACAATAGACTGCAACTGTTATGTGCGGCCGTACCTAAGTATGGACTTGGGGCTTGAAGTCGTGCAATAAATAAATAAAGCACTTTTCACGATGCAATTTGACCGATAATAATGTAGTTAATATTCCGTAGGTACTAGGTATCTATGTTCAGTGACGTTTTTTGTCGTGTTCATGGTTTTCATGGTTATAGTATATTCCGCATTTCAGTCACGCGATGGTCCAATCAGCGCGGTTGGGCGCGTGGGAAGCGAGACTCGAAACGTTAGCCAGCGCCGTGAGATCACACACGGCGCAGATGGAAAAGGATGGCACTACTAAAGTCGAGAAGAAAGAGGTGAGAGGACACTTTAATAATTATACTGCAGGAGAAAAATTCGAACTGTGGGTAGGATGTAGGCTGAATAATGTGACCGTCGTAACATTTAGTCCTGCGTCCGAAGTGCCGGGAGGATTCCTCGCCATGCTAGTCTTAATGATATAATCCGTCGGGCTTTTACCAGCGCCAACTGCGCGGCTATTTTGGAGCCTAATGGCCTTCTACGCGATGATGGTAAAAGACCCGATGGCATGACTTTGGTTCCACGGAAGATGGGGCGGCCGCTGATGTGGGACGCTACGTGTGTAGACACCCTCGCGCCGTCACATCTTCCCGGAACACAAAATAAGGCTGATGCGGCGGCGAATTCTGTTGAGCAACTAAAAAGGCGCAAATATAGTAACATTGATAGCTTAGCGGTTATATATTTCCATTTGGAGTTGAGACGCTGGGGCATTGGGGACCGAGTGCCTATCAAGTGTTTTTTATATTATTTAATGTTATGTTATAAATAAAGAGTTATTGTCCAAGAGCTATTTCTATTGTCATCTTTGTTAAAAAATTGGAAAGTTATGATGTTAAGAACACATTTTATGAACTTACTTACCAAGGATTATTTTGGCCTATATTATTATCATAGAATGATGCTCAGTCGTCGATGGTCGCTTCAGTAATTCGTTCTCAAATCGATTACTGATCGATTTTCTAATTAAAATCTTGTCTTGATTCATGACAGCGTAGTTCTGTAATACCAGATAGCCGTTCGCCTGATGTTTATAATGTCACGACACTTGGAACTCTAAATACATAAAGTTCCCCGTGACACTGGACTGCGCATGTTACCCTGAAACATCAACCCAGGCAGTCTAGCTCTAGATAGATAGATAGACCTTTAGTGACACCAAGCTTACCAGATACAACAACTTGTAACAACATCAGGACATAGCTTATGACTGTAGGCTATAATGGGTGGTCTTATCGCTAAAAAGCGATCTCTTAAAGAAAATTTACTAATAAGATTTAAAAACAAACTATCTTAACGTTCCAACCATACTTTCCCAGATAGTCCGCAAGCTGGGTGAATTGTTTTCACTCCGGCACCGGTTGAACGTGGAATCAGATCTCCTGGACACACCTGACTTCTACTGGGAAGAGGAACAGTTAGAGCGACTGTATACAGCCACTGTCGCTTACTTCACCATACCCAGGAGGACTAGGGTAAGGGTCGCCATGGCAATGTCGATAAAGAGCACAGCAAATAACCTGTCAACATTTTGTTCCCTCAAATGTGTTCAAGTTTGACTGCTCTTAAGTTCGCACTGGTCTCGCTAGAACGTACACAAATGAATTGCAGTAGCTTACATGCAAGAAGCATCTCCCAGGCTCCGAACGTAAAAGACAAACGCTTGAGTTTACACTTAATTATCGTAGAAATCATCAAGCCTAATATTTATCCTTCAACTCTCATAACCAACAAGGTGACCTTGAATTGGTATGTTATCCCGAAATGGGGGACTGGGACCATGATGTGGGAGCCTTACTTGAAACTGGGTGTTTCCAAACTTCCATGGTAAAAAATAAATCCACTCGCAAAATTGCACGTGCGATCTCTACGAGATATAACTAGATACTATAAATGGATTTCTAAACACAGGTCGTTAAACTCATTTATGTGCACTCGGTCAAGGACGAAGTTCAACCACCCAGCTGCGCTAATCCTATTTTCGAACGCAAGCTTTACATGGCATTTCTTCAAAGAAAAACTATTAATTTAGTAAAGTCGTAGAAGAAACATTGTCTACCTTGGGGTGTAGATTTACCCCCTTTTGGGATAACATACTAATTCAAGGTCACCTTGTATATTTTTATTTATACAAGGTGGCCTTAGTAGGTAGGGTATCATGGTCCCAGTCCCCCCATTTCAGGATAACATACCAATTCAAGGTCACCTTGTATAAACCTTTCGAAATTCAACTTTTTCCATTAATTTTCAATTAAGCGTTTCATAAAAAATGTAATCTATCTACCTATCGATTTCCAGGTGTTAAACGAGCGCCTATCTCACTGCGTAGAACTCCTGGAACTGCTGTCAACATGGGCAGCAGACCGTCACCACATCCGCCTCGAATGGATGATCATCGTGCTCATCCTAGCTGAAGTCTGCTTTGAGCTGATGCATCTGGCTGACAGGTACCTGGTTACTGATAACGGAGTGGAGAAGGACCATTAACTGCTGGAAGTCCTGGGATGAAGGAACAGCTTGGAACTGCTTGAGGCAGTTTAGGCAGTTCTAGTTTTATAAGCTGGACCGCCTGGTGATTTGGTTCCTAAACTTCTGGAGTTTGAGTGGTTATTGTTGATAGTTTTTCAAATGCTGGAACTTCTGTTAATATTGTTGTATTAGCTATAAGCTATTTCTAGTGTCAATAGCTGGACCTGTATTATGTGACTGATGATGGAGTAGAGAAAGGGAATTGACTGTTAAAGGTACTATCCTGGTACCTTATTACTAGTAGAACAGCTTGGAACTGCTCATAACTGCGCAGGCAGTTACTTTCATAGCTGAAATATCAAAACCGGGGTTTTTAACGCTTCACACCTGGAGCTAGAGCCGGACTGCTGTCGCCTTGTTGCAGCTGTTCTAAATGTATTTCTGCGGTCTATAGGTTTCTGACGATGGAGTTGGCTTGACTTTTTGAGATCTTGGGATGTGTGTCAATGATGGAACAGCTGGGAATTTCTCGGGTCTTTTAGTTTGTAGGTAGGTAAATGTATTTGCTCGTGAGATTTTCTTACAGATGCATTCTACTTGCTAGTTAAGTTAAAGTGTGTTGTTCATATGTTCTAGATTATATGCATTTTCTGTGATAATTTTGTTATAGATTTCACAGATTTAAGCAGATTACTATGTTCTGTAGTAAGTAGTCAATAGTCATAAATATAGGTGCTATTAGAACAGGGAAATGTGTCATCGTGTTTTGTTCTAGAACTGTATAGAATGCACGGAGATTGTACTAATATTAATAATAATGTATTATTAATTATTATTTAAATTGCCCTCTTAATAGGCATGATGACTACTATTAAAAATGAACAAGTAAATATTACTTTCATAAACAAGATTAAAGATGAATGCAATAATTGAAAAAATAAATTATATCGGTAAATAAATCACGGAGTAATAAGCTTTTAAAGTTTCTACAGGAGGCATCTCCTGTCCCTTTCTTGCGTAACAGAGCGCTCCCACAGTTACTATGAAAAATCCACCTGTGACGTCACATGCCAAAGATGTAAAGATGTAAAGCTACCACAGCTTAGTAATGAGGTACTACGACGACATTGCTCTGACGTCACTGGCCGTTTGAACTATCTCTTTCTATTCCGGTTTTTAAAATGCTCGTAACTTTGTCGTTTTTTGAGACATTTTGTTTTTGTTTTCATAAATGTTTATCTTTCGGGGAATATTTTTATTTTATGCAAAAAAAAATTTTAGTCATCGTGCCTATTGTATCCAAGCCAGCCACGTACAAACACTACAATCATAGAAATACGATTTCAAATTCGTACAAAATACGAAAATTATTTTTTCCCCTCCCTATTATAAAATTACTATTTAGTATTTTTAATAAAATATTCCAAAGTAATTAATTCATGTTGTTAAAACTTTGTATTGTACATGTTTATGTTTCTATGTTTACTTATTTTTTTTAACTGTAATAGTTACTTATGTAAATCATGGTAAAAAATATATTTTGTCTTACATAAAACTGAATATTAAACATTTCATGTATTACTATTTATGTATATTTATTTTAAAATCCGTAGTGAGTAATTAAATTAACATTAATACCTATATAGTATTAGTCACATCACATCATATCATCAGCCGGTCTACTGCCGGACATAAGCCTCCCCGCCACTTGGAACGCTTATTATTGGCGGGTTTGCCAGATACCACCCCGCTTGGCAGGCGGTGATCGACAGTTCACGGAACTTTTATATTAACCTGTAAATATTCCTCGTTGTAACATTTTTATAATTCAACCTCTTAATATGAATCCCTTTCCAACCCCGGTTCCTTCTATTTCAGACATTTGATCCAGCCGGAGTTGCAGAAACTCGACCGTCGCGTCGTCTCGCCGGAATTCGAAGAAAACTTACTTCAAGACCTTGCTATTATCGATACTTGACTGGCCTGATAGCTCAGTTGGTAGTAGCTGTCTTCTGGACTGTAGGTCGTTAACACAGAAGGAGTATTTGCGCTATTTCCTCTGCAAAAACTCTTGTCCTGTCGCAGGGTTCGAACCCGCCGCCTCCGGGTTGTGAGCCGATCTGCTCAACCACCACACCACGGAGCCTGCCACACTTGCTAAATTTTATTTCTTACTAGTTGACCCACTCTGTCTTCGCACGGGTTAATTAGTTTGACGCCCTAACCTGACCCTGGGTAAGAGGGAAGTGAAAAGGAAAAGATAGGGGAAAAGGATAAATAAATAAATAAATAAAACCACCACAAAATAAAATATATATAAAAAAAAAGAAAAAAAAAATTAAAATTTACGCAATACGCATGCGCTTAAATTTAAAAATATTCAATGTACAGATTTAGCCCTATTGCAGTTTTCTTATAATGTATTGCTTGATACCTAAATGATTATTTATAAGAGATTGGTTATTTAATCATCTATAGATCAAAACGTAATAAATATGAGAGACTTGACTTGAAATGTAAACATTCCTTTTCTATCAGTATTTTTAGAATCTATTAAGTTACTATGATTAGTGTGTTATGATTATGTACCGTAAGACTGTTAGCATTGTGATCAAGTACTTATAAAATAACTTAACTGTACAATAAAATTTAATTATAATTGTAATAAATAAGTAGTTGGTTTAATTTAATAATGTTAATTTCTGTAATGATGATCTAGGTATCGACTGGCCTGATAGCTCAGTTGCTAGTAGTTCCGCATTTTGAACTGTAGGGTGTGGGTTCGATTCCCACCCAGGACAATAATTTTGTGTGATGATAACGATGTTTGTTCTGTTTTGGGTGTTATATTGCATGAAGTCGGCATGATTTACAAACAAAAAGTATATTATGCATTCTATCAGATATCTGGGAGTCTAGCAAAGATCACAATCGCTAACGCTAACGCCAAACGCTATCTCCAAAATGTACTAGGATGACATTTCGGAAATCGCTAACTTTTTCGCAGCTAATGTCATTTCAATACAGTTTTGGAGTTAGCGTTTGGCGTTATCGTGTGTGTGTGGTTGGTATCTTTGCTAGACCCCCAGGTCTCTAGTCGGTACAAGGCCAGGTCATAGTGTAATAAATACTAAGCCAGGTACAGATTTTATGCTCTTTTTTATCGCCTGATCATTAAATAATAGCATAATTCCAAATTAAAATTTCTATTTAAGAATCATCATTAATAGCCTGAAGACGTCCACTGCTGAATACTATTATAATATCTGTGACATGAGCATACGCCTCCCCCCAGGGAGCCCCACTTTCAGCGGCAGCTTGCCCTTGCATCCCTCGGCTTCCCACGGTTCTAACCAGGTCGTCGGTCCGTGGAGGGCCTACGCTGCGTCTTCCGGTTCGTGGTCGCCACTCGAGAACCTTTCTTCCCCATCGGTTGTCAGTTCTACGAGCGATGTGGCCCACTGCCACTTCAACTTGCTAATTCTGAAAGCCATATCGGTGGTTTTAGGCATCGAATACGGACAGACAAATATTTGTTATTTAGACGGCCTCCATGGTGTGGTAGTTGAGCAGGTTGAATTCCCGCGACAGGACAAGAATTTGTGCACAAGAAAACCGCGCAAATATTTGTTCTGTGTCTGGGTGTTGTGGGAGCATGGTCCTCGTAGTTCCCGAGTCCCTTGATACAGGGGATCTTAGTTAGAGTCCAGCAAGGATCTATATGTAGGTATGTGATCGTTGAGCGTTATTTATTTATTTATTTATTTATTACTGTTTATACATTGGAAGACAAGATATGCCAAACAAAGGTGTTAATTTTTCATCAATAACTTGCTCTGTGGCACGACTGGCTCAGGATAACCTTTTATAGGTGTAAGAGAAAAATGCAGTTAAATGAATCAGTCGCGCCGAGTTCGCCTTTTCTGGCCGTTTGGTTTGTGCCTTGGGATTCTTGGAAGATTCCGTTCTTGTTAGTAATTCTTAGATAATAAGTACTTATAATACTGACTAATGAGGATTCGCCGCTACTCGTGGATGCTATATTATAAGAGTTGGCTATGGGAGTAGGCTGCAGCATGCTCCCTGGATCTACTGTGATTGCAGACGCCTGTCAAGCGTGGTGACCATGTCGAACCACTAACCGGGGGCCTAGATGTTAAGCAGTGGGCGTTTTCCGGATTATGATTAAGTATTAAGTACTTACCTATAGACAAAATTCAAAAGTAAATTAATTCGTTATTATGTTTTGCCACGTGGTGTTACCACAGTTTTGTAGGTTTGGAAACCGAGAATATAGAATAAGAAATACTTAGGCAGTACAATTTTATTAAATTAAGGTGGTACGTCACGCTCAGTGCGCCAAATTCAAATTTTCTTTCGTTTTTTGCTAATTACAGCATAATTACTCAACGCAATTACATGAAAACTAGTTTACCGCAAATAATTAGTTGATAAATTCTATTTATTTGCGGAAAACTAGTTTTCATGTAATTGCGTTGAGTAATTAAGCTATAATTAACAAAACAAACAAGAAAATTTGAATTTGGCGCGCTGAGCGTGTCGTACCACCTTAAGTAAGTACCTTCCGAGAGTTCCGAGGTCTACGCTACCGAGGAAAGATATCCCATGTTCTTTTTAAATGAGATGGCAAAGCGCGGAGGAGCACCTTGCCATCAATAAAGTAGGTGCTGTTTCAAATAATTCCATTGTCTTCTCTTCAGCTTCGTGGCGAGGGGGTGTGACTAGCCGGTGTGGTTTTCAAATCGACGCACCATGGTTGGAATCTAACTCGGTCCTCCAACCTTTTGAAGTTATGCGTCACAGCATATGATAAACCTATTGTAGGTAGTATACACCTAATACTATGTGCCATAATTATTTTGCACCCGCTGAAATTAACTACAATGACAAAAGTTGAATACAGGATGGTGTCATCTCCAAACTGCACTTGGCTAGCGTAGTGGGTTATAAGTAGTCGTTCTCTCACCCCATGAGAGAAGCACGCAAACACACCAACAGCAGGCAGGCAGCTAGGGAGCTTGGTAACTAAAATTGAAACGTAGGTTAATGAAGTGGTAATTTTCTATGACACATTACGTGGGTGGTAGGAAAACCATGTCAACCTGTCGCGTGCCGGCGACATCCATTCAGTCGTGCAAGCCGCGGTGCCGTGTCGTGTCGCGTCGTGTCGTGCCGGAAGTTGCATGTTCCGTACGCGATGCCCTCAATACGCCCTGAATATTGAATATATAGAACCTACTTGGTGGTGGAGTAAAACTTAGGTACTGCTCATGGTCTTAGGTAGGTTTTGTTCTAACGATTTTTAGGGTACGTACCCAAAGGGTAAAGCGAACCCTATTACTAAGGCTCCGCTGTCTGCCTGTCCAACTTCGTCTGCCACCGGGCTGTATCTCATGGACCGTGATAGCTAGAGAGTTGAAATCTTCACAGATGATGTATTTCTGTTGCCGGTATAACAACAGCAGTAATAACCAGAATAAAATAAATATTTAAGGGGGTCTACAACAAAACGTGATTTTTCCGCTCGTGTTTATTGATAATGGTCGGAACCCTTCGTGCGTGAGTCCGACTCTCACTTGGTTGGTTATTTTATTTATATAATGATGCATAAATAGGCTACTGTTATAGATTATATGATAATGATAAAAGCTTAGGTTACTTAGATTACCTACCCAATGACATCTCTATACTAGAGGCTTTGTGGGTATCACTGCTTTTCGTCTATTATAGTGTGTTCTATGTTCAGCAGTGGACGTCTTCACGCTGTTAAGGCCCTGACAGGACCCAATGCGAGCACGTTTATTACAGCAGACAAACTTATTTTGTACCATATAGGGTCGCTTTATGCATAGCAAAAATATGGCGATTACCAAATGACGACTCGCCTGGGGAAGCGTTTTTTTTTGCTCTGTGCTTATTATAATGTAACATTTTAGTACGTTTGAATGATTTTTTAGAGGTCACTTCACGTTTTTTTTATATCGAGAAAACTTTTAGTAATCGTGTTTCGGTTTCAGCAGATGGAAAGAAGATATGACCAGTATTAACTTGCATTTATTTCAATCCTGTAAATGGTATACGTTTTGAGATAATCACGTTGAAATAGTCGATTTGGGAGCATACAGCGCCTTAATGATAAAGTGACCAAATTGGCGGTCTTATTGCTCAGAGTGATCTCTTCCAGACAACCTGGTACGGCAAGGAATAACGTAGCAATACCTACGTGGATAGTAAAAATAGGGGTATCATTGGGGGGTTGAAGATTCGCTCGTTTTTTTTATGAGAATGAATAACGTACGAGCTAGTCGTCGTATTTTAATTATTTCCTATCGTTTAGTTTAGAAATGTAGTTTTGTACTTACTATTATAGAATGAGTAGGAACTAAGAGCACTATCGGGTACTTATACAATGTTTCAACTAACCTACGACAGGGTTGCAAAACACTTCAGCCAAAGCTTCACTTGAGTTAGGTATTATACCACCCTTCTTTGTCTAGCGCGTTATTGCAGACAGACAGACTTATCGATTTGTTATTAGACCTTCACTGTTTGTGTGAGTGGAGTGGAGTGCCTACTTCCATACTACGCAAGTACGCACGCGACGGGCTTTCCCGAGTTGGCAGGGAATTCAGGGAAACACTTTCAGGCCATGGGGGTGAGGGGCTTATGGTTTAGAATTAATGGTTCTGACGATGGGGTGTAGGAATGTAAGGGCTAGACTTTGAATACTGAAACATTTCGGTAAATAAAATAGGTAGCTCCTAAGTATAAAAAAGTTTAAGATGGGGTTTGGACACTGAAGCATTTTGGTAAATGAAATACTTATAAGAAAACCTCCATTATGGTATAAAACAGTTACACGAAAATAAGGAAAGCTTTATGAGTTGTGTGAATACCTACTTCACTTTCACTTAACGTTTTATGGATTTTACGGTTAGTTTCTACGGGACCACGAGCAATGCCCATTCTGCGGAGATATGGCCATTTCGTAGTTTCATTTAAGCATCAAAATATAGGTAGATATAATATAACTATGTAGATATTATTTCTATAACTGTAAGCAATACAACAAAAAAATCTACGTCGTGGAATAGCTGCTCCAACCGCCAGACGCCACAAGCTGTACGAGCCTCGGGGAAGACCAACCGCAGCCTACGCACTGAGGTTCGAATCTTCAAAGCCTGAAAACACTGATTCGAATTGCGTTCCGAATCACTACGCTAGTTCGACGACACACGCTAGAGCGACACAAGTTCGACACAATCTTTTCAACACACGCTAGTGCGGCACCGTTAGGTGTTTGGGCGTATAACTACTTATCGTTTACATTTTTACACAATCAAAGTAAGTAAGATTTCCGACTAATTTAAAATTTTACTTACTTATACACTGATTGAGGTTACCGCTCCTGATGCATCCTTATTTTGGAAAAAAGGTTTTCGTAATAAGAATAAGTTAAATAAAGCGGGTAGTTATGTTATTTATTTATTTAGTCTCCGATGTTGCGGGCGCTGCGCTTGCTCAATGCGGTGGGGCGCCAATACCAACATCTTGACCTATTCCATGGTACGCCAATGGAGTTCTATAGAAGGGCATTGCAGTTTGTAGAGACTTACTCTAAGTTGTAATTTGACTCTTGTTTATTGTTTAATTTTATGTTCTCTTTTTATTATTATTGTACTTTTTTATGGTTTTGTGTGTACTAGTTTATAGGACCTCGAGTGGGCGAATTAGGAAACTGCAATGCCTACTCGATGGTATGGCATTCAAATAAATAAATAAATAAATAAATTTAGTATCGTAAGTAATAGGTACCATAAAAAATGATCTATCAGTTCACAAAGTGCCTGAACCATTGCCGCCATATTTCAATAACTGACCGAGCTCGCGGTGGCTATCTCTTCCACTCGACTTCACTTGCATACGGGGCTGTGTTATTTATTTTTAGGGGGTTGAAATGTAGGATTGAGACACATTGAGATTTAAGGGATGTAGAAAAACTTGGCGTAAATAAGCTCCGACTTAGCTTAGAAGACTTTTAGCAAATTAGTAGCACAAGTTATGTTATGAAGTAGATAGTTGCTTTTGCACTGATTATTATAACAAAATATAGTAAACTAAACTCCCAAATATGAGAATTATCAAAAATTCAAATGAAACATTAATAGAAAGAAATAAAGCAAAGTACTTATAAGTATAGCACATTCCAAGGACCAAGAGGAAGAGACGAAGAATAATACTTTCTATTCAGAATTCTTGACTCTGCTCATGCAGCTTTCTCCTGTTATGAAATCTGCTGCTACGGCGCTAAAGTAAAAAATCGCAAACCCGTAAACACGACACATCCCAATACCATCTAAGCACCCGAAATCACTCAAATTTTTTATCAGTCGTCCCCTATTTACAGCACGACGCATGCGTGAATACTATACCGCGCGGTTTGCCCCAGTCAGCTGTCAGCTCAGGGTGGTCTAACGCGTTTAGAGGACCATATCGGTCTTTTACGGGTTAAAAAGAAACAATAAACAGTGCTTGATGTTTTTGTGGCTGTTTTTCTAGTATTTTGGTGATTGTTTTTTGACGCATTGCGACAGTCTTGCAGATTTTATGCTAGTTTAATGTTAATGAGACAGGTAAAATTAAATAGTGTTTTTTAGACAGACAGACTGAGATTTTACTTAGTGTAATATTGTGTAGTGTTTCGTCTTTTGGAAATAGGTAAGTCCCTTGTTATATAAGCTGAAGTTTAACGTAGCAGACATAGAATTTATTCTAAGGTAGGTTGTTTTGTAGATTTGCTTTGTTGTCACTCTGTCGGGTTTGAAAATGTTTTATTGCAATGTGATAGAGTTCAAATTACCCAATTTTGTGTTGGCTGACACCGGTAGAGACAGATGTAAATACTTAATAATATTACTTATACACGATGTAGAGTTGTTTCTTTTAATTTTAATAAAGGGTATGGGTTATTCCCCGAGTACCCCGATCCCCGAGGTCCATCCTAGAGAACTACGAATACGATAAAGATTACTTACATTTATTTTTCTTCTTTATTCTATGGTTTGCAACTTGCACGATGGTCGCAAGAAGTGCTTAAAATGTATTCATGATACTTATAGGAAAAAATCCCTACATGTAGACACACATTTTGCACACGTCCATTTGTTCGAGGGTTATAATGCATTTCCACGTAGGTACTATTTGTAATAATTATCTTCTATTTCGTGGTTCCACATGGAAATCTATAATAATTAAATGTTATTTTTGGGATGTCATTACCTGTAATTAAGTTAAATACCTAGTCGGGTTTTAGTTTTTTAACTCTATCTTATATTCAAGTACTTACTTATATCCAATGGCACAATATAAAAAGCCGGTACAAAAAAATTCTCCCGCAGTACCCAGATCCCCGAGGCCCACGTCCCGAAGGACCACGATTTATGTTTATCGTCATAAACTCAATTAAAAGTCAGTTTACTTGCCTTAAAAGTAACATTCATCATCATCATCCAGCCTGAAGACGTCCACTGTTGAACATAAGCCTCTTTGAGTGGCTGCTTGCCTCTTGCATCCATCAGCTCCCCACGGTTCTGACCAGGTCGTCGGTTCACCTAGTGGGAGGCCGGCCTACGCTGCGTCGTCCAGTTCGTGGTCGCCACTCAAGAACCTTTCTTCCCCTTCGGTTGTCAGTTCTACGAGCGATGTGGCCCGCCCACGACCACTTCAATAAAAGTAACATTATAAAAAGCTAATAGTCGTCATCAGTCACATATACATAGGTAGCTAACCTGTAAACGTAGGTAGACAGCCGCTGGTTGGTCTCTCGAATCGATTCATTAGAAAACAACAAAAAAGCGTGAAGCTGTGATTTCGATCGTCTGGTTTCTCAGGTTTTTGTGGTGTTTTTAATTCGGATCGCGGGGCTGGTGGCACGTTCCACCTTCTAAACAAAGGTAAGGTTAGGTACCTATCGTAATAGGGACCCGTGGGTAAAAGTCTAAACTAATCTCCTTAATTTAGCTCCTTAATTTAATTTAATTTAATTTAATTTAATTTAATTTAATTTAATTTAATTTAATTTAATTTAATTTAATTTAATTTAATTTAAATTTAACTATACGCCACTTACCTATTTTATTAAAAAAAATATTAAAGTATAAGACATGAAATAATTTATAAGAAACGTTTCTTATAAATTCATGAACTAATTTTAATAAAATAGGTATGTAGGTAATATTCACATGGAGGTACAACAACGGAATAGCTACTCCGTGTCTTATCTATAATTATTTTAAACTTTTTTCCTCATGTGAGGATTTGGCTTCGTACGTCTTGTGCATCCGCCAGTATCGTTTATGATTCATTTTCGCTTTTTCTTGTATTTTAAACCTGATCGAGGGAAAAAAATAAAGTAGGTAACTGTTCTTTAGCTACACAATTTAATGATGTACCTACGACTTAAATGATCTTCATTTCACCGACAAATTCTGGTGCGTTTCGACACTGATTATCGGCATGCTAGACATTTCTACAAGATTTCGTATAAGTGGGTAAGTAAAGTACCTACCACCGCTTTGCCAGATATTCTGCCAACACAGATTAAAGTCATCAAGCAGTAGTATGCAAGCACTGCTGCGTCCCAGTTTGAAGAGCAGTTTCTAAAGATAATTTTACTCGCAGGAAATAAATGACTATTTTATACGGGCCCCTCGACATTTACTGCATGTTCTGACATTACTTCCTTACCATTTCAGGTAGGCGATGCTTTGGCGCCTTTAAGTCCCCATCCG
Organism: Ennomos erosarius; assembly: GCA_963580505.1. Lineage (NCBI taxonomy): Eukaryota > Metazoa > Arthropoda > Insecta > Lepidoptera > Geometridae > Ennomos > Ennomos erosarius. Next base: position 12,048,200 of record OY756998.1, read on the forward strand.
TTTCACCTTTACTTGTAACTGCTATTTATTCTGTGCTTTTACAGCAAGCATTGTGCTTACAATAGGTGATATTGATGGTAATATAATAATAACAAGAAATGGGACGTTTTGGTCGTATAATGTCATTCATTTGCAGAAATTTATGTATTTTTATTTAGTAAATTAATTACTGTCTCTTTTTTCTAAAAAAATAATAAAAACTTGATAATATTGAGTAAAAGAAATATACTGCGACCCTGCCAGGATTCGAACCTGGAATCTTCTGATCCGTAGTCAGACGCGTTATCCGTTGCGCCACAGGGCCAATGTGCAATTTGCCCAAATTTTTTGTATATTGTTTGAGATAAAAAAGGTATCGTACTTCGTATGACTCCACGCAGCACCAGCAAGACACTACAGCTGCTGTATATTTAAATTTATGTAATACCTTCAGACGACGCGATATGTCGCTAGCTACGGAAGCTATTTCATAGAAATACGTTGAAACCACATCGCTCGTAGAACTGACAACCGATGGGGAAGAAAGATTGTCGAGTGGCGACCACGAACTAGAAGACAAGGTGGACCCCCCACTAGGTGGACAGACGATCTGGTAAAAGCCGCGGACGCCTTCAGGCTGTTAATGATGAATGAGTGATGGCTTAGAAACCAGTAATGTCGCGGCGACCCGTCGTCGACTGCGTGGAAGACTACTGGGTTACTCTTGAATCCAATTCCAATTTCACTCAAATTCTAATCCGAATCAATCCCAATTTCCAATGTTAAATAATTTGTTAAAAAAGCGGATGGTGTAGAAATGAGACGAATACATTTAGTTCCATAAAATTCCATCGACAAAGATTCCAATCGTTCGCTAGTATTGGATTTAAGAGAACCAACTAAACCTACCAAGTACCACGATTTTGTTCCAAATCGCAAATTACGATTGAAATCGAGTGTCAAGAGTAACCCTGCTGATCCTGCAAGTCATGTGTGATAATTGTGTCATACATAGATAGGTATAATGTTTAGGTACATATTTATTTTTATTAGAGTAGATATTGTTTGTCCCGGAAATTTCAGTTATACCTTCTACAAAATAAATAAAGAAACTTCAATTACCAATCAATCATCATCATCATCATCATCAACAGCCCGAAGACGTCTACTGCTGAACATAGGCCTCCCCCAGAGAGCACCACTTCGAGCGGCTGCTCGAGTGCTCACCTCCTGCATCGCCCCCGTACTCCCCGTGGTTTTTATACCAGATCGTCGGTCTACCTAATGGGGGGCCGGTCTATGCTGCGTCTTCCGGTTCGTGGTCGCCAATAGAGAACCTTTATTCCCTATCGGTTGTCAGTTCTACGAGCGATATGGCCTGCCCATTGCCATTAGGTACCAATCAATACCTTAGCATATAAACACAAAGCACGCAAAACTCACGTAAACGCTCGCAATGGAACTAGCCGCTACGTAGGGCGGGCGGTTGTGTTACCACACCACAGTGAAGGGCGGGTGGGCGGCTCACGCGACGCGATGTTTGCGGCTCTTGGAAACGATTTGTGGGGAAAAGATAACTGCTGTGTTACAATAAAATACAATCAGTTACTTTACAATCAGTTATTTTGCTATATAAAGACTTTTTTTATCTTATTGGTACAATCTATAGCAGCACAATTAAAACACTCGAAATAAAGCTTTTTGTTAAATTTTATTTGGCATAACAATGTAAGTCCTTACGAATGAACTAGCCCCTATAAACGCGACTTTACAAATTGACCCTCCATCTTCTACATCTAAAGGCCCCTACACACTTTCGTTAACCCCACTTAAGCCCTGACTTTCATCATAACCTCACTTCCGGTCAAGTCTGCTCCCTTCATTGATTTAGTGACGCGACAGTCGAGTCATATCAAAAGTTATCGATAGTCGATAAATCTTATCGATAAAATTAAAGCAAGGCCTTGATATTGAAAATGGAAATAGTAGGTACCTAATTGATAACAAGTCATAAAGATAATTAAACAGGAATGACAATGTTTTTATTATACATCATTTTGATAATAATCATTGATAGATAAGTAAATACGCTCCATTATTGAGGTGTACCTTTTTTGTTTGTGACACTAGAAGTTTTAACGATTTTTTTGTTTACTGTGCAACTTTTATCATTTTATGCCTTTTACCTTTCTTTTTGATAAAGTGATTATTATTAAGGTTGGGCATTTTATAGGCACTGATTAGTCGATAATAATTGTTGGATTCACCAAATCAGCATTATTTTAAGAAATGCTAATTAAAGCTATTTGGCTAATATAAAGCTACAGTTTAAGATTATAGCGTGTTTTATTGCTTGTCTCAATTATTGCTATCAGTGGTAAGATAATATCTCGCATTATAATCATAACAAAGTTGATATATCGATTTCTTTTATTCTACATTTTATTTTACATTTTAGTTACATTTTCAGCTGTTCTTAATAGTAAAACAAATGTAACACATTATTTTAGCCATCCAAATATTTATTTTTACTTCATAACTTATGTAGAAAATTGCATAATGTAATACACAAAAATATTATGTTGTTAAAATAGGTCGTGCGTTTCATGCTGCAGAAGCAGATAATTCACTTGAATCGTTCCCAGGGTCAACCGTTGAACTATAGCACTACAGGGATGTCATAAAGGCAGGGAAGAGAGTCCGCTTAGGTAATAGAAACTATTTTTTATATTCACGTAGCACTTAAAGATACCCAGATCCCCAAAAAATACAATCTTAGTTAGGCCTACGCTAGGCTTGTGTCCTACTATTAAAAATTAATAAGTTAATATTATTTTAATAAAGTAGGTTAAAGATTAATGCAATAATTGAAAGAATTAGTAAAATCGGTAAATAAATCATGGAGTAATAAGCTTTTACTCTGGGGGAGGGGGGGGGGGGGCATCGCCTGAATTATTAGTCCAATGTAAATCGTTCCATGGAACTGTTATTGTTACGATTTACATTGGAACAAAACTGCTGCAGGCAGTAAATCCACATCCACACATAAAAAATAAACTTATCGTCATCTTCATATTGAAATTAGAGATTAACAGCCCTAGAAGACTTGAATGGTAATAAATGTAAAATAAGATGTGTGCTCGGGTCTATAAGCATAACAGATTTAAAAGGTTACACGTATGGCTGGATTTAATGCCTCCTAATGTAACTTCCAAAGTATTTGTAAAACGTACCTAACTATCTAGCTACTCTCACAAAATGTACTGAATATTTTATAAACCTGCATAGCGATTCCCATTATTGCTGAAGCCCATCACGTTGTAGTACATAAACACCCACAGTATTTTTTTTAATCTCAAGCTTAAAGGACAGGACTTTTTTGTATGGAACTTGGTGTTTAATTGTTTATTCTAATCAGTATACAATTAATGTCAAATGAAAGATTAATAATATTCTTATAAAAATTTATTCACACCTTCGATTTTTTATATTTGGCTTTAAACTAAAATATTTATTGCATGCAATACTGGAGCTAACAAATTGAATGTTTCATATTATCTGTACCGTATTAACAGTTTTCTTGTGGTCTTATCACAGAGTAACAATTGTTTTTTTCTGTAACCTATGGGTTTTATTCACTGATTAGCCAAAAAAAAATAAAGTTATATCATTTCGTGCCATACTAACAATTTTTTTTTTTTTATGGGCAATATGCCTTTATTACTCAAGCTAACTACTACAATAATAAAATCTAAACTAAACTAACTACACTACACACTAACATCAAAAATCAAAATCGGAGGTTTTGAAATAACCAAAGTTCTTACGGTTTAACTTATGTGTAACCCTGTATCTCATGCCACTATTATCCCACTTATAACCCTCTTCTTTTCTATATTATATTTTTGTTGGGAATCCCAAGTTGCCCAGCAGTAGGATTATAAATGACTTTGCATTAAAAAGTTGAGTCCACGTGTGAATCTATGTGATGGACGGCACGTACGCAGTCTACAATAATCGATAACGATTAATCACCTTTTTACAATACACGCGTATTTTCGACCAAATTATCGATATCGACAGATAACATTCCACGATTAGTATTTAAGTACGAGGAAACGTTTGGAGTAAACACAACGTACCTTACGTAGTACATCGATGAATTAAAAATGGTTCCAAATACAATTTATAATATGAAAGAAGAAATAAAAGAACGAAACGGCTATGGCTCCGCTGTCCGCTGTGTCTGTCTGGCATCACTCATCAGGCTGTAGGTATCTCATGAAACATAATTATACAGTTCAAATTTTCACAGATGACTATGACGTATTCCTGTTTCTGCAAAGTATAACAACAAATACTAAAAAACAGGATAAAATAAATATTTAAGCTTCAAGTTCGATACAATGGTATAACCTGATGACAAATATTTATAGGTACTAAACTAAATTAAGCTATGCTATAATAAAGTATAGTCATAATAACCATTACTTCACTAAACGATGTTTTTCGTCCATAAATTATTAAGTATAAATATTTCATTAATTAAAACGAATACAAAATTTTAGTCTGTTAGATATCGATTAAATGCTATCTAAGATAATATATTTTCTCTTTCATTTTCCGTCCAAAGTAATTGTCCAACACGTGCACGTAATAAATGAACATGATGTTATTTTATTAGTTTTTATGATATAACATTACAGCAGCCGCTCTGAGGGGATGGATGCATGTGTACACGCCGTTGTTCTATTTACAACCAAGTTCATTAACGTCTCTTTTATTAGAGCTAGTGATGGACCACTTAACCGCCTATCGATAAGTCGATAGTCGCATCGTGCAGGAAAACGATTCTTCCAAATATATTTATTGTTCTTGATTATTTCGATTCTTAAACGAACTATGTTAAGAACTAAGCTTTGTGTTTCATTGAAAACCTTCCAGCCGTATCAGAGCTAAGAAGGAATGAACAAACACTTCCACACACAAACTTTTGGATTATGTTATATCCAAATACGATTTTATTGTGATTATTATATTGTTAGGTGTGATAAAAATGCATTATGAATTTTATGAAAAAAAAAAAGACAACCACACACCATTTACTTATTAAATACTACTTAACACCTTAGGCCTTCGCGCCAATTACTACATTAATACCGGATCCGGAAATACAGTCAGGAAGAAAAATGTCAGAATAGGTTAATCAATGGTATTATATTCTGAATGACAGTTACAGGCAAAGACATGCTGTCAAAAGTAGTATTGCGTTGATGTGTTGTTTATTAAAATGAGTATTTTGATATGTCACGTCTGTGCAGTAATTGATTCAGTTTTGCCTGTTACTAAATAAGTTCTTGGTACTTTGGTATATTTAGTTTATAAATTATTCGTTACACTAATATAATCATATTAAATTTCTGAGTAAAACAGCAGAAATTAGAGAGAAATGTTGTAAAAACGTTAAAATAATATCCAAGTTTTTCTCCTCAAGGTTAAAAATGTTAAGAAATTGTGAATGGAAAAAAATGATAAAAACGTGCTGCTAAGTAATTTTGCTGTTTTGTATTTATTTGTTATTATCTTAATTTGTAACAGGCACCGACCATAAAGTCTCGTAATAATATTCTGGCATTTTGCATCAAGGCGACTTGTCAGGGAGCTAAAATTTACCCAGTAAATCATTTTTGAAAGATAATAATTGTTTTTAAAGTACTTATTCGTTAAAACTGATGATCTTTGAATTGTTTGGTTGGTAATTACAATTATTACATTGCAAAAAGGTATCAATTTTTGACTGAGACTAATTATTTTACTGAAACCCAATAAGTTTTTAATCAAGATTGCTATCACAGCAACTTTGTCATCGGCGTAGGACATTTTTAACAAATCGATTAAACTTTCCATACAACAACGTAGGTATGCCTGTATTTACATAATTTTCATTAAATCAAATGTTGCCATATTACTTAAATAAGAAATTGTAATCAATTTTTTGATATCAAAAAATAATATCAATTAAAGATAGTGGCTATAAAGAACAGTAAATACAAGTAAGCCACGCCAACCATATTTTTAATGCGATCCACTCTTGCTTAAATTGACTTACGCACTATAAATATAATATTAAAACTATTTTCTGCTTTAACTTTTGTATTTTTTATGAAATATCAATCTGAAAAGTTTTTTCATTCATGCAAAAGTGAGCTATAGTCTATAGCTGTACATATACATAATGTACAATGCCTGTGACTGTAGAAGGTATAGATTAATAAACAAATCGTATACAATAAACTACATAACGTTAGTTAAATAAGTGGGTACTAATATCTTTCACCTTGTTATCAGAACCCACATTCTCAAGTTGTTGCGCGATGACGTTTCATAACTCGATAAGTGAGAGATAGATCAATCAAACGTCACGCATGCGAAGGGCGGTCACTCTGATTGTCCCCGATTGCATTGGATTAGTTGTTTTATCAGACGATTAAACACGATGACAGGAAGGTGTTTTGAGACCAAAAATCAGCAGCTCTAGCTATAATTTGGATACCTATATATTTCAATAGTAAATTTAATAAAATAAAATTTAGATTAAATTACTTTTTTTTCCAGTGTACTTTTAAGATAGCACTCTAGTAATATTACAATCATTTATCCCTTTTATCTTTTATATCCTTATTTTCTAAGACCATTAACACTAATCTTAATGTCTCTTATTAAGGTGAAGACACTTTATTCATGTGTTCTTTGTAGCACTTGTACTGCACTGCACTTATATCTATTATTTTACACTATAACACTACACTAACTCGCACGGTTTTATTCTTTTAAGTCTTCTTACTATATTCGTGTGGTCGAGGAGCTGGATTGCCTCGACGTTCACGTGATGGTGAAGTCTATGTTGGTGACATTCTTTGAATTACTTATTAATATTCAAAATTATATATTTATTATTTATTTATTTTATTTTATAGGTGCACATAACAGATAATAGAAAATCCAATTTACAAAACAACATGATTTAAACAGTAAATAAAATCAATTCCATAATCCCACGATACATGGACTCTGTCTGATACAAAATCAAAAACGTTATTATAATGACAATAATTATAGTATGTATTCCTAAATCTACTTTGTAACGGTGTGTTCCAGCAGTCTTAGGTACCGTAAAAGTGTAGAGCCAGTACCGATCAAGGCATAGTGCGGCGAAACCTTTGCTATTGTGCAAAATGTGCTCAAAACTTACCTTATAAATTAAGGTAAGTAAATACATCATGATAATAAATTCAGAGCCTATTTCAGGCGCTCTTCTACCTGAAAATAACATTTTAAATGTACTACTTTATCTAGCTTTGTCTTTTTTATGTAGCTAGTTCACGTTGAATAATACAATGACACACAAAAAAAAATTCAAAAATCCACGCTAGCCTACTTAGTATGACGCAATAACCACGATTTGCTTAGTACCTACCTATGTAAATAAACTTAGATTAGTAAATAGTTCATTCATATATAGTACCTAAAGTAAAATCCTAGATAAAGGTTAGCTTTAGTTATTGCCTCTTTATATTGATGATAATTAATTTTATTAAGTACCTTACTTATTATTGTAAATACTTAAGTACCTAGCTTAATTACTCTTAAGTAAGTGTTGGCCTTATAAAAAATTGCAACCCTTTTGTCAGAGGTCAAATTATATTTGGTTACTTTAAGTTTCTACTTAAGTACTAAGTTTTTATGTAAACAAAAAAAAGTTTTAAATATTGTTATCGACAACTTTCTCCGCCCGTGCGCCCATCACTAGTCCAATCCTGTGGACGGGATGCGGGCGTCTCGTATCTCCGCGACGACGACGCGCCGTCGTCGGGATGCGACGCGACGAACGCAAGGCAAGCAATGAATCACGCACACTGCTTGCACAGTGCACCCGACATGCATCCATTTGGTGCAGGATGTCGGATTTGTAAACAGAGGGGAATTGAGAGGATATGGCCAGCTAATATTGATTTTAATAGAGATTTTCTGTTTTCGTCGTCGATGTCTAGGAGGAAGATTTGAAAGATTAGTAAACTAAGTAGGTACTTACCCAGTAGTAAATACACCTACGCGTACACGTTCCCGACATGGTCACGACATGGAAAACGCAAAGATCCCAAAGGCCAAACGCTGACGCCAAAATGTATTAGAATGACATTTCAGAAATCGCTTACTTTTCCGTAGCTAATGTCATTTCAATACATTTTGAGAGTAAGCGTTTGGCGTTAGCGGTAGCGTTAAGGGATCTTTGCTAGACCCCCTGACACCCCGGACACTGTCCTCAGACAAGGCAGAGTGACGACTTTTTGCTGAGTGGCTGGCTGCAGTTGTATGAACACAAAAATTCGAAATTGCGAATCGCACATTGCCGAATGTTTATAGCATTGAAAAACGTAATACCGAAATATCAGCTCTACAAATAATATACAGCGAATGTTTGATCTTGGAGGCGACAGGGCAAGTACTTATTTCTGTACGTATAGGAAATAACCGGCCAAGTGCGAGTCGAAACCGCGCACGAAGGGTTCCGTACGGCATTATCTATAAAAACGAGAAAAAAATCACGTTGGTTGTATGCGAGCCCCTTTAAATACCTATTATATTCTGTTTCTTAGCATTTGTTGTTATAGCGGCAACAGGAATACATCACATCCGTGAAAATTTCAACTGTTTAACTATCACGGTTCATGAAATACAGCCTGGTGACATACGGACAGGGCCCGAAGTCTGCTGTTACAATTATCATAATGGTTTATGAATGGTACCATATAATGACAGATTTTGACACTAATGTACTTTGTAGACTAAATTAGTGTCAAAATCTATCATGACGACCGATTTTGACACTATTGGTAGTCTATGGTTTTTAGACTACCATTAGAATCTGTCATTATGGCACAAACCACGGACCGATTTCTTTTTTTTTTTCTCTTATATTTTGGTTCCACACATAGTGTATTTAGCCAGTGTCAAGTATTATATTTTCATCGTGTTATAAAATATTTCACGCAAAGTCATGTCCTAGTCATAGTCATAGTCCAGTCTAAGTCAGGTAGTTACTACCACTCTAAGTCATGCTCCAGCAAAGTGGTGGCAACTTTACTAGAAACTTCTATGGAGTTTTGGAAGCAACACGAAAAATCACTTTTCACCACATTATATCACTTGCCCTCATGCTCGTAATTCAGCACTTAATGCGTAAAACGCCACCAATTTTAAACATTAACACTGGAAAAAGCACATGTTTTGAATAATAATACAATGCAACGACGTGAACTTTTCCGCGTTCCCGCCAAAAAACCCCATGGACCGTTATGACACAATTGAAATATCAGACTTCATTCCCAGATAGAGACAAACAGACGGACAGCGGAGCCTTAGTAATTACACTATGGTTATAGAAACCCCTAAAAACTATGCACCCAACATGCATTGTCCACAGCATGATCTGAATACCAAGCGTTGAAGCAATAAGCAATATTCTTTTATTTACTATTTACTAAGCTACCTATTTAAGTTTTGTTTGGCAATTCCCCTTTCATCCATTTCCTCTAACAGCCAGATATGTTTACGTGTTTAACTCATTACGTCGGTTCTTAACCGCTCAGTTTATTCCGTTTCCTTCCTTGAACAGCTTTGTGGTTTCAAGTTGGAATGTGGTGATCAAAGTTTATAGGCTTGTACGACTTAGAATAGGTGTGGTAGTAAACCACTGACCTCTATTTATAGGTACTTAGAATACATAGTATGCTAGTCTGGCAACATTTTTGGAGATGCAAGAGTCAAAGATCAAAAACTTCATCATGATCATTAACATAACAGCCTGAAGACATCCGCTGCTGAATATAGGCTCCTAGAGAGCACTACTAAATTCTAATGTTGTTGTAATTAATACTTAACGTAGATCTGACAACCGATGCGGGAGTAAGGTTCTCGAGTGGAGACCACGAACCGGAAGATGCAGCGTAGGCCGCCCTATAGGTGGACCGAAAATCTGGTGAAAGCCGCGGGGAGCCGAATGAGCCGTTGGATGCAGAAGGCGAGCAGCCACTCAAAGTAGCACTCTCTCGGGAAGGCCTATGTTCAGCAGTGGACGTCTTGGGTCTGTTGATGATGATACTTATCGAAGAATGCTAGGGTTATAAATCAGAGCATGCTTGAGCTCTCTACCTACTCCTTTATTTAATATCAATACAAAAATAAACCTATATAACACAAAACAAAAAACTACCTACTAACTACTACTAACTACTACTATTATATATCATATCTACTTAAAAATAAAAATAAATGTCTAAAGAATACTTGAACTATCTATAGACTGTAAAAGGTCTATAGATAGTTCAAGCAATCTACTACCTACTCCTTAATTTTTCTCTGCTTATGAAATGTAGTAAGCTCAACAAAAATTTAACACAATCACATTTACAAATACCTCCAAATATGAGTCTTATAACTAAAGTCACAAGGCATTTTATCCCTTGTATATTATAACAAAGGACTGTGTGATATTAATTTAGGGTATGTACCTAATTTCAATTCGATAAATATTCACTGTTTGACATGGCGTGATAGCAAAGGGCATGCGAGCCCACCCAGTACACCAAGCTACTTATCGTCGGTGATATTTTGTAACTAATGGAGAATTTTCTAATAAAGACTCTTTATTTTATTAAGTTTAAAAGGATTACTTTGGTTTGGTAGGCCGGCCCCCCACTAGGTGGACCGACGACCTGGTGAAAGCCGCGGGGAGCCGATGGATGCAGGAGGCGAGCAGCCGCTCTAAGTGGCGCTCCCTGGGGGAGGCCTATGTTCAGCAGTGGACGTCTTCAGGCTGTTAATGATGATGATGACTTTGGTTCAATGAAAGTGGATGGATGGTATTTGAACCAAAATTGTCAAAGTAACAAGAGATATACGTAAAGCTGCTGTAGACGTTACCTATTGCTATCTATCTATTGATTTAGTTTCAAACGCTCGGGGGGGCAGTAAGGCTCCTCCCCCCGGAGTAGTACCTGAAAGAAACACTGCCCTGAAGTGAATGGGATGATGACGGCTGACTGAAGAGTGTCAGAAGAAGAGTGTGGTGAGATGGCGACCACAAATAAAACGGGGACAAGGCAAGGGGATCACCGAAACGGGCGAAAGTTATTGTAATATCAAGTACCTATTTATAATGCCATTTTTAAATGCTCTAAGTTTTTGACAGCCTCCGTGGTGTGGTGGTTGAGCAGGTCGGCTCATAACCCGGAGGCGGCGGGTTCGATTCCCGCGACGGGACAAATATTTGTGCATAGAAAATAAAAGCGCAAATACTGGTTCTGTCTCGGTGTTGTGGGACCATGGTGCTCGTAGTTCCTGGGTCCCTAGATACAGGGAATCCTAGTCAGGGTCCAGGATCTATGTATCTGATCGTTCGGCATCATAATATATAATAGTTCTACATTCTTCAACGAAGAGATGGTACAGTGCACGTCTAGGTATAAGTATAACTAAGATATTTAGATCACATCCACGCGATTGCATAACTAAACCTAGGTATAAATCTATTACGATCACCAAGCCTTCCTACCAAGCGTGTGGTAATTACCTACCCCTCCCTAGTGGTGAGGCCTGAGGACTATGTTCAGCAGTGAACGTTTTTCGGCTGATGATATTTTGTGATATGAAACATGATATAAACATAATATTATCTCAAATCAAAACATGTAGTGCAACATAATATGCACTAAAAAATACACGTTTCAACACACGCATAAAACATACACTAAAATAGTAAAATATGCGCGTTCCTATGTTCTCTGCGTTAGGTGTTAACTGACGGGCATAAAATCACAACATAAACATAAAATCCACATAAACATTATGTTCGTATGGACGCGGCGGCTGCTGCGTTTTTGGACTGGATTTTATAAGGCAGATGTCAGGAGTAGGGTTGCCTCTACAAAATTTAGAAATAGTAAAAACGGGTTTACCTTTTTTATTTGAATAAATGACGTGGCGAGCTAGTCGTTCACCTGATGTTAAGCGAACCGGCCGCCTATTACAGTCCGCCCCCGCACCGCCGCGCGCCGTAATGTTTCGATTTCAATCAATGCCAGTGTATTCTGAGATGTATTGTGTTTTGAGTCATATTTTTCTTTGAATAAGATACTAAAAAGTGTAGAATTCAGCAAGTCCACGAAGAGTTATTTTTAATGAACACAATGTTTTTTGATTCTAATCAACTCTTACACTCTTGTACAAATAACAGGTAAATATAATTTTTATAAATAGGTGCATTACGGGTAGTACTAATATTTCTTATTAATTTGATGATAGTTGATAGGTTTTCGGTGCCTGTAGGCATAGGTTTAGACCACAGAATAAAATTAAAAATCACTTGTCTACAAAAAAAGAGTATAGGACTAAATAAATATGAGTACTACACAGGAATCAGGACGGGAACGTATCGCTGCACAAACCGATAACCGATAAAAAAATATATATTATAAAAAAAAAATGGCAACCCTACCGCCACAGTGTCCCGTTACGCAAGCAACCACAGATGGCGTTATTTTAGAGCAGTGCATTAGGCAGGCGGATCCGGGGGCACGCACTGTGTGCATTACGCTATATTTATAGATTTCAAAGATGGTACGAGTATTGTTGGGTTGTTAATCCCCTGGGTATAGAAAAATAATAATAATGATTATAATCACTACTAGGTGGTAAGACTTTTCTGCAAAGTTCGTCTAAGTAGGTACCACCGCTTTGCCAGTTATTCTGCCGCCAAGCAGTAGTGTGCAAGCACTACTGTGTTCCGGTTTGAAGGGCATTGTAGCTAGGAAAATTACTGGGCAAATAAGACTTGATAACCTGATCTCACAGTCTAGTAAATATCTTATTATAGACGGTATGGAGTCTCAGCATGACGTGCACAGTGTAGTGTCACGCGAAACTATTATTATACATGCACCTACCTACATGTCATGTAAAATGATGCTGATTGACACAATTTTTTATCAAATTCTAATTCACAAAAGGTGATTATAATTTATGATATAACTTTATAATATCTCTTGTCCCTGACAGGGGGCGGAGTCCGAGACCCCAACCGAAGACAGTACAATAAAAGGGCGGACTACAACTTTTCAAGTGACGGAAATAGGATGGTGTGAGCTGGTGGACTATTATAATATAAGAGAGAATAGGAGGAGGGGAATGCATGAAGTACAATTATATAATGAAATCGTTATCAAAATTTTTAAGTTACTTAAGTTATTTATAATATAGTAACGCCCAACGACCACATACGTAAATCCTGGACCCTAACTAGGATACCCTGTATCTAGGGACCCAGGAACTACGAGGACCATGCTCCCACAACACCCAGACACAGAACAACGTATTTGCGCTTTTTTCCTGTTCACAAATACTTGTCCTGTGGCGGGAATCGAACCCGCCGCCTCCGGGTTATGAGCCGACCTGCTCAACCACCGCACCACGGAGGCTGTCAAAAACTGCTAGTAAACGTACAGGAACACAATGAGACAATTTCAAGACTATAAAACACTTCGATAGGTTTTACGACCTGTTTAATAAAATGAAACTCAATATGTAGCTATAAATATTCAATGACAGTTTTGTCAATTTTAACTTGTAAAAGTGCTGTGAATAGCCTATTTGCAATAAAACATTTTGATTTTGACCTTAGAGCTACGCTTTCGCGACCGTGTATAGTAAGAAAATGTATGAAAAATGGAAACAATGAATTAATTTGAACTTAGATTTGAATGCAAAAAGACTATTGTTTGTTATTATGCAAATAGAAACAACAATTTAGAATAATTAGGTAGGTATATGCACCGCCCAGAAATCACAGCATATCCTAAGTTAAAGCTCATACGAAAATATTCATTTTTTATGCATATGATTGGGGATTTGCACAAAGTGCTTGCAAGAAACAATTAAGTACAAGATTGTGAGGTAGTGTTTCTTACATATCTCTTCATAACCCCATTTATTTATCCCGCGTAGGTAATCTTTACTAATTTTATAGTAGAAATCGTTTTGATTGCTAATATTTGGCACTAGGTGGTAGGACTTTTCTGCAAAGTTCGTCTAGGTAGGAACCACCGCTTTGCCAGTTATTCTGCCGCCAAGTAGTAGTGTGCAAGTACTACTGTGTTCCGGTTTGAAGGGCATTGTAGCTAGTGAAATTACTGGGCAAATGAGACTTTATGACCTGATTACACAGTGTAGTAATCTGATTACTAGACTGTGTGAAGTCTCAGGATGACGTGCGCAGTGCAGTGTCACGTGAAACTGCATTATTTTAAATTTCCGAGTGACACTGCAACTGTTATGGGCGGCCGTGTCGCTTAACATCAGGTGAACAACTAGCTCGTCATTCATTCTCAAAAAAATAAATAAATTATAATATGCTTTCCCTCGTACAAAATTTGAGATTTCTATCAGTGAAAAGGAATTATGGAATTACTAAATTCCAAAAAATAGTCAACATTATTTATCGTAATTTATTTGTGTAACATTACAAAGTTATCTATTCACAGGCGCCTGTCAAGAAACGAGAATTAATTATGTCCACGCGTAAATAAATCAGTTGTACCGCGTTTAATTTTCCATGGTTCCAAGAAACTCTTAATTGCCTTTAAAAATTCAACGTGCCACCTGCATCAATGAATTTGTATTCGACGTTGGTGCGATCGCGGAAAAAACATGCGTTATGGGCGCTTACAGATGCATATTGGCGGTTGCATATGCATATGCATAGATTCTGTTTATTACAACTATGTTATGTAAAAACTGTGTTCCTGATTAAGTGGTTCTCTGAATGACGTTTATTGCATTATTATGAAACTGTGTACAGCATATGGTAATTTGGTAATTCTTGCGTCATACTGAACCCTTAAGTAGGTATCTGGCAACATAATTTACAATGTACTAGGTAGTTTAGATTCCAAGATTTATCCGAAATACATCAGATCTAACCATCACACAGAAAAAGAATCCTATAAGGCATGGAGTGCAGCTTACACACGCCTGATTAAAAACTACCCACATGGAATAACCGGCCAAGTGCGAGTGGGACTCGCGCACGAAGGGTCCCTATCATTCATTATCTATGAAAAAAGCAAAAGTCACGTTTGTTATATGGGAGCCCCCTTAAATATTAATTTTATTCTGCTTTTTAGTATTTGTTGTTATAGCGGCAATAGAAATACATCATCTGTTGAAATTTCAACTGTATAACTATCCCGGTTTATGAGATACAGCCTTGTGACAGACGGACAACGCAGCCTTAGTAATAGGGTTCGCTTTACCCTTTGCGTACGGAACCCTAAAGATGATAGATTGACGAATAAGGTTGACCGCTTCAACCCAAGCCACCTTCTGAAGCCCTGTCCCTTTATGGAACTCCTAGACATCATAACAGATAACTTACGTAACCAATCCATACCCAGTCAGCGCCTTCTGTATCGGCTGTGTTATCAGCATAATAATTAAACAAACTACGTCAGCAATAGTCAGTATGCAGAGTAGTCAGTGCGGTTACCTTATTTGATTTGATGATTGATGAATAATTGACGCGTCTCGGTGGCGTAGAATCGTAGATAAAGGTTTTGAGAAAAATATAAAACAGACTCAACTTGTCATCACATGAATAGAAGAACACTACAAAAAATAGGATAGGGATACATTGCTTTAGAAGGGTTGTTTCAAGATAAATAAATAAATATGTGTGGACATTTCACACAGCGCCATCTAGTCCCAAACTAAGCATAGCTTGTACTATGGGAACCAGATAACTGATATAATACTTATATACATTTTTGTTTGTAAATACATACATAGGATACAATATAACACCCAGACGCAGAACAAAGCCTTCGCGGTTGGTGTAAAAATTGATCAAAAGGGCTAACCATTTGCTTCTACGAGAAGGAAGGAAGGTTTTAGGTTATTATTAGGATTCTTTAATTTTAAGGTGAGGTTCATATCCTGCTGGTTCCTAAAATTTTTATATTAAATAGGAACCAAGTATCTAATATATTTGTAGATGTCGGTCTGTTCTCTCCAAAATTCTTCAGTCTTCAATTCCCCAACCAGAAAGTTTATCTTCTTTGCGTCTCTCATCATGTGACTTCAGTTAAGTGGTTGGCACACATCTGCCCTAACTGTATAGCCTACTGTCACGTCCACACGTGGGCATGGACAATAACAATAAATCCACGAGCAACTGGCCGCCGTATCAAGTTACCGACGGCCAATTGCAACAAATGTTGTTTGTCAACAACACTGACTGGTTTAATTGTAGAATAGATTTATTTGAGGTGCATTCCTAGTAGCTATTGCATGTACTAGGAGAATTCATTTTGATTTCGAAAGAAATATTTTAATCATGCCGTGGTTTCGAAAAGTTGTTGTGGCGTTTCGTATTCTATAAATAAATTTATTTTATTCTATTTTAAATTAATAATACCCAACTATCACGTACATACATCGTGGACCCTCACTAGGATGGCCTGTATCTAGGAATCCAGGAACTATGAGGATTAGTATGGTCCTACAACACCCAGACCCAGTCACAGAACAAGTATTTGCCCTTTTTTCTGTGCACAAAATTGGAATTGAACCGGCAGATTCCATGTTATGAGCTGATTTGCTCAACCACCACCCCACACAGGTTGCAATGTTAGTAGAGTTTTTGGCAGAATACCACGGGATCCGCGAGACATACACTTGCGTAGAACTTCGCTGAACACGCCGGGTTGATCATTTAAAGTTTGAATAAAGCACATAAAACCGTATAAAAGTAAAACTAACAACAAAGATATTATAGTCCTCAAAATTTTAGCAACCAGCGGTATTTGAACCCTCGCCCTCCAACTCACCGGATTGGACGCTCTACTAAGCTATGCTCACTCGACCGCTAGCTTCGTAAATAACCCGCTTGCTTAAGATTTTCAAAGCTAGCGGTCGAGTGACCATAGCTTAGTTGGTAGAGCGTCCAATCCGGTGAGTTGGAGGGCGCGGGTTCAAATCCCGCTGGTTGCTAAAATTTTGAGGACCATAATATCTTTATAGATATACCTAAAAGTGTGATTTACACTTAAAAATACATTCCTATGAAAACTAACAACTGATAGACATTTCGATACCAACCAAGATAGGTGCTTTTGTAGTCATCGATGCGAATGGTAAAGAAATACCGAAATGGCTTCAAGTCAAAGAGAAAGACACTGAGTATTTTGAGTAATTTCAGGAACAAGCAACGTATTATGACACCTCGTGGCATCTACCACTTTCCAACCTTCGGAGGCACGTTCCTATCCGGCGGGTCGTAAATGTTAATGCATGATTGTTCACTAAGTATAGCATAAGAAATGGCTGGTACTAATAAATATAAAATAGCAACACAACACTGCTTTAACCTTTCACGGTTGTTCACTACATTTTCACGGTACAGACCTCGTCGCTTCCGTACTATCAAAAATGTAGCAAATCAACGTTAAACTCTCTCTTGAGTCATATCATAAGAAACCACAATAGTGATAATGAATCTGAAATAAACATTCATAAAGATTCAGACGGTCAGGAATACATTGAACTAACACGCCGTACTAGTAATCAAGATAAAATTTCCGTAGTAGCACCCTCAGAGCTAAAAGGGCCAGCACAACTACCAGCAATCCAGTTAATTGTTCCAGGAAATATTAATATGAACCCGGGCAATTACAATAAACAAACGTCTAGCTAGACCCAATCAGAATTAATTAGCAATTCTAACAAGTTAGATTAGGTTGACATGAACAATTGTGCCAAGGCGAAAGGCGCATACGCAACTTTAGAAGACCGGAAAGGTTAGGAATATGATATGATTGTATTTGTAACAATCGCTGATAATTTTTACCTTCCTATGTTTTGCAAGTCTAAAGATAGGTCTAATATTTCAATTAATCCGGATTCATTATCATTTCGATCAACTGAGTTTTTAGTTGACGTGCCCACTACAAAACACAGTTAAGTATAAGGCTTATAAACTATTGTATTCTATTAATCTAAAGTTGACTAAAAAGCCAATTTCTTCTATTATATTTTATACAATCTGTATTTTGCATGCAGTGACAAGGTGGCAGGCTGAACTTCAAAGCCAGGAAAAGATTCTCAGTCACCAAAGCATAAAGATTAGTACACCAAAACACCTGCGGCAAAACCAATACCTACATAGTCCACCATGTCAGCTTCTACATTTCTTGAAATATATCTTAACAGCTCGTAAATCTATAAAGACATATTCAGCTCTATCATAATTTCAGCGTTGTACTAGTATCAATGAGGATGCATTCATTGAACGGAAATGTATCATTCACTTTATTCACTTAGCAGTTCATCGCTCCCTACTCTTCAATCATCGGATCGGTACATCAAATCTGAATGTTCCTCTGATATCACTATCCAAATATTTAGTTCCATGTCGCTATAAGAAAATATACCGCTTCATTCAATATTGAAACAATCTTCCAACTATTTCATTGTGGCAAGGTAAAATTTTCTTCTAGTCTTACATTTTATTATCCAAATCTTCACCCCTGTCATAGCAAAAATACCCAAAGCTTCCTTCACTGAAGTGATATTTCCTCCCCTTCTTAGTGCGGCAAAGTGATGGAGGTAAAAGAATCGAGGCCAATTTCACAGTTTGTTGGTGCAATGAATACAATTTACGAGATGTAGGCGCCGGCAAAATTAAACATTCATATTTGCAGATCAGTGCTAATTTATATGTCTCGAGTACTTAATATATCGTCACTTAAGCAATTGAGTACTGGGTTGGAATTCTGTGTTAATAGGGAGGGTCGTGGACTAAGTGAATCATAATCTCTTCGTTTCATTGCATAAAAAACCACGAGTCTCTAGCATTTTTGGTGTCTGGGAGGTAGAAAAAATACAGCTTTCGTAAAATAGACAACTTAAAATCAGTGCATTATCTCTTCACATTGTCGTTTGATTAAATCATTAAGATGTACCTACCAACCCAGCCAAAGACGCTATTAAATAATAGAAACAGATAGAAGCTTTGTATAATCAAAGGATGGATGAGATTAAATGAGGAAGCGTCGCGCACGCGCTTCTTATGATACGAGCACTTGACTTATCACTTGGTAAATTAATTGGCTTCGCAACCATGCAAAAGGGAAGCAAGAATTAATTTTCATGTAAATATGGGGGACCCCTTAGAGCATCTATAAATGGAGATGTTAACGTTATAATCCGCAACCACCATTTATCTGTCAATTTCTACGAGGGACGAGGTAAACACGTAGGTATAGCACACGCGCAAACCGCGCGTGTAAACGCACGCCGCACACCATCTTAAAACACGCACACCTTTATATAAACTAGCGTAGTTACGCAGTGTCTACTCGCATATTATGATATTGTAGATGACCAAGTAGCGCCATATGACCGGCAGAGGGGAACGCCTTGCCTTGCCACCTCCTTTTCTAAATGCTCTGAGGGGGGAATGATATTTGAGGACCCTAAAACTTTACTTTCGGTGGGCTTAGAGTTTAAAGTTTGACCTTTGTAGTATCTCTCATAGGGGTTTCAACACTGGACTATGATTATTTGCGCTTTTGGAAGTTTCACGCCACCTGAAGTAACGTTGATATGAATTGCGTACGAGGAACCTAAGTAGTACCTAATACCTGCAAGATATGGAATGACCCTCCACCAACGGCCTTTTCTAGATCTGAAACATGCAGCAGTATAAAAGGACGGTCTAAATCATGATATTCTGATAGCGACCCTAAAGAAATATTATCACAGAGAAAGCCACGCATCAGTGGCATGCGCCTATAGTGTTACAGATGTACATAGT
Source organism: Ennomos erosarius (assembly GCA_963580505.1). Taxonomy (NCBI): domain Eukaryota; kingdom Metazoa; phylum Arthropoda; class Insecta; order Lepidoptera; family Geometridae; genus Ennomos; species Ennomos erosarius. Next base: position 12,068,106 of record OY756998.1, read on the forward strand.
GATAGGCTATGCTTTTTACCATCAGGCGGGACAGGATGCGCCGTATGCTTGCTGGGTACCTATAGCTTTAAAAAATTCAGGAGACCGCTGCTGAAAACACAGGCCTCTCCCCAAACTGCAGGTTTGGACGTTTACCATAGGTTTGTCAATAATCACCACGCATGACCACGCAAAACCGATTCACTGCAGGTGAAATCGCGGGGCGCATCTAGTCGTACACGAATTGTGATCAAATTGATAGTGAAATAGAAAAACATATATTTAAAAATTGAATTGAAATGTCTTATGTGACTTTTGCATAACTCCATCTAAGTTTGAGATAATCGTCCGCGCCATGCGTACGCGCAGCCCACGTGCAGTTTTTGCGTGCACCTACCCACATGTCGCCTTATAGCAGTTTTTATATTAAACAATTATGTCGAAAAGCGTTACAAATTGACAGCTTTTAATTAGCTTCGTGGTTTGTTTATCTTGTAGATAGAGCGTAGCTTTAATACGACGCGATGCTCATGATGGCAAATGTATGATTTTTATTGTAAGGACGATAATAATGTGTAAGCAATTAAGCACAGATTAGATAAAAACAAAGGAATAAAGAAAGAAGAAAAAGGTATCCGGTGGGGAAGAAAGGTTTTTGAGTGGCGACCAAAAACCGGAAGATGCAGCGTAGGCCGGTCCCCCACTGGACCGACGATCTGGTAAAAATTGTGGGAGCCGGTGGATGGAGGTGAGCAGCAGCCCAAAGTGGTGCTCCCTGGGGGAAGCCTATGTTCAGCAGTGGACGTTTTCAGGCTGCTGACGATAAGATATAATGCGATGTGTAGGTATAAGTCCCGTCTAGTCAATTGTTTTTCTCTTACTACGCGCCTGAAAATATCTGAATCATACAAATCCCAGAATGTAGGTGTATTGGAGATCGTCTCTGTAACTAACTTTGGACATCGATGTTCTATTTTGAAATAGAAAAATAATAGAAAAACTAAAGCTAAGAAACGAATGCAAAAAACGAATAAGTATAAATCATAATAACCTATTGTAGGAAGCTGAAAATAAGTACAAACCCGGGTGTGCCTGTAGAAAGCCAGATAGTAGAGACCCCTGTTATTTTTTCTCTAGTGGTAAAGCTACGTCTAGTCTTAGAACAGAAATCATCATTAGTGTAACACCGGCTAAGATTATAGTCAATGAACGCCACTTGGTAATCCGATAACTACTGACTGCACTCCGTGGTTTATAAGATTTATAACTTTATAAGCTTTTGACTGGCATTTCACTATGTCGAAGTTATCCGCGAGCCCGACGCCACCCGAGTGTTGCGAAACTGCAAAGAATGCTATCTTGTCGCCCACCGACTTGACAACATACTCGGACTTGTCAAATGCCACAGTGCGAACAGTGCAGTAAGAACAGTTTAAAAACAATAAAGATACCTATTTAAAAGTAAAAGGAATAATAATAAGGTTGGTGGAAGGCAAAAAGAAAAATGAAGAAATTATAGTTCTCTAAACTACAGGTAGGTAGTGAGGTTTTTAAGGAAGAGCAATATTTTTATTCCGCGGGGAGCCGATGGATGCAGGAGGAGAGCAGCTTGCTCAAAGTGGCACTCCCTGGGGAAGGCCAATGTTCAGCAGTGGACGTCTTCAGGATGTCAATGACGAATATTTTTATGAATGAGCACTTATTATAAGTACTGTATGGATTGGTGATGACCTATTCTTTTTTATTTATAGGCACAGCATTAATATAAATATCTAGTAGGTATTGATTATACAGTAATATATACTCTCAGCTAGTATTTGGTTTACATAGATAAAACAGGCGTGTTTGATGTTTAGAATCTAGAATACCTGTAACATTGCCTACTGTATTTGGTGCACTGTGTGTAAACAACTCTTTACCAGCCGCTGTGGGCGCGCAACATTTTGCGTAGAGGCGCACCCGTTTATAAGGCGACTTGAGTGTTTACATTGTTCTGCGGTTTAATTGCCGGTTTAGATTGTTCCAGCTACTAGAACCATCTAGCTAGAGATATCACTAATATTAAATATTATAAGTGTAAAAGTTTCTGTGTTTTTGTCCCCTCTTCACGCCGCCCGCAACTGCTGAACGGATTTGAAAGCAATGGCGATAGCTAGCTAATTAGTTTAGTACTATTCTATTGTATCCAATTGGATCACATAATTTTTACTTCCTAGCATATTATGCTGCTTAAAATACAGCGATATTAATCCTATAGCTTAATCAATCTTCAACTTGATTACATCCTGGTGGGCCACCCGCTAGATCATTCACTGGAACCATCCAAACACACAGTACATAAGTACGTGACCGTAGAACGATGGTTTGATGACCATCAGTACAGCATTGCATCTTACCACTTACCAGTAGTCACAGTGGGTGGCGATGGCGAAATGTGCGAAGGTCGCCTACTGTTTAGTGTTTACCTTGTGTTTTACGCTTTGCTAGAATATTTTAGAATAGGCTTTTTGTGGTCTCGTTATGAATAAGACTCCTCCTTTCTTGCGGTAAGAGTCGGCTAAGGGAATATTCAGGAAATGGGTAATATTCTCCTTGGTAGAGTGCAATTCAAACTCAATCTCGGCTGTGAAGAGCGCTGCAAACCCCCCGCACCCCTTATACCTTTTCCCGCGTACATCTAATTTGTGCTACTGCCTGCGCAGCGTTTCGCGCCGATTCCACAGCCACCACAGAGCTTGAATTTCACTCTAAAGTCCAGCGTGGTGTACTATAGTCTACACTTTATCCATGCGCGAAAAGGCCCGAGTCCCACAAGTGGGCTTTATGACTGACGCAAATCAATTCAATGCAACCACAGATATTAAAATATTAACCGTTACAAAATCTATATCCAAACTCCCACGGTCTCCGCGGTTCTGAGAACGACGTGGCGTGTGTTATCATTATCAGATTAACACATCATAATATTTTATCATAATTATTATCACACGGTACAATGACCTCTGTTAGATAATGTCATGTCTGATAGTCCATTTTATTATACGGCACGTCTACGCTCGACCTGCATTAAATAGATATATCGATCTAAAGAGGGAGATAATCGGCTAGTGTCGGCTTTGTAGAGCGTCCGCGTCGTCCCTGTCACACATATTATCACATATAACATCATCAACCTTTTAGAGTCTACTGCTGCCCATCATCATCATCAGTCTGAACATATGCCTCCCTCATTGAACGCCATTTTGAGCGGCTGCTTTTCTCCTGCATCCATCGGCTTTTCGCATCAGTTCTGTCGTTGATCCCCCTAGTGGGGGGCCGGCCTACGCTGAGCTTCTGGTTTGTCGATGCTGCCTGTTCCCTGGATAATCTCTTACGGTACCTACGGGAATAAATGCAGGTTGTCTCTGTCACTCAGAGAGAGAGAGAACCGTTTAATGTTGTAGAGCGAATAACGTGAAGATGAAGGGATGGATGATGCGGGTTCAAGTCCCGGTCATGATTAACATTTTTCCTTTACAAATTAATGTATTAAGAGTTATTTAGGTTGTTCTATGTAGGTATCTATTTAATTATGTAACATATAAGGGATCATAACAACAGCTGCTCATGTACGTGCTCGTAATGGCGTATATCTATACATATAATAAAACTGTAGAGATAAAAAAATCTGTAAATGCAAGATATCGAAAAAAAAATGACACAGGTTGGCTTGAAATTTTTCGCTGATCACGTTAAGCTACTTTTTAAACATTTTGTCTGTTTGTTTGTTTGTTTGTTTGTTTGTTTGTTTGTTTGTTTGTTTGTTTGTTTGTTTGTTACGGCACAACTCCGAAGATACTGAACGGATTTTGATGCGGTTTTCACTAATAAGCTTAGAAAAACCCGGCGCACAACATAGGATATATTAAATTTTATATATCGTTAATTTTTTTTTGGTGAAAATGTGTAAGATTTCATTATGAAACGGAACGGGATTTTAACAAGATGGCCGCTTCAAGGGTTCAAGGTAAGTTTTTTTTCTTATATTTTGGCTCCACACATAGTGTAGGTATTTAGCCAGTGTCAAAAGGTAAGTTTTATTTTGGCTACTAATCATAGATGAGAGAAAAAAAAATTTACTCTTGCTATTGTCGGTAATTTTATTTCGGGTTTATCTAGAGGCACAGTATAAGTTTTAAGGTTTCACGCGATATCATATTTAGCCAATATTGAAACATAACTAAAATTATTATTCATGTTCTCGATTTATTGGGTTCTGGCGAGGGCAAAATTCTTTATTGGCGATCTGTTATTAAGTATTCAAAAATCTACTACGCGCTACCATTCGAAATAAGTATTTAAAATTGTATTTATAGTACCTATAGCTTAACCTATAGTAGTAACATATTCAGTAATCTGTGCCTATAGGTACTTAATTTATTGACCCTTATTTTTTTGCCCCTCGCGTGAGGATTGGCGTCGCACGTCTTGTGCATTTGCCAGCTTCATGTTTACTTTTCATCGTTTTCTATTCTACTGCTTCTGCTTCTTCCCAATATTTTCAGAAACGAAGATTTTCAGACTCCTCTTTTGAGGAATTTATGTATAAACATGTTTTACAGTTGTTTAAAACGGGGAAACCATTTGCTACGCATTGTAAAACCTTTTTTTATTTTGGCATTAGACAAAACATGTATTTAGCCAATGATACGAAGTATTTTATTTTTTTATGAAAACTGTTTAAAGCAGAGATTCTTAGACTTTTTATAATCATTCATAAGGCTTCACGCGATTATCATACTTAGCCAATATTGAAGCTTACTTAATTAACATGTTTATTGAATTTTTCGATTTATAGGGTTTTGGCGGGAGCAATGTTCTTTATTGGCGATCGGGTCAAATGTATTATTTACATAAAATTACTACACGTTACCATTCTAAATATGTAGTTAACATTATTTTTGCGCTAATGCTACATTCTTGATCGACCCCAAAGAAGTTTTAAGTTACCTGTAGTACTTATAGCTACTTAACTTATAGACCCTTACCATTGCTACACGTTTTAAAACCTTTTTTATTTTGGCATTAAAGTAAGCCGGAGCGCGTGCTATTATTTGTATTTAGCCAATAATACGAAATATTTTATGATAGAAAAAGAAAAAGAATGAAATAAAAAAATAAATAAAAATAAATAAATAAATAAAAAAAATGTTTAAAAAGGGTAGGTACTTAGATATAATAATATGTAGGTATTCATTATGGCAATTTTATTGTATCCTCGAATTAACAACAACATGGCGCGCAAGGTTCGTTTATGACTGTTTTTGATTTGTTCTTCTTCTTCTTCTTGCATGTTGATAATAGTTAAAATATTTTAGATCTGTGGGCTATTAAAAAACCACGGGTAAAAATCAGACTACTCGGTTACTCCAAGAAGGTTATAGTTTTAGTAAGTAACTATCTTTGGGTGTAACTAATAATTATGTAATGACGATTTAACCTACTTCCTCACTTTCATCACTAGGTAGGTATGTTGAAAGTGCAGTGGGAATGAGACAGCGTGGAACAGCGTGGAAAATAGTGGATATAATAATAATAATTACAAGGGTCGATTCTTTAAGGAGTGGTGGTTTAGTATTTGTAATTCCTAATTAGTATTAAGAAAAATTAATTATTTATTTATTTATTTTATACACTTATTTTTATATATCTATTGACACTGGCTAAGTGTAGGTACCAATTCGTATGGAGCCAAACTTAAGAAGGTAAAAACAACGTGGTAAATGGAACAAAAAGCATCATTCTTTCATATTTTTCTACTCTACCTGCCTGCTTGGGTAACTACTGCCTAAACAAAATTTACTCAAACTTCTGTTAAAGACATGAGTGAAGTGATGATGATTTCTTTTTGTTGTAATATGAAGAGGTACTTATAAAATTGTAGTTTTTTGTTTGAAACTTCTTTTCTTTTACTGTTTTATAAATCTATATTTGACTACAAACATTTAATTTTAGGTAATGGGTTAAATAGCATCCACTCACGGCTATGCTTGCGTTATACCTATATCTATGCTAATACAGGTTACTGTGCTCAGCTTCGAAAAGATTTAGTGCATATTGTTGTTTGGTACGAAATGTATGATCTATTATTAGACTACTTATAACGTAAAAATAACATAACACAAGCGTGCGAAGCCGCGGGCAAAAGCTAGTAATATACTAAATTATTAACGTTTATATCATCTCGCGTATAAGGTGACCATTATCGCCCACCTGGCTGGATACGCTTGTTTACATTCGGATAATGTCGCAAAAAAACAAGGCTCGTTTAGACTGACTTTGCAAATTAATGAGGTAACTATAGAGTAATCTAGATGTCCAACTTAGTAACATTTTGCGAAAGTTCTTAGTATAGTACCTATTTGTAGTTAGTGAATAGCGGGTCAAACCACGGGGCGTTTCTAGTCTAACACAACGTTGACAGTTGTATTGACAATAGGTGGCAGGATTTTTCCACTAGTCATTCACTGCCACCAAGCAGTAGTACTATATTCAGCTTTGAAGGGCTCTATCGGCTTTGAGTAGGTAAAGTTACTAGGTAATTAAGATCCGCAGAGTAGTAGTTATCTTATTACTAGACCTTGCTGATGTTTCAGGATGACATGCGCAATGCTTATTGTTACGTCATTAATTAAAAAAACCCTAAGCCCTGGACCTTACATTAATTGTGCATTCATTACTTACAAGTGCCATTTCTCACTTAAAAAATTTCGCTTGATTTATGCTCTCATTCTACGTGACCTCTCCAGAAAAAGCTTTATCCAAATGTTGAAGTTTAGTCAGTCGTTTTTTCTCTAATCCGTGACCTGAACAAGCTACCTTAACCCTTACCACAGATTACTGAACTACAATGTAACCCTTACCAATTACCAAAGATAGGTCCGGAGACTGCCATGAGGCCAAAGGACAAGCATACCGTTTACGGCAGAACTGGTACAAATCAACACTTCTTTATTTGGGCACCAGTCAACTCCAGGCCGCGAGTCATGTGTCATACGCTTCCTGGGTTCAGGTACGGTTGGAGACATTGGCGAGCCTTTTTGAACGGCTATTTTATTGAAATGAATGACGCGATGAACTAGTCGCTCACCTGATGTTAACCGCTTCAGCTTGGTCTGCCATTCTTGCGTGCAGTCTTTATTTACATGGCACTGCACTGCGCAAGTCATCCTGACATTGGCACAGTCACAGTTAATGTAATACCTAGCGCGGTATACCTAGTAATAAAATCACAGTTTAATAGACTGTGAGATGTCATAGTCTCATTTGCTCAATAATAATTTCACTAGGAACAATGCCCTTCTTAATGCAAGAGAAGTCCCCAAAAAAACTATAGGAACGTGCAGAAACCCTTAGGGTGGGTTTGTTGATCCATAGTTATGGTAGCCAATGGTCAACATTTCTAACAAATTTTAACCAAGTGTCAAAATTTGTTAGAATTTTTAACCATTGCTTACCTTAACTACTGATCAAAAATCGGCCAAGGCACGAAGTTAAGGCGTCTTTTAATTCAATACAGCCGTGTGAGTCATCACACTTCCTCGACCATATGATTGTTAATTTTACGCGATATATAAGGTCGATGGACTATAATTATTAGGTCATCATGAACTGTTGAAATTGTGACATTGTTCCTTCAAGGCTTCAATGCGATAGTCCTAATAGGTGTGGCGGGTACACTTAAATGGTACAAAATCAGCTTATATGGTCACCGGAGTTTGTCGGTAGTGCTTCCTAGGTTGTGTAATCAGTGTGCGGAGATTTTTATGAGATTTTTATGGGCAATTCTTGGATTTTTAGTTGTTGTTTCTGATTTTACATTAGCCTTACTCCAAATTTGGTCAATAGTATATTTTCATACTTACCCGACTGCTTAAGTGTGTCTACTTGAAATAAATGGATTCGGTCTGGAAGTTATCGTTTACAATCATCGAGCTTCGATGTTTAGTCTAAAAATAGTATCCCCGGATTCAATTATTTGGAGCTTTGAAAATCCAACCACTGTTTAAGACCTCCTAAAAATGTGCATTTGGTCTGAGGGATTCTTAAAATTTAGTAAAAATTTGAAAAATGTAAATGTTTAATCAAAAAATTTGTAAAACGCGATCTACGGCCGAATAATAAAAAGTAGAATAAAAACTGGGGATGACACTCGATTTAAAACGGAATAAGCATGCAATAATTATAAGTATGGTTTACAAGTTTACTTTACCTTAAATTAGCAGACATAATCATTATTTTTCGTTTATAAGCAAAATTGACGTCATTCACAAGTTCATCGGAATCACCCACTCTTTCGTAAACATTACCATAATAAGTAATTCAATTGAGTTGAATGGAATAGCCACAATTAGCTATTTATAATATACTTACGGCAACTTAAACTAAATATAACAGATTATTTTATAAAACTGAACTCCACCTCATGTGGTTGGGACCTTCAGAAATTCCTCTAACTTCCAGAGTTTGCAAATGTTCTACGAACGTAGGTTGAAAATGACATAAGTAGTATAAGGTAATATGGACATGGAAAATACAGGATGGATTCTAGTGACCGCAATAGGGAAAGTCATAGACATAATGTGATGATGAAGAGACGAATGTTATTGTTTTATGGCTGTTTAATAAATAAACAGACACAAAGAATGACAATATTGTTGTCAGCTGAGAGTGTGGTCAAATGTTCTAGATAATAGGCATGATGACTAAAATTTGCATTGCATTTTTTGCATAAATTAATATTATTCCTCAAAAGATTAATATTTGTGAAAACAAAAATAAAATATCTCAAAAAATGACAAAGTTACAAAGCATTTTAAAAACAGGAATAGAGATAGCTCAAACGGCCAGTGACGTCAGAGCAAGGTCGTTCATAGTACCTCATTACTAAGCTGTGGTAGCTTTACATACAATCCTCTTGCATGGCATGTGACGTCAAAAGTGGGTTTTTCATAGTAAACTGTAGAGGCGCTATGTTTCGCGAGAAAGGGACAGGAGATGCCCCCTACAGAAATTTTAAAAGCTTATTACTCCGTGATTTACTTACTGATTTTACTTATTTTTTCAATTATTGCATTCATTTTTAATCTTCTTTATGAAAGTAATATTTACTTGTTCATTTTTAATAGTAGTTAGCCTATTCTTAGCTAACCCACAAAACCTGATATCTGATGGGGAAGAAAGGTTCTCGAGTGGAAACCAAGAACCGGGCAGCGTAGGGTGGACCAACGATCTAGTTAAAACTGCGGGGAGCCGATGGATGCAGAAGGGGAGAAGTCACTCAAGCGCTCTCTGGTGGAGGCCTATGTTCAGTGGTCGTCTAAAAAAATGGAGCTGTCTGCCTAATATTTTTAAAGTAGGTATAATATTGGGGTCGTCTGCAGAAATACTTACGTTACCTCCAATTATTTCGTAATTGCTGGTCGGCCTGTCAAATAAGGGTATGGTAGACCCAAAGCTTACGAGGCGTGGGCTGTTTGTATATGACGGAAGATAGTTTGATGCAAATGATACAATGTTACATTTTTTTTATTGTTTTATAGGCATAGCATTTGACCACTGACTCACCTGATGGTAAGTGATGACGCGGCCTACGGTGGTGCATGCTTGCCTAGAAGATACCTGTTCACTCATGACTTGAAGACACCCAGGTTACCAGGAAACAAGAACGACGGCAAGGCATTTGCTGTTCGCACAACAATAAAGAAGCCGCTGCTTTCCTGTTTTGACAATAAAGATAATAATAAAATAACCATTGTCATTTAACGTGATAATGCTGCCAGTATTTACGGCATTTTCCTCTCTACCGAAATTTTATTTTAAATGTTTTTAAAAGACAGTTTAGTTTATTTTTTAGATATAGTTAATTATGTTGCAAGTTTCATCTATATTCTACTTATGTGTATTGTAATATAGTTTATTTACACAACATTATATATTATATAGCTTATAGCGTTATTATTTCAATCATACTTTGAAAAATGACATAAAAGTAAGAATATTGTAATGTTGTTGACGCAGAGCAGTTTTGATGACGTCACGTTAAATAATCTTTCACTCAAATACAACTGGCATGTCATACCGTTAATCATGTTGACAGCGACGTGCGACAGTGATAACGCTATATAAAAATGTAGACGTCTCGTGCTCGCTCAAGAATACTTTATAAGTTCATGGTATATACACATTCGAACAATATTATTGTAACCTTGAAGCATTACTGTCATGCATGAACCATGATGGTTTGTGTATACTTTGTGGTAGGGCAGCAGAGTACACGTATTTTTTTTTTTGGTAAATTGGATTTAGAATTATTAAGTTATTTCTTTTAAGTTTCTCTGGGGGAGGTCTATGTTCAGCAGTGGACGTCTCTTCAGGTTGTTGTTGATGACGATGATGATTAGTTATTTCTTTGGTGTGATTTATTATAAAGCAACATACTTTCCTCCACCGTCCATTTATTCATCCTTTTTCCATTTTTCCTCCCCTTTCCCTCTTGCTTCCAACGGGGTTGGGGTGCATGTGACACCAGGGTTGTTCAGTAGGCCTAGCACGAATATTTACGCGCGTGTAAGTGTAACGTTAATGTAAGGCAGTTGTATGGGGCGCTGGTGGGCGCTGATCAAATGCCATACAATAGTAATTCTGATGCGCTACGGAACACACACATAATGATGTCAAATCTAATTTATCCCATAGGTTCTATTGTTCAAAAAATATCGTAACCGCGATGCAGGACTACAAGGCTTTTTGCCCTTCTCCATACATTTTCTATTTATCGTATCTAACGCCATCTAGGGACAATAATTTGTAGCTGTTTGTTTGTTTGTTTGTTTGTTTGTTATTGAACAAATCCCTAGATACTGAACTGATTTTCATGCGGGTTGCACTAATATGCTTAGAAATAACCAGCGCACAACATAGGATACATTAAAATACAAATATCATAAAAATTTTTGGTCAAATTATTAAATATCATTACGAAACCGGACGGAATTTTATACAACATGGCCGCTTCATGGTTAATTTTTTTGGCTACTGACGGTTAGTTTGTGTCACAGTAATTTTTTTATGTTGTATCATGGCTCCACACATGGTGTATATAGCCAGTGTTAAGTATAGTAATTTTTCGTCGTGTTGTTATTGAATATTTCACATGTTTCACGTAAAGTCCATCTGGAGGCACAGATTAAAGAAAAAAAACGTGTGCAAGGCCATGAACAAAGAGTAATAGGAGTTAATTTCGGTAGTAAATATGCATTAAACAGTGGAATGAAATTTTACAATTTATTAGATTTGATTAACCATTATTAGTTTTTCTATTTAAGCCCTTGCAGGTTGTTTGGGGTTTTTGGAGTAAAATAGATATACCATCAAATAATATGTAAGTAGTATGAATCGATTGCATTCAAGATACAAACATGTTAATTATACTTAAGTGCCCGCAGATTAGAGAAATAACCGGCCAAGTGCGAGTTGGGCTCGCGCACGAAGGGTTCCGTATCATTATCTATAAAAACTAGCAAAAAAGTTTGTTGTATGAGAGAGAAAAAATACTAAAATACATTCTGTATTTTTTGTAATAGCGGCAACAAAAATATATTTATCATCTGTGAAGATTTCAGCTGTCTAACTATCACGGTTCATGAGATACAGCCTGATGGTGACAGACGGACAGCGAAGCCTTAGTAATAGGGTTCCGTACCCAAAACGGACTGACGACGTCTGTCAGGCTGTGTGTCCGTCTGTCAACAGGCTGTATCTCATGAACCGTGATAGTTAAAGCTTTACCCTTGGGAGTATAATCTTGACCCTTGCTACGCCTATTTTTGGCATTACATGACGTTTATGTTTGGCCCACAGGTCTGAGGGCCAATGCATACTATTTCCACCATAGGCTAATGCAGTGGGCTAATGATACTCTTACGTTACGTATAAATTAAATACTCTTTGAATGATACAGAAGTATAATAATACTCTTTGGAATGATGGAAGTAGATTTTTTTTTCTAATCTGTGTACGAAATATGTTATGTAAAATGCCCTGGGGGTCTAGCAAAGATCACAATCACTAACGCTAACGCCTCACGCTAACTCCAAAAATTTATCGAAATGACATTCGCTACGGAAAAGTTAGCGATTTCCGAAACGTCATTTCAGTACATTTTGGAGTTAGCGTGAGGCGTTAGCATTAGCGGTTGGTATCTTTGCTAGACCCCCAGACTTTGCCCTATTGTAAAAATGTTTTGAAAGCCTAGATTTTAATATAATATAGGTTTTAATTAATCATGAGTTCGATGATACTTATCGAAATATCATCGAAAATTTTTCTATAGTTAAGTAGCCATGAGTGGAGATTTCATCAAAATTGGTCCAGGAATATCAAGGATAATAATTAGCGTACCTACGCTGTTTTGGGAAATATTATAATTAATTATTTCATCCATGATTAAGACATGTCATTTTTACTTTGTGGAAGTGATTATACGAGCAGAAAACTCAGTGTGGCTGAAGAAAATCAGTTTTTAAAAATAAAGCTATTACCCAAACCGAAACCTGAAAAGTAATATAGTCCACGCGTGGCGACGCCGCGGGCAGTAGCTAGTAATGAATAAACTAGGTATCTTTATCATACTGTGTTCTGTGGCTATAGGTAGCCTGACACAGGGCTGATATGCCAGTGACTTAGTAAGGTCACACCTTGACCCTGTGACGAGGCGGTCACGAGCCACCGCGAGGCTCACAATCATAAACACCTCATGTATTGACATTCCAAGATGCAAATATGATGTAAATAATGAATACCTGTCTATTGCTTGTTTCGCTCTTTTTGTTTATTTTACTTTTTGTTGAATTCATTAATTTTGTCCTGACGTTCGTGGTGCCACAAATGGGTTCCGACTGAAAATCAGTAATTAAGGTCTTACTTAGGACCTTAATTGTATGCTGAGTCGGAGCCTATTCGTGACACCACGCAGCATTGCACTGCTTGTAATCTGTTTGTGTGTATATTGTTTTGTAATGCCATGTAGTTAGTGTAATGTTGTGTGTTACTGTCTCGAATGAATGTATTTTCTTTCTTTCTTTCAAAGGAAAACGTCTTCTTGTAATTTTTAATATTCAGTGAAATATTAAAATGTATATTAGAGTAAGCTTTAGTTTTTCAGCTGATTTTAAAATAGGAGTAGTAGGAGGTACCTACTTCTCTATTTACAACGTATTTCATTTGTATTTTTTATGCACGCTTTAGTGTTTTAGCCGATGTTAAAAGAGGAAGGGTTCTCCATTCGCAGCGCATTTTATTTGTTTTGTATGCACTAGGTACTAGAGGTATCCGGTTTCACCGGCGTTTTCCCGTTTTCCCGAGGTAGCTCTTAATTTTCCGGGATTAAATTATTCTAGTTGAGATAGTAGAATAAGCAATCTGCTGTGCAAAATTCATCTAAATCGGTCAATGCGTTTTAGCATACAAACAAACTTATAAAAAATAAATAAATAAATAAATATGCATAGTTTAAGTAACATTTTTGATTCATTATTATGAGTACCTATAATTAAGATTATTATACCTACTATGAATAAATCGGTATCATGCCTACCTATACCTATAAATGTAACCATTAAGAACATAAAAAAATTAGATACGCTTTGTTTTAGGCTTAAACAAGTCCCGTATTAGGCCTACGTAACACCTAAATAAACCATAACTCAATATAAAGTATTAATCAAGGACATTTTTATTGAAACACCTTATTAAATTGTACAAAAATGGCTGCGCCCGCGCCAGCCGTGTTCTAATAAAGGAGGGATCCAAATATGTCCCAAATCCGGCCCCGTGTCCCATAGTCTTACAACCAAGAACAGGGGCGATTCTTGAAGATACTCTTTTACAATATTTCTTCTTTTTCTTGTGTAGGCAAGTGGCCAGCCATGTCAAGGCACAGGTGTTTAGGCCGCCCGAACTGACTTCGCTTAACGACTATTGGTTTTACGACAACAGCCGGGACCGACGGCTTAACTTGCCCTCCGAAGCGCTCGCTCAGTTGTAAATACCACTTATTGCTGTTGCGGTCACCCATCACAGTAGTGACCTACCTTTAAAAAAGACCTGAGTCCCAACAGTGGGGATATAGCCTTTAAACTGACGACGCTATGTGAACGGTCCCAGTCTGTCCAATAAGTTAGACTGTTCATTTTATGTCAAGTACATTAAATTTTAGAGTAGGTATAACACAGAATACCTAATAGTAATGATTAAGATCCGCTTTATTCACTGTGTAAGTAGGGATGCAGAGTAATCAAGTCAGTAGGTAATATAATGATTATGCTCCTATAATGCCACAGTAAAATGGCAGTCTATAAATAATCCAATCGGTCCTTTATACACGGTAAGTCGTGTGTCAACGCGGGTCAATGTGAATGGACCGATGCCACAGTGGGTTAGAATGCAGTGGGACATGTTTGGGCTTACTTCAATTACGTAACGAAATGACAAGATTAATCAATATAATTATTATTAGTCAATTCACATTCAGAGTTTTACTAGGTGGAAGGACTTTTCTGCAAAGTGCGTCTAGGCAGGTACCACCGCTTTGCCAGTTATTCTGCCGCCAAGCAGTAGTGTGCAAGCACTACTGTGTTCCGGTTTGAAGGGCATTGTAGAAAGTGAAATTACTGGGCAAATGAGACTTTATGACCTGATCCCATAGTCTAGTAATTTGATTACTAGACTGCGTGATGTCTCAGGATGACGTGCGCAATTCAGTTTCATGCGAAACTTTATTATGTTAAGTTAGTTAAGTTCCGAGTGACACTCTAACTGTTATGGGCGACCGTGTCGCTTAACATCAGCTGAACGACTAGGTAGTCACGTCATTCACTCTCATAAAAAAATTCATCAATAGTGCATTTTTACATAAGACTGACGAAAACTTTAATGCATGGACCTAAACTATGAAGTCATGTAGAACAAACGGGAGTAGGTTAACTCCTTTCGGGAGAGGCTACGAATTAAAATTTACGCTGTAATAGTACCAAGAAGAAAAGAAAGATAGAGAGTGAAACCATTGAAAAAAAAAAGGTTGAAAAAGAAACATAGAATGAAGTAATTAGTAGTAGTATGTCTAGAGCTGCCTCACTGCACGATTTCCACTGTCTCCATAGGATAAGCGCCGGCGCCAGTGGGGTCAACTATTTGCTGCACCCATACCGCACATGAATGCATCCATACATCATGGTTATTGATGAATAGCTAAACTGTGACCTAGGTTAGTTGATGAGAGACGAGACGGAATGCCGAGTTATCAGCTTGCAATAGCTGGCTGATACCAGTTGCTAGGTTAGCAGTTTATTTGTTTCAATACTTACTCAGAAGTTATAAATAATAACCGCGAGGTCCACGAGTGAGTTGTTTATGTAAATGTAACGTAAATGTAGAAGTAGAATGTAGTTCTGAATAAATAGGCCTCAGTGTGTGTGGTGAATGGAGTCGAAAAGACGGGTTTTGCACCTCATCATCATAGCTCATCAACTTCTGGTTTCTATACGTTTCAACTTACTGAACGCTCATTGGTTGACGATAGCCGATGGTCAACAGACAACTAATGAGCATTCAATATTTTTATGTTGACATGTGTTTGGAACGTACGAGAAAGCGGGGTTTAGTGTGTGTAAGTATATTGTGCGTAAGGTAAATATTGTAAAAGTAAGTAGCTTATTTCAATTTGTGCACTTAAAACTGAAATGAGCGGATTTTTAAAGCTTTTAGAAGCTTGAAAATGATTATTGAGCGGTAACCGCTCATTATTAAAACTCCATTATACGATAATTAAAAAGTATTTATCACACAAGTAATTAGTAATTATTCTTCATGCATAAAAACCTAGAAAGCGAGAGCAATCCACGATCCCTTATCAATAAAAACATTCCTATCAATGTTGGCCTAAATATGTAATCTAAGCACACGCCCACAACCCGATACTGACGTACCTATTCTGTGAAATGGAGTTAATCTATAACTAACCTACACTCACTCCTAAGGATTTGACGAACTTTTACCTATTTAGTTAGGTGTGGCGAGAATAGTGTATTAGTAGTGTATTTCGGCATGAATACAGTATGGATTTGCTAACGTACAAAAGTCAAAAGCCAAAAGTTTAGCCTATTTGCAAAATAGCACAAAATTAACTTAATTATGTGCTATTTTGCAAATAGGCTATTTTTACCACTTTTACAAGTCAACATTTTATTAAGTAAGCATTTAAAAATATCAAAATTAATTATATTATTGTACAATTACATACTAAGCATAATTATGGGCAATATTTCAAAGTGCGTAATATTAAAACATAGCAAGCCCTTTTATGTTGGTCTGAAGCCCGATCTGGCATCGTTAAATAATAAGCTAATCAAGTATAGATAATTTAGAAATATTCATTGTAAAACCCACGGGAGCTGTACAGTAATAGGATATGAGAAACATTTAACTTTAATAAAACATGGGTGACTTTTATTGTACGGCGCTGTAAAAACAGTTGCGCCGTTAAATTACTTCACCTCCCTACTATGACCACTCGGGATTATCCCTCTTAACAAACTACATGTTTGTTTGAAACTATTTATATTTTCTATGATCCTTTTTAGGTAGAAAGAGATAGCTCAAACACGCAGTGACGTCAAATCTTGGTCATTCATAATACCACATTACTAAGCTGAGGCAGCGTTACACACAACCTTTTTGCCGTGTGAAGTCACAACGTCATTAGAAAGAATGACGTGACGAGCTGGTCGTTCACCTGATGTTAAGCAATACAGCCGCCCATAACAGTTGCAGTGTCATTCGGAACTTTAAAATAATAAAGTTTCGCGTGACACTGCACTGCGCACGTCATCCTGAGACATCACACAGTCTAGTAATCAAATTACTACACTGTGTGATCAGGTCATAAAGTCTCATTTGCCCAGTAATTTCACTAGCTACAATGCCCTTCAAACCAGAACACTATAATAAATGATAAGAGAATGATTATTACTCCGTTATTTTCACCGATTTATTTACCGATTATACTGTTTTTTTTAATTATTGCTTTCACATTTTAACTTATTAGAAGAAATATAACTGCAGCTCCTAAAAAAAGGAATTACACTAGCTAAGAGCGGATGCCTGCCTACCGATTCCAAATTACTGGTATCGAATAGGTAGTCGACAGCTTGAGATACTACCTCAAGACATTTTACAACCAAACACAAGTTTGTTTGCCAACTGTACACGATTTAACCCTTTCTAACACGTGCATAACAAATTGAAATAAACAAAATCTAAAGAAATTGCCACACGTGCGCACAGAAACGCATGTGCGTACGTAATAATAATATAATTAAATTACAATGCAAAACATATTCACTCTTATACCTAACAATTAAAGTTCGTTTTACCGTCTCATTAATGCGCCCAATATTTTAAAAGCTTGCTTTCCCCTTTACTGGTCATTGACACGCGGCTAGATAACCCCAACATGTGCGCGACCTAATTCTGCAGCCCTGCCACAAACGAATACAAAACTATCATGGTTCGTGGCCATAATGCTTCAAGGTTACAATAATATTGTTCAAATTCGTACCATGAACTTATAAAGTATTCCAGCGCGAGAACGAGACGTCTAATCTAAATTTTTATATAGCGTTACCACTGTCGCACGTCGGTGTCAACATGATTAACGGTATGACATGACAGTTGTATTTGAGTGAACGATTTAACGTGACGTCATCAAAACTGCTCTGCGTCAACAACGTTACAGTGTTCTTACTTTTATGTCATTTTTCAAAGTATGATTGAAGTAATAATGCTATAAGACGTTGTGGTGACCCCCGGTCACCTAACCATCAAACCAGAGTCACCGAATAAAAAATGAAAGGATTTCTCTGTTTTTAATTAATGTAGCATGTAATTAGAGAAATTAATGAATGATTGGTTGTCTAGTTTACCGTGTCAAGTGTTTGCAGGGTTTTAATTTGGTTAAGTGGAAGTTATCCAAAATGTTGGTAATCCCCCCTCTTTTTGGGTATGAGTGACTATCCCTTCTTCCCATCTCGGTTAATGGCATGATTGTAGGAGGTAACAGTTGCTTAAAAATTTGAGTTAGATTTGTCTGATTTGTTTGTTTACTAGGTGGTAGGACTTTTCTGCAAAGTTCGTCTAGGTAGGTACCACCGCTTTGCCAGTTATTCTGCCGCCAAGCAGTAGTGTGCAAGCACTACCGTGTTCCGGTTTGAAGGGCATTGTAGCTAGTGAAATTACTGGGCAAATGAGACTTTATGACCTGATTACACAGTGTGGTAATCTGATTACTAGACTGTGTGATGTCTCAGGATGACGTGTCCAGTGCAGTGTCACGCAAAACTTTATTATTTTAAAGTTCCGAGTGACACTGCAACTGTAATGGGCGGCCGTATTGCTTAACATCAGGTGAACGACGAACTCGTCACGTCATTCATTCTCATAAAAAAAAAGTCTTAACAAAAAGAAATAGCAATGAAATTACAGTATTCTTGCTTCATCATCTTCATCATCAACAGCTTGAAGGCGTCTACTGCTGAACATAAGCCTCCTCGTGGTTTTTACCACATTGTCGGTTCATCTAGAGTGGGGGAGTCTAATACCTGCGTCGTCCGGTTCGTGGTCGCCACTCGAGAACCTTTCTTCATGGCCTGTTCATTGCCATCATGACTATGCCATCACTTCAACTACATTGTGTACTACATTGACATAATGAAATAAATTTTGCATACAAAGAACGCAACCGTGAGACATTGTAGTTCAAAGCATCACCCCAATCTCAATCATAGAGTCTGAATGGCTATCACATGCGACCCAGATTCCCCCCATCCATCAGGGATTGGAGACCGGATGCTGCGCATCGGAGTGACACACAGATTACTTTATAGTTACCACAACGGATTACTTCTTATTCTGTGTCCTAACGTAAGCAAAGACGAGATCAAACGATTGAGATTTGTTACTGGATACCGTTTCGGCAGCTTTTTCTGGACCTTTCTGGGGGCCTTTGATACTGTTTGTGGTTTTCTTATGTTACATGTGGGTTACACGGGGTAATTTTTTTTTATTTGAAAGGGGAAACGTTCGGCGTTTTGTTTGGGTTAAAAAAGTTATGATGTTGTTTTTCTGTTTTGTTTTTATTGTATTTGAGTCGGCATTTTTAATGATTGATTGATGTGGTTAAACGGGGAATTATGATACCTTAGACAAGAGCTTTCACAAAGTCTACAATCTATAATCATAAATATTGAATGAGGCATACTCATTATAAAGGCTTGTAACCTGCTATTTTTCATTGCATAAATATTCCTCAAAAAATTAACAGCCTTAAAACAAAAATTAAAAATCTCAAAAAATGACAAAGTTACAAGCATTTTAAAATACAGGAATAGAAAGAGACAGTTCAAACGCACAGTGACGTCAAACTTTAATAGCTTATTATTCAGTGATTTATATACTGATTTTACTAATTCTATCAATTATTGCATTAATCTTTAACCTACTTTATTAAAATAATTAACTTGTTAATTTTTAATAGCAGGACACAAGCCTATTAGCAACTAATGTGGAATAGATCTTGGGACATGCACATATACATAGTTTATGTCGGTATCTAGGTACTCTACATAGGTACTCTACATTTGACGGGCCCGATAGCTCAGTTGGTAGTATCCCTGCCTTCTGAACTAAGGGCTGTGGGTTCGATTCCTGCCCGGGACAAACATTTGTGTGATGAACATAGATGTTTGTTCTGCGTCTGATTGTTATATTGTATTCTATGTATGTATTTACAAACAAAAAAGTATATAAGTATTGTATCAGTTATAAAAAAAAAACTATAGGAGGGAGTGATTTGAAACAGTATTGTCGTTTTTTTTCTTTTCTTTTTTTGTTCCTACCTTATAGTAAGCTAGACATCCAAATAGGCAAATCGACCAAACAGCAAAATGTAGAAGAACCCCATAAAGTTATGGTTGGCCGCTGGCTGCGCGGTTTGTTTCACATTATGTTATTATAGCGATAAATAGACAAATTAAGTTTTTATCATTCATTCATTTACATAATGTATATTTTGGCGTCTAAATTGAATGACTAAATCGATCTCAAGTTATGTATCAATGTCTAAGTTGATTCAACAGACATTTTGACTTGAAAATCACGTATAGAGTTTTTGTCTCATCACATCATTAATAACATCGTGCATCATCATAATAAATACCTAATAGGTGTTATGTCAAATATGATGTCATGTGGCGAACCGTGTTGTGTCTCTACTAAACTAATACCTACATTTAGATTTAGATATACATACATAAGTTGAAATGGAAATGGACAAGCCACATCGCTCGTAGAACTGACTACCGATGGGGAAGAAAGGTTCTCGAGTGGCGACCACGAACCGGAAGATGTAGCGTAGGCCGGACCGCAAACTTAATTTTTTCTCTGATTTGTAATTGGGGGTCACATTGGCGGGTCGATACACTACGGACAGGGTTTGTTTGAACACTGCTTAAATTACTGCAATCCTCTTGTAAGTATGTTCTTATACGGTGTACCGTGGATCAGATACCCATATCGCGTCAGTGTAGTAAAAAATAACAACCAAAAAACCATAAATCATTTTATAAGTAATTGTTTTTTAAATCTAAGCTGTTTGTTTATCGGTTCCTCAAAGACAAAGGCACCATTAGAGTCGGTGCTTTATTGCTTGTTCATAAATTTTTTATTCCAATATTTTTTCCCGTCGCAAAACATTGTCAACTTGAGTGACATTATAATAGAGATGACCTTCCGAAGCTTTTGATACGTGAAATTATTGATTTTTTGTCTTTTTTCAAGATAATTGGATGGATCAATATGATTTATTTATTCCGTACTTGTCGCATTATCAGTCCTATTTGTATTAATGTTGTATGTGTAGTTTAATGTACCTATGTGATGTGGCTGTGCTATTCAGGTATAAATAAATAAATTTTATTAAAGTTTTTTATCATGCAGAAGGTCTGCTGAAAGTGTCAAAATCAAAATTATATGACTCCATATAGATTCTCTGACTCAATGTACAGGCAGAGAACAAACACCTTAATGTTCAATTGTTTAGCCTTATGTTCAACATACAAACGATAATTGAAGCTATACTTAACCTATACAATTCAGAAGGCAGATCTACTAACTACCATAACTGAACTATCAGGGTCCGTACTGTGAGCTCTTTAGAGCGCTTCAAAACAGAGCCTAATTGGATCCCTATGTTTTTGTATGAAGATTTTGACAAGCGGTCTAATATAGGCTCACAGTACGGCCCCAGCATAGCGATTCAGGAGACCTCAGCCTCAGCGCTGAGGTCTCCTGAATCGCTATGCTGGTCAGGTTATATTATTAAAAATCCTTAGACGCCTTTCCCATTCGCTAAAACAATCTCAAAATTGTCAAGCATCAAAATTGTAAAGCCGCGAGTACACAATGCCTAATTACAATTCTCACCACAGTAATGTCTCATTTATATCATTTTACGAGCGACCTAGACCCCCTTCACAATGGTACTGGAAAGCGGAATGGTGGCAGACGCGTGGGCGAGTGTGCACCCGGCTTTATTTGGGAATGTGAGGTAGGTAGGCCATAACTTACTTATTTAGTACTTACTCATTTTATTTTTAATGCTCGGAATATATGCTGTTTTCATCATCATCATCATCATTATCATTAATAGGCTGAAGACGTCCACTGCTGAACATAGGCCTCCCCCAGGGAGCGCCACTTTGAGCAGCTGCTCGCCTCCTGCATCTATCGGCTTTCATCAGATGGTCGGTTTTTGTAATGTGGTGTGGTGTGTTGTGTGGTTTGTTATAATGGAAAATGGGCTAAAACTGAACGGGAACAATAATTACAGCCAATTAGGACAATTTTATAAGACTTTTTAATGGGCAATTCATTGAAGCAATGCTGCCAGCATGTGAAAAAAAGCACAAATACTTGTTCCGTGTCTGGGTGATGTGGGACCATGCTCCTCGTAGTTCCTGGGTCCCTAGATACGTACAGGGAATCCTAGTTAGTAGTAGTTAGGGTCCAGGATCTATGTATGTGATCGTTGGGCGTTATTTATTATTATTAGCTATTTGAAGGAATCAAGTATTTTTTATTAATAAGTATCCATAAGTATGTGATATCAGATGGCTAAATAGAAACGCCAACAAAGCCAAGCTATATAGACCTCTGCAAATAAAACAATTAACTCCATATTTGCTCAGGTCAGGTCATGTTTCACAATATAAATGGAATCCAGACAAAACTAGGCAGTTTAAACAACGGTTACCGATTAGAAAATACTTAGCTATATTTGCAGATTAACCTAAAACAACAAGAGAAAGCTTACACTAGCAAGGACACGCTAAAATTTAGTTTTAGACTTAGGTACATGTCAAGAAGTAGAAGGAAGATATTGCGCTTCTTGAAAGTGATCCGTTGGAATTAGGTGCGATGCACACAATTTGCCATGTTTAAAAAGATAGCAAACGCGGATTAATTTAGATTACATTACGCTAAGCAGGCGTTACTGCTTTAAAAAACATAAATATAGCAAACGTAGAATGAGCAACAAGAAAAGAGCGAGCTTGAGCGAAGCAAAGCCAGTAATTTTCTTTCGAATCAGACTTCGGGTAGGTTTTTGTCATTAATAGTTAAAGTAACTAAGTGACAAACCCAACCCTTAGCTAACTGAATTAGTATAGTAGCAGTAGTTAGGTATGTAAATCAAAACTATTGGAAAAAACAGGTCATCTAAGTATATTTCCTCAGTATAAAGTGAGAAGCGCTTGAATTTGGTTTAAGTGTTACCCACTAATAGCTCAGTTGGTACTAAGTTAGTAGCCCTGCCTTCTGAACTGAAGGCTGTGGGATCGATTCCTACTCAGGACATACATTTATGTGATGAACATAGATGTTTGTTCTGTGCCTGGGTGTTATATTGTATTCTAAGTATGTATTTATAAACAAAAAAGTATATAAGTATTATATCAGTTATCTGGTTCCCATAGCACAAGCTATGCTTAGTTTGGCGTCAGATGACGCTGTGTGAAATGTCCGCACATATTAATTTATTTTAATTGAGTACCTACATCTATGTTTTAAACCGATGTGTGGACAGTAACTGTTTTAGTAGTTAGAGTGGTGGTGACAATAGTCCTGACAGTTGTGGAAACGAACACTAAATAGGTGCTAATGGCGGCAACGTTGGGGTCAATATTAGCTTTTTTAAATAAGCTTTTAAGTTACAATTTTCCTTCCGGATGTCCGTTAAATCCAAGGATTAATTGGATTAAACATATTTATTGGATAAAATATAATTATTGTTGTTTTATCCTAAATTTTAATGGGGAGAAAGGCCGATAGGCGATCCAAAATCATTCTGGTAATGAGTCAAATTGTACTAATCTATAATTATAACAATTTGATCGGGTATTTAAAAAATGTAAGCTATTTTATTTCCATGTTTCATGTAATTCCGTTGAGCTGTTGCTGTGCGAAAAGGGACCAAACATTAACTTCACATTTATAATATTAAAGTTTATTATAGTCCAAAGAGTATAATTATAATACCTATGTTACAGACATTAAAATTTTAGCAACCAGCGGGATTTGAACCGGCTCCCTCCAACTCACCGGATTGGACGCTCTACCAATTGAGTTATGGTCACCTAACCGCTAGCTGCGAAAATCTTACCGGCTATGAGTTTCACCGACTAAGCAGGGATTAGTGGGTAATATTAGTGGGAAGTGGGATAGTGAAATTAAGGAAGGTATAATTTTATTATAGTGATCAAAGTAGGAACAGTAGATAAATCTATTATTATTTACGATTGCGTCAAAGTTATATCATCAATAAATGATATTCAATCGACCAATAAAAGGTCGTGTCTGGTTCAAACGATCATTTGTGACAAGTATCGTAAGATACCATTTAATACCTAAATGTTATGTCAAGAATCTGATAAATGAATTTCGGAGTCTAATAAGACGGCATACTTATTACGTGTCATAGAAAAGACGTTTTAATAGTAGATAAATATAGTAGAGTGAGATTCATACAATGGCGGCTGTGAAGTGCGCTGCAAGCCCCCGTACGCTGCGCCATGAGGTCTCATCAGCCCTACAAACGAAAAATAGCCCGAACATGAAACGAAAATGTAGTAATCGTGTCTAGAGAGTTACTAGTTAGTGTCCAGTGTATTAATTTGGCCCAATACTTCCCCAACACGCAATAAATGTCGCTTGATAATCTTGCGTTATACAGAAATAAAATAATATCTAAAATAGCCCGCGTTATTCCGTTGTATGGGATGAGGCATCTGTACTGTAGGTATTATATTATCTGGGGCTGTGCTCATCAGTTCCCTCTGCCCGCGCACATCAAATTTTTGCTACTGCGTTTCGCACCGACTTCACAGCCGTCATTGAGCTTGAATCGCGCTTGCGCTCGACCGTGTGGCGCTCAGTGCTTATTGCTCCGTAGTGGTGAGTAGAGTAGTCAATCAAATTCCCGCATGATCAATTGAAACAATAGCAATAAAAATATTGATACGAAATAGGAGCCCACCTATGGCGTACATTAATAATTATAGAACGGTTCACAGAATAAATCTATTGTAAGTCTTTTGATAATAGCGACCAATTTAGTAAGAACCTTGTGTGGTAAGGCACGTGCAAGCCTATAGTTATTTTAGGTAACTTTCATATAACTTTGTGGTAGGTATTATCCTTTTGATAGACTGGATAACTGGCAATATCGCTCGCAGAACTGATATCCGATGGGGAAGAAAGATTCTCGAGTAGCGACCACGAACTCGAAAAACTTCTTCCGGTTCATGGTCGCTACTCGAGAACCTTTCTTCCCCATCGGTTGTCAGTTCTGCGAGCGATTCACTAGGTGAATTGACCATAGAGGAAATTATTCTTCTATGGAATTGACGATGTTGCGAAAACTCTCTACAAAAGGATCCAACTGATAGGAAGACTTTTCAGGAAGACTTCAGACATGCGACCACTTGTCACGGTAGCTTAGGTAAGTAAAGTATATTCCGACTTGAGGGATGGATGGATGCGGGTTCAATTCCCGCTCGTGATTATACTTTTCCTTTACAAATTAATCTGTAGATTAACTGAGCAGGCGATAATGCTATAAAAATCAAGGAAGACTTTTGTTACCAAAACTATTAGTTAACTAATAAAAAAAATATTGAAATACTTAATCGTATGTAAATTCAAAAGCTTTATTGAAAGTGGTCGATAAAGCCATTTCACATTTCGCCCGCGGGCGGCCATTACGCGAAATGACTAGGTGATCGATTGATCGCGCATCGAACATATCAATAATGTGATTGTATTTCCAATACTTTTGATTGGAATTTTATTTCGTAAATACTATTGGGAAGGTTATTGCTTTCGGCCAATGACAGTTTAAATATTCCTAATAAAAAAAATGCAAAGCTGTAATAGGAATATTTCAATTTGATAAGAAAGAAAGAAAGAAGAAACCTGCACCTTTACTAGGTGGTAGTACTTTTCTACAAAGTTCGTCTAGGTAGGTACCACCACTTTGCCAGTTATTCTGCCGCCAAGCAGTAGTGTGCAAGCACTACTGTGTTCCGCTTTGAAGGGCATTGTAGCTAGTGAAATTACTGGGCAAATGAGACTTTATTACCTGATACAGTGTAGTAATCTGATTACTAGACTGTGTGATGTCTGCGTAAGGATGACGTGCGTAGTGCAGTGTCACGCGAAACTTTATTATTTTAAAGTTCCGAGTGACACTGCAACTGTTATGGGCGGCCGTATTGCTTAACATCAGGTGAACGACTAGCTCTCCACGTCATTTATTCTCATTAAAAAAAAGTCAAAAAACCCAAATACGAGTCATCTCTCACAGGAATGGACTGTAGTTCATAATTCTAATCAAGCGCGGGTTGGTGACAAATTATGGTCCTAAATTTATTTTATTTGGAGAACTAACAGCTGATGATGGATGCAGGAGGCAAGCAGCCCCTCATAGTGGCGCACTGTGGGGTTGTCGTCTTCAGGCTGATGATGCTGATAAACATCAAGCCTTAAATAGTTTCAGTTTATAGTATTTTTGTGATGGTGTATTCTGATGATGATGTTTGAATAACAAACACCATTGAGTTCAAATATCATGGTTCTTACATAAACAAGTCATTCACCTGCGATGCAGTAATGCAGTTGTATACGCGAGGCGATGGCGCGGTGCCAGCATACCTTCATAATTAGGAGTCAGCAGGACGGAAGCCAATCCTGGATTAGATATATTAGCCTCGAGGAATTTAGAACCCCAGATCTAATAAATCTAAATAAATAAAATGAAATAAAATAATTTCACTTTATTTCATTGTACTCGTCTGCTTAGCCGTAAGCTCGTCTGCTTACCGCACCTGGGGGGTCACCACAAGGTCTTATTACTTCAATCATACTTTGAAAAATTACATAAAAGTAAGGATATTGTAATGCTGTTGATGCAGAGCCGTTTTGATGACGTCACCTTAAATCTTTCACTCAAATACAACTGTTATTTCATACCGTTAATCATGTTGACTGCGACGTGCGACAGTGATATCGCTAAATGAAAATGTAGATGTCTCGTTCTCGCGCAAGAATACTTTATAAGCTCATGGTACGAATTCGAACAATATTATTGTAACCTTGAAGCATTACTGTCACGAACCATGATGGTTTGTGTATACTTTGTGGTAGGGCACAAAGAGTATATAATACCTATGTAGGGCAGCTAAAAACAAACGGGCGCTTTCAGATGTGGCAAGCACAGCATTCCCAAAAGACCACCGATTTATTCTTTTACGGTCTATGGTCTTTTGAGCATAAACAGTAAATTCATTTCCAACGACGACTCCATTGACTATTTGGAACCGATGCGCTTATTTAGAAGTAGAAGACGCAATTAATTATTATTGATCTGAAGATCTTAAAATTGTAATTATCGACATAATATGACCAGCTTTTCAGAACCATTTTGTAAATTTTTTGAGATGCTTTTTAGTGTACGATACTTGCACATTGAGTAGTTGTGTGACGACGTGAAAATGTCAGGACGCGGGAATATCCGTGAGTCACGTGAGCGTGCTGCACGGATGTTATTGCGGCGACACCTGACGGTACACTACCATTAAAATTAGAACCCAAAATCCACAACTCTACTTTATTCATTTTGAAAACTGACATGGCTCGCAACTGCCATGGCAAGCCACGGGGAGCCGATGGATGCAAAAGGCAAGTAGCCGCTCAAAGAGACGGTCTTTGGGGGATGCCTATGTTCAGAAGTAGACGTCTTCAAGCTGATTTGCTCTCTCCGCGTTATTTCGCTATTCCTTTCCACTTATCCTTTCAATATACTTGCCCTCTTTTTCCATCCTTTCGCACTTATTTCCCGCTTCCTTTAGTAAAGTCGCTCCCTCTTCCTCACGCCCCACGCTATGAGCGCCCCAAATTAGACGTCTCCCGTTGGGCGCTAGTGTTTTTTTATCAGCTAACATATGACCTACCATATGCTGACGATTGCAAAGAAAAAGTGGGCATGGGCAGGGCATATTGCATGAATGGACACAAGCCGTTGGACGAGAAGAGTCCTCGAATGGAGACCCAGGGCCGATACAAGAGGACGAAGCCGACCACCACAGCGATGGGTGGATGATATCAGACGGTCATGACCGGATACACCGGGCCCAAGAGGAATGAAGAAGGAGGGAAGAGGCCTACATCCAAGATTGCATCACGCATAGGCCTCCATGATGATGATTATATGACCAAGGTCTCTGATGGTAAGTAACGACGCGGTCGACGATGGAGCATGCTTGCACAGAAGAAACTTTGCTACTAAAGCATGTGGGATGCTAGAAAAAATTGTGAGACATTGTTACGAGGTTGTATCTAAGAACCTAGGGCGGGTTACGTAAAGCCTTTCAAATATTCTGTCAAAGCTAACTCAAAAGCACTAATAGTCATTAAAGTCTCTCTAAAATCCAGACTCAGTAATTAAATCACTCAAACGAGAGCGCCTAACGAACTCGTAACTTAGTTACTCGAGTTCCATTAGTAGCGTGAAATTCCGCGCGATATGCCGCCCGCCCTGCTTCCGCGCTCGACTGGGCGCCGCCCGCCCAGGCGATTACTCATACCACTTTCATTTCGTTTCGCAATCGTTTCAGCTTTTAGAATTAGTTAATGAGAATAATAATAAAAAATTATGTAGTACCAAGCAAATAATAAGGTTATTATAGAAAAAAATCATGTGTAAGTATTAACTATAAAAAATCAAAAAGTTTTGCATAATATTAACATTAACAGTCGGTATATAATATTTAAAAAATCACACTCATGAGAATTTTAATACTAAAATATTAACAATATTTATGATTTTTATAGCAGTATAGACTGGTTGGGATGATTCTCAAGAATCACTCAATAGATGGCGCTACCAACCCCGTAAGTTGGTTGTAAAGGTGAAGGAAAAATTCGGACATGAGACCACTCGTCACGGTAGCTTAAGTAAAGCATATCCCGGCTTGAGAGATGGATGGATGCGGGTTCAATCCCCGCTCGTGATTCTAATTTTTCCTTTACAAATTAATCTGTAAAATATTAACATTTTGATAAAGCCTTTAAACTATCATACGTTTCTTAAATATTGTTCATTATCCGGTTACCACGTAGTTTATATGTTTGGAATAGTGTAGCCGATATTTTGGCGCTGCCAAAAATTCTGATATCAACATATTAAATAAAAAAAAAAATGTGTGGACATTTCACACAGCGCCATCTAGCCCCAAACTAAGCATAGCTTGTACTATGGGAACTAGATAACTGATACAATACTTAGATACTTTTTGTTTGTAAATACATACATAGAATACAATATAACACCCAGACACAGAACAAACATTTATGTTCATCACACAAATGTTTGTCCTGGGTAGGAATCGAACCCACAGCCCTCAGTTCAGAAGGCAGGGATACTACCAACTGAGCTATCGGGCCCGTCAAAATTGTGATTTTGGCCATACTTATCTTTAAATGTGAACGGTATTTACAAAAAGAAATACCAAACATGGTAATGTATTTCCGTGCGTAAACAAGGTAAACAGTGAACGCTAAACAGTTCATTGCCGCCCGCCCCACTTCCCGGCGCGCCGCCCGCCCTCCGATCGCTTGCATGCTTTTATTGCATTTCGCAGCTTGACTCAAGTGCATCTAAAACGAACGGTTTATATGAGAAGCGTGCACTGTTACAGCTATTTGTTGACTGCTAGGAATGTTAGGAATATTAAGTGTGTAAATAACGTTATATGTTTAGACAGTTTGAGCGAAGATAGTGCGAGTAATGTGAAAAAAAAAATGTTATTGTACTCGTAAAGCCTGTATAGTTTCGTCAAAATGAGTTACTGAATAAAAAAAGCAATATATTATGTATAACGCAAGAGGATAAATGACCAAACATGATCCAAATCTCTCTATAAATATATTGTTATTGTATATTGTTTAAAATTTTTTTAAGCTGAGGAATTATCAAAACACAAAATAGTTATATTGTGTTTTGTTTCATTCTATCGTGTTCGAAATAGGCAAAGATAAAACAAGATAAAACATCTGATTGGAACCGTTGTTATCACATAGTGCCTGCTCGTATGGAGATAGTCATTTTAAATCTAAAAATAGCGCAGATTGTAAACATGCCAAGGGTATTAAATATTAATTGAATAACAATATAGATAAGTCTTGTACCTACTATACATTATATTATCAGCAGCAGGTATCAAAAGATATACTGATAACAAAACGCCACGTTGGTATTTTTGGTTTTTTTTTTTGGTAGGCCTACCCTTCGTCGTGCTCGTGGAAATGGGGGAGGATTTAGGGAAAATTCTAAAATAACATAAATATTTAAGGGGTAAACTCATGCAACGAACTAGGTCTTTTTCATTTTTATAGAAATAATGGCACGGAACCCTTCGTGCGCGAGACCGACTCGCACTTGGCTATTATTTCAATCCTGTGAATTTTGAGAAAATTAAGTTCAAGTTAG
The DNA here is from genome assembly GCA_963580505.1 of Ennomos erosarius. Classification (NCBI taxonomy): domain Eukaryota; kingdom Metazoa; phylum Arthropoda; class Insecta; order Lepidoptera; family Geometridae; genus Ennomos; species Ennomos erosarius. The sequence continues at coordinate 12,098,281 of OY756998.1, forward strand.
TCGATTTGGGAGCATTTAGCGTAACAAGCCGATATTTCATTTCATTCAGAAATCACTATGAAATAATTCTGGCCTCAAGCACCAATTTACGACATAGCATGTAATACGGGCCTTAGAAGTGAGACCACTAGAAACTCTCCATAGAACAAGAGTTAATTATCGGTAACACTAAGATTTACGCGTTTTCCCGCAATTTCACACATTAGTAATGTTTTCTAATTGATGACAATGAGTAAAAGCTTGTGTCTATGTGTGTGTGCAGGTGTGTGGTGTAAGATACCATGCACAATTGCACATGCATGTCTTTATCTTATGGTCTTTATTTATTCATTTTATGGACTTACTAGCTTAGCCCCACGATTTCACCCGTGGATAAAAAGTATCCAGCGTATAAATACCCTATCTCCATTCCAAATTTTATTTAAATCCGTTTAGCTGTTGCTGCGTGAGAAACAAAAATAAATACTTAAATAAAATAAATAAAATATTAAAGAATAAAAGAGGAATTTTATGATGTCAAGTCATAGTATGGAGTTTTTTTTGTTTTATATTTTTCTTTTATTCAGAAATCGCTTATTACCCGACGACAGCAAAGAGGGCTATGATTTGGTTATGACTCTATTATTGTAAATCGCAATTTCTCTTCACTTACCGATGGTAATTCAGACAAAGCTGGTAAACTAAGGCTACGTTATTAATTTTTTATCGATTGTGCTGCATAATAATAGTTAGCTGGGAAAACGAAATTGATGTTTTGCACTAGTTCGATAACAAATCGATTCTAATAATTCATATAGGTGTTATGCCATACATAGATATATGAACCTGTCTGTGTGAATGTTTGAGTAAAAGAAAGAGAACGTCGACAGAGAGTACGATAACGATGTCAATGGTGGATAAGTCTAGATCAAAATATTTCGAGTGTGGCCTCCAGCATAAAATTAATCTTCATGGTATGACTTCAGCCACAGGGTAGAAGCATCATGTATCTTAACGTATAGGTAATAAAGTTTAATTTGAAAAGTCCATCCGCAAAACAAAACCTTTGACGTACTTGGATCAATCCAAAATGTTGGTAGCTCTACGAACGTCTACGCTACGTAGTTTTGCTACGAAGATGAAATTTGGATCAAAAGGACAATTCTGGTAATTTTAACTCGATAGAAACATATTTAAATTCTAATTAATTTCGTTTCAATCACTAGTACCTATTTATTTTTTCTTGTTAAATATTTTTTTTTTAGATTTTTCTATTCAACGATCAATTATTAATCATGCATATTATTATGCACTCTGAAACTATAGATAGGGTCGAGATGTCAGTTGCCTAATACACGAATCACCATTACTTGTATTTCATTACTTTTCTGCCCGCCTATACTTTAGGACACTTTAAACTTAACATTTGTCATTTAGGCGAATACAATATTAATCGCCTCTTGAGTTTTAACCTTATAATTACACTGGGTTTAGCCATAAAAGGCATTCTAAAGACAGGAATTTGTTTCACTTTCTTGTCTTGTACATGCCGCCTGTAGCCTGTTTCTAAGAAACACACAGCATGTTTCTCGCGGGAACAGATCGAGTTAGCGAATTCCAAGGACAGTCGAGACATCTGCCGCAGGACGACACAAAAAACAAATGAAGATAAATCTCGAAGTTGCAGTCAAGGCTTTTGCTGGCCGTACCGTGCGCAAGCGCAGGCGCAGGCCGATATCCTAGTGCGGATGCGTCAGTTGCCTCGCGTCTCTCGATTAAATAACACGTCTAGTTCTCGCTCGCTCGCTTACTATCGAATATATCGATAACAACGCGCAGTCGCGATTATTTTAGTGTTGTGTTTTTTTTATTGTAAAAAGGATTTCGATTAGTGGTGTGACACGGAGCCGCAAGCTTTTTCCAAATATAAGGTTTGTTTTTAATTTATTTCAATTTTTGATTGATGTTGTCGGATATTTAAATGAAGTAGGTGTTTTAGTGAATTGTAATGAACTGTTGACGAGGTTTTTATGTAAACACCTGCAATAAAGGTCAAAATATTTAATAAATATCTAATAATATATTTATTAGGAATATGAATAATTTAAACTATCGATTCCGGTTTTGCAGTTTGTGAGTATTGAATTTGTTATCATTTATCATCGTTGACGTCAAATTGATAAAATATTATTGATAGTAATTTTATTCGCTAATCCTTTTTGATTGTACTTTAGGACGTTTGTAAAGGGAAGCGATGCGACCAACGTGATTATTATTTTAATCAGTTAAATTTTTAGGTACAGTCAGTAACAGAAATTTACAAGCAATTTTTCTTTAGTAACAAACGGCCTTATTGATAAACGTAGAGTAATTTTGGATTAGTTAAACCGGCTTTTGTCTTTTCGGTCGAGTTCGATATTCGAATGACAAAAAGACAAATAGACAAATGTTGGAGTAGGTAACTAATGCAAAGCTATTACGCGTTTGTTAGTAAGGCCGAAAGTTTATATTTTAGAATGACAAAAGATAACATTGTTGCATCTACTTTCTGTTATTTAAAATAAGAATAGAACAGGAATAAGATTTGTTTCAGCAAAAATAGCAACGATACCACGATACCAATTGCCAACCAATCATCATTATTTATATGAATCAAAACTGAAATCATAATTTTAGTCTATAGGTCAAGAGATATTATACATGGAGTCCTGATCTTCACAGGATTCCCTGTGTTGTGTAAACCAGTTTTACAAAAATACAGATTGTCAAATACACCAATTTAATAAAAGTGTCACAGACTAATTCAACCCGGCGTCTCCGGTCGGTATTTCGGCCGAGGAGTGTCTCGGAACGCTATTTTAGGATTAGGCGCTACGCCCTCTGCATATCTTTAAAGCTTTTAGTTAACCTTCCTGTGGGGGCAGCCGGTTATAACCGGATCCAAATAAAACTAACTTAAACTGGTTGCTTTGCTTGTGTCTAACTTACGCCAAAAAATATCAACAATTTGTATAACCTTTATAGGTCTCAGAATAAATTATGATAGGATAGAAAAACTTTTTATTCCATAAAACACTGTTTTAGTCATTCACAGCTGTTCAATACATTTTCAATAAAATTATGTGACCTTTTTTATTGCATAGATGAGGACCATCTTACAACAGTATTACGCACGGAGCTATGAAACAAGTGACGCTTCGCATGTAGAGGGGAAGCGTTTATTTTTGCTCTGTGGTGTTACGGTACCATAACACAAAAATCACCTAAAGTAATCTGAAAAAAGTATATAAGTATTGTATCAGTTATCTGGTTCCCATAGTACAAGCTATGCTTAGTTTGGGGCTAGATGGCGATGTGTGAAATGTCCACACATATTTATTTATTTTATTATTTATTAATCTCTCTAGAAACCATATACATATATTATGCTTGAAACTCTTTGAATAAACATTGATTACTTTGTAATTAGGTAACGAACTTATATAATTGCTTTACTATTAGATACTAGGTAACCTTAACGAGGGTTTATGCTTTTGTTTTGATAGTTTCATTTGTAAGTTAGGGTGGCATTAGACTAACCCAAGGTGGTGGCTCACTATATTCTGGATTATGAACTGGAACTCAACCTAAAGAGAGGCTGCCTTTGGCGATAGGTTCTTATCTGGCGAGAACTAGAGAAAGTTCTATCATCAGTATTTTACCATAGCATAATTTGTATAAAAATGTCAACATCATGTGAAAAATATAATAGGTACCTATCGGTAGTCAAGATTGCATCAATCGCCACTATGATCAAAACTTTGAAATTAAATGTTATAGTATCCTTGGAGGCTAATATATGCACAAGGGTTATAGTAAACAGTAAACAATATTTAAAACTAAATTTAATAAATACTGAATTAAACGTTTTCGAAAGTTATTGCTTGGTCGATTGGATCAAGTTAAAATGGTGGAACAAATTTCAATGAAATTTTGCCTGCAAATTACAATCTATAGAACCCGAATTATGTTCTAAGCAGGTTTGGTTTGAATAAAAACAAGAATAAAAAAAAATTAAGCCAGGAATAAAGTTTACAATATTTGAAACCAAAGTATAGCGATTGAAATGATAAAATCATAAGTAATAAACATTTATTTTGTGTTCATAAAGCATAATTAAAGCCAATAAAAATACGTGTTTGATAAAATTTTTACGTAATGCATCTAGTTTTCAAATGTCAAAGTCAAACAAAAGACGATCATAACGAGTCAAGACTGTTTTAAAATAAAATAATATAAAACAATTTTCTGGTTTAGTTTCTTTTTACGATTGTTTGCCATTGAACAAAAAACAACTTAGACTTTTGATTAAGTATATTAATTTTATAATATTTAGGTACCGGCCGGTTGGCTCAGTTGGTAGTAGCTCTGCCTTCTGAACTATAGATATAGAAGTTCGATTCCCATCCAGGACAAACTTTTGAACATAAAATAAGAAAAATATTATATTAACAATAAGTAATATTCATACAATATCTTTCATTGACATAATATTCCAAAAATGGTTAAAACATTTGAGACGATGAACTCAGATCCACTTAAAAATTTCGCGGAAAGATCAAACCGTTAACAAAATTTACATAACCACAATACATAAAAGTAACAATTTTAAGAATATCGGTGCTAGTATTTAGTTTTTTAAAGATTAGTGTTATGTGTGATTAGATATCGAATTTTATTCTACTTCTATTTCTATATAAACTCTTTCTATTTTTTGTATGTATGTTTTTCATGTATGATAAACTCATAAGGGTTCATTCTCAGCAGATCCGTGGGCCAGAGCTATGATGGATCTAGTGAGTTATTTTCGCATTGAATCCATTTTCAAAGACTTTAACAGAACATTTGTTTCTAATGAGAATTTTCTATACTCAATGGATCCATTTTCATAGTGTGCATGAGTGGTACAATCCGTAAAAAAACAAATAATAACGCAGATGCGTAGGAAATTATAATTTTCAATAAATCATAGTATTACATTGGGCAATTATTAAAATAATAAAATAATTAAACGCAATAATTCGATAAAAACTATCATAATTACAAATAAAGTTTACATAAAAAGTAGGTAAATTTATTTACTGTTATAATTGTTTTATAGTCTTAACACCCAATACAACAGTAATCATCATTAAAATATTTATAATTAATTAACTGATAATAATTACTATAAAAATTGCATTATCAATCTAAATTATTGGCATTTTTATTGTGTTGTGCCAATAATATTCACTTTGGGGTCAGATAAAGAAATTAAATTAATAAGTACGTAAATGCCAGCACTTTATTCGAAAATTATGTAATCAAAATGTCAAGCTATTCGAGTAAGTTTTTTTAAGGGTGGTTAAATTTTTTATAATGTTTATTATTATTATAACTGTTATAATAATATATTCTATTTTAATGTAGTTTATATTAGAATTACTTTAGAAATAAAACCCTTTCCCTTTGTTTCTAATCATGATAACCGATATTACGACCGACTCAATAATGATATTGTTATCAACTACTCTATGTTTGCGATAAGCGTTATCAAAGTTTATTTATGTACTCAGATACGAGAATAAAAGTACTGTTTATAGTTATAAAGGGTTTTATAGTTTAATTTCTTTATAGCGGCATTTATATTTGCAGTATTTAAGTATATTATTAACATAGAAGCTATAATAACTCAGTAGTAGCAACACAGTAGATTTAAATAAATTAGCTTTAGTCCAGTGTCATTCTAAATCAAATAAATTCATTATGTTCATTGTTTCTTATTAAATTATTGCTAATTAATTTATTATTAGCTAAGAGACTGTAAACGAAAAAATATAAGTAGGTGCTTATATTCTGTTTTATCAAACTAAGGTATTATGATATAATTTATAATAAAAAATAAAAAATAAAAAAATGAATTCCGCGAGTTTAATAAATATACGAAAATAACAAATATAAGTGTGGCAAATATATATGAAAGAAAGTTTTCATTGAAAACTATGTCCAGTAACGTAAAATATTAGTAGTATTAACGTTGTAAACGAATATTATTATATTTATTATGTAAATTTTGGCGAGCGTAGCGTAGGAGTGACCTTTACAACTATTGGAGACGGTTTTAAAACATTATATTTAATATAACTTTTTGCTAAGTGGGCGAAATAAGTTATATCTTTTGATCAATACGTTTATGGCCTAATAGGATAATCTCATAGACAATAATAATTATTTTTTGCATAGATTAAGTTGTTTTATAGCTGTGTTAATAAAATCAGTCTAGTATATAAAAATTTGCAACGGTATCTTTTTTCAATATCATCTGCCCATTAATTTCCCACTGCTGGGACCAAGCTGGGACGGACCGACCACAGGGACAGAGTACGCCATAAACAACCATGCTAGCCAAGTGCTGGTTCGTGCAATAGTCCTTGGATTTTATGATGAACATTCCAGTTTCCGTTGTAAGAGTGAGAATTATGGTATCTTAGAAAGTCATTGGTGCAGGGCTGAGCGGGATTCAAACCCGAATGCATTTGTTTGAAAGATGTACTAAGCCCCATCGGCTACAATACCTAATTATTCTGCAATATATTTGCATATTGTTTTAAATTCTCTGTATTACTATAATAGTTGATTTGGAATTATAAAACATCACGATCACATACATAGATCATGGATGATCTATGAACTATGAACTAGGATTCCTGTATCTAGGGACCAAGGAACTACGAGGGCCATGGTCACAACACCCACACACAGACCAAGTATTTGCTTTTTTTCTGTGCTCAGGAACTTGTCACAGGCGCCTCCGGGTTATGCGCCGACCACCACCACAGAAGCTGTTTATAGGTATATGTTGCATGTACATTGTACATGTAATATGTACATTTTCACATATTTTGTAGATCAACAAGCCTATTATAAAATGTCACCGCCCTATCGAGGTCAATGCAAGTAGGTACTTAATACACTCGCCTATTGCTTCCGGTCGACGAGGCCGTACTAAGTAAGATCGCAACATGTTTACTTTTCATATCTTTTACTTGACAAATTAATATTTCTTGAATTGAATTTCTCTAAAGAATAAAATCTCTATTGAATAACATTAAGATTCTTTTATTTGGATGCAGGAGGCGAGCAGCCACTGAAAGTGACACTCTATGGGGAAGACCACAGAGCAAAAAAAAACTGCGTGCTAAGTTTTATTTGTTTCAATGCTTTGTAGGGGCCTATGTTCAGCAGTGGACGTCTTCAGGCTGTTGTTGATGATGATGATGATGATGATGATGATGATGATGACAATGATGATGATGATGATAATGAAACCTCTAATTAAACGTATTTGTATTTAATTATTATACGGCACCATTAGAATGGAATCAGTTTTAAAAAAACAGAGTTAGTTCGATCCTTTTTGGCGACGAAATTCTTGAAATCGGTAAAAATGCTTTTGACTCCTCGTTTATAATTCGGAAAGCAAAAGAATGGAACACCTTAGCAGCGTCATTGTTTCATTAAAACCTGTTACTTAACTAAAATAAATAAATTTTGATGATAAGTAGGTATCAAATAATATATGACCTTTATATTGTAAAGAACGTGTTATGATAACATAATTCAGTAAATATCAAATTGACAAAGTTTTTGTTGAGATGATTTTAGATCGAAAACAGGTGACCTAAAAGTACTACGGTACCATAACACAAAAATCACCTAAAGTAATCTGAAAAAAGTATATAAGTATTGTATCAGTTATCTGGTTCCCATAGTACAAGCTATGCTTAGTTTGGGGCTAGATGGCGATGTGTGAAATGTCCACACATATTTATTTATTTTATTATTTATTAATCTCTCTAGAAACCATATACATATATTATGCTTGAAACTCTTTGAATAAACATTGATTACTTTGTAATTAGGTAACGAACTTATATAATTGCTTTACTATTAGATACTAGGTAACCTTAACGAGGGTTTATGCTTTTGTTTTGATAGTTTCATTTGTAAGTTAGGGTGGCATTAGACTAACCCAAGGTGGTGGCTCACTATATTCTGGATTATGAACTGGAACTCAACCTAAAGAGAGGCTGCCTTTGGCGATAGGTTCTTATCTGGCGAGAACTAGAGAAAGTTCTATCATCAGTATTTTACCATAGCATAATTTGTATAAAAATGTCAACATCATGTGAAAAATATAATAGGTACCTATCGGTAGTCAAGATTGCATCAATCGCCACTATGATCAAAACTTTGAAATTAAATGTTATAGTATCCTTGGAGGCTAATATATGCACAAGGGTTATAGTAAACAGTAAACAATATTTAAAACTAAATTTAATAAATACTGAATTAAACGTTTTCGAAAGTTATTGCTTGGTCGATTGGATCAAGTTAAAATGGTGGAACAAATTTCAATGAAATTTTGCCTGCAAATTACAATCTATAGAACCCGAATTATGTTCTAAGCAGGTTTGGTTTGAATAAAAACAAGAATAAAAAAAAATTAAGCCAGGAATAAAGTTTACAATATTTGAAACCAAAGTATAGCGATTGAAATGATAAAATCATAAGTAATAAACATTTATTTTGTGTTCATAAAGCATAATTAAAGCCAATAAAAATACGTGTTTGATAAAATTTTTACGTAATGCATCTAGTTTTCAAATGTCAAAGTCAAACAAAAGACGATCATAACGAGTCAAGACTGTTTTAAAATAAAATAATATAAAACAATTTTCTGGTTTAGTTTCTTTTTACGATTGTTTGCCATTGAACAAAAAACAACTTAGACTTTTGATTAAGTATATTAATTTTATAATATTTAGGTACCGGCCGGTTGGCTCAGTTGGTAGTAGCTCTGCCTTCTGAACTATAGATATAGAAGTTCGATTCCCATCCAGGACAAACTTTTGAACATAAAATAAGAAAAATATTATATTAACAATAAGTAATATTCATACAATATCTTTCATTGACATAATATTCCAAAAATGGTTAAAACATTTGAGACGATGAACTCAGATCCACTTAAAAATTTCGCGGAAAGATCAAACCGTTAACAAAATTTACATAACCACAATACATAAAAGTAACAATTTTAAGAATATCGGTGCTAGTATTTAGTTTTTTAAAGATTAGTGTTATGTGTGATTAGATATCGAATTTTATTCTACTTCTATTTCTATATAAACTCTTTCTATTTTTTGTATGTATGTTTTTCATGTATGATAAACTCATAAGGGTTCATTCTCAGCAGATCCGTGGGCCAGAGCTATGATGGATCTAGTGAGTTATTTTCGCATTGAATCCATTTTCAAAGACTTTAACAGAACATTTGTTTCTAATGAGAATTTTCTATACTCAATGGATCCATTTTCATAGTGTGCATGAGTGGTACAATCCGTAAAAAAACAAATAATAACGCAGATGCGTAGGAAATTATAATTTTCAATAAATCATAGTATTACATTGGGCAATTATTAAAATAATAAAATAATTAAACGCAATAATTCGATAAAAACTATCATAATTACAAATAAAGTTTACATAAAAAGTAGGTAAATTTATTTACTGTTATAATTGTTTTATAGTCTTAACACCCAATACAACAGTAATCATCATTAAAATATTTATAATTAATTAACTGATAATAATTACTATAAAAATTGCATTATCAATCTAAATTATTGGCATTTTTATTGTGTTGTGCCAATAATATTCACTTTGGGGTCAGATAAAGAAATTAAATTAATAAGTACGTAAATGCCAGCACTTTATTCGAAAATTATGTAATCAAAATGTCAAGCTATTCGAGTAAGTTTTTTTAAGGGTGGTTAAATTTTTTATAATGTTTATTATTATTATAACTGTTATAATAATATATTCTATTTTAATGTAGTTTATATTAGAATTACTTTAGAAATAAAACCCTTTCCCTTTGTTTCTAATCATGATAACCGATATTACGACCGACTCAATAATGATATTGTTATCAACTACTCTATGTTTGCGATAAGCGTTATCAAAGTTTATTTATGTACTCAGATACGAGAATAAAAGTACTGTTTATAGTTATAAAGGGTTTTATAGTTTAATTTCTTTATAGCGGCATTTATATTTGCAGTATTTAAGTATATTATTAACATAGAAGCTATAATAACTCAGTAGTAGCAACACAGTAGATTTAAATAAATTAGCTTTAGTCCAGTGTCATTCTAAATCAAATAAATTCATTATGTTCATTGTTTCTTATTAAATTATTGCTAATTAATTTATTATTAGCTAAGAGACTGTAAACGAAAAAATATAAGTAGGTGCTTATATTCTGTTTTATCAAACTAAGGTATTATGATATAATTTATAATAAAAAATAAAAAATAAAAAAATGAATTCCGCGAGTTTAATAAATATACGAAAATAACAAATATAAGTGTGGCAAATATATATGAAAGAAAGTTTTCATTGAAAACTATGTCCAGTAACGTAAAATATTAGTAGTATTAACGTTGTAAACGAATATTATTATATTTATTATGTAAATTTTGGCGAGCGTAGCGTAGGAGTGACCTTTACAACTATTGGAGACGGTTTTAAAACATTATATTTAATATAACTTTTTGCTAAGTGGGCGAAATAAGTTATATCTTTTGATCAATACGTTTATGGCCTAATAGGATAATCTCATAGACAATAATAATTATTTTTTGCATAGATTAAGTTGTTTTATAGCTGTGTTAATAAAATCAGTCTAGTATATAAAAATTTGCAACGGTATCTTTTTTCAATATCATCTGCCCATTAATTTCCCACTGCTGGGACCAAGCTGGGACGGACCGACCACAGGGACAGAGTACGCCATAAACAACCATGCTAGCCAAGTGCTGGTTCGTGCAATAGTCCTTGGATTTTATGATGAACATTCCAGTTTCCGTTGTAAGAGTGAGAATTATGGTATCTTAGAAAGTCATTGGTGCAGGGCTGAGCGGGATTCAAACCCGAATGCATTTGTTTGAAAGATGTACTAAGCCCCATCGGCTACAATACCTAATTATTCTGCAATATATTTGCATATTGTTTTAAATTCTCTGTATTACTATAATAGTTGATTTGGAATTATAAAACATCACGATCACATACATAGATCATGGATGATCTATGAACTATGAACTAGGATTCCTGTATCTAGGGACCAAGGAACTACGAGGGCCATGGTCACAACACCCACACACAGACCAAGTATTTGCTTTTTTTCTGTGCTCAGGAACTTGTCACAGGCGCCTCCGGGTTATGCGCCGACCACCACCACAGAAGCTGTTTATAGGTATATGTTGCATGTACATTGTACATGTAATATGTACATTTTCACATATTTTGTAGATCAACAAGCCTATTATAAAATGTCACCGCCCTATCGAGGTCAATGCAAGTAGGTACTTAATACACTCGCCTATTGCTTCCGGTCGACGAGGCCGTACTAAGTAAGATCGCAACATGTTTACTTTTCATATCTTTTACTTGACAAATTAATATTTCTTGAATTGAATTTCTCTAAAGAATAAAATCTCTATTGAATAACATTAAGATTCTTTTATTTGGATGCAGGAGGCGAGCAGCCACTGAAAGTGACACTCTATGGGGAAGACCACAGAGCAAAAAAAAACTGCGTGCTAAGTTTTATTTGTTTCAATGCTTTGTAGGGGCCTATGTTCAGCAGTGGACGTCTTCAGGCTGTTGTTGATGATGATGATGATGATGATGATGATGATGATGACAATGATGATGATGATGATAATGAAACCTCTAATTAAACGTATTTGTATTTAATTATTATACGGCACCATTAGAATGGAATCAGTTTTAAAAAAACAGAGTTAGTTCGATCCTTTTTGGCGACGAAATTCTTGAAATCGGTAAAAATGCTTTTGACTCCTCGTTTATAATTCGGAAAGCAAAAGAATGGAACACCTTAGCAGCGTCATTGTTTCATTAAAACCTGTTACTTAACTAAAATAAATAAATTTTGATGATAAGTAGGTATCAAATAATATATGACCTTTATATTGTAAAGAACGTGTTATGATAACATAATTCAGTAAATATCAAATTGACAAAGTTTTTGTTGAGATGATTTTAGATCGAAAACAGGTGACCTAAAAGTACTACGGTACCATAACACAAAAATCACCTAAAGTAATCTGAAAAAAGTATATAAGTATTGTATCAGTTATCTGGTTCCCATAGTACAAGCTATGCTTAGTTTGGGGCTAGATGGCGATGTGTGAAATGTCCACACATATTTATTTATTTTATTATTTATTAATCTCTCTAGAAACCATATACATATATTATGCTTGAAACTCTTTGAATAAACATTGATTACTTTGTAATTAGGTAACGAACTTATATAATTGCTTTACTATTAGATACTAGGTAACCTTAACGAGGGTTTATGCTTTTGTTTTGATAGTTTCATTTGTAAGTTAGGGTGGCATTAGACTAACCCAAGGTGGTGGCTCACTATATTCTGGATTATGAACTGGAACTCAACCTAAAGAGAGGCTGCCTTTGGCGATAGGTTCTTATCTGGCGAGAACTAGAGAAAGTTCTATCATCAGTATTTTACCATAGCATAATTTGTATAAAAATGTCAACATCATGTGAAAAATATAATAGGTACCTATCGGTAGTCAAGATTGCATCAATCGCCACTATGATCAAAACTTTGAAATTAAATGTTATAGTATCCTTGGAGGCTAATATATGCACAAGGGTTATAGTAAACAGTAAACAATATTTAAAACTAAATTTAATAAATACTGAATTAAACGTTTTCGAAAGTTATTGCTTGGTCGATTGGATCAAGTTAAAATGGTGGAACAAATTTCAATGAAATTTTGCCTGCAAATTACAATCTATAGAACCCGAATTATGTTCTAAGCAGGTTTGGTTTGAATAAAAACAAGAATAAAAAAAAATTAAGCCAGGAATAAAGTTTACAATATTTGAAACCAAAGTATAGCGATTGAAATGATAAAATCATAAGTAATAAACATTTATTTTGTGTTCATAAAGCATAATTAAAGCCAATAAAAATACGTGTTTGATAAAATTTTTACGTAATGCATCTAGTTTTCAAATGTCAAAGTCAAACAAAAGACGATCATAACGAGTCAAGACTGTTTTAAAATAAAATAATATAAAACAATTTTCTGGTTTAGTTTCTTTTTACGATTGTTTGCCATTGAACAAAAAACAACTTAGACTTTTGATTAAGTATATTAATTTTATAATATTTAGGTACCGGCCGGTTGGCTCAGTTGGTAGTAGCTCTGCCTTCTGAACTATAGATATAGAAGTTCGATTCCCATCCAGGACAAACTTTTGAACATAAAATAAGAAAAATATTATATTAACAATAAGTAATATTCATACAATATCTTTCATTGACATAATATTCCAAAAATGGTTAAAACATTTGAGACGATGAACTCAGATCCACTTAAAAATTTCGCGGAAAGATCAAACCGTTAACAAAATTTACATAACCACAATACATAAAAGTAACAATTTTAAGAATATCGGTGCTAGTATTTAGTTTTTTAAAGATTAGTGTTATGTGTGATTAGATATCGAATTTTATTCTACTTCTATTTCTATATAAACTCTTTCTATTTTTTGTATGTATGTTTTTCATGTATGATAAACTCATAAGGGTTCATTCTCAGCAGATCCGTGGGCCAGAGCTATGATGGATCTAGTGAGTTATTTTCGCATTGAATCCATTTTCAAAGACTTTAACAGAACATTTGTTTCTAATGAGAATTTTCTATACTCAATGGATCCATTTTCATAGTGTGCATGAGTGGTACAATCCGTAAAAAAACAAATAATAACGCAGATGCGTAGGAAATTATAATTTTCAATAAATCATAGTATTACATTGGGCAATTATTAAAATAATAAAATAATTAAACGCAATAATTCGATAAAAACTATCATAATTACAAATAAAGTTTACATAAAAAGTAGGTAAATTTATTTACTGTTATAATTGTTTTATAGTCTTAACACCCAATACAACAGTAATCATCATTAAAATATTTATAATTAATTAACTGATAATAATTACTATAAAAATTGCATTATCAATCTAAATTATTGGCATTTTTATTGTGTTGTGCCAATAATATTCACTTTGGGGTCAGATAAAGAAATTAAATTAATAAGTACGTAAATGCCAGCACTTTATTCGAAAATTATGTAATCAAAATGTCAAGCTATTCGAGTAAGTTTTTTTAAGGGTGGTTAAATTTTTTATAATGTTTATTATTATTATAACTGTTATAATAATATATTCTATTTTAATGTAGTTTATATTAGAATTACTTTAGAAATAAAACCCTTTCCCTTTGTTTCTAATCATGATAACCGATATTACGACCGACTCAATAATGATATTGTTATCAACTACTCTATGTTTGCGATAAGCGTTATCAAAGTTTATTTATGTACTCAGATACGAGAATAAAAGTACTGTTTATAGTTATAAAGGGTTTTATAGTTTAATTTCTTTATAGCGGCATTTATATTTGCAGTATTTAAGTATATTATTAACATAGAAGCTATAATAACTCAGTAGTAGCAACACAGTAGATTTAAATAAATTAGCTTTAGTCCAGTGTCATTCTAAATCAAATAAATTCATTATGTTCATTGTTTCTTATTAAATTATTGCTAATTAATTTATTATTAGCTAAGAGACTGTAAACGAAAAAATATAAGTAGGTGCTTATATTCTGTTTTATCAAACTAAGGTATTATGATATAATTTATAATAAAAAATAAAAAATAAAAAAATGAATTCCGCGAGTTTAATAAATATACGAAAATAACAAATATAAGTGTGGCAAATATATATGAAAGAAAGTTTTCATTGAAAACTATGTCCAGTAACGTAAAATATTAGTAGTATTAACGTTGTAAACGAATATTATTATATTTATTATGTAAATTTTGGCGAGCGTAGCGTAGGAGTGACCTTTACAACTATTGGAGACGGTTTTAAAACATTATATTTAATATAACTTTTTGCTAAGTGGGCGAAATAAGTTATATCTTTTGATCAATACGTTTATGGCCTAATAGGATAATCTCATAGACAATAATAATTATTTTTTGCATAGATTAAGTTGTTTTATAGCTGTGTTAATAAAATCAGTCTAGTATATAAAAATTTGCAACGGTATCTTTTTTCAATATCATCTGCCCATTAATTTCCCACTGCTGGGACCAAGCTGGGACGGACCGACCACAGGGACAGAGTACGCCATAAACAACCATGCTAGCCAAGTGCTGGTTCGTGCAATAGTCCTTGGATTTTATGATGAACATTCCAGTTTCCGTTGTAAGAGTGAGAATTATGGTATCTTAGAAAGTCATTGGTGCAGGGCTGAGCGGGATTCAAACCCGAATGCATTTGTTTGAAAGATGTACTAAGCCCCATCGGCTACAATACCTAATTATTCTGCAATATATTTGCATATTGTTTTAAATTCTCTGTATTACTATAATAGTTGATTTGGAATTATAAAACATCACGATCACATACATAGATCATGGATGATCTATGAACTATGAACTAGGATTCCTGTATCTAGGGACCAAGGAACTACGAGGGCCATGGTCACAACACCCACACACAGACCAAGTATTTGCTTTTTTTCTGTGCTCAGGAACTTGTCACAGGCGCCTCCGGGTTATGCGCCGACCACCACCACAGAAGCTGTTTATAGGTATATGTTGCATGTACATTGTACATGTAATATGTACATTTTCACATATTTTGTAGATCAACAAGCCTATTATAAAATGTCACCGCCCTATCGAGGTCAATGCAAGTAGGTACTTAATACACTCGCCTATTGCTTCCGGTCGACGAGGCCGTACTAAGTAAGATCGCAACATGTTTACTTTTCATATCTTTTACTTGACAAATTAATATTTCTTGAATTGAATTTCTCTAAAGAATAAAATCTCTATTGAATAACATTAAGATTCTTTTATTTGGATGCAGGAGGCGAGCAGCCACTGAAAGTGACACTCTATGGGGAAGACCACAGAGCAAAAAAAAACTGCGTGCTAAGTTTTATTTGTTTCAATGCTTTGTAGGGGCCTATGTTCAGCAGTGGACGTCTTCAGGCTGTTGTTGATGATGATGATGATGATGATGATGATGATGATGACAATGATGATGATGATGATAATGAAACCTCTAATTAAACGTATTTGTATTTAATTATTATACGGCACCATTAGAATGGAATCAGTTTTAAAAAAACAGAGTTAGTTCGATCCTTTTTGGCGACGAAATTCTTGAAATCGGTAAAAATGCTTTTGACTCCTCGTTTATAATTCGGAAAGCAAAAGAATGGAACACCTTAGCAGCGTCATTGTTTCATTAAAACCTGTTACTTAACTAAAATAAATAAATTTTGATGATAAGTAGGTATCAAATAATATATGACCTTTATATTGTAAAGAACGTGTTATGATAACATAATTCAGTAAATATCAAATTGACAAAGTTTTTGTTGAGATGATTTTAGATCGAAAACAGGTGACCTAAAACGTGACTTAAGATAGCGATAGTATCATGCCATTATCTTGAAATGTAGGTAAATGTTCTGACATTTGATGCGCATATCGAACTTCTTATGCCAATTGTTATAGGTAGCAGGTAGCTATAGTTACTAGTAGTTACTACCTACTTTGTAAACATGTAGGATTGTAGGTAATGCGTTTTACAGTTTAAAAGATGATGCAAAAATGGCATTGATGCAATATTCATAAGTCGATTTTGATAATACTTTGCACACAACTTGACACAATGCTATTTAAATAATAACCGGCTAAGTGCGAGTAGGACTCACGCACGAAGGGTCTCGTACCATTATCTTTAAAAATGAGCAAAACATTCACGTTTGTTGTATGGGAGCCCCTTAATGGGTTAAATATTTATTTTCTGATTTTTAGTATTTGTTGTTATAGCGACAACAGAAATACATCATCTGTGAAAATTTCAACATTCTATCTATTACTGTTCATGAGACACAAGCCTGGTGACGCACGGACATTACGGACAGACAGACAGCCAGACGGATAGCGAAGCCTTAGTAATAGGGGTTCGCTTTAAAATTTGGGTACGGAACCCTAAACACGTTTCGGCCCTGTTAAGTCAAAACGCCGCAACCCATGTTACACCGTTTAGTGACAATCACAGAGCTATAAAACAAATGACGCGAAAAAGCGTTTTTGTTGCTCTGTGGTGACAATAGACATTAAAATGATCCACAGGGCAATACATAGTTCCATTACCGAAATATTCTATACTGACGTTTTAATAAACTGAAAATCGCGAAGTCTTTACGTGCGCAAAACTACTAGTACTGTCCATTTACACTAAATATTTATGTAAAAAAAATGTAAGTTAAAATGTAGAGTTTACAAAACAACGCGTAGAGTAAGTTAACATTCTGAAACTTAAAAATAAATGTTGCGTCGTGGGTGAGGCGTTGTAAACAGATTAGCCTACTAGCATACGTACCGACAGCAATACAAGCTGACACAACATATTATATCGCTGTAAAATAATAAATGAAAAAATAAAGTTGTTTGACTATCAACATGACTTCAAGCCAATTTTTAGTTGATACTAATAAAAATCCCTATTTATGACTTTTTTTTCAGTAGTATTCGGGGTTGAATCCCGGTGTAATATTCTGAAATTACCGTACGTAGTGAGGCAATAAAAATTAAAAAATTTCAACATTAGTTATTAACGCTTCTAAATAATTTAAAAATATATTTTCTTAATTTTTGATCATGTTTCACGTTATAACAACGCATTTAACTAAATTTCAATTTATACAATTCTGTAGACACTAACTAAAATATTAATTGAATTCAACGTAAACTCAGTCAACTTGCACGTCTAGTTAAATATCAATTTTTTATGAGAATTAATGACGTGACGAGCTAGTTGTTCACCTGTGTTAAGCGACATGGCCGCCCATAACAGTTGCAACTAATGCTATTTTAAATTTTTTTTACCGTAACACTTTTCTGCGCACCGTACAAGTTTAGTAGGCGACAACGGAAGTCAGTGGAGCGTGCCGTTGCGCAACGGCCGCGGCATTGTCTTGCCGACGGTACATGCATGTTGCTGGTTTTTCTGACGTTTTTCTCCATAGGCATGCTTCATGTTTTTATACGAGATAAAAACATGTGAGGAATCCACCGCATAATGGAACTGGTGGCGTATCTATCCGAGTAAATCACCACAGATAAAGATGTACAGAATGGAGTATGAGTTTGAGGTTTAGCTCTATTTTCCAATGAACTGAATGAAAAAAGTAGCCTTCCTATTCTATGGAGCTGGACCCCATGGACCAGCCCTGGGGATGATGGGGTTGCGTCACAAAGAGTAGGAAACATAGGATGGAGATCGGCGGATGTAGAATTTTGGCCGGTTATTCGAATCTACAAAGAGGTGCCTATACTTCATATTTCAAACCTATACTATTCCAAAATACAGAGTTGCACATACTGTACTTATTAACCAACTTCTTATCATATTTTAGCTGGCAGCTACCTATTTACCTAACCTACAAGTCCTACAACTAAAAGCTTTGTGACCTCAAAAGCTAAAGCTTATTAGTTTTAAAAATTCTAGCACAAAAGTGAAGTCATACGTCAAAATGTTTGCTTACAGCATTTTTCGAAACTGGGTTAAATTCTTGTTGGTCATCGAAATTACCTAGATTCTTCAAGGATTATCATGAATTTATGACAGATAATAAGTACCTACCTATACATATAGATCACGATGACTCGATGACAATGAGAATTTATTGACGTCACAAAAATTACAAGAAATACGTAATTGAAACCGTTTTGAAGGTTTTTCCCTATAAATAGGTATGAAGTCATCCAAGGGTTGCCTGGAATAGATCACTTTTAGCAATGAGGCCTATTGTTAGAGGTCTATACATATTAATCAGTGTTTTATCTATCAGAAAAAAAAATCGTCTATTCTAGTTCAATGAACAGTTCAATTGCATTGAACTACTGAGACATTTATTCACACCATAAGTATTAATCAACATTTATATTAACAGCCTTTGTGCATGGTGTAGTGGAGCAAGTCGGCTCATAACCTGGCAATGCGGGTTCAATTCCCGCAACAGGACAAGCAATTGCACAGATAAAAGCTCAAGTAATTAGACTTATTCTGTACCAGGATGTTGTTCTTGGGGGCACAGTCCTCGTAGCTCCTAGGTTCCCCTATAAGTAGACCTAAAGGAAACCGTAATTAGGGTCCAGGATCTATGTATTTTATGTAATTATAGCTATATATATAGGCATGTGATTGTTAAAAAACGCATGAAATAAGAATTAAAAAAAATCCAGTAAAATAAATATTTTATACTTAATTAGTACTTAGGTTGTTCAAAATGGAAGTCCGAATGAGCTCCACAATGAACAACCGCGATACGCGGCGTTAAACCTATATTATTAAGGTTCTTATTTTACTTCTAAGCTTCGGTCAATTCCCTTCCAAGTGGTCCGCCGTAGTCCAGGGTAGTAAAACCTCTAAAACAATTTCAACGTCAAAATTAAGATACACAATAATTAATACATACGATGCGATGCGTAACCAAAATGCTGGCACTTATTTGGCTCAACGCATCAGCATTGCAATTCAACGAGGCAATGCTGCCAGCATGTTGGGTACGCTACCTGCCGGCAGTGGGCTGGAGCATTTGGACTGTCTATAGGCCCTCGCGGTCTATTATACAGTCCATATGTTCTTTGTAGTAGGTATAGTGTAGCTAGTTAGCGTGTAGTGTAGTTAGTTTTAGTTTAGTTTAGTTTTTGTTATTGTAGTAGTTAGCTTGAGTAATAAAGGCATAGCAAAATAAAAATACATACGTCTTTGAAAATATTAGCCGTAATTTTTGATTGATACAGTAGTTTAAAACATTGACTTAATTACTATTATTATACTAGCTTATAAACGGCCAGAGGAAAATGATCCTGACGAACCAAATAGATGACGTCATGACTTGTAGTCACTCATTCCCTGAAACAGTTGTTATTTTAAACAGCGGCCTAATACTGAAGTCTTGCTTTTGCTTACTCATTCACTTTGAAGTGTTTATTGGAGTTGTGAGTTGCTAAAAAACTGATTCATGGCTATACGCTTCATAGTCCTAACCTACAACCTATTACACTTGATAGTCCAGTAACAGTAGGGTGTAAGAACATTTTTTTCTTTCGGATTTACTTCTTTTTTTTTTTTTTTTTTTTTTTTTTTATCTGCTTTACCACAGACACCTGGGTCCGTGCTCTTTGTTAGTTTATCATTTATTGTTATATTTTTTTTTTATTGAATAAAATATTATACAAGAGAGGACAATTAAGTACTTAACCTATTTTTTTTTTTTTTTGTTTTTTTTTTGTTTTTTTTTTTTCGTTTTGTTTTTTTTTTTTCCAATTTGTGCATACACCGCGAGCAGACCAGCTCCCGCAAGCAGCGCCCGTTCACGAGCTTGACGCATGCGCCAGTCATCGCCCTCCTCAACCATTTTTGAGGGAAGAGGACGACCCGACGCACGACGCCGCCGCAAGAAGAAGCTTTTTAGTGAGCGTGAGTGCTCCCGGTGTACACAATAATCATTTACATTCTAGTACTATTTTGTTCATACGAGCGGGATAATTGACAGGGTCTTTTGAGTCCGTCAATGATCCCGCTCGTACATGTCGTTGTTAATCCGCCTTCTCCTCCCGGACCAGGACTTCTGTTACCGCCACGTTTCGATCTTTGATGGCCATCTGCAAGTTGTACTCGCGGATGGCCCTCGGTGATGCAGCCATCGCACGCTGCACGAAACGGCTGATGGCGTCTTCCTCATCGTCGGTGTAGTAAACGAAAGTCCCGGTGTGCCACGAGACTGCAACCACCGCGTGCGGAACGCTCTCGTGCAGTCTCATCTTGCCCTTAGTCTTGATGACGATGACCGACTCGTATGTCAGTCCCTGTGCTTCATGGATGGTGAGGATGCGCGACCCCGTGCCTCCGCCATAACCCTTGTTGGATAGGGTCTCCTTTTCTTCCTGAGTGTGTACTAGGAATAGGGTGTTGGGGAGGGTGCTGGATATTTGCGCACCTGTGTACCTTCTCTGCTCCAGGGACTTGACACGTGGGGCCGAGGAATATATACCAGAGTATATTTCTCTCAGCGCGTAAGCGACATCCATGGGATTCCTATGTGTGCATAACAACTCCTGGTTGATGGTGGCCACCAGGTTTGGGCGATTGTATCTTAGCTCGAAGAGGTTCTCTCTGTCGATATAAGGTAACTGGTTGACGTCTCCGATAAGGACTACCTCGCGAGCACCAGCCAGCCGTGCAGCCATTACAATGGCCCCAAAGTGGTTCATAAGAGCTTCGTCTACCATAAGGCGAACGTTGCTCTGACCTCTTCGGATGCCATTTACGAGTACAGAAGCCATGGTGCGCACTTTGGTTTTCACCAAGTCACCTATGCGGTGCGCTAGCTTCTCCCTCAAGTCTTTGGCTGCTTCAGTTGTTGTGGTGATGATCACGTCTTTGTCCACGTCGAAGTGTCTGACCACCCATGTTGTCTTCCCATAGCCAGGATTTACTATGTTCCGAGTTATAACTTTTTCCAACAAATTAATACCAATAGGATAATAATGTTAGAAGTCATATATACGTACCTACCACCAGCAATTCTAAAATATATTTTTTTATTTGTTTTTACATGGAATAAGTACTTAGATATAGAAACTAAATAGCGACGGTCAAAACATTCAAATTTTTTAATATAAGCTTTCTAAAAATGCACCTTGTCATGTGTTACTGGATTGACAACCTCTGTGGTGTGTTGGTTGAGCAGGTTGGGTCATAACCTGGAGGCGTTGGGTTCAAGTCCCACGGCAGAACAAGTGTTTGTGCACGGGAAGAAGAAAAAAGCGCGAATAACTGGTTCTGTGTCTGGGTGTTTTGGGACCATGGTCCTCGTAGTTCCTGGTCCCTAGATACAGGAAATCCGAGTAAGGTTCCGGGATCTATGTAGCTGTGTTGATCTATGTAGAGTCACATTTAAAACATTTTACAAATTACTTTTAATAATTGTACTTGTTCAAAGTAATTTTGAAAATTCACATTTATAGGAGGTACTTTTTGTATTTTTTTTTTATAACTTATTATAGGTAGCTTAGAAGCAATAATAGTTCACTATATACAAATAGTAACTAGCCAAAATTAATTTAATAATCATAATAACACATAACCATGTCTGTCTGCATGTCATATTCCATAACATGACTAACTCCAATTAAGTACAATTTAATATAATGGATGAATGAGTCACGGTTAAGTTACACGACATAAGTTCAACAACCAGTTAACAAGCAGTTAAAGTTAAACTGCAGTTGGCCACTTCAACGGGCGATTAAACAGGGCAGATGGTCCTTTTTATTAGCTCAATCACATGTAATTACGTAGATAAAAAAAAGTTTACATAATAATATCAAGTCTGACTTTTTATTAGAATCATTGGTTTCTGATAGATGAAAATAAGAACAAATAATAAAATTATTTTAGTTAAACCAATACATATAATGTATTTGTAAATTTAAAAAGAAAGCTTAATAATTATATACTTATTTACACAGTTGTAATAAAGATTTCAAAAAATAACTATAAAATATTTACAGTCTTATAAACGATTTTCGCAGTTTGTAAGTTATAACTATTTCAGCTTACCTAATGGTAGTAGTGGGTTGGCACATTTGGACTGGCTAGTAGTGTAAGATATACTGTGCTAATGTTTTAGTGGGTTAGTGTAACTAGTTAACTTATAGTTTAGTTAAGTTCTTTTTTAACGAGTTGGGCTGCACAATAATTACAGCGCAGAATAGCTAACACTAGTCCCTACCACCAGAGGCATCATTTTGTTAAACCAAGTTTAACAATTGTAACTGTCAGTCATTAGAGTTTAATCGTCCGTCAAATCGGTGAACTTGGTTGAACTTAACCGGGGTCGTCGGCCGCGATGTTTGCGAATCCACCTGTCATGTCTTCCTTATCTAACCGACGTTTATCTGCTTGATATCAAAGTGTGTTTTGGTTTAACCGAGTTTTGGATAACAGGACTTTGTTGGAATAGTACACAAACAATGAGCTAGAATCAAAACTGTATTCGATGTTCTTTGTCAAAAATTATCTGTATTAATCTACTGAATGTTTTAGTTTATTGCTTGTTAAAAGATTAACTCTTCGTCTGTGCGATCTATGGTTTACTCTTGTACCTACTCATATATGAATTTGCAGTAAATGTAGGTATCGTTACCTTGGCTTCTTGGCTCTAAGTGAGTTTGTATTGTAACCATTCCTTTAACAGAAATAGAACAGACAGAAAATAACTTATATAATTTTAATTTTCTAGTTTTCATACATAAAAGTAGAGAAAAACTTAAATGCTTTTATGTGTGAAACTTATGGTATTTTAGTTGTAATGTCATTCTTGAGGGCCTGGATTAGGTAGATGTTTCGTGAATAACTTATCTTTAAAAATGACGCAATCCACGAGCGAGATGAGGACTCACGTAAAATCACCCTTAAATCAGGGATGTCGCGATTGACTTTTATTTATTATTAATTTATTAAACAAACATTCTGTTTTAATAAAAGCAATCCATTCTAGGTGGTAGGACTTTTCTGCAAAGTTCGTCTAGGTAGGTACCACCGCTTTGCCAGTTATTCTGCCGCCAAGCATTAGTGTGCAAGCACTACTGTGTTCCGGTTTGAAGGGCATTGTAGCTAGTGAAATTACTGGGCAAATGAGACTTTATGACCTGATTACACAGTGTAGTAATCTGATTACTAGACTGTGTGATGTCTCGGGATGACGTGCGCAGTGCAGTGTCGCGCGAAACTTTATTATTTTAAAGTTCCGAGTGACACTGCATCTGTTATGGGCGGCCGTATTGCTTAACATCAGGTGAACGACCAGCTCGTCACGTCATTCATTCTCATAAAAATAAATTCAAATTATATTATGGAAAAGTTGGACAATAATGTTTATTTGCTCTGATATACACTTGCAAGTTATTATCTTTACAGGTATATGGTACAATACAAAGTTATTGCGTTACGTCTCCTATTTACAAAATATTTTAAAAATGCATTATTCATCTCACGGCTGGCTTCGCACGGTTATTGTGATGCGCGCCGAGATATGACTACAAACAGTGTCTTTGCACTGGTCTGATAAGAGGCGAAATATTTTTGTATGTTTCTTTACATAATTACATATTATTCACTTCGTTTATTTTTACTTCAATTTATATGCTTAAGTGGTAAACTGTTTACATGACAATAATTACAGAATAAGTATGAAAGTAATATAGATAAATGATTATCATTGAAAGTGTCTTAAGTTTATGCTAAATATACAGATATTTTTTTAAATTCAACAATTTCTTTATCAGGTTTTTATTTTGGTCAGCTTTCATGACCTAGAAAAAATTTTGCACTGTACGCAATACAAATCTTTGAAGATCTATTAAGTATATAAGCATAATATTGTGTGTTGCTCTAGTAGTAAATAAATAAATAATGTGTATATCATCAAAACAGACATTTATTTTGTGATCATAGTCAGTTGTTATATTAAAGTTCAAAAGAACTAAACTTAAACTTGCTAATAAGAGCTCAATTCTTTGTTTTTTATATTATGATATTCGTAGAATCTGCTTTTAGGTCATTTAGCTGAGTTGTTTTTCGGCTAACTAGGCACCCTGCTTTCATGTCATCTAACATACATTGTCTTTCAGCGTAAAAATCATTCTGATAGGCACTCATCGAATTATATAGTTGAACATAATTTTAATTAATTTTTAAACTTTTATTAATTTAATAATTTCATATATGTTTATTACGAGAAAATTTGACAAATTATCAACACTTAATAAACGAGATAACAAAATGTGCCGGACCTTGATATACATTTTGGGGTTATCACTATTATAACAATATACTTTTGGCATAATCTCCATGCCAATAGTAACAATATACTTATCATAATTATACCTAATGATGGTTTACTTACTTACCTACAAAAAGCAAACAAAAAGTAACAGAGTATACTCAGTACTTATGTACCTAGGTACTTGGTCAACAATAACACAATAACAACACAAGTGAGTTCGTAGAAATCTATAAAATTCGAGAAAAAGGCTGCTCACTGAGTTCAAGAAATGTTTTATATTACTTTTAAAGTTATATAACACATTTTTCTTATTGTAAATGGCATTATTACCCCCCCCCCGTGCCCGGGAACGGTCCGTGAAAGCCGCGATTGGTGAAGCGGTACGCTCGCTGCCAGGGTTGTCGGAGTGTGATAATGATGGCTAATTTGTGCTAATCGACTGTTGTAGTTACTTCAAGCATGGACTTGTAATTTTTGTGTGTAAATACTATGACATTCGATATCACCGTTTTAAAAGTGAATTTCCGCAACCTTTGAAGAAACTTGGTGTAGATGTCGCTGATGAGACATTTCTGTCACTGTCGAGTTGTCGACGTCAATATTATTTGAATAGATAATTTATGATTTATCTAATGGTCTATCTTGATATAAGAAATACGTATAAATTCCTTGGGTACAAGACATTGGCGAAATTTTGGTGAAATTGCCGCAGAATCCACTAATTTAAAATTCAATGACTTATATAAATAAATTTGTTTTTGAAAGAAAAGTTCCACAGGCAGGATTTTTTAAAAGCGTTTGGAAAGCTCTTTATTTTCTTGAAATCATAAAATAATACTTTCACGTAAACTGCGTACGATACTACTTAACAAGCATAAGCAAAGCTTAACAAGTATAAGCTTATACTAATTATAAATAAAAAGTTTGTATTTTGAACCAATTCTTCGAAAACTGCCATCTCATCACGATGAAAATGATGATACTGTTTGTTTCTTATCCCACGGTTATAGAGCTTGAATAGTATTTTTTTTAATTTGTAATGAAGTGATTTGGTGTGAAATTAGTCCATTCTTCTTTTAAATACTTTTTTATATGGATTTTTGCAGCAGTCACTTTCAAATCCAACTCTTATTAGTTAGTTTTATCATCATAAAAAGTTAAGGGTTTTTGTCCGTAATATGACATATTGACAGTAATAATTTGACAGCCCTGTTTGCAGGAATGGTGGGTAAATGACCTATTTCAATGCGATATGTTCGTTACGTGTGGCAGATCTGTTGGACAATGCTATGTGATTAAATTAAATAATAATGATTCCGTTTTATACCAACCTTTACTTACCATGAAATAAGTTAAGTACACACTCACTTTTAAAAGTACCAATAGTAGCTTTACATATGTATGTCATACCTGTCATATCATTCGTAAAATTTGAGACAAAACATGTAGTAATAAAATATATGGTTTAATTAAATAATTATATCCTTGAGTTAATAATGCTGATGTAAAAGTTGCTAAACAAAACAGATTTGCTTCCAATTGAACCTAATTATGAACACAAAGAGCGTTTGATCCCGTCAGTCACAGCTGTCAGCTTAATTTTGATAGATTTATATGTCTAGACGAGGTTTTAACTAAGTGTTTCTTGTCACGCGAACTTATGTAGGGAGTTTTATTTGGTAGGTAGTAGTAGATTAATTAAAAATTTCACGTAACTAGCATGTTTTTCATCAGAATTATTACTCTGACGACGTTCAACGCTGTATAAGTGTACATTTCATAGTCCTCTCCCATTAAAGCGCTACTGTAAGCAGCTGCTTGCCTCCTACATACATCGTCTCCCTACGGTCTGACCTTAGCCTTAATATGTGGTCCACCTAGTGGACTACGCTGCATCTTTCAGATTGTGGTTACCACTGGAGAAACTCTCTCCCTCGTCGGTTGTCAGTTCCACGAGCGACGTGGCCAGCACATTGTCACTTCAGCTTGCTAATTAAAAGCTACTTGTATAATAGTAAGGGATGGTCTCAGTGCCATATCACTGGCAACACACACTGACTAAAACTTTTGTTTACAACACGGCTTACCTTAATCCATAATTAATACCATTTTTTTTCTTGTTACAGAGCCAGTGATGTCCACATAAGTCACGCCACGAACAAAGATGGCAGCCGCAGGCGCAGTCCTTTTAGAGGCCCGGCCTTTCCGGCCCTTCAAGTCCTCAGAGGAATACCTGTATGCTATGAAAGAGGATTTAGCTGAATGGCTGACAGTTCTCTATCCGGAGCTGAGGATCAATGCGGATAACTTCCTGGACAGGTTGGACACGGGCGTC